>JACATO010000588.1:1760000-2960000 GCA_018389105.1 Nautilus pompilius
CTCAGAAAGCAAAGGTCTGTCATCCTGCCTTCTTGTCATGCTTTCCAGCCCATATCATAGACATCTATAATTATATTGCTTAACCACTTCAATTATGCTGTTATTAATTATGATAAGTAACAAAGGTTATTTTAAATACTTTTCAAAGGAAAGTGTTCATTAATCAATTCACTATGTAATTGAAACAATTTGTATAAGAAGAAAATCTTTCCATAATTTTTTAATGTTTGGGCAATGCCACAGTTCTTCTGTTAACCTTCTTGTTATGTTGAAATTTAACAACTGATGTTTCAGGTATATATTTTCCTAACTTGCAAAGCTTTTACTTTTCTTTACTGATCATAATGTTACAAGTTAGTCATTCAAATAAGAATAAAAACAAGAACATTTTAATCCCATATTGTACATTGAAAACATCCCACAATCCCAATCAGCTGTCTCTGTTTCACATTCATACTGCACAAGATGGACAATATGTAAGCATGTGCTGTTTGCAGAGATATTTCCTGCATTTGAAACAAGTAATGCTGGTCTTATTATTGGGAAGGACAGCTGGCATATTGCATGTTTCTTATTACAGGTAGAGCAGAAGTGGCTGGCTCAGCCTGAGCTTTCTGAACAACAGACACTGCAGTTTGTGCTCAAGGTAGCCATTTTTGCCTTTAGATATGATGGGTTACTAGTGCCTTTCCCAGGATTTCCAAGAAAATCCTATGTTGATGCAGTTTACCTATCATTCCACCCTCGGTTGATTGCTGTTCAGAAGACAAAGAAAGGAATTGTAGTCTGACACAACAGTGTTGCAGAAAATGACCAAAGGCTAACGGGCAGTCATGTGCTGACAGTTGTACATTGCTAGTAGTTTATCCAGATTGTAAACTCCTCTGTTGAAATTGTAGTCCAAGATAATCTGTGGCTTGTTGTCTTCCCTGATGCTCAGTGTAGCATCCTTGTGCATTGTGCTCATCACAAACATGTTCTTGTTTTTCTTGGGACAGTATGGAACTACTGTTGCACTTTCACTAAAAGCAAATTTTGAAGATGTACATTTCTGCATTCTCAGAAGCTTGCTGGGAAGGTCCAGATGTTTTTTCCTTATTGTTCCAACAATGATCAGCATCCTTTTCAGCATTTCAACCCCAGGTCAGTAGGATATGAAGAAGTTGTCATGTGTGACATTATGATGTTGGAGCCATTAATTCAAGACCACCTGCATTCCCTGATTCTTTTCAGTTGTTTCTCCAGGTTGCTTCCCTGTGTACACTTTGAGGCTTGATTGGCATATACTGCCAAAAGGGTGAGCACCCCTGAATGGGACAAGCCATTAATCTACTGCAATATTTGGCCCAGGGTTGTACAACAAAGGCAAAACTTCCACCCATTTGTCCCACACTTCTCAAATTTCAGTTAACTTGTCTCTTGCATGTCAACTGGATCTTGTATCATAGTCATCAAAGTGAATCACTCGAGAAATGAGGAGAAAGGTCAGGTCTCTGGTGACACTGTAGCTGATAAAATAGCTCTGCCAGGTTTTCCATTCCATAAACTTGCAGTTGCTTCTCCTTGAGATCTGTACACTCTGGCTAACAGCAGCAATCCAATGTATGCATATAAGTCATTGCAATCAAGTTCCTTCCAGTTTTCTTGAAATACATCCTTCAAGTTAGGCATTTCTAATATTATCTTCTCTATTGAATGTGGTATGAAGGGTTCAAATGCTGATCTTATGTTATGGATACGAGTAATTGTAAATCTAGAAGGCCCTGGAACTATTTTGATAACATTGGAAATTGACTTCTTTTTGGGGATAATAGCCATGCTATTTTACCATCTTTCGACTCGAATGTCTCATCCAATCTTGGAGATGATTGCTGAGCCAAATAACAAGTTCCATTTTTTTCATTTCATAAGAGAAAAACCATGGTAGATTTTTCCTCTGAATCTTCACATTCTTCTGAAGACAATTCATTAAAATCAGGGTCCTCATCAAGATGACCTTCAGTTTCGGACACTTCCTCTTTTACTGAT
The DNA here is from genome assembly GCA_018389105.1 of Nautilus pompilius. Classification (NCBI taxonomy): domain Eukaryota; kingdom Metazoa; phylum Mollusca; class Cephalopoda; order Nautilida; family Nautilidae; genus Nautilus; species Nautilus pompilius. Next base: position 1,762,029 of record JACATO010000588.1, read on the forward strand.
AACTTTTGGATGATCTGTACCAGAATTATGCTTATTACATCTTGAGGACATGAGGCAATATCAATCTTGATTGATGGCTCACTCTGGAAAGGTTCAGAACTGGACAAACCAAGTTACCTTCTATAGGGCCTTTACTTGCAATAAGCCATTAACCTAAGAATAAGATTAATGAATAGCATCATTGAAATGGCCAGATGGAGATTGGAGCAGACAGAACACCGCACAAAACAAGAAGGAAGTAAAGGTGATGAGTTTATATTTAAATGTAGGTGGAAGCCAAGTGGCAGCTGCAGACTGGTCATCAGAGTGTAACAGGCAAAGTTTGATTGATGACCATGTTTAACTTGGGGTCTGGTAGAAGGCGGCATCATTCAGAGGCAAGCGTGGGTAACAAAATAATCAGACTGGGTCACATAAGCAATGATGGTAGTCACTAATTTTCAAGGTGTTTCCCACAATTCGACCCAGAAGCAAAACTTACGATTCATACTGCAGTTACCTGTTGATCTTTGGTGCTTGATCGCCAACAATGCCTTTGCTAGTCTGAGAGAAAAATCATCTTCGCAGAAGCACAAAAATTAAAAATACATAAAAAATATTAGTTTTATCTCTGCACACATACCTGCATGAATAAAAAGCTATGGGTCAGAATGACCCAAAACATCACCTTTGTATACAAAGTCTATACAAAAAAACACAAACACATCAAAGTGTTTGTTTTCTGTTTATAAGTTCATGACCCTAACTTAGGTAAAGTCATAAAATTCTGTACTGAAAAGAAGAGGACAGCAGAACTTGAATACTCTGGGGGGGGGGTCAAATAGACCCTAAAAATAACAGGCAGGAGGGCTATGATCACAGAGAGATTTGTGCACAGTTCTATAGAGTGTCTGATGCTGTCAACACTACTATTTTTATTTCAAAAGAGTTAAAAAAAAAAAAGATGGCTCTAAAGTATTTTATAAAAATATTCATCCATTTTATGCCTGTATTGTTATCGGGAGTAGATATTGATTTTGACAGAGTAATCCACCCTGTAAATATACAGATTGATAACGCTGGACAACAAAAGATAACTTTTCATCTGCTAATGAGGTATATGTAGGTAGGTGTCCTTTATCAAATCAAGTAGCTGATTCCAAATCTCAAGTCATAATTGACCCAGCACGTCAGGATTTTTAGTTACAGAAAAAAGTTATTTTCATTCATTGTTTATTAATAAATAAAGCACATCAAAATATAAATTCATTTCACAATATAAACACGTTGTATATTGTACAGTAACTGTTATCCATAAGCTCAAACACATTGGACAACATAAACACATTTATAAAGTATACATTAATTGTTTAGAAATGCTTTAGGTACTTGATTTCATGCTTGTGAATATCAGTGGTTTGTCTCTGAAGAAACTAACAAAAGACACCATCATGTTGGAGCTGAATCTCCCCTGATAGTGTCTCCATTGCCTTTATTGTTGGTGGAACTTCTCACCATGCTCATCGCTCACAGCACCAAGGTTGACTTGGAAGGAATCCAAGTGTGAATGAAGAAAATCCAACTTCAGCGATATACAGCAACCCATTTCTTCAAAGGCTTTTATCATGTCGTGAACAACCTTGGCATAGTTGCCTGCTTTGTGGTTCCTGAGGAAATTGTGGACTACCAGTTTGAAAGCCTCCCATGCAACCACCAGCTCCAGTGGGTTAAGCCAGGACTGGAAGACTGGATCGGAAAATAAATCACGAATTTGTGGTCTGACAAATATTTCAGCCTTAGTTAAAATCGCTCCAAATTTTTCTTTCAGATAAAGAAATCCTTCAACACTCATTGCCTTTACAGAGCTTTTCATTAGACCCAACTTTATAAGCAGTGGTGGAAGAAATATTGTTTGTGGATGTACCAGTGGCACATGTTGCACACTGAATTTTCCTGGAATATGGTCTGTTACTGATGGCCATTCTTTCATCTCATAGTGATTTGCATCATTTCGGTTATTCTGCAAGCACAAGAAGCACATGTTTGGTATACCTAAGCTGCAGACCAAGCAATAGGCCTATCACATTTAAGTCACTGAATATGCTTCACTTGTGGTCAGCATATTTGGTGAGTTTCAGTAGGAGTTCCATGGACTTGTACGTCTCTTTCATATCGACAGCATGCACCACAGGCACAGATGGTTTTTCATTGCCATTGTGGAGAAGCACGGATTTTGGACTGAGTTTGCTGGAGTTGATGAATAACCTCCATTCATCAGAATGGTGTTCATATCCTAGTTGCTTCATGAAGCTGTTCACATCAATGCAGTAGCACACTATTCTCCATCTGGTAGAATGCTGCCAACAAGTTCCACTCTTGCAAACACAAGCCCAACAATTCTGTCTTTTGCTTGGACAGCTCTAGGTTCCTGACAAGGTCATTTAGCTTTTCCAGTTTGATCAGATGAGGCGGCTGCTTTGACTCCAATTCTGCTGATTTGTAAAGCTCAATTTTATCAGTCACTACCATCATCTTTTTCACCATTCTCCTTGTCGTGTGGCACAGGTTTTAGTGCTGACTCACAATTGGGATATGTTATCTTGTTTTTGTTTTTCTTAATGAAACCAACCACTTTAACCATGCAGAAGTAACAGTCATTCAGATGATTCTTCGGCTCCTGCCACACCATTGGCACAGCGAATGGCATCAGCGTTCGTTTCCCATTCATCCACTGTGTCAGTCCAGAGGTACAAGCAGTGCAACATATGTTTGGTGCCCATTGTCTTGTCTTGGTTGCCCACTTTAAAACCGAAGTAGTGCTTGTACGCCATCTTGAGACAATTGGTTATTGTTTTTCTGTCAGTTACAAGACGTATATTTGCCACATACATAGCAAAAGCAGACACTTTAGTCTATTCATATCAATCTGAAATAAAATAACATTTCATGTATTAAAAGCTCAATAAAAGAAATCAAGCACATCAAAAATATAGATTACTTATAGAGCAACTGCCACCGGGCCCAAACTTTGAGAAGAACACCTTACAACTGACACTTCACCGCTGCAACGCATGAGGCGTGGTATTCATGTCTGTACATGTAAGCAGGCAACCACTTGGTTCCCCCATGTCGCCTGCTGTATGTACACAATACTAAAAATATATAACATTAGATTTCCATTTATTTCTGTAACTAAAAAAAAAATCCTTATGTATTGGGTTAATTCTGATTTCAGATTTGAAAACAGAATATTCAAATTAGTCTAAAACACACTTTTACCCCAGTAGCAAATTGGTTGTTGTCCAGTGTAATTTTCAATTGTTATTTTTTATTGCTGATAGGAAATTACAAATGTTTGATATATGGGTCTTCAAAGGCTCTTTAACTATTTCTTGGTGACCCTAATTTTCATTTAGAAATGTAAAATATCACCTTTAGACAGTAAAAAAAAAAAAAAAAAATCCATTTTGCAACTGGCTGTAATCAGAATTTTTCCATTTAAAGCTTTTTTTTTTTTCTTTTTTTATTTAACTTTCAGCGGATGGAAAGACGAGAACGAGCCGAAGCTGCTAATAAAGAACGGGAGATCAGAAAAAGGAAGTCACAACAGCGGTATGACATTTATTTACCTCTTTAAATAGCGGGCGGGGCGAGGGAAGAAAACTTCTACACCCCTGGGTTGTGGCACCTTTTATTGGGATGTACGAGAGTACAGCTGCAGAGACGCGGAGCGGTGCCTAGTTGCTTTGTGATGTCGTATTCTCTGTTCACGAGTTTGTTTTAAGGTTCATCTAAAGAAAAGTAAATGGGATAGTAAGATGAAAAGCTTAGAACGAACTTAGCAGCATTTAAAAATTAACTAACAGTTTTAAAGAACAGCATTGGCGCCCAACTGAGATCTGAAAAGTGAATGTACAAGCAGCTTATTGGAGAAAATGTTCTGTACATTTGCATGAGTTAAAAAAGAAAACAGTACAACCTTCTCCGATTTTCATGGACTGAAAAGAAGAAAAAAAAACTAACTAATCAAATATCCTGCTCTTAAAACACATTGGTGAAAGAATTGCAGGCTTTTTTAATATTTACATGGTAGATAGTATAGATATTTAGTAGAATGGTCAAGCTACCTCCTATTCATGTATGAACCCAGCTGTGGAAGAGGGATGGGCATGTTGATCTGCCCTTAGGATAGAACTCTATTTTTTTTTTGAGATTGTAAGTAGAACATTTTTCTCCAACTATTATTTTTTGTAACTACTATCTGTTGTTTTTTTTAAAATGGTAAGTTTTCTACCTGGTGTTTTGGTTTCCATTTAATTATAATTAAAAGGATCCTTGCTCAAACTTTTTGTCGTCATCTTCATGTGTACTATGGTGGAGGTGGAAAAATGTTGGCTACAATTATAGATTTTTCTCCCCTTGATATTCTCTCTAGGAGTGGAATTAAAAAAATTATTAGCTGCACTTTTAGGGACTACTATGATACCCCATGGGGGGAAATACTTAGGTTGTTTACACGGTTGTTGCTTGTTTGGTAGAGGGAAAACGGGGATTATAGTTGTACTAAATCTTTACACTGAGCTAATGCATTTGGCCTTAAAGCGTGTTTACTCTTTACTTAAAGGTGGTCCAGGAGGGAGGAGGCAGATTTTTATCGAATTGTGTCTACATTTGGAGTTGAGTATGACAGGGACGTCAAACGATACCAGTGGGACAGATTCCGGGCACTTGCTAGATTAGAAAAGAAGTATGACGATACATTGACAGAGTACTTTCAAGCCTTCTATCACATGTGCTTACAAGTGTGTGCAAAATTTAACAAGGAAGATGAAGGTAAATTCAACGAAATCAGTCAAAGAAATTTTAAAGATTTGTTACTCAAGTATTATGCAAAAACATTGTTCGTTTTCAACAGTAACAAACTTTAGTTAGTTTTTTTTTTCTTAAATGTGTGTGTTGTTATAAAAGAACATGAATAATTGTTTTATTTTTCTCCCCCTCCTAACTCAAAAGGAAAACAGGCAACTTCTTCGTCTGTCCCTTCATTTCCACCAAACAACATCTTCATTGAGCCCATTACCGAGGAGAGGGCTAGTCGGTGTTTGGCCAGGATAGACTTGTTGAACAAGATCCGTGAAGAGATTATATGCCATCCAAAGTTTGAAGAGAACCTCAAGTTGTGTCAGGCATCATTTGACATGCCCAGCTGGTGGATTTGTGGCAAACATGACAAAGACTTGATGGTTGGAGCAGCTAGGTAGGTGATTGACTGACGTCCTCCTCTTTTATAAAATAAAAAGATGCGTGTGGGAGGGGTATATATATAACTCTTTAGTTTCCTGGTTTGTATGAGTGCAAATATGAAGATTCTTTTGGACAAGCCCCATTCATGATGGAAGATATTCAACATATTTTTCTTGAAATTAAATTATATCAGCTTTTGTGGGGACTAATATCTTTGAAATCTTGATGGCCAGTGATGATTCAGTCCTCTACTACACCATAACTTCTTATCAAAATGATTGGATTGCTTTCCTTTGTTGAACTTTCGCATTCACAGGCATGGAGTCGCACGAACGGATTACCACATTCTTCATGACCCCACATTGTCATTCAAAGAAATACTGGGTAATAAAGTGAATAACTGGACACCAACACCATGGCTGTGTGGGTTGAGCAACTTTGGTCTCAACAGGATCATGAAACGTAAGTGCAGCGACAAGGAAAGATTTTTCCTTTTTTATATCAGTGGCCTGCATTAACTTATTCCCTGCTCATCACTAATTTTCAAATATTTATTGCTGCTGCTTTTTACACTTTTATGTTTTTGAATTTTTAGCAGAAACACCGAGTATAAAGGATGAGGACTCTGATGTGGAGTCGAAAGACGGCAGAGAAAAAGATCAGGTGATGCATGACTTTGACAAAAAGGAGGAACCACTGTCTCCAAAGATGGAACTTGAAGAGAGTTCCAAGGATAAGCAACTGCAGACAGATGAGACGGATAGTTCTCCAAAAGACGATATTGATGAAATGGAGGTGGATGAATTGTGTAAGGAGATTGAAGAGGAAATTCCTGATAGAGGGGAGGAATATCAGAGCAAATTCAGTGACTTTGAGGATGCTACACAATCTCAGGTTTGCACAAGTTTTTCTGTGTACCACAGTTTCTTCATTTTGACCACCATTGTAGCGCTTGTTCCAGTAAAAGGAAACTTACCTGCTGATTACTGTACATGTCAAGGGTTGTTTATTTAAGAAAAAACAACTTTAAGAAACTTTTTTTTTTTTTAATTATTTTGCAGAGATATTTTTGCTAAATAAGTGCACATCATCATTTGAAATAATATAGTTTTGTTGAGCACTCGGGGGTTTGTGCAGTTTTATATTTATTGAAAAAAATTATGGTTTGCTTTTGATCTGCTACTAGCGTCAACATCAAAGCTAAATTTAGTAACCATGGCAGCCATCATCACTAGGTGATAATTCTGCTCTGACTTGCAGGGATCCCTGACCAACCAGATTGATGAGCTTGGCATGGAGCTAGATTCTAACGAGCATCACACAGTTGCTGAAATCTTGGCTAGAAGTGCGCATGGAGTCTCTGTGATGTGGCCAAAGGTGAGCGTCATACCAGCATGGCAGCAGCAGCAGCTGTTACTGCCTCAAATACAACAGCAATTTCAGGGGAATTGTTGTTCTCACTGCCCATGTTTTCAGCCACATCTTTAAAAAGAAATAAATAAATAAATAAATAAATGTTCAGGTGATATTTAGAGTAATCCTAAGCTACATATTTCAATTGATGTGGATCATCAGCCATGCATGGCAATAGAAATGCTTTTTTTTTTTTTATTATTATTATTTGGTTTCTTCTGATTCAGCAGACTGGAGAATTTTCAACTTATTGCACGTTTTATTTTGTTTTGAGGTTAATCCTTGACATTTTTCGAACACTGAAAAGAAGATTGCGTAAAATGTTAGTTCTTTTGTTATTTTTTCTTAAAAATGCATAACAAAATCTATGCAAATAAACAAAAAAAAAACTAAAATTTATAGGGTTTGTTATTATGTTTGGCATGAGTTGTGTTTTTCAGAGTTTCCGTTTAAGCAGACACACACTTAGCCACTTTGTTTATCTACTTGTAGGATAAGGTGATCTTCCATCGACTGGAGCAGATCTGCTACTGTGTAGAGAACATGGAGTGGCCGGGTCTGCGCCGGTCATCATACATGCTGGCTGTGCCAGATTCTAGAAGTGCAACTCCAGTAGGATCATCAACTCCAAAGTGTGAGGTTGGGGATTCAGATGCTGGTGACAGTCTTCCAGATGCATTGAAAGTGAAAAAAAGCTGTCTGGATAAAGATTTTCAAGTCCAAATGTCAGAAGTATGTTTCAAAATATCTCTCTCTCACAGACACAGACAGAGCTCTAAATGAATATTAGCCGATTCTCTGAATCGTTGACTAATCATTTAACTTCTAATTTTTAGAGTAGAATTGCACCATTTATTTAATTCCACTCATAAATAAAATACAAAATGATCTCAAATTATAGAAGATAATTTATTCCTTAATTGAATTAACTTACAACAAGTTAATGTCGGAATGATGTTACAAAATGTGCAGGCATCTAATGGACTGTGAAAATTGTGTGATGAATTGTCATTCTTGTGTTTAGCCACCTTGTAACTTTATACAGGTGGTACCTATCTGAGCTTGCTCAAAGCTCAATGGCTCCAGTTTGTATTGCTTGTCACTTATGGGTCAAAGCCATGCTTGGATTGTGGAAGTGGATTCCTGATCTTAATATCTTTGTAACAAATGCTTAATGGGTGAAAGATCCTTGTCGACATTTGTTGAGGAGGCAGGACTGTCAACCTCTAGAATCAGCTACCTCTGACTACTCAGGCGACCTCGAACATTGGCCAAGAAAATCCTACCAGCCATGATCCCTCCCTGGTGCATCGCACTTTCTGACTGCCAATGCAAATCTTATCTAAGATTGATGGTTGCTTGAAGGGGAATCAGCTAAAGAACATCTGGCACATGATCCTGCATTATCAGATTTAAGATCTACAAGCATCACCTATGATAGTCCTACAGTTAGGCTGCAGGACTGTTACAAGCGGCCAATCTCCAACGTGCCCAGTATGCTTTGTCTGATTGCAGCATCCTAAGTGTTTACAACTAATATGCCAAAAAAAGCTTTTCTTAACACCCTGTCTCATCTGACATTTGTTTATTTTGCACAAAGAGTAATAGTCAAGCTGTGTTGTTCATATGAATAACAAAAAAAAGAATCCAGATAGTTTCTTCAGAAGTACTCAAGACTCCATTGGTTGGCCACATAGTTAGAAATGAGGTACTTCTTTTTTTTTTTAATGTTTAAAAAAAAATTTCACTGGAATAACTATTTGATTTTTAAGGGAGATGGCTTAAAGATGCGCATTCAAAAACGTAGGCGTGGTCGGCGGAAAGGAGAGCAAGAATCTGACAGAGGTATGAGTTATTGTTTGCTCTGAAGTAAAATTTGAATGTAAAGTAAATGAGTTGGGAGTCTGTTGATGTTCATGGTTTCCCTTTGAATTTTCAGCATTTGCCTTGCAGCATTTTATGAACCAAAGTGCCTTCTCAAGTGACAATGAAAGCCAGTCCGAGCCAATTAACTTATCTGCACTTCAGGTAAAATCCATCATTTTCCAGCCTCTTTGTACGTCGTAGTCCCTGAGCAGAATACACTGGTAAAAACGTTCATGTTGCTTTTGTTGTTACTGTAGTCTGTCTGTCACGAGTGGTTTGTGGTCTCAGTGTTTATCCACCTGTGGTTCATTTGCATCTTGCTACCCTTCAGATTTATATTACTCAGCACAGGTTAAGTCATGAGAGCTGTGATACGCACAACTTTCCTCATTAATATAATTCTTTTTAACAAAAAATTTCTATTGCTCAAACCTAGCATATTTTTTTTGCATTACGAGTATGTTAACTAGTGATTGTAAGCTATGTCTAGGGTGAAAACTGTCATGGTATATGTGGGTAAATGTTAACTTAGTCCTGTTGAACTCGGTAGGATCCTTTAAATGTTGTTTTTACAATAGAAAACAAAATTCCCAGAGAAGGGAAAACAACAATGTAGTGTTGTTGTTAGATGGATTGCAGAACAATAGTCCAGTATTAATTACTGATGCACTATAGTTTGCTTGAAGCATATATTTTAAAATAATAGGGTAGGTTATAAATCTCGACTGACTGTGTACAGGTGGAGCATGGGTTAATGAAGAGGAAACGGGGTCGGAAGAGGAAACCGGAAAACTTGTCAGATGTGATCAGTTCAATAAAGCAGAATTCACAGCTCACTGCCTTGACAGCAGGCCCAGGTACAGTACTGTTAACCATGCTTTTGGTTCTACTTATGGAATTTGTTTTTAACGGGTCTTAATGCCTGCAAAGGGGGAGTTGATTTAGTCATAAATGGGATTAAAGTTGTTAAGAATTTAATAGCTATTACGCTTTAAAATCTGGAAAAAATTTAGTTGTTGTCATCATCATTATTATTATTATTATTATTATTATTATTATTAAGCAAGATTTGCCTCCCTGGTTTAAAATTTCAGCTGGCAATTTGCAATTATGCAACTTATTTAGTTTAATTTTCCAAACAGTTTTTAAAAACTCAACAATAACACACAGTTCTAACCTTAACTGCATATAAAATAGTGTTTTAAAATATTAGAATAATAATAACAAAAAAATTCTATTTCAGGTGGCAAGATGAACTTGATGTAATTAGAGTAGAATGTACATCTAAACATCATCTTACCTGTAAAATAACACCTTTTACTTTAAAAAAAAAAAGCAGTAAATCAAACTTTCTTTTAAAGAGCATTTTCTAATAATGTACTTTTACCGTTTAGCAATGTTGGTAGGTAGATCTCCCAGCAAAAGAAACAAAAAATGCGGTAATGGTGGGTCTCAGGAAGTATTAACAAAGTAAAGTAACAATTTTTTTTTTTTTTACTTTCCCTTTTTGTCTATGTTTCCTCTAATCCTTTTCCATCTATTTGTGGAATGGATTTTGTTATCCGCATCAGTAACAAATCAATTGTGTGGCACCAGCAGTAACAAAAATACCCGTGTATAATATATATGTATTTTTCTAACAAGTTAGAAAGAACATAAAAATAAGGGATAATTAATTAAGAAGGTGCACTATATAAGATGGTTTTGTTTAATTTGAAATCAAAAAGAAAAGAAGAAAATCAGCGCTGTGCAAAATTCTCAATGGTCTTTAGAATCTTACATATGAAACAGAATATTTTATCATTAGTATTGATGCATGAAATGAAAGAATATATCTCTTGACTTGACATGAAAAAAGTATTTTATGTAGTGTTTTTATGTACGCAGAAAAAAAACAAATATTCTCTTGTTTTGACGCATGAGAAAATTATATTTTATTTATTTTCTTGATTAAGGAGACCATTAAGAATGTTTTCCACTTTTCCAGTATTTATTTACTGTGTCCACCACTTAAAACATGAAATTTGATATTCATTAGCATATCCAAGTGATTTTCTTTCCATTGGTTTTGCGATTTAGTTTTGGTATTATCCATAAGGCTAAAAGCCACACTTACAGTCTGGACTGGAAGAATGAAAGGTTGCACATGTATCTCACTATTTCCTTCCTGCGGTTATGTATTTGTAGTCATTGTACTGGTTCACAATAACAATGAACTCCCTACAACTCAGTGATGTTTTGTGCAGGTTACTTCAATCGATTAAGGTTCAAACATTTGCCAACTAACTTGCTGATGTTCTCGGTGCCAAGTTCACAACTCTGTTGAAAGTGAGGCAAAGTCAAAAGCTGCCCAAGCATTTAGTTCCTTTTCTGGAAACCTATTCAGGTGATCACACAGCAGGGATATAAAAATTAGAATGGATTCACTGCTGAATTGTTCATCTTTTGTGCTTGGTGCAATTAGATTTTAAAACTGTTGTTTCAGGAGACTGTTTCTCTCATCTCGCAGATCTTGGCCTTCAATTGTTGTTAAAGAGCTCTTCTGAAAGCATTGTCAGTTCTGCTAATTCATTCAAAATATTATTTAAAGCAGTTATAATGATATGGTGATCAGAGTCAGAGAGCTTCTTCAAGCAGTATTTTGCTACCAGGCCATTATTTTCTGAGATTTCATGTTGAAAGTAGCTATGAAAGGTCTGGTATTTTGCATCAAAGCACTTACAGCCAAGTTTCCAGATAGCAGCCACCTTATTTCATTTAGAGTTTTAAATAATAGTCTCAGTTCCTTCTGTGATATGCCATTTTTTAAAAAATTTGTTCTCTTTGGACTGAGGATCTGCAGAAGATTATAAATGGTTTTCAAAGGTCTCTCTAGTAAGTTTATCCATCATTAGTCATTGCCAGGGATAGAGCACCAGTCTTAAATCTTCTTGATGGGCTATGCAGTGTTGTTCTATTAAATGTGGAATATACTGCTTGAACTGTGTGGTAGCACTATTGTCTGTTTTTTCCCTAGTATGACAGATGTACCGTTTGAAGTGAACATCACCATTTTCATCATGTTCAGCTTATTCCAAGTGTAGAAATCTTTGACAGCAACTGTAATAGCTTGTGCGTTGCAAGCAGACAAGTTAATAATTCTACCATACACTGTCTTATGCACTGCAGATGCTTTATCTCTGAACTTAAAGTAAATTATAAACATCTTTTTAGCAGAAATACCTGTGCTTTCATCAATAATAAATGTATGATAGGAAGAACAGGTGGATCTCTAACATGATTTCGGCATGAACAACAGAGTTGATTGACAACAAAAACACCAACTCACTGGTACATGCAGATACCATATGATCATGTGCATTTTACACAAGATTTATGAAGTCGTTCATGCAGAACATTGTCTATGAAAACTTTTATTTCATCTGGTATTGAACATTGTATTTCCATCAGTTCCAGGCTTTTCTGTCTGTCACTAGTGGTTTCTAGTAGAATAGTTGGCAAGTCAAATCTCAGTGGGTGAAAAATTATGCTTCTAAGAACATATACAGCAGATTCATGATTTTTGGTTGATAAATGCCTCTTGTACCCTAATTTCCATCCATTTATCTTCCAATTTCTTGCCAATAGAGAAGTCTCTAGTCACTTCCGTGTTGGATAAGGTTACTAATTAGCTCACTAGCTGACATTCTACCATACTAGAAAACCACTTTAACCAAAGTAATACTAATCTTTGATGGCTGGCTGGCTATCAGTTAAATAAGATCAGCTAAAGTTGGGTATCCTGCATAAAATGGCTGCAAAAATGCACCAAGTGTCTGCCACAAAACTAAATGAATTAGCGCAGTTTCCCATGATATAGCTGATTACTTTTACCAGTAAAACACGCACTTATTATTATAAGTGTAAGTGATATTAATCTTATTTGATAAATATGTGAAAATCAAGAGAGAGTAGCAACCGCACTGCAATTGCCCCACAGCCACATGTCCTCTATCTCAGTTTGCCTGGCTAAAAGAGAGGTGTTGGTCCCAGTCCAACAAATATGCAGCAAAATTCAAATTCCCTCCCCCATCACGATGAAGCTCTAGCATTCTGACTAGTTTCCCTGACTTAACCTCCAAAGATCAAAGCAAGTTGGCATAGGTGTGGCGCTTGATGGACTGTTGCACTGGTGTGCAGCTTAGAGGGAACATTACTTAACATTAAAAATCCTCAGGAGTTCTGTTGGCTTTGTGTACTTGTTTGGCTTTATCATGACGGGCTACATGGGAGACATAGCTTGTTGATGGTCAAATATAAACTAAACTAAATTTACAAAGGTCTGTTTTATTTACCAGTAAACATAAGAATTATCTTTTCAATTTGATTCTTATCATGATACATGACTGTGGACATCTAAAGAATTTTTAGAATAAAACATTTAAGTAAAACTGCAATTTTTTTTTTTTTTTTTAAAAAGAAAGAAATTAATAGAGTTGTTTTTCCTTTTTTTCTCTCTATCTCAATGCTAGAGGCCAGAGTTCCTGTTATCAGCCTAGAAGATGGCAGTCGGCTCTCAGGTGACGAGGCTCCAATGAGAAAAGACCTAGACAAATGGCTTGATGAGCATCCTGGATACACGGCAGACAGACCAGACTTCATTGAAGAGGAGCAGCCGCCGCCGCCACCGCCACACTATTGTGTAATTAACACCTGTAATTTTACAGGATCATTATGTAAATCTTTGTCTTTGGTTGAAACTGAAAATTAAGCTTGCTAGCAAAACATGCTTAAAGGTAAATAAAAAAAAAAACTTACAATTTAGAAAACAAACAAACATATGATTTTTTGTTTAAAAGCTCTGTTGGAGTTACGTTCATAATCTTCTACTGTAGGAGCCTGTGGAGAAGAGGAGACGGCGTCGCCCCAGACTGGATCCGAGCAAACTTAATTTGGAAAGCTTGACAGGTGATGAAAACGTGTCAGTGATCAACCGAGAAACTGGCAAGAAGGTGTGATTTTGTTTTGGTAAAAACTCTGATCAGCATATCTTCACCTGTATTGTTTTATTTGTAGATTTAGAAGATAGGTAAGTACTGCAGTTGCTATTTTGTCGGCAACTAGAAAGATGTGGATACAGCATTTACAAGCAGCAACAGTAAGGCCAAAACTAAGTAATTATCAAACTATCATTTTTTAAAACAAATCAGGATTACAGCTGTAAATATGTTCCAACTTTATTTTCCTTACAATTCTTTTAGATGACTGGATACAATGGAGTATTTATACAAGTCTAGTCCATATGCCAGTGAATGGATTCAGTTTCTCTCTCCATTTTTGTTGCTGAATTCTTTATTGATAAAGTCCAAGCTTACTATTTTGACTCTACTCTTGACAATCAAACTTGTCGTCTTGTTCTGCATTATCACGCCTTTAAAGCGTGGTGGATAGAAACGTTTTTGGAATTGACAGCCATATGGCTCAGTGGTGTTTTTGTTTTCTTTACTGAATGTAGAAATATTGTTAATCTTTGGAAGCGGAACACAGTTACAGATCTGGTAGTACTAGTTTTCTTCTTTCAAACATTCATGGTCTGCTTTTCCAAAATGTTAATTTTCCTGTGTATTTAGCATTTCTAACAATTTGGAAGTTTGTTTTTTTGAAAAACTAAAAGCCATCTGTGGTTGTTGATAGACACTCTTCTCCCATCCACTGAAGCCATTATCTAAGATTATTAACTTAATAAAATAAATAACTGGAGATAGTCAGCAAATAAAAAATCTGAACTTGAAAATGCATTTATTAGGAAATTTTAGCTAACCTGAACTTTGACTATTTCTAAAAATTCACAAATTAATATATTAGTTATGAAAAACCTTCAGAAATTCCTTCTGACCAGAGAATTTAGTTGTACTCATTTAATTTACAATCAAAGATTCTTCAAATTTTGTCAGTATGCCCCAGATGGTTTCCACACGTCGAGGGATAATGGTCCATATTATCACTGCCTTTTGTGTATACCTCAGAGCTTAGCAACTGCTTCCTACATGATGGATTGTGTTTGTCTCACTACTTTTGTACTGTTCATTGGAGCTCAAGAGTAATGGCATTGAGATTTTTAAAAAAATCTTGACAGCAGTTAGTAAAATAATCTTTCTGCGCTGTAAATTAAATTATTGAACTGTGCACCAGGTCAAGTCATTCCATGACAATTTTTAATGAGGTGAGTACTTTTTTTTTTCCTGGAAATTCTCTGGCCAGGAAGGGGTTAACAGCTAGTTTACCTTCCAGGAAGACTAGCACAGGAAGTTTATTCAGTAGATAATTACTTGACTAATATCTGGTGGCTTTTCTATTTGTTGCCCTGTCACTATGCAACAATCTTATAGACAAGTCTTGCCATATTTTAGCAACCTCATTGGTGTTTGTGACAGATTTAACGCTGTGGACATCTAGGTGAGCATAAGACCAAAAATGTCTCCTTTATCAGAGGTAGTGTTGTTATAGGTCATGGGCCTGCGGATGATACCATTGTAATGTTCACTTCAGCGAACAGCTCTGCTGCAGCAAAGGAACCAACAAGAAAATGGCACTACTTAAAGATTTTCTTACCGACAGCATTCACATAACAAACCAGCCGAGGAATTGTTCTAGCGCAGAAGTAGAATTCTAGGAGACACCTTATTATATGACCCTCAACTGCCAGCTAATTTACACTTCTAATGAAGTTCATGGCTAGGGGCTACACCTGGGTTTGGCAGAGATCCTGGAAGCAGGAGTATTGCAGCTGGGTACCTTGCCATTTTAAGGATTATTATTGTACCAACATTCATTGCTCTTCAGAATGATGGCACTGCATGCTACCCCTCTTGTGCAACTAGTCCACAAAAGAGAAACATTCAGCTTCTCTGGGATGATGTGCATCCAATCTGGAATTTCTGGAACATCTGGTTATCAGCTGAGAGCAACCCATTCCCATCATACCATTATTCTGAAATTAAAAGAGCCCTCACAGGCATACCAGAGAAACCTGGATCAGAAATATTGTTAATTTCTACCCTGTTTGGCACTAGATTATCTTAGTTACAGCACATTTTCAAAACTTGATTTTTATTTGTGCGTTTACCACAACAAACTAACATTGTACTAACACAAGTTATTATGGCAGAGCATCATCTTACATACGGGTTTATGCCGATAAAATCATTTCTAGTTTATTTTTTAAAGTCTCCTCCCCAGCTTTACAATTATGACTCAAACAGGAGAGAAGAACATGCACTAGAATAACAGAGAGTGGATTTAATGTCTAATCTAGCACACCTGTAGTTACAGCAAGTGATCAGATTTAACGTAGATAATGCTAAATGGACAAAGCTAAAGTTATTTCCTCCCCTCCTTTCACTGGTATGGGAAAAAATGTACCTACTATAAATTATTGATCTTCAAAATAAATAGGTGGGTTGGTTACTAGGAACATCAGCCAGCTAATACATACCCACAGTACACGTGTCCAGCATCAGTCAAATAACTTCTGTTTTTGTTTTTTTTTATAGCATACCATGGCGGCATGCAAAGAATGGGGAAGTGTCCTAAAAATTACCATAACAATGAACATTTTGATTTTCCACAATATGCTTTAGAAGTTTTCTTTTAAGTATGTTGGCAGCATGGGTTTTTGAAAATGTAAATATTTCATGTCAAAAAAATATGGTAAAACGTTGGTAGTTTTGGTGATTATTTTTTTTGCGGGAGAAGAAATCTTTGTACGCCAAACGTGTATTTGTTAAAAATTCTTTCCCAAAATTCAGAGCAGCTGGTTTCTCTAACAATGTTTTGTTAACAAAAAGGTTTGCGCCCAGTTTGACTACAGCCAAATTCCCAGCTCATCTACTCCAGTCAAAGACCAGAGAAAGTTGGCCTTGACCTTAATACCTGACCTAAATATGATTTAATTGTTTGATTTATGATCTTTTTTAATAGTCTATTTATGTTTTGTCGACGTAAATAACTATAGGGTAAACAAAATGGGATGTTGCTATCAAAAATAAAAAAGAATAAGTGTGGAGATAGCGGGAGGCTTTGTTGCATGTTCTGTGTGACATTTTAGGAGCACTATCTAGGTTGGTAACCGGGCCACAGTGCGAAACCTTAGCCAAGTTTCCTTACTCCGAATGTCTGTCTGGTTGTTAGCTGATCACTTTCTGGGATGCTAATGCTTCTGGTGTGGTGAGTAGTAGTGACTTGCCCAATCTTCTCAGTGCCGGGTTACGCTGATCTGGTGCACAGGGAGCAGCTTTTACCTACACTATAATAAACTCATGCACACGGGTGTTTGTGTGTAATTCATGAACAGCCATCTTTGGGTAAGAAGGGCAACAGACCGTTATAATTGTTTAGGTCCTTGTCGGGGTTGTGGTTGAGTAGTTCAGCCTGTCTTTTTTTAAATTGCTGGTTTAAAATAAGACTTGTTAGAAAAGGCTCTTCTGTTGTTCCACGGGTGACTTGTCACAGTCTGTGTGGTATTTCTTAAGCTGGTCTCTGATCTGTTTGTATAATAACTTCATTCTGACCACGAAGAATTTTTTTTAAATGTGTTGTTGGTCATTGTGTACATTTTAAGCAACTTATGGAGAGTTTTTGTTGTTGTTGTTGTTGTTGTTTATTATTATTATTATTATTATGATTATCATTATTATTATGATTATCATTATTATTATCATTATTATTATCTTATTATTATTATCATTATTATTATCATTATTATTATCATTATTAATTATCATTATTATTATTATCATTATTATATTATCATTATTATTATTATCATTATTATTATTATCATATTATTATTATCATTATATTATTATCATTATTATTATTATCATATTATTATTATTCATTATTATTATATCATTATTATTATTATCATTATTATTATCATATTATTATCATTATTATTATGATCATTATTATTATTACATTATTATTATTATCATTATTAATTATTATCATTATTATTATTATCATTAGTATTATTATCATTATTATTATTATCATTATTATTATTATCATTATTATTATTATCATTATTATTATTATCATCAGTATTTGGACAAATAATCAGCTTTACAGGTTCTGGTACTGAAATGATTTTTTTCTAAGTTTGGAAATCTGACTTGGTAATTGATCGTTG
The DNA here is from genome assembly GCA_018389105.1 of Nautilus pompilius. Taxonomy (NCBI): domain Eukaryota; kingdom Metazoa; phylum Mollusca; class Cephalopoda; order Nautilida; family Nautilidae; genus Nautilus; species Nautilus pompilius. The sequence continues at coordinate 1,779,703 of JACATO010000588.1, forward strand.
TCATGTTACTTGCCACGTGTAATACGGAGAAGTCTTGGTGCAAGAAAATATCGTCAGCTTGCTCACCTGTAAAATGCTGCTTCCCTGTGCAAAGTTTCGGGTTGGTCATTATTTCAACAGCCACAAATCTTTTTAAAAACCCTTTTTAGGATATGAAGGATGACTATAAGATACAGCGACTTTTGTGGATGAGACCTTTTTTTTTCATTTATTTTAAGATGAAGTAATTTTCATGGTCTGGAGCCAATTCCGGTTTCACAGAAAGAAAGAAAATTGAAACTTTTCAAATAATGAATTGCCACCTCCTCCTCCTCGGCGCCCCCCGGTGGAGATTTAATTTTATTTGTTTCCTTGTGACAGAATTGCCCATCAAAATGTTTGCAGGATGTAAACAGACCCCGTGTTTTGACTCTGGAAATCCGTTCGAATAAATTACATCAACAGATTGTCACGTGGCTTGAATTTGGTGACTCTTTGTCTTGTGAGAGTCTGCAACTTGGAAAATGATGGCACATGCCACTGAAGGCGTATGGGGGGGGGGGTGGTGGGAGATTAAAGGTTTTTGATAGAGATGCCGACTTCAATGGCTGAAGAACGAAAATGAGTTGCTCATAAGTATTGTTTGTTGTTTTTTTTTGAGGGAAAAATTTCTCGTGATGGGTCATCTTTAGTGTTTATAACTAACTTTTGGTGCTTTTTAGTAGAACCCCATGGCTGAAAAATAATGTTTAAATTGGTAGAAAAGGAATTTAATCTCATGGTTCTGATACCATCATTGTATATTAAATGACAAAATCACATTTTTTTTTTGCAGTATTTTATCAATGCTAAGTTGATTTGTAGTTAAAAAATTGTACTTTTAAAAGGGGGTTCCTTGTCCTCACCAGAACTCTAAACTTCACCGCTTGGCTGACATTTCCAGTTAGGCCTTTATAAGCATGGTTTTGTCTTATTTTACGGTACTTGCTAGTTATTTAGAATGGTAATTTCATCCTGTGTGCTACAGCAGCAATCTCACACAGCTCCCAGCCGACAACACTTACTTAGTTATTTGCTGTTGCAGATTACCGGTGCTAAAGCTCCTCCTCTGAAATATCTTGGTGAATGGCTGGAGAAAAACCCCTCCTTTGATATTGATCCAAAATGGGGAGAGATTGTGAGAGCAAAGGTTTGTATGTTGTCGTCTTCGGCATTTGATTGATTGATCTAAAATGTTTGTATTAGTGGAAGATGAGCAATCTCCAGAAAACAAGTAGAACGTCGTGCTTGCTGTTAAGCTCACTGTCACTATTATTACTTGTTAAGTAAAGCGATGAGTAACGATAATTCTAAGTGTTATCGGTTTGCTAAGGAAAGAAACTCGGTTAAATAGAGAAATTTGATGTGTAAATTGCTTCAGTTTGAGGGTCCAGAATTGAACATTATTTTAGTCTTGTTTTCAGTTAGTGGTGTTTTTTTATATATATATATATTATGTAAACAAACTTCTTTTTTTTTCTTTTAGGGAAATTTGCCTGAAACTTTAGAATCTCGGATTCTCCAAACCAGTGGACGACGCAGAAGGCATCGAGATAACAGCCTCCCTACATCCATGCTGGGTGATACAGTTTTTTCACCAGCTTCACTAGGGGCATTTCGCTTTCCTAACACTGGGCTGATGGCAGGCTTTCCAAAGTTACCATTTGGATTACCTTTTGGGACTCTTCCCAACTTGAGCATGGCAAATCCAATGCTTGGATTGACTGGATTCAACATGCCAGCAATAACAGCAGCAGCAGCCAGTCTGGACATAAAGAACACAAACACTACTGAAAACAGTGATAAGGACAATGGGTCAGACACTAAGTCTACTTCGTCTGCTGCCATCACCACTACATCTGCAACTCCCCATCCATCATTTCCTCTCCTTTATAGCCCTCTTCTTTACAACCCGTTACTGGCAGCACAGGGCCTCACAAACTTTACATTGCCCACAACCCTAGCAACATCATTTGCCTCTCTAGCCCAGGGAGGAGGAGTGGGGGTACTGAATGGTCGAACTGAAGGCCATGATTCAGAGTCAGATGACGAGGAAAAACAGTATTACGAAGAGGAGCAGGTAAACGCGGAGGACTTGTCGTTGAAGAACACCGGGTACAAGCAGGAAGCTGGCGACAAGAAGAAAGAAAATGAGCAAAGTAATGATGTGCAGCAGACTGCCACAGATCTCACAGTGAAGACCAAGAATAAGCCAAAAATCTTAAACTCTCTGAAACTGAACCGCATTGTTGACTCTCTGAAAGATAAAGTGTTAAAAATCGAAGAACGACAGAAAGACAAATCTGGTCAGCACAGGAAAGAGAAGAATTGCAACCAATCTGATACTCAGGCAGAAAAGGCTGAAAAATCGAAAACGAGTTGATGCTGTTGAGAAGACTCACAGTTCTTATTCTGTTCTCAAATGGGAAAAGAAAGAAATGGTTCTTCAAGAAGATGAACACTGGTTGCATTCCATAAACTTGTTTATTTATTCTTTTTTCCTTTTCTTTTTCTTTTTTCAACACAAACATTTTGCCCACCCTTTTGTTTACTTTTTATTTATTTATTTATTTCCTTTCCTTTCCTTTCCTCTTCACTCTCTCTCTCTCTTTTTTTTTTCTTTTGTAAATTTGTGGCAGGGGTTGGTTGACAAGATCAGTCGCTTCCACACCTTCAGAACCACCCAGGTAATGCAACCAGACCTGCTGGGGTTGTGATGACTGTAGCAGTCGGGTATCGCTGTGTGGCACGGGGCCGTTTAGTCGTGGAGAGGGGGTTGTGTACGTGGATGTTTGTTTGTTTTGTTTTTTTATTTCTTGTGGCGCTGCTGTAGCATGTACAAACGTTGGTGTGTGTATTTATTCCGATTTTAAGTTGAAAGGAGAGTTTGTCCATTGTGTCACCTCTGATTACCTCAGTTTGGGCCTGTACTCGTACAGACAGCTAACACGGTGCAGGAGACATGGCCCACCTGTCCCCCACTTCAGCCTCCCAGCCAGACGCATCCAGTGTGAAATTCTTGCAGGATGCACGCACGCGCACGCACAGACAAACACACACACACAGACACAGACAGGCAGAGAGAGAATGTGCGTCTCTCTGTCTCTCTGGTACCAATCAGCTTACTGGCAGCAAAGAGTTGAATACTGGGCAATTTGAGAAAAACAAAACCAGAGTTTTAAATTTAAAAAAAGATGAAATAAGAATCCTTTTGGAAACTCATGATCCCAGTGGGCTATATAAATCTTTAGTTACCTTAAAGAAAAAAGAGTCAATTTTTACGTGTGGCAGCCATGTTAAAATGGAGAATTTTTCTGTTTCTTTTTTAACACATTGTTTACTGATTTGCTCAAAAAAACAAACAGCTTTGTTGTCTGGTTACGTTGACTTCAGTCGGACACAACAGTTACCTCTGGGTGCAGCTTTTAGAGGGAGGGAACACTTTCTACCTCTGATGCAGTAGCCTGATGGATGGACGATGGATGGATGGATGGATGGATGGGCGGCGGCAGTGACGACGACGACCTGTTTTGTTTGTACACCAAAAGGACGAGACGCTCGGTGCATGCGAGAGAGTGAATGGTTTAAAAAAAAATAACAACAAAATTTAAAAAAAAAAGAAAAAATTTAAATAAAAAAAAGAAAAATAAAAAGAAGGGAAAAGGGGCAAAGAGACCCCCGATGAAGCAACAGAACCCTGTGATTTCTCATCGGAGTAGGCCATACATAAATCTCCCTTCTCACTAGGAAAAGTGTAGACTTTTTTAAGAGTTTGTTTTTTTTTTTTAAATATCATAGTGGGTTGGAACATATGATTAAATCATGTAATTAATAAAGTGTTTTTTTTTTATATATATATATATTATATATAGAGAGAGAAAAAGAGAGAGTAGCTGGAGCTCCGACTTCTTATAATAGTGTGAATGTGTGACTGCGACCAGCCTAAACAATCCAGGCCCACCCTTCCCCCCTCCCCCCCATCATTTTTTTTTTTTGTTGTTGTTGTTGTTGTCTTTCACATGGGCAGCAATGGGAGGGCTTTCCAAACAGACAGCTAAGGGCAGGGGGACTTCTGTAACATCACATTCCGGCAAATGAATTGAAGACATTCAATCAGTGCAAAAATAAAAAAAAATTTAAAAAAAACCATGGAATTCTTTAGAATGAAGTAATAGTGTAAAAAGACCTGAGAAGATTTCATTATTATCATCATCAGTCACATTGCCTTGTTATCCCATGCACCTTGAGGCATTTACCCACAGATAATATGCAATCTTTGTAATAAAATTATTGTTAAAAATTAAGTTATTCACTGAAGTTCTCTACTACATTACAGCAGATTTCCTACACAGAATGGCTACTACATTGCTATTTGATCAGCATGGATGTATTTATTGAAGGGAGATGATTTTTCTAAGTATAACTATTTTTTATTAAAGTATGCATTTCACACACACACTTTTGGTTTGTTATCATGACTACTTTGGCCGGTGTTCCTATTTAACACTGAAGAATAAAAAATTGTTTTCGTTACATCCACAACAATTTCTGGTAAAAGCTGTTTACATCTCCCTGTGCCCCTGTCTGTGATATGATCTCTCTGTTTGTGGAAATGAAGCCGGAAACTAGCAGTTTCCTCCTGCTACTCTTGACCAAAATGGCCAACCTTCATAGTAACTCCAGTTAACTACCAGCACAGTCACAGAGAGTTCTACACACACACACGCATTATACTCAAGATATTTAGTTTGCAGTGTGCATGACGTATTTAATTAACCTGGATTATGTACAGCTGTATCTGTTGAAATTTTTCTTTCTTTTAAAGGACAAAAGGAAAACAAAAAATATCTGGCAAAATATTGTATTTTGAACATGAGGTTGTGGGTAATGACACGTTCTTTTGTGCTGAAAACCTAAGTGTGAAGTCTCTTAAATTGAAGCTTGTATTCAAAACGGCAATAACAACAGGTTGAAAACCTTTAAAAAAAATCAAAAGAAGAAAAATTTGCTGATGTTTTGGCACCTATAACCTTAACTATATACCCTTTTATTTTTAAGCTCATAATTCATATAGATTATATTAGGAGGAAAAAATTATCAAGTTGATTGAGCACATTTAATGAAATCTGAACTTTTTTTGCAGTATTGTCGAGTACTGGACAGCTGCAAAATTTCTCCAGGTTGAAAGTGGAGCAGGTAGTAAGACAGGTTTGAAAATTGTGTAGAAAGGGATGCTATTCCTACCTACAAGCTCCTGATGCTTTAAATTGACAAAGCAAGATAACCCAGTTGGTACGGTGAACACTTGTAATAAATGTAGGGTATGAGATTACTTTTTATTTAAAAACAAATTTCCTTTAGGCAAAAGTTATGCATCTAGTCTGTTTTTAAAAGAATTTACATTCTGTGTGGCTTTTGTGGGGAGGTTGAACCTAAGGTTAACTGTTCAACCTTATAAAACCATTGACCAATTAGACAATGCAGAATTTGGCTATCATTAACACCCATTGTGATAACATTAGTACTAGGAGATGATATATGATAATACATGGTTTGGTAAAATATGTGGCATTGTGATTCCTGATTTCCCTTAAACTTTTAAATATTTTCTTTCAAGCTTGTCATTCAGAAGGTATTCCAAAAGCTTAGGTCAGCAAAGGATACTTTACAAGAGGGGCCACATAAAAAAATGCACTTATAATTAAATGCCTGTATGTCCAGTAAATATAACCTGCCTTTATTTATAGTCCCAAACAACAGACTTCAAGGAGCTTGCGTGGTGCATGCAGCTGCCTTTACTCAACAATTATTTGTGACAATATGGGTTCAAAATTTGTCGTAATACAAAGGATTGAGTGATCATCAGTCAGTCTTGATCTCAAACTGGCTGATGTTTATTTTTGAGAATGTTTTCTTACTAGTGTCAGTGCTTCTAAAGAGAGCAGACATTTGAGAGGTATGCCAACAAATTGCCAAGTAGGCTGGTGCTTGGATACCTTTATAGAAATGTTCCAAGTTCATAATGTGATACGTTTGCCTCTGCACTCTAACTGCTTAACTGTTGTAGCACTTTCCGGATCACGTGGAGATCTTAAATCCAAGCTCTAAGAGGATTATTCTTGCAAGTGTTCCATGATTTGGAAGTATTCGTCTGAGTGCAGAAGGTCTAACATTGTTTGAGGTTTCTTCTTTCAGGGGCTTTCTGCATGCTGTGAAATGGGCTGCATTGGCATCTTTCACATACTTATTCAGTAGTTTGTTTGCTTTCAAAGGACTTTGCATTGTCAGAGTAGCTAGAAACTTTCCATGGTCTTGCAGATTCAGTTCGTTGATAGGACTGTTGTCAACTAAGAATGTCAGGTCACAGAGCCACTTAGTAATGCTTGGCTGAGGTAAGTCTTTCTCTTTGATTCATAAATTCAACAATTTTATGCCTCAGAGTAACACCATTGAATAGACAACACCTCCAAAGTTGGCTTCAGGTTTTTTTTTCCAAGAATTAAATTAACAGTGATTCAGGCCTCTGGACTTAATAAAGTTTAGATGCTTGACGACGATGTCCATGACACGCTCCAATTTGAGAACACTGAGGCGGCTTCCTGACGGATATAGCAGTAGTAAAGAATAACGTCCATTCTTCCATCTTCGGCAGCTTTCTTGTGTCAAGACTGCCACGCTTGTTTTTTTCTGCCAGAGATGACTACTTCATGCTGCAGTACTGAAGATGTGTCGTTATTGACCAGCTGGCCTTGCTGAATGCAGCAGCTTGCTTTTTTCCCTCCTGGGGATACCATATCTACTGCCTTCATGATGCAGCCTTTAATGAATTTGCCATATATTGCAATTTTGTGAGCCATCAAACAGGCTCAATAGTTCAACTGTTGAGTACAAGCTATTTGCTATGAAGAGGCCTGGTTGTTTGCAAGCACTCGATATGTTTAGCTGCATGCTTTTGTCTTTTTTTTGCTTTTAAAATTGCTGGAAGCATAACCCTTGTGTGTGTGCGTGTGTGTTTACAGTAGCATCATATGTACTGAGAATATTGGAAAACTTAGAAATATACATTGGGCGAAAGTCGTTGACACACTTTGGGAGAGAATGCCAGAGTGATTCTGGACAGTATAAATTAAAAAAATTTTTTTTAAATGCTAGACTTTTTTTAGAAATCTCATGATAGACATTTGTATCAGAGGTGGAAACAACTGTACAGAGATAGATTTGTGCTATACTCGGTTACGCATTAGAGAGCATTTTGATGAATTGCCTTGGATGGCCTGATCAAAATGGTGAGAGATTTTGCTGGAACTTATTGGTGGCGTAACCTCAACTGTAGGATTTCTTCATGTGAAATATTGCCTGGTTTTAACGGGATATGCTGCTTTGTTTACTCAAATGGCATCAGCATTAGAAAAAAGCAACATATATTCCAGAGGGCAATTTTTTTTATGCAGAAGTGTATTTTACCCACGAATATCAGTGTCTAGGTTCTGTGGTGCCATGGTTACCACTAACAAGTGTTGCTATTTCTGTGCCTTGTAGAGCCTGGTGATTTTGTCTTCAGCATGATGCTGCTTTGTCTAGAAGAAGTGATGCTATGGGGAGGTTTGGCAAACAGGTTGTGCTTCGTATCATTCATAATATTGTGTGGAAACTTCAGAAGTACAATTTTTTTTTTTCATCTCAGTTTTGAGAACAAGTCCATCACCGCTCTTAGGAGGGCAGGGAGCTTTCACATAAACGCCTTTGCAGGCAGTAAGTGGGGGCTGACTGACGCCAGGTCTTACAGTAGAAGTGGTGTTCAGTCCTGGATTAAGACCGCTGTTTGTTTGATGAACAGTTTCGGCAAACAAACTTGCGATAAGAGAGATGTACTGGAATTCTTTACACACACACAAAAAAAACAATTGAATAATCCGTTTAGCTAACAAATTTATTAGCATTAAATTTCTCCAGCAACAGTAAATAAAACGAGGAAGTGTTGACGCCGTGTTTTTTAATTTGTAACGTTCACAGAATTACCTACCTCCAACTTGTTGCTGCTGCTGTTTTTTTAACTGCCATGCAAGAAAAATATAGGAAATTTGAGAGTCACGAAAAGATGATGTCTTTTACTACAAACTAAAACAATAATAAAAAAAAACTACTACTATGCAGTCTGTTTTTGTAGTATCCTTTGAATCTTCATTCAATGGTTCTCATGTTTTGGATTATTAGACAACCGCAAAGATGGGTACGGATGAAGGCTGCATTGAGTGCTTGGCGTAGGTGATCAGATTAGTAGAGCTTAAGGGGGGGGGTAACTTTTACATAGTTTTGTTAACTAAGGATGTAGACCTATTAGTAGTACAATCTGTGTCAGGGCTTATATAACCCTTTATTCAGGTTAGTCGGAGGTCACTGGTAAGAAGGGGAGATAACTTGTAAACTAAGAAGGAAAGAAATAGCGGTGAAGCAGCATTTATATCTTAAAATAAAATCTCCGTGGTAATTTCTTTTTTTGAGAAATCCAAGAGGGGTCCAGCAGTTGAAAGTTAGGGCAGGATATGGCAGGTCTTAGTCAGTAGACTTACGGATGATGATAAAGAACATCTGCAGTTCGGGAAAAAAAATGGTCTGAAAAAGGAAGGCAGACTATTGCTTATGTATGCAAATTCAGTTTATTATCGACAGAACGAAATCAAGGTGACTTATGTACACTGTGGATATTATTTTTTTTATGAAAGAAAAAAAATGTTTGTAAACCATCAGTTTAGACAATGGCCGAGAGTAACATCTACATGAGACACTAACAACATGGCTGCTGTTTGCTTGTGTGTTTTCTTGATCGAAGAAAGTGGATTTTTGGCATTTCATTTATTAATTACTAATATTGGTGGTACTACTGTCTGGTTTATTAGTTAGTATAAGCCATACACTAGAAGTGTAGTGTTAGCAACTGTATGGTATTACTTTGTCAGAGTAAATAAGCCATTATTCGATCAATTACAAGTGCTAATATTCCACTAACTGTTGATCTCAAATAATTTCAGATCATATGGAAGGTGATTAAAATTAGCTTAATGGTGGTAGTCTCCCCTTTCTTTGTCTTTTTTTTTTTTTTGGTTGATATACAGTCAACTCGATTATCTGGTCCCCCAATAATATGCTTAAAAAATCATATTGTTCTGGTTTATATTTTATTTTTTTAATAAACAATATTTCCACTGCTGTATCAACTGAGCACATAAGCAGATTTTTATGTTAGTCGCTTTCTTTTGTCAGCTTATGTCGTCTAGCAACGTTGTCCCTTTAGCAACGGGTGGAGAAGTCACGGCTTTAGACATCTGTGAAGAGAGAGGAATAAATAGTTTTCTCTTCAGCTGTCACCAACGATTTTTTTTTTTTTTTTTAAATCTGAATTACCATCTTTAGAAAACTCCGATATATGTCAACGCTTAGTGCATTTCTACCAAATGTGACTTTTGTGCTGTTTTATATCGCTGATGAAAAATAAATTGTGCTGTTAAATGCACTTTATTTTCAAGTTTCTTTGAGTATTCTTTTACTTGCAAAATATTTTAAAATGTCTCAATAATTACGCTAGGTGTCATTGCTTCCTCTCCCCGGCCCACATTGAACAACTCCAGAGCTGGATATTTTGGTGGGCAGCTCTGGATACTACAAAATGTAAATTAGGCTATAAGAACGTATATTGTACTTAACTCCTGAAAACTTGTTGAAAGATTTTTAAAAAAAAAAAAGGAAAACTAGTAAAGATTTGCATTGTTTTTTTTGGAGTAATCTTCTTTTTTTTTTTTGTTCCATTGATTGGCTTTCCTATCTCATATGTAGAACTGAGTTGTCAGTCATTAGCACGTCCTCTTGACGCTCCAATTAGTCAAGCAGACTTTCACTGCAGTTGGGCACACAGTACTACAGAGCACCCCCTAACCAACTCTTGTCCCTTCCTCTTCTCTTATTTTTGCCTGACTCTGCTGTTTGTTGTTGAGGCTGCTTTACAGTCTCATCTTCAGTCAGCTCGTAGCACATCAAAGAAAAACTCTTACTTGCTCTGCACAAATCAGTCCAAACGCAAGACAGACAGGCAGTTAGTTGCTCATATGTTGACTTCACCATTGATTAGTTCTTGTATAGACCGCTTGCTGAGTGTTACACGGTTAACTGCATTGTTTTTTCCCACACAGCACGGTTAATCCACAACGCGCACAGTCGGAGTCGACCGTTCCTGCACTGAGTTTCTGAAAGTTCTAATGTTGTGGTGCTGTTGAGTGTTTGAAGTTTCTGCATGGATAAAATCTGATGTAACAAATTATAAGAAAAAGCGGCCTTTTCAGGTTTTTTTCTGATTAAACAGAGACTGGAAGAAGTAGATGGATGGATATTAGGAAAGGCTTTAGTGGAATAGCAGATACTTTCACCTGGCAAGAATGCATGGATGATATGTAAGTTAAAGCAAAGATTTTCACTGTTGCTTTCTCTCCTTTTCTGCTCTTGAGATTGGACATATTTAAAGCTCTGCCTGTTCAGCAAAGCAGTTAGACCCATTTAGAAAATGCATTTGCTGGGCTACTAGTAAGTAAAAGTGATGCTTTAATTATACACTCCTAATTAGATAACCGGATCTTACCAAGAACTTGATGGCACTATCTCAACTTCAGTATATATATATATATATATTAGAATAATGAACAGATACTGTACAGTAGTAGTGTGTTATATACGGTATTTTTCAGCATATAAAATGCGCCCAGGTTTTAGAAGGAAATATTTAGGAAAAATATTTTAGTCTTTATAAGAATTATAAGTACTGGTATTAAATGTATAAATTAATCACTACAAGTATCTGTTTATAAATATTACCAATAAATCCATAATATAGACTAGTATTTATTTATAAATATTTAGTATTTTATTTTACCATTACCAAGTGGAAAATTTTATGCCTTTTTCTTGTAAAAATCTAATTTAGTCAATAATTGTACCATTAATAGGTGGTAGTATAAAATTATATATTTCAGACTTTCCTGGCATTTATAAGTTAAAATTTTATGGTGTGTTATTTGCTACCTGGGGGTAAATAATGCACCTGGTCTGTCAGCTGATGCTGAAAATGTCCCCACAGTGAGACTCCATAGTTAGGATGCGACACACTGTGAGTGGTGCCACGTCTTTGTCGTGGAGTCTTAATGTTTGAATAGATGGCGCTGATGCAGTCCTAGTCTTCTCACTCATATTTTTGTTAATGCTTTCGATAACATTGCGGGTTTGTTCAAGTACTGCATGTGAACATAATAAGAAATGATGCAGACAGGTGGGAGCTAGAAGACGTAGCCCGCTACTGGATGGGTCTGGTTTAACCCTACCAATAGCTATTTATAAATACAGCTTTTAACAATAATTTCACTCGCTTGCTTTTGTAATAAATTATATTCATGTTTTTAGTAACAAATAACACGTATATGTTTCTTTCTGGGTTCATCTAAGGCCCATATTAGACCATCCACTGTAGGACAACCTAACCATATTTATTATCTTCAGCATGGAAGATGCAGGGTGAGTTTTGAAGACATTTTCAAGGGGAAGTGCCTTTTATGCTGAAAAATATGGTATGTATGTGTATATATACACACACATACATACCATATTTTGCTACACTTAGATGGACTCTAACAACTACCAAAGTGTTAGGATTAAGAATGCAATAGAGTTTCTCTGAAAAAACCAATTTTTGTCAGTTCTTGAACAATATTTAAGTACCGTACTATAAAGAAAATTAAACAACAATTTTGAAATGAATTTTCTGATACAGACCTAATCATGTAATTTATTTATTATTTGTTCTGTACATTCTAAAGATATGATATACCTGATAGGAATGGAGAAAATATTTTTCATGTCAAGATAACAAGTATGAAGTTCCTGATCAGTGTCAGTATCAAATACATCAGTATATGGATTTTATCAACTGTTTATTTTGTCAACATAACATTAGTTTTCATATCTTCTTCGATCACTCATTTCATAAGAGTGGGATGCATTGCACACTCTGGCCCAGTGCATCCATCTTCAGCAGTGTTTTATTATTCTGACTTTTCCTTGTCATAGGAGACTCGCTTCTGTCTGAGTGCCTACACAGCCCTGCCCCGCCCCAGCAACTGGAGCAATGCAAGTAAAGTACCTTGCTCAAGGGCCACTAAAATGTGCCAGCAGTGGGAATTGAACCCAGGACCCTTAGGTCCTGAAGCTGCCTGCACAGACAGACCCCTCTCCAGCACTGGGAGCAATGCCAGTAAAGTGCCTTGCTCAAGGGCCACAACAATGTGCCAGCAGTGGGAATTGAACCCAGGACCCTTAGGTCCTAAAGCTAAGACACTCACCACTTGGCCACATTGCCTGATGATTTTGTATGTGGAATTTTAAACTCTTAACTTACTGATTCTCATCATGTAAAAATCAACAGGAATACATTTAAGCTCATTAACTAGTTTCAGTACAGAAATTTCTCCAAAAGTTACCAGAATAACAGCGTAACTGGATGGGGAAGACTGATACTTCAGAAATATACAGAATGTCTGCCGATAAAACTTTAAAACATTTTTTAAAGTGACCAGCTGTCAAGTTTTAAGAACAGAAAATAATGGGATAATTAATTGCTTTGTCTAAGATTGCCACTGTCTTGTTCATTGGGCCATTCATTTTACCCTGACTATTTTGATGTCGTGTTTGATGTGATGTCCAAAAGATGGAATTATCAAGCAAGATTTATCTGCATTTAGCAAAAGTAGATAGATCAAGAAAAATGATTTAATGTGAGTTTAAAAAGGGTAAAATTCTTTAATGCAAATTGTTTTCTTCAGAACAAAAAGGCGGTGGCGGCTTGTTGAAAGAATTTATTTTTGTGGATCAGATGAAAGCACCACAGCAGTTTTGCCATTGTTCTGTAGGACCACACGACTGAACTAGCACAGCACAAGATTTCTGGTTCCACCAAACATGGCCTGTATTACCCTTAAGCAAGGCAATCTGAGGTGGTGCCCTAGGAATGATTAAGTGGGAGAAGTGGTCGAGGTCATTCAGTTCTGGAGGGTGACATGTTGTACATACAAGGTCGTGTTTTGGTTTTGCTTCCCCAAGGTACAGGTCCCTCTTAACCAAATGTATTCATGTTTGAACAGCGCACCAGACAACCACTGCATGCTCGGAAACAGTCTAGTCATGTGGTGTTAGTCTGCTTCGTACCTTAAAGAGGGCAAGTCAAAAGTTTATTATGGTTGATTTCTCAACTAACAGAGCTAATAGCCAGCTGACAACTTAAGCTTATGTAACAATAACAAGGGCTGGTCTTTTGACAACTGTGCACAAGTCCCAGCTTTGCCAAGCGTTGATAAAACCCAATAACTTTACACAAGTATTTTTTTCTGAAATCAAAATAATATCTCTGTCAGTGACATTCTTCAGCGGAGTTACTGGCTACGAGTTTGATACTAGGGTATTCTTTATTCACTGGTTTCAGTTGTTATTAGCATTATTTCAGCACTTTTAAATATATTTTATGTCTAAGTTACTCCATTGAACAATTTTACAGGCTAAACAATACTACAATCTGTGGAATCTTTCTAGAAAGCTTTTTAGTTATCTCTATCTCTGAATTTTTTTTAAAAAATCACACCATTTGTTTGCATGAAAATTCATTAAATTCTAGATTATCTTTAAAAATACTTCAAAACTAAATTCAAATTATACCTGTAGTTTTATCAAAATGGAAGCTTTGAAAATCTTTGTTGTTTAAACTCCTCTATATACATAAATTTTTAATGACAAAATAAATGTTAAAAATATCTTGGTTTGAAGTATCGCTAAAAATATGTATTAAAACGTTCAGATTGGAACTAGATAAACACGCCAGCAGATATGCATATTAACATTTATGCATTAAAATATATTTTACCACAGAAAGCCATGTTTATTCCAAACAGTGAAGTGCTGCAAATGTATTTAATTTAAATGATGAGAATAATGAAGACTCCTAACTCTTCTGAAAGGCCCCACTTAATGTTGCTCGTCCTGAAGTTGTTGGCATCATCAAGCTTCCTTTGCCCCAACTGAGATGCCATGTTCTTCTTGCACAACTGCAGAGAAACCCTTTTGGTTTGGTTTGGTTTGTTGTATGCTAAGAAAAAGAAAGAAATTTTCCATTGAAAAGTATCGCGTTAATCCCAATAAGCAAATTGACTGAAAAAGACTTTGTCGCAAACTCTAATTTTGTCAGACTTGACGGATTTGTCGAGAATAGTCTTCTCGCTGCAGAGCATCCAGGTAGAAGAACTCTGCTCTCTGGAGCCATGACTGTTCTTACCACAATTATAACTGTAGGTTTTTGTTTTTCAAAATAGAATGAAAACACAATACACCCGTGTAAATTTCAAACAAATAATTTTAATTTCTTTCAGATTGTGGAATGTTGACAATTCAACACAGCCAACATGGCTGCTTATGTAATACACTGGGTGCTCACAAATACAACCTCTTTGCGCACACGCACACTCTCACGAGTTACGTCTAAACGTCTACATTGGTAAAAAAAAAATAATAAAAACAAGCACCAATCTATTAGCAGACTTTTAAACAAAACTTTAATTAAGATGCAGAGTGAAATGTGATTTGAGAAGCTCTCTTTAAAATGTCCTCACAGATTTTCTGCTGTAAGAAACTTGACTTTAGCAGAAAATCCATCCATTAAACTCCTAAATAACAAGATCTGACGTTTCTTGGACTCTAGACATCTAACAATTAGTTCTGTAATTAAAAATTTTTGTGCATATTTATCTCCGTTGCCAATTTAAAAACTATAAATACAAGCGACTAAGCGCTTTGTATTTTCTGCAGCAGCACTGTACCCTACTGTCATATCTGTGGATGACTCTTCATCACAATACATGCGTGACTACCTATCTTGATAATAAAATAATGGAGGAAAAGTCTTACAGGTTTTAGTAGCCTACATTAGTAGTCGTTACACTTTTTCAGTCCCTGACAGTAAAGCAAAAAGATGTCCAACCTCAGCCCCGCATTCTTTTATCGACAAATGGAAACAATACCAGCCCTGGACTCCACAATCCCCTTCTAAACTAAATTGTGGTAAGGTAAATTTACCTGTTTTTGTAAACAGTGCAGCGGCAGGTGGACAGACCAACAGTTGTGCATTTGAGAGAGGCAGGTACTGCCACCAATTTCCACTTCACTGGCAAAACCAATCCCAGAGCAGAGCAGAGCGTAGCTGCTGTTTCATCAACTCGAGAGAGTATAAGTCATTTTACACAAATTCATGTTCATGTATTTGGTTTTGTTGCAAGAACGGGGGTCACCAGAGGAATCTATTAAACATTAGAAAATGGTTTTCCAGCCAATGTTAGTTCTTCATCTGTTTATTTATTTTTACTACACTGAAGGGGTTTTGATACATTGTAAACTCGTCTTGCGACTAGTGACTTAAAAAAGCAAGGCTGGCTGAGTTGAACCTTTTGTCTTATAGTAGAAACACATGCAGTTTGCACAGAAAGCTCTTCGTTTAGCTCCCAGTTGATAAACTTTTGCAGACCATTACATTTAGAAAGCTATAAATTAAAGTCTGAGGTTTCTGAACTCTGCTTCGCTCTCCCGCTTGGCTAGAGAAATCCAGAAGGCTTGCCACTTGCACTGGAATTTCAAACTCCCCTCACTCACTCAGTTTCTGAAGAGATTTCCTTTGCTCTCTACAAGGAGGATGCGTTGAGTTGATCTCTCAAGGCATTTAATTAGATTCCATTCTGTTGAGCTGGTGTAATTTTTGCAGGCTGACAGCTGATCTGGGTGACTGCTCAGAAAATGCTATTAACAATAAAGTGACAACAACAAAAATAAGAGTTCGAGTCACATCAGAACATCATATTTACTAACCTTCACTGGTGAGAGAGATTAGTGTTTTACTATATAAGGGAAACTTCCTTTATCTGTGTAGTTAACGAAGTGCCACATAACAACAGGTAAAATGGTACTAGAAAAAGGGGAAGACAAACTGATGGTTGCATGAAGGAATGGCAATGGAATGATTTTATTAGTGGACTGGCATTGTTGGGTATTTCTTTTATAGTTATGCAACAAGTGATACAGCAAGAGTCTGGTGAAATTTAGATTTAGAAAAGTTAGTGGGCTAGATTCTTAAGTCTGGTCTGCAATATATGTTACATCAGGCGTGTATGTAAACTAACCAGAAATCTATAACAAGTAAACGGCAGAGGTGTGTGTGTCTGTGAAATAGAAGTGATACAACTCAAATGAGAAACGATTCAAACCAAGCAAACATCTAGAGGAGGAGATCTTTACAAATGGGAAAGGTAAAAATGTCCGTCAAACAATACAACAAATAATTCAGCATCCAACCACTTTATAAATAAAATTCTGTACCACTTGCATAGGGGATCTTTGGTGTCATATTTATTGTGTTTGACTTCTTATGAGTTAATAACATAAAATATGAACCAATGTCAAGCAGGCATATTTTTTTCTTTATTTTAAAATACTAATTATTTGCGATAAATGTTGAAGTCCATGAACAGCATCCATATTCATTACACTTCAACACACGATAAAGATACCACCTTCAGATAACCAAATTTTGCTTTCCCCTACAATCACTTTATGAAAGTTCCTCGCACTGTGCGTCACAAGGTTGCTCTGTGTAGTAAAACAAACCGAAACCACTACACCGGTTCCTGTCATGCATACAAGCAACCAACCACTGGAACGACAGGTAGAGCGCCTTTAAAGCTGTAATAAAGCCTATTAGTGAAAATAATATTTGAATGCATCAACACGCTGCAGGTACCCGCCAACTTTATGAAAATATTCAAAGTATGCTGAAATTTAATATTTAACACGAGGGGTTCATTGTTCTCCCCCTCCCCCAAACACAAAACTAGTTCCTAGAGTAAAACCGCTGCTGCTTTACGAAGTTGTGATTGTCATGTTGGTTATCCCTCATCATCATTGAGCCAGTCAGATCTACACTTTTAGATAAAATAAGACCTTTTTTTTTCTCCTTTCCCTTGCATGTTTGACAGCTAATAACTAGAACAGGAATTCTGTTCTCTCAAGCTTAGACGGTAATACACTTTGTTCTTATTACTGTGCGGGCCACAGAGATTAATGCACATAGTTTTAAAGAGTAGGGAAAAATGCTGTTTTGTAGCTGGGTGCTATTAATTCTTGATGGTGCCTTTGAAGAGTTGTGAATCCCTCCCAAAAAAACAAAGAAAATTTACATAGCTTTTTTTTTCTAAGGAAATACTTATTTTATCAAAAGTGTAGACTTGAAACAAAACATTGAGTCTTTTAAAAGACCCAGCAGCTGTCAGGCAAACACAAGATTGTGGAGAGGCTGAAGAACAAATTATACCACCAGCCAGGACTTCTCCGCAGCAGAAACTATATGGAAGAAAAGTTGGTCTGGAACAGACTTCCCTTGAGATCTTAGTTTAAGTCACGACTTGTAAACGCAAAGGTTAATGTGATAATTCTACAGGTGTCCAGAGAAAGTTAAAAGGAAGACAAGTCTTAGTTATACTGTTGATATTGTGCATCATCTCATTTGTAAGGACATTCTAAGTGTAGAGAGAAATTCTAAATCACATTCTAGCTCTGCCACATATGGTTCTGAAATTCCAGGCAGTAACACAGTTCTTCAATCATTGCGTATTTTTGACATGATTTAGCTACAGAATCACAGTCACTCATCTAATGTTGTTTTTAAGTTATAATTAATTATTCAAACGTATCTTAATAAAGGTGGAATGTAATAACATGGAAAACAAAGATTATGTACAGTGCTTCTTGGCATTAAGCCATCAGCAGAAATACAACAAAGTTTGCTTCAATAGTACAAAAACTACATCATTAAAGCAATAACATAAAAGCATTGTGTGTTCAAAGAATCTCTCTACAAAAATAATGATTATGTTTCTTTTAAATTCTTTTTGCGTAAACTTTTGCTTTCACTGACTGACCAAAATATAAATTAATTGTAATAATAAAATCACTTGTAAATGAGAGGAATCTGATAGGGAGAAATCATTGCAATTATGTAGTGAGATAAGTCCTCTCTGGAACGATATCAAATTATTCTATACACACACAGACCGCTCATAGATTACATGGTAAACAAAAATGGGTGTGCTGTATTATATCATATTTTTCCATGCACCGTCAATAACTTAAAGAATAAAAACATCACGGTTCTAACTAAAGACATTTTCTCACACACACACATAAATTACAAATGAAATGTTCAGTCACAGAGCTGCAGATGGATTCTAAAACAACCAGCTTAAAGAAAAAAATAACATGGAGGAATATTCTGAACATCTGCTAGAATACATGGTCACCAGAAATGCGTCGGTAACCCTTTAATTTACAAAATCAAAGAGAGGTAACTTGCAGGCTCTTCAACGAACAATCTTAATAAGATTGAATCATCAGGAATCCATGTTCTAAATTATAAATCTGGTTAAGGACATTTAAAGTTGTTTTTTTTTTTTTAAAACAGTGAGTTACTAAGCTGTGATGATGCAGATAACATTTTGGAGCTTTCACATAATTAAACCGAGAACTTGAGTGAATGACTGTGAACAACAGAGACCCATCATAAATGATTGTACAAATTAGTCCATTAAAAAAAAAAAAATGTCCAGTACACAACCTTAATAGTTTTCCAATAAAACGACGACTGTACAACAACATATTTCTGTTTATTGTGTACGGAGAAACCACTAATAAACAAGAGAACAACAAACAATGTTTCCAGTGTGCACCCTTTTCTTCCCAACACATCCCAGTTACCCAGCCAAGCTGTACAACATTCATCCTGTCCATGTACAAATATGGCATCTCGTCTGTCCAGCAGATTAAAGGAGAATAATTCTGAAGAATTTACTGAAAGAAAATTGTTTTTTTTTTTTAAAAAAGAAGAAGAAAACACTTTTCATTAAATATGTGTGTGTGTGTGTGTGTGTGGTGTGTGTGTGTGTGTAAGTCCAACTCCAGTGAAGGCTGAGATATCTAAATGCGTGTATTTCTGAGCGTTGGCGCTATGTAAATAATGTTATTGCTACTTAATTATTTACACAATATTGCAACCCTGGTTCAATATAAGAATTGAAGATTGCAGCTGCACTTAAACAATCCGTGAAGTAAAAGCCATTAGATCATCAAATACTAGACTAATTGCTGCAGTGCTATTATGAAGATACCCTCCCTTTTTTAATTTTCTCAGAAATAGCATAGTAATCCTGCCATTAGAATAAAATCCATAGGCACGTACATCCAAGTGAACATGACCAGTCCATGCTGTCAGAGTTATTTCAGCTGTGCAACACATTTCCTTTCTGTAAAACAGCTCTGTGCCATCTTACAGTTAAAATTGTGCAAGTGTTTTTCTTTGGCAAATACATTTTAGTAGAGCAATTTTGGTATGTACAGGGTTCCCCTGGTGAAACACAAATAAAGAAAAGTAGAAGTACTGACATGATTTCTATGCTGTTCAGTATTTCTATTAGAAACCCATTTCACTTGTCGCCAGTTCTGTTCTTAAGATTACTTTTCCACATTGCAACCAATCAGAAAGCTTAGCTAATCACGCTCATTTCACAAAATACTTCTGCAGGGTCTGATCTCAATCATTTACAAACTAAATTCTGCCATATTCTGGTATCCAGAGATAGATTCTATATTCTTAAAACTCATGGATGCCTTGATAAATTCCTCCCCCCCAAAAAAAACAAATAATGCATCTTTTGAGTGGCCAAGGATCTTTAAGTATCTTATCCATCTACCCATCAACAAGTGCAAAACACACAAGTTTTTTTTGTCAGTCTCTAAACCAAAAGAAACAGGAACAAAATATTAACCCTTTGTCCACCTCTTTTGAATGCCAAAGTGATTTGATGAAGTAAATAATACAAACATATATATGAACATAGCCATTTTCAAACTTCGATGAGTTTCTGAATTAAAAAACGTTTCTTGCAATGTAGAGTTCAGAACTTAGATATAAAGATAGCGATGCCATCATTAAGCCAGTCGCTGTTGTATCCAGAATACAGAAATTGTAGCTACTCCTGTTTATTTAGTTTGTAAGGTAGAAAATTGGTTGTCAACATAGCCAGCATCAAAATGTATTCCAAGCACATACTGATCCATCAAAGGGGCTGTCTGATACACCCGGGTAGGTCTCTTATTTCGAGGCCCCTGGTTTTATCTGACAGCACACCACTGCCGTCTGAATTTATATTATCAGAATGTTTTGATTCTGCAGACATCTGTACCCCAAACCAACCATCCTGCCAGTAATCCAATGGTACTATATTCATCTTTTTTTTTAAAAAAAAGCCTTTTGCTGGGGGTGGGAGGAGCAATCTGTCAAACCATTTGAATAACTTTTCCATAGACTGGTAAGGGAAGAGAGTACAGTTTTACTATGAATGAATTAAGAGAAAAATGGCTAATTTAAAGTAATAAAAGTTAGCCAAGGAGCATACCCCCCTTCCCTCTCAATCTAATAAACAGTTATGGGAATAGTGGACTTGACTGGCAAACTTCTGCATGGTATTTTCTCACTCTCTGCACCAGTCTGCCAGCATAGGTTCTGCAGCCCACAGCTGACTAGAGTTTCAGTAGGAACTTTACATTTAAGACGCCATAAGGGTTGGCCCGATGACAGAGGACTAGTTATTGCACTAGCAGAGCAGCTACATAATCACAGATTGCCCATCTGCGACTAGAAGTTCCAACCAAAGACCCAGTAAGGAAGTGCATGGATTAATTTACTAGTGTTTTTATTTGTTTACTCCATAAAATACTCATTAATAGATCATTCTATTTTACTAGATGTATTTTACATTTCAACCTACTCACCGTGTGTGTGTTCTATACTAGAAATTAACTAAGAGTAGTTTCCCCTGAATTATACAGTTATTACATCTAACGATGTACAGTCAGTCCCACTTTGTTGAGCCTATTTATCATTGTATAGAGTTTCTATATTAAATGTGTCCAGACCATGTTATGTAGCTTCAGCCAGTCGAACATGCTAAGTTAGCATAATTATTCCCAGTGTTCTAACATGCTAAGTTAGCATAATTATTCCCAGTGTTCTAACATGCTAAGTCAGCATAATTATTCCCAGTGTTCTAACATGACTAAATTTGGACAGTCATGCATCAGTAATTTTTTTATTATTATTATTATTATCATTATTTTATGCACTAAAGTACTTAGGACTCTGTCTTAACATATTTTCCCCTTCAGTCCGCCATGAAACAGATGCAAATACACTATATTCATGACATAAAACTGGATATCGTTTTAAAAACCTGACAGACAGCATAAAACAATAATATATCATCTAAATTAGAAGTCCAGGGTATTAGCCAGAGTTTAAAAAAAAATGACCAATCCTTGGTAATATGAAGAAAAGACATGTTAGAGTCTACACAATCTTCAGCAGACACTTATAAACACCATTCTGATGGAAAAAGAATCCCTTGTGAAGATATTCGATGTATATCATCTAATGAACTGCACCTAAGTAACTTTAGTTTTTTTTAAGCGTTAGAACTACATAAAAGTATTAGTTTTTTTGTTTTTTAAAATTTTCAACTGTATATTATAGTGGGATGTGTGTAGGGTTGCATGTGTGTAGACTCACAACTCATACACCACAGGTGTATGGACACACGCAGCCTACTACACAGATATTACTCTACACTACATTTATTTATTTTGTAATTAACTGGAAAATAAACAAAAAATTAAATTCCAACTAAAAAAAAAAACTTCAGGTCTTAAAGTTTCATCACTTATTCCTCGTTTTTTAAAAACAAACCCCCAAGCGGCTTTAGTTCACAGTAACTAGACTTTCTAATCTAACAGTACCGACTTTCCCTCCACCAATTCGCCGGTGACCAGCAAATCCAATGAAAGCTTTGCTTTGTTTAAGATTCTTCAGTAAACCAACACTATGCCCCCCCCTGAACAAGACAGTCATTAATACTCCTGGCGGTTTTCAACAAAAACAAAACAACAAATAATAGTAATCGGTATTGTCCAAGAAAAGGTGGTACTGCGGTGTCTCCTTCAAAGATTCGGAAAGATGCTAAAGAGAGGGTTTTCAAACACGAGGATCTGGCTACACAGATGACTCTTTCAGACAAGGCGCGTACAGTTTCTCGTGGAGGAAAGCCTCGCGCTGCCTCGTCTTACGTCGCGCCCCATAGTGAGCGTACAAGTGTTTCTGGGGCTGGTAGCGCTGATACTCGGTCCGGGGTAAGTTCCCGCAGGCATCGGTTCCCTTCGATGAGGACGACTGGTAGGATCGTTGTGACTGGGTATCCATGCTGGCGTGAGTTCTTGAACGTGGCATAAACTGATCTGCAGTACCAAACTGGTCCAGATGGCCGGGCGATTCTGTTCGAGCAATGGTTGCATACTTTGCAGAATTTTTTGTGTATAAGCTTGAACCTGAACAAAAGTTTAAAAAAAACAAAAAAACCAGTTTATAAGTTACACTTACACACATTGTCAAATGGATCAAATTGTTAAGTAGGCACCTTTTATTATTTATCGTAGGACTAATGCTATAAGCCCACACCTGCCAGTCCTCTGCCAACATCTCAAACTTCCTCTAGCCACCCAGCTGATACAAAAGATCCCTGGTTTCTGACAGGGGATTGTACTTCTATAAAATCCACTGATAATGGCCAGCATCAAGAACATCTTCCAGCTGATGTGGTAAACAACAACATGGTTTCTCTTTGACATGGTATCAGAATTATCCATGGTTGAACTATTCATAAGAGGAGATTCGGTGCTTTGCTTTTATCATGCTACTGCTGTTCAGCACAAAATACCAAAGTCAGGTTACACTTCGCCAAATCCAGCAAAAAGCATTGAACTCCAGTCAGACAGACAAAGAACACAGAGAATGTTGACAAACCACTCAGTACGGCACAGCTGTTAGGCTGCGAAGGGAGGGTCTACCCACCCCGGCCGCCTGGCTAAGCAAGTCTCTGGAGTGATTGAAAAGTCCTGAAATGCAAGAGAAACTGTTGAAGACCTCGGATTCTGCCTTCACCAGGGAGCTGATGAACTCAACAGCTGCAGAAAGTTCACCGGTTTACGCAGCTTAAAATCCCCTGCCGTCATGGGCCACTGGTGCTACAATGGTACATGGCTGGCTGCAGAACAGGTATGGCAACTACTGTGCAAGTGCTGTATAGCCGTTACTATGGAAAACCCCAAAACCCTGACCCTGTACGAGAAACAGTAATAAAAAAAGGCACCATGCTTACTGAAGTGCGTGAGACGTTTTGAGGGATGCGTGGTGTAAATTAAGGAATGAGCTAGGTGCCTCATACAAAAAAATGCTTTTAAAATTTGACAAATTTACTGTTGAAGCGTGTCAAAAAAAGGAAAGTGTTAATGATTTACAGATTATGTTTGAAAATAGTCAATTGTAAAAATTAGTTTATGTAGCATTTTTTTTTTTTTTTTTTGGTTTGAGCCTTTGGAGCCTCAAAAAAAAAAGTTTGGCTCAGGACCCCAGAAGGCCTTAATCTGGCCCTGCCACAGATGGATTATTTCCAACGATTTTCGGTTTAGAGAAATCAGCTATTGTGACTGAGAAATATATAAACACATGATGCAAATGGCATCACTGCTATTCCGTAAGCATACAGGTAGCATCAACCAAGAAACAGACGTGAAAATGTTGTGTGTGTGTGTGTGTGTTGGTGAGACTGTGCTGTGTGTCAGAAGGTGAGCTTACTGTCATCGATCGTCTGGAGGACGAGTTCATCTGTGGTTGGTTATGGAGGCAGTCACCTTCTGATTGGTTAAAATAAGAGGAACAATTCATCACTCAATTATTTGCATGTGGTTTGTTCTTTGGAGTTTCACAGAAAATTAGCTTCATGCGTTTTTTTTAATTGTAGATTATGAACAGGTTTTACGGGAGTGAGTGAAAACTGCTCGATTCGCCAAAATGTCAACTCGCCTTTCTTTTTTTAAATAACATCCAGAAAAGTTGGCAGGCACAACTTCGCTGCTCTTCGTCCCTCCACAGACTTCTCTGCGAAAATACTGTATGTAAAACACAAATAAATGCAAAGTATTAAGTGAAAGCCATCAACAATTCTGATGCGTGTTTCAGCAATAATGTTGTGGTGCAACACCTGAGAAAAAGCAGCTGCTTCAGAGATGAAGTGATGGTGTTTGTTCCACATGCCTCTCATAAACTGTGACAGTGAAAACTTACAATAAAACATTGGACAGTCATTAATAATTACATCTGGAAACAAACAAATAAAACAATGAAGTCTCCACTAACCATTCCTTTGTTGACGTGGCTCAGCAGGCAATGAAGGCGGTACACTTCTTTGTGTAGACACAAAATTTTTTGGACCAAAAAACGTCTCTGCCTTGGTCAGGGTTGGAGAAGAAAGGTTTGATCGTCGAGGGAGCTGTGGAGTCAGGGAGACTTTTGGGGACACCGGTTTCTCCCGTCGAGGTGTGGGTGGCGTCATGCTCCGCACCTGTTTCATGCTTTTAGGGCTAGGCAATCTGGCTTGGAGGGCTGGAGTTCTGTAGAGTTGGTAGATCCAGTGGTTTCCAGCGTGGATCTCGTAAGCCCGAGTGGCAGTGAGGTTGCGTCTCTGGTAGAATAGGAGGTATGCGGCCTTGGTGACCACTTCGCTCTCCTGAAGAGGCTTCACGCGAGCATCATCAAACTGGTACCAACTACTATCCACTGGATTTCTGCAAAATGCTGAAAGAAGAGATCTCTGAAATTGCCGTCAGTGAAAACTTAGCCGTAGACTATTTACCAAAATAAACAATGTCTGTTTGTGAGCGATCAGCTTCCCACTTTGAAATAATTTTAAAAAATCTCGGTTATTGATAAGGAATTCTTTTTAACTGAATGAAATTGAACACTAATAATAAAAGCCCTTTAACCCTTTAGTTCCTGCACCATGGCTCAACCGTAAGCTGCAGGGGGGCCCAGTGCTGCGGCCTGCCAAACTCGTTGTAAATAAGCCACTTTGATCTGTTCGTAGCTATTCTTATATTACATAACTTGAAAAATACTACTCTTACGTGCCTTACATTGAGAGAACTCAGCAGCAAGAGAGTTAATTAAATTATTTCATCATCATACAACTTGGAAGAGATTAATTTAGCAGACTCCCCTTATCTAGAAGTTTTGAGAGTTTGGTTATTTTATTCATTTCTGTGGCAGGTGGTTGGGTGGGAGGATGCATATTTATCATCAACTTCCTGGTTATCTGCAGACCTCTTCAACGATGATGTCATCAGTAAGCCGTGCTGTACCATCATCTTCCTGGTTATCTGCAGACCTCTTCAACGATGATGTCATCAGTAAGCCGTGCTGTACCATCATCTTCCTGGTGATCTGCAGACCTCTTCAACGATGATGTCATCAGTAAGCCGTGCTGTACCATCATCTTCCTGGTGATCTGCAGACCTAGCCCTGTTGTACCATCATCTTCCTGGTGACCTGCAGACCTCTTTAACGATGATGTCATCAGTAAGCCGTGCTGTATCATCAACTTCCTGGTTATCTGCAGACCTCTTCAACGATGATGTCATCAGTAAGCCGTGCTGTACCATCATCTTCCTGGTTATCTGCAGACCTCTTCAACGATGATGTCATCAGTAAGCCATGCTGTACCATCATCTTCCTGGTGATCTGCAGACCTCTTCAACGATGATGTCATCAGTAAGCCGTGCTGTACCATCATCTTCCTGGTGATCTGCAGACCTCTTCAACGATGATGTCATCAGTAAGCCGTGCTGTACCATCATCTTCCTGGTGATCTGCAGACCTAGCCCTGTTGTACCATCATCTTCCTGGTGACCTGCAGACCTCTTTAACGATGATGTCATCAGTAAGCCGTGCTGTACCATCATCTTCCTGGTGATCTGCAGACCTCTTCAACGATGATGTCATCAGTAAGCCGTGCTGTACCATCATCTTCCTGGTGATCTGCAGACCTCTTCAACGATGATGTCATCAGTAAGTCATGCTGTACCATCATCTTCCTGGTGATCTGCAGACCTCTTCAACGATGATGTCATCAGTAAGCCGTGCTGTACCATCATCTTCCTGGTGATCTGCAGACCTCTTCAACGATGATGTCATCAGTAAGCCGTGCTGTACCATCATCTTCCTGGTGATCTGCAGACCTCTTTAACGATGATGTCATCAGTAAGCCGTGCTGTATCATCATCTTCCTGGTGATCTGCAGACCTCTTCAACGATGATGTCATCAGTAAGCCGTGCTGTATCATCATCTTTCTGGTGATCTGCAGACCTCTTCAACGATGATGTCATCAGTAAGCCTTGCTATATCATCATCTTCCTGGTGATCTGCAGACCTCTTCAATGATGATGTTATCAGTAAGCCGTGCCGTGGCAGGGTTGTTGCTTTCAACTTCTGGGTAGAGATGTGAATTATCCTTGACATAAAGTGTCTCTCTGTTTGACCTGGCCTGCTAGGACACAGGTTCTTGCTATTGGAGCATAGGGGTGAAGCCAGAGCATTTGAAACAGTTGGCAATCATGGCTGGCTTATCACCTGTCCAGGTATTACATAAAGCTTACAATGGCATCAAAAATAGTCTACAAAAGGACTCGCATTGAAGTGTGATGTGTAGTGGTGCATCTATATGATGGCTTGGTCCACAGAATGCCTCTCTGATGCTTTCTTTGGCATGACAGCAAGTTTGGGAGACACTTAGGTAGGCTGGGGAGCTGTCTAGCACAAGAACCATGTTTCTATTTTTCTGATGGAATTTGAAGTCTAGTTTCTTTAGTCGTTCTGTGAATGTTGGCCAATGACTGATTCATGAGGCTAGTACCATTCTTGAAGCAATGTAGCTTGGCAATGTTGGTACATGAAAGCACCATAATACATTCTTTGCTTCTCTTTCCATCGTAATAATCTTCTATGCATAATGTACATGACTTGTTTGGTATCATTCTGAAGAATCATAATTATGAATATCATCCGGAAAATATTCATGCAATCGGTTAGATAGGTTACCTACCAATTCTTATCCATAGTTCACTTTATGATACTTCACAACTCTGATACACAATTCTCACTTCGTTTCAGTGATAATGTTTTGGTCAACCAAAACTATCATAGTAATTATCTTCTGTTTCACAAGATGCTTAATGACTTGTCTCCCAAAAAAGGTATTAAACATTTCTTTAACAATAGCCACTGTTTGCTTTCCATCTACTTTGGAGAGTAATTGACCACACCTCCATGGTCTTTCCTATTCATCAAATCTAAATGCCTTTTCACTAAAAAGATTTAACATAACAGGAGGATATGAAATTAGGAGTCAAAGAGCAGCTTTGACATAACTGAAAATTTGAGGTACAGTTGTCCCGCGGTATTCGCGGGGGTTACGTCCCTTGAGCACCCACGAAGAGTGAAAAACCGCGAATATCGGACGTGGTCCATAAAAATGCCTATAAACGTCAAAACATAACATAAAATATAATAAAAAAATATAAGTAAATATATAATAATAATTTAATAAAAAATACAACACTCAGAGAAACACTTGAGATAGCTACACACGGTAAACTGGGATGATGCTGGGCTGCATCGGCCTGAGACGGCGCCTCGTGGGCAGCAGCCAATCAGCAGCGAGGAGAAATGAATAACGCTCTGTGATTGGCTACTTTCAAACCTCCAGCCAATAGCGTTTATTTTATATTGATATTTTGCTGAATTTACGTTAGTATTTATATTACAAAATTAGTAAATTATATTGTTATTAATAATTTAGCGTTAAAAAGTGTGAAAAAATATATATTGCCACGAAAAAAGCCATAAAAATTGCGGAAGATATTTGCAATTCTGCAAAATTGCGGGGGTTTCCACGAACAATTATTAGTTAGGTCCTAAGGAAAATTCTGAAAATAACCGGGGCTGCGATTACACGGGGGTTGACTATATGCTAAATTTCAATTTTTTTCCATTTTTCCTTTAATTACATTGAAAACTACAAAAGCAATATGCACTTCAATACATCAACTAACATTATTATGCAAATTCAAGGGTAGTAAAAAACTTTTGTCCAGGCTGTATATAAATTGCAGCAGTACATCACTTGCTGACTTGTCTGTATACTCAAAGAAAATATGCATATCGGCTTGCTTTGTCAATGTTCTCCTAAAACCTGCACACCAATAATACAGTTGTAAATTTGCTGTAAATATGTAATTTAATTTGCTTTTTGCTCACTCTAAAAAAAAAAAAATCAAAGATTTAAGTTTCTAAGAGTTAAAATTATAAGATATCAATGAAAATAACTGGGAATACAAACACAGTAGTAATACTTGAGAAATATCTAAATTGGCAGACAAAGTGACTTTAATTATTCCTGGATTCTATCTGAAGAAAGCTTGTTAAAATCATCAATATAAAGTACACAATTTTCCAGCAGATGATCATAAACATAAGGTAGAAATTGCTACTTCATTTCAAATGCTATCTGCTAAGCTGTCATCAATGTACTGAGAACAAAGGCCAGTCTTATGGGTTATTCAAACAAACCCTGTCTGTTGTTTTCTATGCTTTCTGTTTTTGAGAATCTAGAAAAGGGAAGTGAGTGATGACACTACAACAAAATACAATACTTAAAAACTGATTTACTCTCATCACATAGTCTCAGCTGAACTATTAGTTGATTAAATATATACATGCATGACAAAATAAAGAGAGAGAGCAAACCAGTCGGCAATGGAAGTAATGAATCTGAAAGGAAGCCTGGATAGCATTTGTAAATCACCTAGGCGACATATAACAAATGAATACTGTATTATTATACAGATCTGTAATTAAAACTAAGCAAGAAATTTGCAGTATTCTGACTGCCAGCATATCTTATGTAACATTTTTGTTGATCTTGTTTTTTCTTTCAGTCTCTAACATGAAAAATGATTTATCTTGTACATCAGATTTCATTCTATACTGCTATCCAAAAGCAACAAAAGCAAAAATATTTCCAAAAGGGTTAAAGTTTTATTCACCAGCTGAACAACACAAATATAACAACTTTTATCAAAGAAATGCCTAAATCACAAATAATTTTTAGAAGTGAAATTAGAAGGAAAAAAAAACGGGACCAAATCTAAAACAAAAAATTATAAAAAAGAATATAAACGAAAATGAATTGGAAACAGTCAGATGTGCTCACCCCTGATGCCAAAATGTGATTCTCAGTTGTTTTGCTTGCTGCTCATAATCCTAACAACAAAAGCAAAAGGCAATAAAGTTCATTGTCATCAGAGAAGTTTGCAGTTTGTAGAGTGATCTTGAGAAGATTTGGGAGGAGGCGGCAATGAGTCATCCTACAGCGTCCCAAACATTCTCAATAAGATTTAGCTCAGAAGAAAATGGTGGCCAACACATATGAGTGATGGTTTGGTTTTAAACATATCAGTCAATTAATTACATGTGTGCTGTATCAGTAAATAAAACATGGCTCCAGTCACCGAGTGTCCAAATGACATGTTCATGGCACAGTTCAATTGCTCCTGTTTATGGTGGAAGCTCAAGGAAGATACACACCATGGCTCGTCTTACATAGAGCTCTCTTTCGCACAACCTCCTTGTGGCTGCTGAGATCAGAAACAAATGTTGAATTTCTGTTTTGCCAAGCCAAAAAGTGGCACATCGCAATCATCTCCAGCATTTGTGACCCATGGTTACCTTGATCTGGTCTTCAGACCATATATCTCCATGCACTTTGAATTGTCTCCACAGACAAGAAACTGCACTGCCATTTACACATAGCCATTCTGCCAGGTGAGTTCTGAGACTGTCCAGCCTCTACCCTACCAGCAGCCTCGATCTTAGAAAACCTTCCAATCGAGTATGGCTAACCGCTCGTAATGCTGTCCTTCAAAACAAATATCCTCACCAAACCAAAACTGATACAAACACAAGCCAGTTTCTTTTATGACTTTATACCAAAGCACATGTACATGTTCCTACCAGAACTCATCTACATATTCCTTTGATAAAAGTTGTGCTGCATGAAGGAGTTATTTTGAAAATTTTTTTTTCTTTTTTGCTTAACTTTTTAAACCGGTGTAATTTACACAACAATTTAGTATAAGGCTATAAAATATACATAACGCTTCATGCTGGTATTACAAATCTATCTATTTTGTAAATGTTAGATTAACCGTGTCACCAGATAATTGTCTCCCTTGATAATGTATTTCATTTGCAGAATTTTGCAAGCACCCAAAAACAGATGTTCATATCCAAAGGATGAGCTGACTGGCTCACACAAAAACGGCCAGGAATTTTACTTTTTTTGAAAGTCTTTTCTACATACCTGTATAGTGTCCTCCATTCATGTTGCCATAGTGATTGCACACAGCAAACAAGTCGTATACATCATCGTTTTTAGGCCTGGAGCCCAAGAGATGGCTGGTAGGGTCGTCCTTGCTGACCAAGTGCTGCTTTAGACTCAAACCCAGCACAGGAAAATCTACAAAAATGTTCAGTTTGTTCCGCTGCATCTTCACCTGTGGAGGGGGAAAACAATGACATGAGTTTTGCTACGTAAAATGCAAAAGCATTTGTTGAAGTATATAAATATAACACAAATCTGCTGCAACTGTTTCAAAATTGTTTCCATGATTTCTATCCCTACACAAACTGGAGTACATACATAATAACCTTCTCTTTTAAAAATGAAATCCAGATGAAATAGTGTCACTGTAATGGCATCCAGCTGGGTTTCTTTTTGAACATTCCTGGTAGAACTGATTGACTTACCTTTCTAAACCTGAGTTGTCTCCCCTGACCTACTCATGTTACAACACTATGGCAAATAAGGGGGAGAAGAGGTACAAATTCTCTGTCTAGATGGGATCCTATTGTTTCCCCTTCCCCCAATGAAATCTTGAAGATAAGGTCTGAAATTACAGTGCTAATTAAACAGTGGTGAGGAAATCTTGGATAAGGGCAAAAAGATTTACAATTCTGTTTAAGACTGACTAATAACAAACCATAAAAATATATAAAACAAGCATTGTGCACACACGCTGCTTACCTGCTTGAAGCGTTTGAGGTGGAGAACAAGAAGACCAGGCAGGGACCACAATCTGAGTTTCTTCACCGTTCCCTGCTGTTCTTTCTGGCAATACGGACACCGCCACGCAACATCCCCACTCAACTAGAGGAAAAGACAAAGCAAACAGTAGGACAGCTGATAAAAGAAAGGGTTATTTTGATCAGCTGCCAACCCAAATCTTTACCACATCAGGTCAAGCTCTTCCACTTCATTTCATTAACCATATCAGAGTACAACAGAATTAAATGTAGAAAAATCTAATTTCTTTTTAAGGCTTCTAGCCAGCCTTGAGAAAGCTGAGGAAAAAAGCTCAGAAGACTCCTTATGTTTTCCAAGTTTAGCCTTATGAAATATTTTCAAACATTCATTTTTTTCTTCTTTTCTTTTTCATATCGAAAGAAAGAAAAATTAAAGCAAGATTTAAGACTGCAGTCCAGTTTTAATGAGATTTGCTACCACAAATAAATTTCTGTCGTGTTGATGCTGTTACATTGTATCCTTTCACCTAATGAGCAAACTGCACAGTCAGTGGTGACAGTGTACAGTTCTTGTGCTTACAGGTGTTTTCCCCCAATGTTATTATACTTCAGCTGCAAAATGGTAGACAGCGTCTCCTTGAAGCACAACACAGGCAAGAACATGCTTTACTAATCCATTACCAGAAAGATGCACAGAGGTACGGCTTACCTTTTCCTCTTGTGTATAGAGTTGAAAGCAATCCTCCAAGTTAACATAAGACATTTTCTGTTGGGCCTGTCTGATCTTCTGGACACTAACATGTTCTTCAATGACATCCTCATCCACAGTTACAACGCTGCAGAAAGGAACATGAAACAAAACACTGATGATGGCCATGAAAAGAAGACACTAGACCTAGTCTTTGACCAATGAAGCCAATGACAAAATACTACAGAAATTGGGCACACTGTATCTTTCTGAGCTTTTGCCACTACCTCTTCTGTTATGAAATGATCAGCTCTACTGTGTGTTAGCAATGGAACAACTTTAAAGCCTTTCCAAACGATGCATCTGAACCTATCTGGAGGCTTTTCAGAATTAGCATAAATCTATCATCTAGAGCCTGAATAAAAATTCAAACTCTTTCATTGTTGTTCTGTAACTTTTCTCAATAGTTTATAACAGCATAAAATATTTTAATAGTTAATTCCAACATTCTTTTAAAATCTTATATTCTTAATTTTTTAACTGATTAACTGAAATGAAAACAAAAAAATACAGTAAATGACAAATGAAGTGAAATTTATCCAAGATCAAAGATAATAAATTGTGTCAGATTTTATTAGTGTCATATAAAAATAGTTTAAATTTTCCACAGGAATAAAAGATAATAAATAATTTTTTTTTTAGAGTTTTTGCTAAAATTATATTGTTTTAACATAATGAAATAACTGAAGTGTTAAAATATTTTTTATTCCCTTAGAATATTTAAAATATCAACATCAAAGTAGTAACAAAGCATCACTTTCTTGGCACTGTGTTGATAGTTCAGTCAGAGTTAAACAGATTTAGCCAGGTGTGGAATCAAGGGAAACGTGAGAAGTTCTGAAAATCGATGATGAGAATTTAGTTTAGCCAAATTACTGAAGTTGTAGTGCGTGCGATGTAAACTGCTGTTCTAATTAAGCAAAATTCAAAGAACTGGAGTGAAGACAAAAGATGTTCCCCATGGGCTGCAAGGGAAAGGATTTAATGAAAACAACCCAGTCACTGAGCTTCTTCTCAATGCAGTCCTATTTTGTTTTAGGCTGAATACCACCATGCAAAAAACAGAGATTGCAAAACAAGAAGGCAACCTCATATACTGATCTTGCAGTCACAGATTACAGCTGGAAGCCATAAGCAACATCATCTTAATCAGCTACATCCAGGGACGTTCAGATGCAACCCGGCCCCTACAATTACGGAAACGCTATTTCAGCTGGGTTCGACCTAGTATATTTTGAAATTATTTCATACTTAAAAGATATTAACTGTAAAAATTTTATAAATAAAAAAAATATTAGAAAACACTCCAGCTGAAAAAAAAAAAATGTCACAGGTGTAGCTCAGATAACAAGACAGGAGTGGGATGCAGCATCAGTCGAGAAACTGAGAAACTCATCAAGAAAATTTAATTTGTGAGAGCTTTATGTTTAACTACTACACTAAGCCAATTTCTGGTAAATGTTGGTAATGGCTAGAGAACCTATTTAACCAAATATAATACCATGCTTAAAAGTTATGTTGTCATCAGATTGGCGAGGCAGGAGGTACGAAGAAAGTATCTCTGTTTTTTCACTGCTGTGACCCCCCTCTGTGGAACATGCTGTGTCTGCTCTGGCTTTATTTTGTAATGGTGGTAGAAACTGCATTCAAAACAAGTCATGCACAAATCAATCTTTGGTGGTGGCAGTGGCCATCAGGAAATATGGGGAGAGACATTCCTCTCATTGTTTTCGCAGCCAAGAGGAAACCTCAGAGTCCAGACTTCAAAAGGCAATTTAGAATTCCATGCAGTGTAAGGTGTGATGTTTGTCTGTTTGGCATACTTACTATAATTTGGCTCTATGTTCCCCTTTGTGCTAACATTTAATTGGAAAAACACAATGACGTGTGTAAGATCCTTTTTCTTTCCTTCAGTTTTCCCTCCCCACTTTTCAAAACCACCAATGATACAATAGCCTCCTGTGCGTGGAAAATGAAAGTACCAAGGATGGTATGGCCGATGGTATGGTTGGTGCTAAAGTGAATGTGCTCTACAAATTTCTGTTTGCTGAGCGGACAGGTGTGCCCAACATGTGTTTAATGTGAAAACAGCTAAATAAATAAAACGATAAAGAAGATGGAAACACAGGAGATGCTTACATGTCTTTTGTGTTAGAATCCCACTCTGCAACCAGCTTTAGATGGAGGGGGCCGTAAACTTTTTCACAAAATGAAAGTGCTCTGGAAAAAAACAAAAAAAAAACAGTAACAACAGAATAAAGCAAAAAAAATATAGTCGCTCTTAATCTCAGTTCTGAGAATAGATAAGAGCCGCTCTTTATTACACATGCTGGCAAAATTACGCGAGCAAGGATGGAAAGTAATCGTGCTTCTCGACTCACAGCAATTCCCTCTTTAAAAAAAGTATTGTGTGTACTGTTCCCTTATATCTGTGCTAAAGCTTATCTGCCAGTGAGCACTGACAAATTTTTCTTTTTAGTTACACTTTACCTCACTTCACCTTTATTATTATTATTATTATTATTATACTATATTTACTTTTTCACTTAGGTTTACAAAGAAACCCATATATAAGTTCATTTACTTGTTGCAATATTTCCTAAGAAACTAAGTTTATATTAAAATATGCAAATTTTTTTTTTTAAATTAAGTTTTATCTTAGAACTTATTTCCCCCTGAAATAATTTTAGGATGACAGACAAGACATTGCAAAAAATGTCCAGCTTATTGTTAAGTTATAATGTTCTGCATGCTAGCTTTTCTACTTACCTATCTACTATTGGCATGTACAAGGGCATCTCTACATCATGAGGGAGGAATCCATCTTTGCCATGGTTACCGTCAATAACTCTCAATTTAAACAAGACTCCCAGTTTACTAGGATTCTATTTGAAAAACAAAAACAAAAAAATATTCACATGAATGCTTAATCTTCAAAAACAAACAAACAAACAAAACCCTGCAGAAAATTTTTTAGTAGTCGTTGTTTGTGTTTTTTGTGCTTAAGTTTTATTGAAACAAGAGAGTTCTAACTGCGGCGTAGAGTTGTATGGGTGCATGCGTGATGTAGCCAGCCAGATCAGCTTCATGTCGTGGCTGTGTAGGAGTGAGGCCTGTCCCACGCCAAGACTAGACCGCCCACCTTAACTCCTTCCCGAAGTTAGTACCATTTACCCGGGTGCTTGCCTCAGAACAGAGTTTTCTCTCCATGTGCCCCTACAAACTAGAATTAAAAAATCTGTTTGAGTTGACAATATGTGGTTGACCGCTGTGACCTTCAGGGGAGTAGTTTATATTTGCAGGCTAGCCAATGTGATTGTTTACCCAAGCGGGTTGCTGCCTGAAATACAATTTTTTGAACGACAAGCTATCCTAAGCTGAGTGGGTTGTTTGAAGCACATTTACACAGGCAAAATTAGTTCTTTGCCCTACAGGCAGCCTGAAATCTGGTCAATTGACCACATGTCCGAAAACTGCTTTTTGTCAGTCACCCTGAACCTCATAATCACTAATTTCTCTCAAAAAAAAAGCCTTGTGTATATTCTGAAAACTAATTCAGTTAGAGTGGGTTTTCTGCACTCCGAAGCCCTGTGGCTACTCCAACCAATCTGCTAAGCAAAGGTTAGGAAGTTCAAAAAATGATCCTTTCTGTAGTAAGGGGTGGGCCCAAAGGTTTTGTGCTGGTACAGATTAAGTCTTTCCTGACAACTTTTAATTCCTCGAATCAAAATCTGAACCAGGTCCCACGGGTCTCTTATTCTGTGGATAAGTAAACACACCATGGATGACCGTATTGACCAGTCTCTCACATACAGGGCGTTTTGCAGAAGCTAACAGTTTCCATTTGTGCTTATTTCCCCTTGTTGGGAGCACCGTGTGAGGGGTTTTCCAGTGTATGTCAGATGAGCAGCTGTCTAAAGGACAGCCTTTAGAACTTTTCCATAACTCCTGCCATGGTAGAGGTTCTATGCTGAGAACACCTTTCCATACCACCCAATAACAGGGCTTAGAACCCAATACCAACACTAAGTAAAGCTATCAGTCATGTTGTAACACCAAGTGTCTAGGTCGGTTTATACTGTCTATTCTAACCACATTTCCCATAACGGTTATTTTGTTCTTACTCGACAGCTCCATGCTAGTTTTTGTGGAATCCGCTAAGGTTATTATTGCTAAACTTTTTATGGAATCTAGGCTTGTAGTGTACTACCCCTTTATCTATGTTCCTGGTGGGAAAAAATATTTGCTATTTTTCCATGCTATTTCTGGTATTTATTATACTTGTATATTTTTAATTTGCTGAGCATTGATTTTTCTCACTATGTTTATGATATTTGAACCACCTAGATCCCAAGGAAGGTGGAACATGTTTGTTCACCAAAGTGTTTATACCCTTGCCTTAAGAATGCAGCCAGTTCAGCTTTAAAGATAGTAGTAAATGCCCAGTCCGGCATTCCTATGATTTTACTCCTTAAACCATACTATGGGTGTGTGACTAAGCAATTCATTACTGTTTCCTTATCTACATAGCTAAGTTGTGAGCTCACCAAGCTTTTAACTTATTTTTTTATATATTCAACAG
Source organism: Nautilus pompilius (assembly GCA_018389105.1). Classification (NCBI taxonomy): domain Eukaryota; kingdom Metazoa; phylum Mollusca; class Cephalopoda; order Nautilida; family Nautilidae; genus Nautilus; species Nautilus pompilius. The sequence continues at coordinate 1,816,250 of JACATO010000588.1, forward strand.
GTTTTTTTCCAGTTGTCCTTATCTACATTTATGTGACTAGCTAAAGAAAAAGCTATACCTATAATATTTATTCTGTCCTTATCCCATCTAATCCAATAACAATTAGGGTTGTGGTGCACTTGCTAGAGAGAGCCCAGTTCTGCTCTCTCTGTTTTGGTTTTTGACAATTTGGACACCAAATGCCTCTTTGTACAGCTTGAATTTGTCAAAAACAACTGACATATTCCTAGCATTCCACAGGATGATCATGGTGTCATCAACATACTGTATGATTTTAGATTCTAAGTTACTGATTATTAGTATCCCTATGATTTTCTCTTCGGCACAGATCATACAGGCCAGTCCTATCATATTCCATGGGAAGACTTCAGAGAAAACAACTTTATCCATCTAATAAGGTCTTTCCCAAACTCTTTCAGTTTAGTGTCTTAAACAGAAAACTCCACTCTACCCTGTTAGATCCTTTCATCTCATAAAAATTTACATGACTGCTAAGGAGCCTTCAGTGTCTATCTTATGCAGAATTTCTCTGATCAGTTGGAGAGAGTCAGCAATAGATCTACCTCTCACTAATGATTTCAGACATAACTTTAGCTAGCCTATTTGTTAACACTTTAGTTATAATTTTATATGATAATAATCTAGAAAAACAATAGGCTTCCAACTATTCAGATATTCCCTGCCAGCTTGGCAGTGGCACTGCACTGGCTAAGTGAGAGAGCCTTTTGCTTAAATGGACTATCCACTAGCTAATAAGCATCCAAACCTTTTACAGAACTCTGGCATGATGCCATTGCTCCCAGAAGAGTTGTCTTATTTAATGCTTTATCGGCCTCTTTTATTTCATTATTGGATGTAAGGCCTTCACAAAGTTTGGCTTCTATGGGGGCCTAGTTTACTCTCTAAATTGCCTAAGAGTATCCTGAGCTTGAGGACAAGTCCTCTCACCAGTGTAGAACTACTTATAATACTAAACTTCTTCTCTAATGATATCTCCTATGTCCATTATGAGGCAGCCATCTTTATTTTTTTAGACTAGTAGTTCACCAACCATTCCTGATCTTTTCAAAACCACAGAGGGCTTTGCTACACCCTTCTTCACTAATGGATTATGCTTTGGCCTTATCCTAGCACCTTTTCCTTTAGAAATATTTAATTCAGCTAACTCCTTTTTAATGGCATAAATTCCATCTACATTAGCAGAATCATGTTGTTTAATTCTAGTTTAAGGGTATCCATCCTTAAAGTCAGCTTCTATATATACCTATAAGCACTATGCACCCAACAATACTCTATGCTTATTCCAGTCCCACCATTCTAACAAATTCGGAAACCTATTTATTTGCATTCGCTAGTCAGAATAGTATTGTTAAGCTGCAAAGTTCTAGATCCCCTGGTTGCTGTTCAAACGGTAAAAGTAGCTCTAACCTGGACATGATTTCTCCAGGGGATCACATCATGAGTAATATCCTGAAGGATATCCACGAGTTTAGAAATAATGTGCACTCTGCCTATTCACTGTCTTCCTATCCAGTTCTTTAAAACAGAAGAAATAATGAGAGATAATTTTTCCTTAAAATACAAAGAAGCTGTGTTTAGTGCCACTCATTTCACAAAATCAAATATTATCAAAACCACCTGATAAATGCTTCAATTTAACCAACCATTTAAGTGCTTCAGGCAATAAAAAAAAAAAAACCTATGCTAATATTTGTTCTTACCACTCTACAGACATTTATTTTACCTTCCAGTGAGACACTGAATTTTATCAATAACACACTCAAATGAAGCCCACAAGTGTATGTACATAACTCTATTATATCCGTTCATGCCTCATAATATCTTAGCTGCTGATTTGTTTCTTAAATAAATGTTTTTGTGATGGGTTTCTGTAAATTTTGATAATTGCTTTTGTGATTTGTACAAACTAGAAATAAATGAATTATGCAATGTAAAAACTATAAAAGAGATTGCACTAATTTACCATTTTACTACCATGTAGACAAGGATAAGGATGATAACATGCAAAACTCTTTTCTTTTGTGTTTTACGCTAGTCTATTTTTCTAAATAAGCTGACCAAGGATTAGGTGAGAAAAGATACTTATGCAGTAAAGGAAACAAAGACAAAAACCTTTGTTTTTCTTTACTTTACTTTCCATAATTATTACACCATAGATTTCAACCTTAAATAAGGTAAACTCCTGAGATGTAATTCGAGCATTGGCCATCTGAGTGGAGAAAAAAACAAAACTCCTGCTTTTATGGTTTTCTTTTCTGAAACTTTCTCCAAAATACTCCTTCCTTCCTCTCTTACTCTCCTAAAACACTTGGAGTCTTTTTAATAACTTTAAATGCATTAAAATTGGTAGCAGGATAGCATAGCAAACCTTAGAAACCATGACAAGTCTAGATTACTTAGTGTCTTCTAGCCAATGGAGTGTTTTCGTTCATTAGCAGTTTCCTACCACTAACAGTCAGAAAAGTTTACTAGATTTTCCTGCACATCTGACTTTATCTAAGATGTGCCAATGGCATTTAGTGACCTGCTTATCTGGTTAGGGGGGGGGGGTTGTTGAGGGCCCCAGTTGTCATCTACAGTATGCTTAACCAACAGTCCAATATTTAATCAAATGTGAACTTTTGCCAATTCATTACAAGCATGCATACAAGCCTAGATATTAATAGCTATTTGAACGCATCCATATTTAATAAAACAATATTCTGACGTGCACACAAACTCTCTCTCTCTCTCTGATACATTCAGCTACCTCTAAAACTGAAAAAAAAAACAGCAAAAAAACAAACAAAAACACTGTGTTCCAAATTCATTCTCAAATAAATATACCTTAAATATTCCCTAATAAGTGTACAATTTGCATAAAGTAACAATAAAAAGATGACTGAGTATAAAAGCTAACAAATTTTCTCCGTAAAGTGAATAAAGATGCGCAGATATTATGGATGCTATTATTACTAATAATGCAGTTAAAGCTATAAAATTTGACATATTTGCAGACTATAACCATATAAAACAAAAATCTTGCCTTAAAATTTCTATCCATTTCTTTTTCTTTTGCTTTTATGGCTAAATATTTTAATAAACAAGAGAAGTCAGAATTACTCATTTATGAAGGAACTCTGTTAACAGTTGCCTATTATTCCTTTAATTAGTTAACATACTTTATAATGCAAGAACTATATCTTCACTAAAATAACATTCCAAATGTCAATAACTTTATATTTTGATAATAATAATAATATATATATACACACACTCCTCTGGAAAACCAAGAGTTCACAAAAAGAATGAAAACACCAATAATTGTAAGCATCCTAAATGTTTCCATTTGTAGATTCTATCTCAATCTTCAATGCTCACAATTATAAAAAACAACAAAAAACAATTTGCATCACACTACCTAAGGGTTAATTATTGTTCATATCCTAAAGTTCCTTTACAAACCAAATGCAGAAACAGCTTTATAGAAGTTTCTCATGCAACAATTTAAAGGAAAAAAAAATTCAAATGTTGTGTCAATATTCAAAATTTTAATTATTTCTTCTTTTCTTTTAGATTATGCACCATTTTTTTTAAAAAATCTTAATAACAACAGTACAGAGTTATCTCACCATGTGCAGTCATTAATGGTGCTAATAGTAACTGCAAGGAATGAACCCAACACGTCGTGATCAATGGCTTAGCTTTCAGAAGTCCCCACAACTTGTTTGATGCTAAAAACGTGAAACTGACAAGAGTTTTCGCTGTGGTGAATTCTCAATTAAGGAAATAGCAGCAAAAAGAAATCATCCATGCAAATAGAAATGTTCGATGTAGACTGATCAAATGCTTATGCAATAAAAATTATTGACTTTAAATACTAATAATAATAATGAAATAAAAAACAAGCATCATCTTTAATTCACTCCAAGAAGAAAACATCTGAGGTTAAAAATAAAAAAAAATTAGTTTATATTTCAAGCTTGATTAAAAATGAATCAAAACGATCTAAATGTCAACAGAGAATTGCAGTCAGCCAGAAATGTTATGCATGACTAACATGAAAGATTATCAATGGCCTTAAATTTGATTGTGCACACATTAGAAATGGGGATGAACAAGAACAATAAAGAAAGAAAGAAAATATGATAAAGTGATAAATACAGAGGCTTAACCACAAAGCTTGTTCAAGCAGACAGATTAAAAAAAAGAAAAGTGAAGTTCATTATAGAGACTTCAGGATATTGTTTGGCCCATTGTTCACATCATATCAACATGTTAAGAGTTCAGTTAAATATGTTAAAAAATAGCATCCACAGCTTCATCCTTGAATGTACAATGAGAGATGCAAGCACCCTAAAAGGCTTCTTCTCTTACAAGTTGTTTCATGCAATTTCCAGGACATTAAGAACTAAAACAACCTTTTTTTTTTTTTTAAATGGCAGCACTAATTTTAAAAAATGCCCAACTACATCGCAAATAATTCAGTATTTGGCACAATGGTGTACTAAACAAACAATGTAAAGTATTAAAGAGTTATCTTAACTTTATTTTAAATGTTTTCTTTCTTTCATTTTTTTAGTTGGCATATTTCATTTTCCGTATCAAAAAAGTACCTAAGCATTTTTAGATACTATTTCCTGTTGCTGGGATCCCTAAATAAAAAGATCAACTTCACTATTTCTTGAATGCTATTTTTTCCATTCATAAATGTGGCAAGAATAACAATGCACTGATGTCTTAGAAATAGAGATGTCAAAGATTTGCACAATCTCCATCATTGTTAAAATATACTTTATTATCCAGGACTATATAATATGACTTTCTTTAGTCACCGATATCAAGGGTCAGTTGTTTCAATGTTAACTATTTAGCATACTCCCTGGCATGGTATCTTCTTGCTCTTCTTCAGCAGCCTCCCACCTCTAAAAATGGAAGTTCTAGTAGGGTTTACTGGTAAAGGTGGAAGAGGTTCCACAGGTAATTCCTGACTGATTTGCACCTTGTTCCACCGCTCAAGGATCCTCAACTACAGACCTGTCAGTGTCCCAGTGGGATCCCTATTTGCCCCAATTTTTTTTCATTATTGACCAGATTTTATTTTTCAAGTGGTCATCACCATTTTTCAAACCGCCATTGCCTAATGATCTTTTGTGCTTGCAAGATTGAGATTACACCTGCACCCACTCACCGTCTATGCACTGAGTGCGTGACCGTAGCGTTTACCTGTACCAGCAGCGACACCGATAACACAGGTCCCTTTGCTAACTTACAGCCTATTTTTTTTGTGTTGATCAGAAGTCATCAACATAATATAATAGGTAATTTTTTTTTTTTTTTGGTCAATTACTCTAGTAAGCTTAACTCAAATTGTAAAACTACAATGGCAAAAGGTAATGGGTTATGATTCACTTAACATAATAAAAATCAACGATTCTCCAGCCAGAAAAAAGCAGGTATTATTGTAAATTTATAATTCCAAAGTATATAATATATATTTTTTAAAATTTTTGTTGTTGTCCCTTACAGATTTTAGGATGGTTAGGACGGCGTCTTATCCACTCCATTCTTTACCAGTTTCTTCAGAATAAATAGTACATGACTGACATGGGAAATTACCTAAAATATTCACATTTTTGCATAAAAAAATAAACATACAGATGGTAATTGTTTTGATTTGTCAATGATACCCACTGTCAGAAAATCTCATTTTTTGTGTTAGTTCATTTAATGACTGCTGACGTTATTTTGTTATATCTAAAAAAAAACTATTAAATGTCTAGAAAATATGTATATAGAAATGATAGATAAAGACAGAAAGAATAAAAGGTAATTGTACCTAATTAAAACACAAGATGTACAGTAACTGCTTTTATCCAGAAATCCAAAAGAACAGAATCATCTATTATACAAGGAAAAAAATCACAGCCTTTGCACCCGTGATTGATTATCCAGAAAATCATTCATCATTTTAAATTGCTGCTGTAGTTCTGGTGTGAAAGCAAAAACTGCACCAATCAATAAATTGTCACCAATAATATGCTCATTTCACTTCACTTTTCCATGCAAAGCTCCTATAGTCATTCACCAACACTGTCATTCACTTCCAAATGTCGGAAGTTGCACAGTGTGGGAATTTGAAGCAAAAGAAGCATGTGTTGGTGAAATTTCAATGATTGGTGTACTCTTTACTAGATCACAGTTTCTACTCTGACATTGGGAGCTACCGCTCCACCATGCAGTGCCATGGTTGGTAGAAGACACATCCTGGTTGTGTGAGCCAAGTGGCTTATTTTTCCTGATTTCTTTTCTCTAGAGGTTAATGCAATGCTTTATTATACAGGATGTGTGTATAAAGTGTATATAATAGTGTGTTTATTAATCATTATTGTGGAGATGAATTATGCTTTGTAACAAAACCTATGTAATGTCCATTAACCAGAAATATTGTTTATCTGGCACACCAATAGTCCCGCCCATTCTGGATAAAAGAGGTTTAACTGAACAAAATTATGTAATATATTATTATATTATATATAAATCTGCTACAATGACACCAACATGCACTTGAACTGTACAAAATCATTAATATGTAAATAAATTCATTCAGACTGCAGGCAAAAGCATTTATTCATCAAAATTTGTCATCCATGCTGTGTCTTGATTTTACAATGTGGTAGGTTGACAGATCTGCAACCAAACCCAGCTCAGTCACCAAAGCTAATATCCCAAGCCTTCCCCCTTCTCGTTCACACCACTGTGAGACGTTCCTATACATTGATGCTAGTCAAGAAGAAAATGTCGTTCATCAGTATGTAAGAGATTAGTGTGACATTAAGTCACGACAATGAACCAATTTTAAAATGTAAAGGTTAGTCTAAACTTTTAAAGTAAACTTTTACATATACAACAAAGAAAATAAGTTAACAGTTTTCCATTTTTTATTTTGAAGATCGAATGAGTTACAATGATATAGTTCAACATTAATGTCTCCTCAATGTTGAGATAGGAGGGTGAATTATTGTTATGTGGCAGCCAAATAAACCCTGCTTTGATCCACCAATGGATCAACAGGTTGTGTTTGGTGTCTTTCTGGCCATCAGCATTGTCCTTGTCACTGTTCAAAACCAGCTTTTTAGCATGGGTTTCCTTCTGCTTCTGGTCAAAAAAGATTTTCAAAGTATCTTTCTGCCCTTCCCTCTACATGGCTGAAAATGAAGATGTCTGATTGCCTTGATATAGGTGCATAAGCTTCTTGTATTCTTGACAAAGATATCATGCACTACACATATTGTTAGGGTCCCCAGTCAACTATGTGCAAACACAAAAGAATAAATGCAGCAACTGTTCCAAGATAGTTCTTCCTTATCCCCAGTCCATAAATGATTATTTATTTTGGGGGGGGGAGGAGAGAGGACATAAAGCTGTCATAATAGAGGTTTTAAACAAAGGTCCCAGCAACAGAAGATAGAGACAGGGACTGACTGCTCTTGGTGAGCTGCTTCCCCAGACATTCTATAGTGCATTAGAAAAATGAGCCAATTTGTTCTCCCACCATATCACTTAAGTTTTAATTTAAAAAAAAAAACAAAAACAAAAGAACTTCTATTGTGCATTCGACTGAAGAAAAAAAAAGAGGAGAAATTAACTCACCTGGGTCAATAATTCTTCCTTTATGAACTCGCTCATACCTGAGAGTATCTTTCTTTGAAGTTCAATATAATTGATATCTCTGGGGACGCTCACAACCTGCGGGCAGCAAAATTGAATACTGTAAAACAAAAACAAACAACTTTTGATTATTCATTTACTGTGATTTTATCTTTCTATTTGTTGTTTTTTTTTAAAATGAATCTTGATGTATATCCATTATGGTCAGTTACATAATTTTAAACAATGCTTTTGGTTCAAAAAAAAAAGGTAAATTCAACAAAATTTCTTGTTATAAATAGTATTTGAACAGAAAAGAAATTTTTTTAAAGTACTTTCAAAAGTGCACTGCTATGCTGAGGTTATAACTTATCATTATAATAACGAAGACTCAGTGAAATAATATTTAAAGCCTATTTGTTATTAACCCTTTGTATACCACATGGTACCCTTTAAATCTGTATTACTTAGCACAGATTGAACTGTAAGAGTTGTGAGAGACAGTACCTTCCTCGTTACTACAATTCTTTGTAACGACAGCTCTATATATTGCTCCAATCCCATGTGTTTTGTATTATAAGTGTGGTAACTAAACTAAACATACAACCAGTTTAATACCAACACTAACTAGTACTGTTAGGCTAGGAGGTATAAGGAAGGTAAAAACTGAGATGGTATATGAAGAGTTTAAGTACTGCAGGTGATTTCTTGGTTCAATGTCAGCTGCATATCTATAAACGAGAAAACAGACTGCTACTACTAAAAGAAATGGTGTACCTTCTAATCTTTTAGAGTGACCATCATAAACCTCTTAGCCAAACATTTTCCAGAAATCAAAGCATTAGAGTGGTCCTTTTCATGTGAGCATTTAACCTTGAAGATCAAAACATTACATAATCATGTAGAATGGCTTTGCCAAGCATAATTAAAAACCTCCTTTGTGGCAATCATTTTCCCATTTCATAAATGCTCTGAAGTAGTCCTGATCTGAGATAACTTAACATGATGAAGTGCATTTCACTTAGTCAATAAGTCAGTTTATATCAAAACGATGGATCATCTCACTCTCCCCCCCTCCTCCTCCTGACTCCATCTCATGCACGCACAAAGCCAAGAGAGGCTGGCTTCTAAAACTAATGAAATAAAGGATCCAGAGGCAGGATTTCATCAGATGAAATCCTTTAATTATCTTAAAAAGGTTTTTACTGTAAATTCCTTTATGTATGTTTTCTGTAAAGCTAGATTTAGCACCGCTAAGAATAGCTAACTTCTGTAACTAAAAGTTCACTAATATAAAATAGGTTACCTCCCTTCTATGACTTTAGTAAGTAAAAGTTTCAAAAAAGCATTTTTTTTTTGTTGTTGCATTGTCGTCTGTCTGCTCCTTTTCTTTAGTACAATTTGATTAAAATGTTTAAATACTATTTATATCAATAGATTTATATTGTATTTTGGTCTTAAACTGTCCAGTTAAATTCCTTTTCTTATTTAAAACTTACTTTCAGTTTGGAAAAAAGTCTGTAATGTAAGAATCTGATGTGACAGTTATTCTCAACTAAATTATAAATCTGTTAATACGTTAAAATAAACCACAAGACTGTGCAACAAAGATATCAATGAGATCGAAATCTCTGGTACAAACTGCAGAATTAACCCTTTAAATGATCAGCTGAACATTTTCAATCGTTAGTTATGTGGTAAATACAAAAGTGTTGTAGCACACATATTTAAATAGCGTAAATGAACATCATCCTGTTGATCGGAAAAATCGTACAATCAACCCACCGATCCATCAACAACGCTGGTAGAAAATGCTATTCCTACCTTTCTGTTTTTATTTATTTTTTAACCAATGCTTTGAAAAAAGCAAGAAATTCAAAAGACAATCAAAATATAAAATTAGAAAAAAAATGGGGGGCAGCTTTTTAAACAAAGATTTTAGCAAATCTTATTGAATCCAAAAAAGGAAATGGAAAAAAGATAAATGACAAAGAATTGATTTTTACTTAATCCTCAATACAATTTCAAACAGCCTGCCTGGATGATTGCCTTTCTTACTAAAGCCCACTATAAAACTGCTGAAGCAAAAGATTCAGTTCTACTATATATTCTAAGTGAGTTTCTCAGCAATATTACAACTTTAATAACTAGTGCGTCCCTTTTATCTCTCTTTCTTTTATAACATTTTTTTTTTTTACAAGGAAATAAAAACAACAAAAAAGCTACACCAATATATATTTGCAGTATACATTTTATATGTCCTATGTAAGTAATTTCCCTCAGGATCCGAGTTGAGTATAATGATATTACTACTTTTATTTGAGAGTCACCAGATATCCTTCTAATCCGAGAAATTGCCAGCAATGTTGGGATGTGTCAAACGAGGTTTCAGATAACGAACAATAATGAGGTGGAACCCTGGCCTAAAAGTAGCAGATGTACAAACTGATAGAGCCAAAATTCAACTTTCACAAAGGAGATACACACCTGTCCATTACAGGCAGTCACAGAAGAGAGAACAAAATCAATTCGTTAAGATGTGTGTCAGAATCAAGGATTTTGGGATGCTGAGTTGGATGCAAGTTTAGCAAAATAATAATAATGCAATAAATATTTATGTGAAAACAGAGAGGCTGAGTAGGACTTAGCAAATAGAAATGTTAATTATGTACTAACCTTTTAGAAAAGTAAAAAGAAACAAATTTACAAAAACATAACCTGATTATCTCATCTATTTTGAATGCACACACACTCATAATTTACTATTAAATGAGTATTCACAGATAGTCGAAACCGCTAAAGCAAATTTAAAAAAAAAAAAAAAATTGGTTAGTCATTCTTCCATTGTTTTTTTTTTTTTTGATAGACCAAATTATAATTAACCCTATGTATACCATGCGGTACTCTTCATATCTGTATTACTTAGCAAGGTTGAGCTATAGGACCCATGACACACAGTACCTTCCTCATACATAACCCTAGACAAGTATATCGCTCCAAATGCACGTGATTTGTATTACAGGTGTGTTTACTAAATATACAGCCAGTTCAATACAATCACTAAACAGCACTTGCAGGCTGACTCAAGTGGTCTAAGTAAAAGCTGACCTGGTTATATGGAGGGTTAAAAACCCTTCAGTAATGTCTAACTTCTTACTTCCCTCTTTGCAAAACTTTCTACAAAAAAAAAAAAAAATTACATAAAAGATAATCAAAAAATTAATTAAAATCTTTAGCAACTTTTCAGTTAATGTCTTAATATTATTCTAAACTGTACTTCTGTTGGTGTACCAAAAATAGTTTTCTAAATGTAGTGACCGCAATATGGCTATAAACAGAAGAAAACTGTTAGGGGGAGACAACTTTAGTTAAAGCCTATAAATAAGAAATTTTTTTGTTTTGTTGTTTTTTATCATTAAAATATTCAATTATGAGAAGATTCTTCCACTTAAAGGATCATCCAAGTTCTAATTTACATCATTATCCATTATGCTTCAGTTTTAACAGTAAAACTTCTAATCACAAATTCACAAATGCATATAAAAATGTAATTAATATAACATTCTTATATCTGTGTTTTAGAAAGAGACCACCATCTTGGTGTGAAAGCAGGAAAAGTAGCAGTGGGTAATTTGTAGATAAAAAGGAAGTAGAAATCAAAAAATTATATGGAGTTAAAATATAATACAAATAGCTAAATGAACCTACAGATGCTGCATGTGAAGAATAATAGTAATAATACTAAAAATTAGGAAAACAACCTGACACTGAAGATGTAGTGATTTCCTAGCATAACTAATTGGCAACCATTTAACCAGAAGAGGATGCCAATTAATGTCAAGGTTAAATATTTCAGCCTTGGTGGCTTCTTTATAAAGTTGTTAACTTCATGGCTTAACACACCTGTCAAATCAAAATCAATTAAATGGGTGAGTTAAAATTACTGCTCAGTTGCTTGTTAAGTTATCAAGTGGCCAAAATTTATAAAATAAAAAAAAAAAAAGAGCTAGAACACTGTTCTGGAGTGTTCCATCACAAACTACCACTGAATAATAGGAACTACAACAGTATTATACACAACTCTGACGACAACCTCATACCATACTCCAAACAGCATTAGTCACATAAAAAACAAGAATTGCAAAAGCTGATGTCTTCATTTTTTTTTCACATTGCATTATGGGAACACTTAATTTTCAGTGACTAGAAATGCTTATTTGTTTCCATATATAGTAGTTATGAATATGCTTAATTAAAATATATTTAAAAAAACAGTGATTGTTACAGCCAGAGAAAGAATTACAGTATTGAGCAATGACCAAAATTACAAAAAATGTGAATGTTAGGACAATTTAGGGGAAATTTTAATATATCTTAGGGGGGGGGACGACTTTGGACGTATTTGATAAGAGCTCACTGCAGTATGACTAGTTTTTTCTTAGTTACAACAAACTCTGCTTCAGTGGTAATTTATGTAAATGCCCTATTTTAATAAACTTAAAAATAAAAAAAAATTTTGTTGATTGCCCCAGTCCATGTTAATGAACAAAAAAATAGAATAATGAACACAGTTTTATAACATAATAGTTATTTAAATAATGCAATATGAAAAAAAAAGTATATATCTTTTCTTTACCTATGCTTCTATGGGATCACTAGATGTCAGATGAAGATGACTAAGTATTAATCCCTTTGAAACTGATATGTCTCCCTTCATCCACTGAATTATGAGATGCATAAAGCAAAGCAAAAAGGACAAACTTTAAAGGAAGCAATATTTTTGTTTTTCAATTGAATGGATGATGCCACTTTTTTAAAAAAATAATTCTTTTATTGTAGATGCTATTGTAAAGATCTCATTCTAGTATGCCTGGTGACCAAAATCCCTGTTCTGATACTTTTAGTTTGCACACCTATTGCTATGTTTAAGCCGCTTCTGCAGCCAAATGATCATTTACATATTTCTTTTGTGAAAATAATATTTAACTAGAACAGTATTGCAAGGTGTGCATTTGCATAATTGTACTGTTTTATTGCCTATAAATTCAACACCAGAGACTGCTACATTAGGGTGTTTTACAGAGCACCTACAAATGTAGAAGCAATGCTTAATTGGTTTATTGAGCTTAAACATGCCTTTTTGCATTGTAACACTCACAATAAACATTCAGCACCTTGTTAGAAAACCTAATGCAATAACTTCGGCTATTATCATATATCTAAGTTTTTTTTTGTTTTTTTTTTTACCTTGAACAAGGTAATAAGCAAACAAAGACTGCTCCAGGTAAATAGCATAACTAACCGTAAAACAAAATTCATTTCAGAGAATGTTCTAGGCTGTAGCCACTCATACCTCATTGCTAATGTTAGTTTGTTCCGTTTGCTCTTTTCTCCCAGGACTGCTTCTACTAGAAAGATATTCCATCTTTCAAAGTATTAATTTTATCATTTTTTAAAAAACAATTTTCATTTAAGCATATAGTGCTTTGTCTTGTATTTGTCACTTTGATTCTTTCCCGAACAATAAAAAAAAACAACAACAACAACAACAACCTGCCTTTAACTCCAGCTAGTATTCGTTCTGGGTAGTAGTCTAGTTTTCTAAGTTGAGTGAAAAGCGAAATCAGCCGGTCGAACAATCTCAAATTCCACAAGACTTACAGTTGAATGCAACTCATAAAAAATCCCAGATGACGCACAAACTATTGTGTTTTGGCAGGTTGTGTCTCAGCCCTATTTCCCACTTCAAATACATAAACACCTCTTACTCTCTCCAAAAACAAAAAAAAAAAAAAATCTGAAATCAATCATCACTATTGCCTGTCCTCGGAATGCCTAAACCTAGCAATTCTATGCAGACTGGTAATCACTCATCCTATCAAACCAAACAGTACATTAGTCAGATAAACAATGCCATCTATTTGTTTAATAAAATTATTAGTATGGACATATAAACTGGTGTTTTTGCATTTGTCAGGTAAATAATCTCCTGTATAAAATTGTCAAAGACAGAAGCTTACAAATAATCTTTGAAAATGTATAAATTGCTTAAATCATAGTATCTACTTTTTGTCTAAAATAAACAGTTGATTGTTTATCATAATATCTAAAAATCGTATTAACTTTATCATAATATCCCAATGTGTCCTCTTCACCTGCTAGTGGTGTGGGCTTCTGCAAGCAATTCAGTTTCTTCTCACATCTGAAGAATGAATAATTCTAGTAGGGACTTTCGATCATGATCTCTCACACTGGGAAGTATTTGTGCAACCCATTCAGTATGTAAGTACACAATCCCCAATCTTGTAACAAGGATCTGCAATCCCCATAACTGCGAAGTATATGATCCAAATTTGACACATTAAATGTGTGACAAGAACAGACCTAGCAGTAGTAATGTGGATTTAAAACAGAAAACTTAAATTTAAAGTTTAATGTCCAATAAAAAATATACAATAAAACCTCGATTTAATGGACCTCCATTCAATGGATGCTGTCTGGTATCCCAACAAAAGTCCACGTTGAATTTTGTGAAAAATTTTTTGCTTGGGCGTCTTTTACACATGCGTATGTAAACATCCAGATTTAATGGACTCCTGGCATTAACGGACACCCCTTCCCTCCCCTCTATCAGTCCATTAAATCAAGGTTTTACTGTATTACTAGTATGAAATAAAGATCAGTAACTAACCAGAAACACCGCAGGAGATTTCACCCATCGCCCCAATGGATAACAGTAAATTTTTAAAAATGCTTCTGAAGCAACACTTCTAACACAAGATATGCACCCTGCCCTTGTTTCTTGTTACTTTTACTTTCTGAAACTTGTGGCTGATGTTGTTTAAATTCTATAAGACCTTTTCTTTTTGTTATCTATTTTTTCCTTATATAATGCCATTATGGAAAATAGTTTTCTCTTATAATCAAGTATTTTTTTTAATAATGCAAACCCGATTCAGAAAGGAGTAAGCTGTTTAGAATGTGAATTGCAGTCAGAACAATGGGTTGAAGTCTATATTGCCTCAGTTACTAACAAAAAAGAAAGAACTTTTCAGAGATATTAAACCTATCTAGTTGAGCTGATGTCCCTGTGGCACAGTGTGCTAAAGCACTGATCTTAAAAATACATCAAAAGATTTGGTAACCAACAGGTCACAGGCTTAAGACCAATTCAAACCACTTGTAGTATCCCAAATAGAAACAACTGTTTCTGCACAACAGACCATTCCTCCTCAAGACTACACCCTGACAATATCAGCAGGGAGAGATCACCAAACAATAGGTCACCCACATAGTTTTACCGACAAGGTAGAAATAAATGTCTGAACTAACCATTTAGTTTAAGTAACACATCACCAATAACTTTCTGCTTTCCTGTGGCTTTTCCTTTTTTTCCTCTTTTGTCATAACTGATTCTTTTCATGCTTCAATGTCTCCACTATGGCCAACAATAGAAATCTGTCTGTTAAACAAGCTTCTCACATACTCTATTTTCTTTCATTATTAAAAGTGAGCTATTTTCTTTCTCTTTTCTCTCTGTATTAGAATCTATTTAACAAATGTTAGATAAATGGGTTGATGCTGCAAGTTTAAAAAAAAACGATTCATAAAATGAAAAATATCATAAGAAAGTAAAAAAAATGGTAATGGCAGCAAGTAAAATCCAGAGCAAAATGAATCTGTGAAAGTTAAAGTTTACCATTTTGAAGGACTGTTGATTCTCTCAACGTGGACGAGTAAGATGTGAATGAGTGACATCTGGTAATGACTCAAATGCTGTGATGGTGATGGAGGTGCTGGCATCTCAAACAAGTACAGCGTTTCTGACTCATGGATGTCAGAAAGAGGTTGAGAATCCTCATAGGTCTGACGAAATCCATCATCGTAGATCTGACAAAACACCAGCTGAAAATGAGAAGAAAAAGACAAATTAAAGCATTTACAATACACAATCATTACTTTCTGTTTTCTTGACCGCATAAAAAATAAATGCAGCTATTACTGATGATGTAACATTGAACATATTTCAGATATTCATAGTCATTAGTGGAAGGGACAAGAAAGAAAAAAAAGGGGGCAGAGGAAAGATTTCCAGAAATTAAAAACAGCAAAATTCCAGGTGAACATTGCTGATGAAAAGCAGCTTCAGCCTTCGCAAGCACGAAACATCCCAACACTATACCACCATGCCAAGGACGTTCACTCAAAATGTTGCCTTTTGATAATTTAAAATCAAATTATGCTTTCAATGTATGTTCTAACTTACTATGCCTCATTTTCTCAAGTTTAATCCTTTGATTATCAAGAAAAGGGTAATAATCTAACTATCAAAAGACTATGTTCATGCAGTGCACATGCTTGAAAGATATTTGTTCTTATGCAGTACTTGCAATGTGTTCCAATTTCAAAAATTAAGAAACCAAACCTAAGTAGAGCAAATGCTAAACTCATGATGATAAAGGGCAATAACAAATAAAGCAGTGTAGTATAGCAAAACCTTTGAAATGTCAGAAAACTATCCAGAACAATTTTCTAAACAAGAAAATTCTAATGCCAGACAAAAGAGCAGCTAAAACCAAGTAGCCTAGTAAAAAACCCTTATAGTTTTTAATTACCAAGTTATTTCTTTAACCATTAAGCACATTCGCACCTCACCTGCTAATATACGAGTTTCAAGTGAAAAATAAGGAATCCTAAACTCACACAGTTTCATCATCAAATTATTAACACCATCTTAGAAAAACAGAAACAGTTTTAAAGCATTATATTTTTTTTGTTTGTTTTAATGACTACTTAGTTCCTTAATTTTCCTTTAATTATCTCAATATGCAAAAATTAAAACTTAAACTATCTCAAATTTAAATCTTTTAAATATTATCATCATGAAGAAAAACAAATTATTTGCTGAGTCAAGACCGTAGCATATGTATTGGCTAGAACTAATTTTAAGTAACACAAAAATTCAAACTTTGATGAGGTGTACATGAGAGTAAAAGTTGAAAATTTTGTTTAGGAGCAATTTACTCCTAGCATTAAAAAATTATTATTATTATTATTATTATTATTATTATTATTATTATAAAGGCAGCAGTAACATATTTGAAACAATGCAAAAAATTTTTTATATAATAAAAGGGAATTTCTCAAAAAATTCTTCTGACATGATTAGTAAAAGGGCAATGGTGGGTTTAGGGTGACACGTTGGAGATAGATAAAAATTACCCTAAGCTCAAGAACCTGACTATATCAGCTAACATCAAAACCTCACAAAAATAAATTGCATTTTGAAAACTAACACAAAAAAAAAATGTATGACGAATTTTTTTTAATGTTTTTTTGTTAAATACACACACATTTCAGTTAGAAAACTCAAAGTTTGGGAGGGAGGGAGGGAAATGTAGAAAAAAGTGGATGATTTCCCACTCATCTTAAAAGCTTTACATTCATAAAACACGATAGCCACTGTCAAAACTAAAATCTGAAGATTAATGTTTAGTGTGTACAGAAAAGAGAGAGTTGTTATATCACATTTTGAATTGCTTCCTCAAGTGTTTTAACTGTTCCTACTGGGTAAAGATAATTTACTGAAATTATTGTAGAAATCTGTAATAAAAATACACTTCAAAAAAAAAAATATTAAAGAATATTAGATTTTAGAAAAGCTACTCGACATTTATCAATTTAGAAGGCCAGTATTTATGAGTAAGGTCCGCCTGTTTACCTACAGCGGATGTTTCTTGATCAATAAGATGATGAATTTCTTGCTACTTGCAATAAAATGGAAATGCTTGCCTAAAAATTGTTACAGACTGCCGCAGTGTTTAATGTGAAGTACAATGTCTGTGCAGCGATTTTCACAGATGGCTGGCGTTTCTCCAACTGAGCAAGTAAGGTGAGATGCACAGAAATCTGCTGAAATAAACTAGCTATCTTAAAATGAAGTCTACCATTATAAACCATTCTTTTAAAAAAAGAATTGTAAAATAATTTGATTTACCGATCTACGGTCACATTCAATACATGCTGAAGTCTACAAAGGGGGCCAGAGTCCACAAATTCATAATCCTAGATCAAAAAGATTACAACATCATTTCTATTATTTATTTGACTCGTTGTAGAGGGGAAAAAAAAAAGAAATATTGTAAATAAAGGACAGATAAAAATAAAGTTGTCGGATAAAACAAATTTTTTTTTTAAAATTTATTTCTGTGGATTTTCCTGCCTTTCAATGTGTAAAAAAAAACATACATTTACTGATTATGAACTTTATTTGTCGTCATGGTTTAGTTAAGCAGAAATACTATAAGTTTAAAAATAAAAATGTAAGTGTCAATTCGTTTTCTAACACGTAATTTGATCAAAAACAATACATAATAGTATATATTTACATTTTTAGCAGTGCAGATTATAAATAATTAGCCAAATTCCATTAAGCTGTTTTATGCAAATGAAATATACAAAAATATCTATATTAAAATATTGGAAAATGGTCCAAATATTATTCTGAAAGTATTCAACCCATTCACATGGCATGGCCAAGTACGCAAATTCAATAATGTAAGAACCAATTTCTATTTTAAAACAGGTGAATGGTTAGTTATTCATTTGCAATCCTACATTTAACAAAATATGGAGAGGATGGCAGGTTAGCATAGCACGTAGCACTCTCTCTCTCTCACTCACTTGTCACTGTAGATCTATGACTCAGAATGGCAGTCAGAATTATCGTATCACCCCCCCCAAAAGTTTTCATGATCTGTTTTTGTTTGTTTGTCAGAGTATACTTATACTATGATTATTGCATTCTCTAAGAATCTTCATCATTTATGCATTATTTCTCTTTTGTTAACACAACGTTCTTTTGTCGAAGAAACAACGTTGCAGTGTGTGCAGTCGTTGAAGTTTAGCGCCCTATACTTGTGTCTCCAGAAGAAATTGCAACATTAAAGATGCTCAGCATAGAGGCCCTGTGCATACTGAAGTATGGTTTAGCCGGCTTTAATATGTTAAAAACACAAGGCAATGGAATAATTTTAACCACTACTGTAGATATGTTAACATTATTTTTTTGTCTTACAAAAAGTTCTGAGTGAATTGGTACATTTTTTTTTTTCTCTCTCTCTTCTCCAGAAAATAGTAAATGGACAGGAAACAAAATCCACAATCTTTCCCAGTAAATGAAACAGAGATAACAGTGCATGCCTTTCAGGGTAATCTGGATTAGAATTCATTCCATAAGTGAAACCATTCAGGGACTTGGCTATAAAAATTCCTGGGGCTCTTTTGAAAAATGCTTTAGGCCGTCTGAAAATCGACAGCCAAGAGCATGTAGGAACTGCTGGCACTTAAGATACAGAAACCTAAAAGTCCAGATCAATACCTTTTTACACCAGTCACATTAGCACACAAAAATAAAATAAAATAAATAAATAAATAAGAGAGAGAAACCCAGCAGGGAAGCTGGTTCTTTTATAACAATCTCATTTATTTCTTCAGTCACGACTCACTTTTAACCGGTTCTAGCTTCTTTTGTCTAAATTAATCCTAAGCAAAGTTATCTGTCTGCATTTTTTTTTTTTTTTTAAAAAAAATGGTGGGTGGGGGAGGGAGAGAGTCCTGGACTTAACCTCGACACAAACTGACTGCGTCATATTAAATGATGTTACATCTTGGCTATAGAATTTCACCTCTGTTTTCATACCAGACTTCTATTTTTATATCGATGCTGTAGTAGAGAGTTGGTAAATAAAGATGCTTGCTGATGACAAAGTCATCTGGCAGCACGGGGTTAATACTGAAGATCACATTGACTTCCAGAGGACACGATAAATATATTAAATAACCAAGCCATGAATCACAAAAATGCAATACATACTACTTTCAACCAATAATAACTTTTTAAAAACTCCTCCTTACCAATTCAGAATATGTAAAAGATTGCAGTGTGACTACGTAATAATATGAAACCTAACGGGTGTGCAGAAAATAGTCTTTTATTACATGGAACCATAGGACAAAATACCCAGCAACAATTCTTCTGTTTAAAGTGGGACAGTATCTAGAGTTTGCAAGCCTGGAATGGGGCTGTTACCTTAAGTGAATTGAAACCTGAGAAAATACACAAAACACAACATGCTAGAATTATTTGGGGAAAGAATGATTTTGACAAAACAAATCGAAGTGTTCAGTGCACCAGTGGCACAGGTTAAAAGTAAATGACATCAGAGCATGCTGAAAATTCAAGTTTTTATTTTAAGTAGTAGAGTGATAAATTCACATAGTAACAGAAAAACAGTTCAGCATACTGATGAGGTGTTATCAGCCATGAAACTACTGCATCAAAAGAAATTCTTTGTACTTCTTTTGCCACCTGTAAATGGTCTTTTATCAACTCCAAATAAAATGCTTCCTGTTGCTGCTTTCCGAGTAAAATAACTGGTGTTGCTGGATACCACTGCTACTTACAACAAAAGTCAACACTTTATTTAATTTTACCATAAAAAAGCGAACAAATCAGAAGACAAAAAGGAAACAAAAACAGACAAAATAAAAGTGGAATTCTTGCCTCAAAAAATAGCTGAGTATGTACAATTTTTTTTTAGAATTACCTTTTCTGTTAGAGATGGGTACCACCATTGTGTTTGGCAAGGGTGAAAATTAAATAAAAACTGATGGTTAAAGTATAAAAATGATAAAGACGTGTGAATGAATAAATAAAATTCTACTCCAACATGATCACAGATGTCAGAAATCTTTTTAATATTCATTATTTTGAATAGTCTAACTACTCAGTATTTACATATTTTATGTAAGGAAGAAAAAAAAAACCATTCTAACCCAGATGTTAAAGCAAGAATTTGGTCATGGTGGCAGGAACAGGTTATATTCCCCTTGGTTCCAGTTGATGTTGGATGTGTAGCTACTGATGAAGGGTTCTTTGCTGTTCTGTACCAAACTGTTCATCATGGGTCTTCCTCCAGAAACTCTGACAATGATGATGATGTTAGTTTTCTGTTGCTGGTTTTTTTTTTTGTTTTAGTATACTGATGTCTACAAGAGAATCCCCCCCCCCCAGCAGCGAGGAGGTGTAATGTTGCGGTTGTCCACCAGGCCAATCATGCACCACATAGGGCTCAGCACTTCAGACGTCTTCATTTTTTTTTTAGATGTGGGAGAAAACTGCAGTACCCAGAAACTGACGCAGCTAACTGGTGAAAGGTGAGCAAAATCTATATGCCAGGGATGTATGGCTAACTGCGTCACTCTCCTGCAGGAATCAAAACAGGTCCCCAACCTACAGACGTACACAAACTGTTTTACCCTGAATCACTCCCCACTGGAGTCAGTACCTGACCTGCTCACACACAGGTAATGGGTCACCTTAACCGGGGTAGCACGTGCTCCTAGCACATTTACAAAACATTACCTTCAGCTGGTTTTGTAAATGACCACTGGCACAACTCAAAATGTGGTTGGTGTTCTTTCTCTTTTTAATTTTACCTGCGTTTAAACTATTTCTTTTCTTGCACACCTCCCCATTTGGTGAGGGTCCACACTGGCACATCATACTTAAAGAGAATAAATACAGTGCTGACACAAATGCTACTGCATTTCTTTAGTTGATTTTATTAATTAGCTCACTTTATCATTTTTTCCAAACAATAACTGGATTAGAAATCAGTAATGTTTCAGAAATAAGGGATAACGTAAATTACATATGCATTGGGCATTTAGTTTTAGTTCAGCAGTGGTTCTGCCTAGCAGTAGTGGGATGGTTCAACTGGCTGCTTTTGTTGAGCCCTACACAGTTGGACAATTGGCCAGTAAGGGCAGACAAACCTTCCACAACCTTTGCTTATTTATTCTTCCATTTTGGAGTATAAACCTATGGGTTATTGATTAATAAGTACTAACAAGTTTGAACCTCACTGGGAAAGTTGCAATGGTGTCAGATATTCTCTTAGCATCCATGCCCCCAAATAAATTCTAATAAATCATAAGTATAGTATTCTGCTAGGCATTTTGCTTTCTTGGCCTTAACGTCTACAATGT
The DNA here is from genome assembly GCA_018389105.1 of Nautilus pompilius. Lineage (NCBI taxonomy): Eukaryota > Metazoa > Mollusca > Cephalopoda > Nautilida > Nautilidae > Nautilus > Nautilus pompilius. The sequence continues at coordinate 1,837,952 of JACATO010000588.1, forward strand.
TCATAAATCATAACTTGTCTATTTAGCTGACTTAACTGATGCTGCTGATTTGCCAGGTCATTGTTAAATAAACAGAAATCCAACAACGCTTTTTTTGTGTGCTGAATAAACAGAAAAGATTATTTTCTGGGAAAATACTGTGACTGTACAGTTGCTATGCTAGAAATGTTTTGTTATAATATATATAGTCACCTTTAAATCCATGTCCTAAAATCTATACAAAGAAAAAAGTGATGGAAATGCTGGAGAGAACATAGCAAAAGAAAAGAAAGAAATTTCAGAATCAGCAAACTGAAATAGCAATGAAGAAAATTCAGCTTAGATACAGTGAAAAGTGGAAGAAAAAAAACAAACAAACAATTATCTTAGGTAACTTTAATAATAATTAATAACTTTTGTTGTTGTTTGTAAATGTTTCTGTGGAAGCTGCCTGACCGAGTTTGCTGTTTTTATTATTTTAAGCCATTCTAAGCTTGCCATTCACAGCAAGAGAACAAGCAAACAAGATGGGCGGAAACCATTCATCAAATCCAAATATTAATGCTTACAATACACATGACACTGTATGATTATGTAAAGAATTTATGAAAAGGAGACCAGAATTTATCCTCAACTGGCACTGACATCAGTCAGCTTCAGCAAGTTTTCTTTATCTAAGATGGGCAGACACATTTCTATGAAACCACTTCTTTCTTTGCAGAAACATTTAGAGCCAAACTGGTGGCTTCATTTCCCTTTGCTTATTAAAGCTGATTGTCATGATAGCTACTTTAAAAATGTTATATATCCATTTTTAATAGTTTTCTTTCTTTATTTACCTATGAGTGCTCTTTTTTCTTGCAGTTACCTAATACCTACACTGGTAAAATGCACAGCAAACCAAATAAAGACCCCACTAAACTTGCTCATGGTATTGCGTCAAAGGGTTCCTAACCCCGCAGGACCCCTCCCACATGATCAGCAATGGCTGGCATAGCTACTTAGCTAAAGAAATCCACTACAGTAGGAAGAGTATTGCCAACAACAGCAAATGCGACCCATCTCTCTCATGCCTCTGATTGCTGCCATAACGTTGCAAAAAATCTGAAATTTTTAATAAAATTTATTACTTTATTCTTTAAATATTTTTTTTTCCCCAGGAATCATAATAAACGAATTCACAAGTGATTTAGCAGACAGGTTTTTCCCATAGAACACAGGGTTTCCACTTGACCTCTTTCACCCTGCGCAGGCACGGAGATGGAAAGTCAAGCAAAGTGAATACATTTCCATAGTTCTGTACTAAATACAAAGGAGAACAAGCGAGAGAAAATCAGAGAGGATCATCAGCTCTGCTCCAGTGGTTGGTAATGTTGTTCAGAGTGTAATTTTGTATTAGGTTTTCCTACAGTATTAGTTTTTATTTCTTCTTTTTTGTGATAAGTTTTGCATAATTATTCTAATACTATTATCTACTGTTTGTCATGTCATGATCCAATTTCCATAGTTCATCAAGAAAGAGAGAGAACCACCATGCATAGGTTATACTTTACTTTTGGATAAGAAAAACTGTACATTCTTACAAAATAAGAGCTCTACGTCTCAGCTCTGCTTGAATAATTTACATTTTTAAGCTCTTCACAAGTTCTTGCAAATTCAAACAATTTCTTTTTTTTTTTTTTGTTTTTAAATGTAAACTTCTCAAATCTTCCCTGTGAGATTTCAACAAGAAAATGAATAAGAAACTCTAACATTTTTTTTTTAAATTAAGACTTTTAAAATGGTAAAAAAATAACAAATAATCATTCCAGAGTAAAAAGCTAGCAATCTCTTTTTTTTTTGGCAGGTGGGATAGTGAAAAGTTTGATAATGTCCATGACATGACTGACATTTTCAAATTGTGCTGCCTGATTAAATAACGATTACCATGGTAATTAGTATTAACTAACTCCAGCGGTTACTCAGATAGCTCCACAGGATGTATTTCTCCATATTTCTACACCGGTACTACCAGCATCGTTATACTAAGTTTATTATTCTTATTCTTGAAAAGTTACTAATTTAAAGATGTAACTAGTTGTATTTGTGGAAAAGAATTAACTCTCTCCCACTTAAATAACTAAATAATTACATGGTAATTCAAAGTTAACCTGTACCTTTTGTTCTAGGTGTTCGTATGAGAATTATGTTCACAGGAAATTTGCGGAGCAAAAAGTGGCAGCATTTGGCAACTCCTGCGTGAAGTCAAATCACAGCAAGTATGGTGAGCTAACGCTGCATAATAAAGTTTCTGCTACTTGAAAAAAAACAAACTGTCAAACCAGGTAAAGTTTGCAGGAGATTAACTGTAGAGTTCATGTGCTAACTGCCTCTGACACATTGTGTTTGAGTGGTGCAAAATGTTTAGAAACAGATGTGAATCAGTAATGGATGTTGCAAAACTGGTTATTCACTTGACAATTCTCCACTTCAGTTTTCATTCACTTCATTTAGGGAAGTCTTTAATTAAGCTATGTGCCTCGCTGTTTTCCTTTATGTAAATCAAGATTTCGCTTTCAATGCTCAAGAGAGTTGGTTCATTCTTCCAGTTTTGAGGATCATATTCCCCTCCAAAACAGATTGCATGTTGTCTGCTTTGTTCAATGTCAGGCATGTCAGGCCACTTATGTGAACAAGATCATCCAGTGCATGCACAAGAGATTTTCATCACATCTGTCTGGCCAAGAAAATTTCGCCTTTTAAAAAAAAAAAACAAAAACCAAAACAACATATCTCCTAATTTAAATTACAAGATCGTTTTGGATAGTACCAAGATACTTCACATTTAAGAATTTTTATCAAACATCTGAATCATTCTTTAAATAAAAATAAAGCTTACATCCTTTGTATCTTTTTCCAAAAATTTGCATTTTCAGTGCTTCTCCACTTAAATGTGTGTGTGTGTGTGTGTGTGTGTGTGAGTGAGCGAGAGAGACAGAGAGATGCTATTTTCCACCCCTATGGTATTTCATGTGCCTGCATTCAGTTAAAGTTGAACTACAGTATACTTCAAAACATTTTGTTTATTTACTACCAAGAACATTCAAATGAGACCGAGCTGGATAACACTATAGCGCTACTATTTCAACCAATGACCCAAGTATGTGTGTAATTTGTATTGCTGTCATTTCGGCATGTTTATTTTAATTTAATAAAACAGACTGGTGCAACTAATTATTACACTTCCCCCCCCCCCTCCCAGTCTCTCTGCATTTAAACACCAGTCAAAGAACAAGAGAGAAAGCATTGATAGTTTAACTACATGACATAACTTCACTATCTGCGCATTTTCTCTCAGCAGGCCACATAGCTAAGTTGTCTTCCAAGCACTCCAGCTTCCTCCCACATCTAAAAATGAGAAAACATTAACAGATATACCCTGCAGTGGTAGATGTTGGATCGAGTTGTCATAGAAGAGGACATGACCTATGACCCTTTCTAATTTCACATTGGAAAAAAAAAATGGTCACTGAGAGAGAGAACAAACTCGTATTCCCAAGGATCTCCTTTGTGCTCCTCTTTTTTTTCTTTCTTAATTATTTTAATTTTCTTTATCTGTGCCAACCAGAAAAACAAAAAAACCTGACACCCAAAATAAAAAGAAAATCTCATTAAATCACTGTCAACGAGAAATGTCTACAAGGCAGAACTAAAAACCACACAGCAGTTAACTAACCCCATAACTTAGAAAAATGCAGTCTAAAAAAAGGCTACCCACCACATTACTGTCATATCACAGACGGTATTTAAGCAGGGCAGTTAGACCTGAAATAAAACATGAATAATCATAACACCAAAATGTTTTGTTTCTTACTGATCTGACATAAAAATGGACAAGTAAATAAGTAGTAGGTGTTTTTGACAAAAAAAAAAATAATAAAACTAATGTTTGTACCAGTGATTATGTTTACCCTAATCCACTTGACTAGCCTCTTAAAGTGGCTATCTGCAGTCTGAATCTGGTTTTCATCTGCCAATAATTTAAAATCCTTTCCACAATGCAATGCTACGGAAACTTATGATCGGGCACTGATCAACATCATTCAGCAATCAAATCAATATTGCAGATGAAGCAAAATCCCCCAAAGAAAAGAAAATACAAAAACTTTATGAATAAAAAGAGTAAAAAGAGTTAAATGAGTAACTGTCTTCACTTTATTTCCTTGCTGGACCAGTTCAGGGATGTAACAGGGCCTGACACTAGATCAGCAAGTCAACTAGGGCCTCTGTATGGCTAGCCAGGCCTGCCATTGAACCTACAATGTGTGCCAGAAACTCATTGTCCCTCAAAAAAAATAAGTTCGATAGTAAAAGAATTAACCTTAGATTTCCTTTTGATGATTGGAAGCGATTGTATTGACATTTTTGACTTTTTTTACAGTGTTGCATTGTGGGAAGATTTTCTAAATTATCAGCACATGATGACCCTCCCATACCTTTGACACTGCTTAGGTCATTCACACAGACTACCTGCTATTCTTCTTATGAAGGCTGGAAAAAATAATCATTGGCTATCTGACCATTGGTGGGTGGACAGTGGAAGGGAAGAAGGAAGAGGTGGTATTTTTGTTAGGTGCTGGATGATGAAGTCACAAGTTAAAAACAACAGAAAATCTGTTTGATTTTCTGAAATGTGTGTCACAAATTAAGTTCCATCTATTTACTCTTAAGAAAAAGAACGGAGCAGCTGAGATAGCATCTCACAACAGTATCTGGCCAGGCTTCATCTGAAGAGTTACTACACACACTTTTGATCCATTACTGACCTTAAGGTAAGTTAAAGCTGATGGATGTAAACCCATTATTACCTCATGGTACTACCCAACACCTTATTATTGGAAACTTTTGACAATGTTTGACCAAACTTAATTTGTAGTCCGTCATCTGTATTAACACAGTCTTAACCTATCTAATTCATTGGCAGCAAAATACTGTATCACACTAGTTCCTACAACTTGGGAATGTTCTGGAAGATCAATCATACTCGCATTGCAAGCAAAGTCCTTCTTTGAAATAAAATTTTGGAAAGTAAAATTTTTATGGCCCCTAAAACTTGAACAAAAAACAAAAAATAAAAAAAAAAAATCATTGCATTTTTTTATTTTCAGGGAGGAAAATGGAAATATCTTTATAACTAGAGTTGATCAGTCTCTGTAATGGAGGTAATCTCTCTACAATAGGAAACTCTGGTGAGCGAGCACAGTGGAGCAATTTTGCTAAAGAGTGGTGCCATGAGGGGGCTCCAGCACTTCTGACTTTGGCAGGAAAAACTGCTAGCAGAACTCTTCATTTTTAGCTGTGGAGGGAAACCCCACATGGCTGGCTGGCTGACTGGCTTGTCAGGAAGAACATAGGGAAACAATGCCAAGAAGGTAGTATATGCCAAACTGAGCCTGACCCTGATCGAGAATCTAGATTGGGCCCTCAGTCCAGTAGTGTCTAATCACCAGGCCACTGGCTGTCCATTTAACTTCAGTAAAATAAGAAAATAATAATAATTATTAAACAAAATTTGATGAATAAGCTACAAGAATATTTCAAATCCTTATTTCATCTTCAGCAGATTACTAAGACTATGAGTAACTTTGTATGATTTTGTTATTTGAAACATTGTCATATAACCAGGTTTTGTTTGAGGTGCACTTATATTTTCTTTTGTTGCTCTATTCTCTCTTCTTTGTGTGAGTTTTCAGAGTAAAATAAGCATAAGTTTACCAATCTTTTCGTAATGCAAATCTGCCGGCCTAATATGCTTTGTATTTCTTCTCTGCAACAGTGTAAACAAGCTGAACAACATTAGCACCACTGCGTTGTTCAGAGCCATAAAACCCACAAACTGTCCATCCAAAGTATTCAATTTTGCACTGAATAACATGGTGTTACAATAAGTGAGTGCCATCTATCAAGGAAGGCATGCTGGTCATCGTGAGCCTGATACTGACCAAGTTAATAGAAAGACATGCATCGGACTACAACACCACCACTGAACTGACCTTTAATCAGCCGAAAATGCTAACACAAACCTACAGTTTATCACATAGGTCAAGTATTCAAAAGTAACAAAGTTTGGTTTCTGTATAAAACTAACAAAATCTTTCCAAGACACGGCTGTATGCTTCAAGCAGTTTACCAGAAAAGGTGACACCATATTTAACTCTGTTCGTCCAGTCAGGGTTTTAGAAGCATAAATTTTGACTACAATGAAAATGATAAATCAGAAAACAAAACAGTAGCATTGTAAAAAAGCAACAACAACAACAACACAACCTCCTGCTTTCTCAACATAATCAAATTTCTATTTAATGCAATTAATTAATTCTGAATATATTATTTTTTTTTAGCATATTTGGCTTCCAGGGTCCTAATGTTTCCCTGCCACCTTGTATTGAACTAAACTAAATTTAGAAATGAATGAGTAGATAAACAAAACTAATGTAGGTAGTGGCCAAAATTATTGCATAACCTGAAATTACTTTTTTTAAAATAAATGTAATTATCCATGACTAATGCAACATTTCAGCTAGTGTTCTGTTTTCTGTTATCATTTGTGATGTTTATTTTTCTAAAAATAATATTCTTTAGTCCAATAAACATGCACTTTGAAATATTAATTATTTTAAGGTTGCAATTTATTACACTATAGCTGCCATTTCCACAACAGATTACTAAACTAAACCTGCTTAGTACAAAAATATCAAAACAATGTACACTTAATACTGTGTTTATAAACATATGGTTATGCAATAATTTTGGCCAGCAGTGTACTTAATAACCATGCTATTAACTGCTGCAATACCTACATATTCCTTATTTTATTCATTGTGTATGCCTGCGTTTAAAGTTCAGGTTTGGGGTTTCTTTTGTTTGTTAACATTTCTCATTTAAAAATGTATAAATAAATAAATAGAAATTCATTGTGATGAGTGTTTCTAGACTGCTTGACTTTTGGACTTTACCTCTTCTGATCATCCAGGCTGTACCTTAACTAAGTATACCTAATGTCCCACCGTTCTACCAGGATATCCATGCCAAATCACAATTTATTTTAAAGAAGCAAATACATCCATCACTTCAGTAACTGCTCAGCTCCTACAGGACAAGTTTAAAAAAATACAAACAACAATTAAGGAGGAAAAAATCGACAAGACATCAGCTGGCAAGGTTGGCACATTCCTAACTGACAGGTACATAGGTCAATGCTGGTGTTATTGTAGAGTAATATTAGTTGATTCCTTCTTTACCTAAAAGGGCTGCTCGCTTTCTGGCCAGATCAATGGTACCAGCCAACAATACAAAACTAGCCATCTATATGTCCCAAGTACCCAAAGCAACTTCCGAAAGACAGGATCATCTTATTTGGAGCACTTTGATTTGTAATCGTTTTAAGAACATCTGAAACTGATGCAGGAAGAGCATGAAATTCCATTCAAAAACGAAACAATATCAAGGGAGGTTACGAGAATCTGGTTTAGCTGGGTGTTGTATGTAGTCAGAACATCTAATATTACCCCCTCAAATATGAAAGAGACTCAAATTTGCAGTCATATGACTGCGTGATGAATGTTTTTAAAGTGATTAAACTAGAAAAAAGTATTCTGAAAATTCAAGATGACCGTTCATACACAGACAGTACCATGAGAAGTGCCGATGTGTGAGTATAATAGCATGGAAGCATGCTCTCAATTTTGCCACAATAAAGACCCAAAACAAACTGCAAAACTAAAGGGGAACAATGGTATGAAAGAAGAAAGAAAGCACGACCAACTTCCACAACTCAGAGCCAACCATTTTGAAAATTTTTTTTTTAGACATGTCAAAAAGTATGGCAATAAAAAAAATTCTTTTAAAAATCATGCCGCTCTGCAACAATTCTGGAATACAGTGTTGCAAAAATAAGGTAAAATGCTAATTAATTATTCATTTTCACACAGATCTGATGAAAAGTCTCTCTTCTTATATTTCCTGGAATTATAGAGTGGTAATTTATAGTTTTAACACATGTAGTGCAAGTTAGTTTAGTTTAGTAGTTACAAGCAAGCAGTCAGGGTTAGATAAGCATCCGTACCCTGAGAAACAATGAGTAATATGATTCTCAAACTAAGTTTAAACAACCAACCTCGTTTGTTAGTAATTTATTCTACTCATTAACAATTCTTTTTTGAAATTTTAGTAACTTTTGCTAAAGTCTTGCCACATTATAAGTACAATCTCTAACTTTAGTAACTGTAGATAGCCAAAAAAAAAAGTGTTATCCATATGCTCAGAACTCTCCATTTTTAAACATGTCTCCTCTTGATACCCTGAAAGATACCTTAAAATAACACGCTTATGTACTCTCCCAGTTAGTAAAAAGAAGAAAAATTTTATATACGTCAAAATCTCAACTTCATTAATCATAATTTCTCAACTATGTCTGGCAAACATACCACATTAATTTGCCCTCAAGTGACTGTGAATGAAGCCAAGTCATTGTATTCCCCAACCTGTTCTGATTAAATCTAATCCTTTTGACCTGCATCGCTACAAGATCTACTATGATTATCTTACAGTACCTAGGTAGTGTTATGTGAGTTATCAGTGTAGAAAATCATTTCTACAATCGGCTGTAAACAAAACATTCTAGTGTTTCTGGGCTAGTAAAAGAGTTAATACTTCATTTTATTTGCATTTCTTTTTTTTTCTTATGAGTTTTGGAAGTGTGGACATTGTTTCCGTTGGTCCTTCTACTCACTGGATCCAGAATCTGGAGCATGATGGGGGAGAACCACTTCTAACTGTTTGTTTGTTTGTTTGTGTTTGTTTTAAATTCCTAAAGGTGTGTCAGGTCAGAGTTCAGGCACTCCCAAACAAAAACAAGCCTCTTTCTCTCTCTCTCAAGAATGGTGGCATGTAAAAGAGGTTGCTCAGACCTGGGAAAATGTATTAAATTCTGCTGGTGATAGAAAGCCAGCTTAAGAAGGCCCTCTGAATTATCAGTGACTACCCTGCCAGACACTTTATTATTTACAGAAATGTTTATAATTTCCAGATGAATAATTTAAGCAAAAACTATTATTTATTCTACACAGAGTATCTGCCATCATCTTGAACCAGCTCTCTGAATTTTAAATTTTATCACCACCATTTTTCTTTTTTGGTTTAAAGAATTTTTTTTTAATGTTCATTACTCCAAAGAAAATTAACCAATCTTTTAAAATGTTTTTCTTTTCTCATAATGAGAAAATTATCCTGTCTTTATACATCATATTAGAAATTTATTGTTTTCTAATAACTTCTAATAGCATTATTCAGATTTATCATGTTTTCTAATAAGATAACTCAGATTTAATGTGTTTTCTAATAACTTCTAACAGCATTATCCAGATTCAGATTAAGAAATAAAATATACCCTTCTCCTACCTCACTTTTTTTCTTTTTCTTTATAATTATTTGCTTTAAAAATTTATTTTTATGTAAAAGGCTGAAAAGATATGGATTATGATTAAGTGTATGTACTCAGTAACTTGGGAAATCCCAGTGATGTGAGTAGGTTTGGCAGGCAGTGAGCAAAATAAACATAGTGTAGTAAGTTTGCTCAATAGTGAAGTACAGTCCGCTATCACAAGTGTCAGGTCTCCTGTGGCTTAAGGCAAACTATCAACAGACCAGCCATATTTTATTTAATATATATATATATATAATATATAGCCCAATATATTAGTCACATAGAGCTTTAACTCTCTATAATGGCGGAAATTATAACTTCTCTTTACTTCCTGCTGGATGTTTTCCTAATGTAATCAAATCAGTATCTGGTGCACATTCTTCACTACATAGACAACAGAAGCATTTGGAAACTCTGCCAGGTAGAAACTATGAAAGAAAAAAAGCAGCAGCAATTTTTCAATGTCCAACAAGAGGAAAATGATTAGGTTCAAGTTACAACTTAAGGGGCCCCCACAAGGGTCTTCCTACTCAATTGTGTCAGTCCATTCTTCTCACCTCTCCTTACATCATGCTAAATGCTTGTTGCAATTATGATTAAATTTATAGGGAAAAAACAATAACATAGACAAGCTGATCCTTTATTTTACTGTCTTCACCACTTTATCTCTCTCTTAGCAAATAAGGATGCTGAAAAAAAAAACAACAAACAAACCTGCTTTGTTTTAATTAAATAATTGATTACAAGATTTTCTGGGCTCTGGCACTTCTGTTTGTCAAGTACATACAAAATAATTAGTAATCTGGCATAGAAAATTAACTGCGGGTAAAGCTGCCATCCGCAAAGCAAAGGGCAAATCAAAATGTCACAGTAGTTACCGGAGATGGTTTTCTTGTGATAATCGAATAAAACAAAAACAGTGCAATTTAAAGAGGAGGAGGAGTTAAAAAAGCCATAGCGGACGCATTTTGTTGTGGTTTTTTAACATGATCCTTTCGTGGTGTTGGCAAAATTTTACGCTACAAACTGAGATAACCGATCATCAGGACAACGCATGTTATTTCATACCTTAATGATACTTGTGGACAATTCGGGACTAGCACCTTAAGAGCTTGGACCAGCGATCAGCTCTATGCTATTGGTTCTAGGCCAGTAGGAATTTTAAAAAAGACTTTATGAATGCCGTGAATTATTTAGCTATACACACACAAATCAGAAGACAGTGGCACTGTAACCCTGTACGGCTAAAATGCTATAAACGTTTTCTAAGAAAGGAATGTTGGCAAGAAAAATGTCAAAAAACACCTCATAAAAACGGCATGTTGGTGATTTAAATCTAATAAGAAAAGCTAAGAGAGCAGGCTTTCATCAGACCAACCCTCTGTTGCCAAATTATTTTGTAGAAAATCGATCTAGAGGAATGTTGAGGGTGAAAGGGTTATAAATTAACACTCTCAAGCCCAGTAAAAACTATGAAACTTAATCTTCACAATTCATTAAAGAATTATAAATGTATGTTACCTATAAACATACACTTGGGAGGGGAGTGGTGGTCAACCATCTCTACTTCATCATCTTTAATAACAGGCATAAGAACTGAGAGGCTATCTTTACGTGGTATTTACACTACATTTACTCTGTCTTATGTAACATAAATGTAACATAAAGATGGTCTTTTGACCCTTTACATCAGTTGTTAAAAATGAATTTTGATTCAGTGATATCATGCAATAAGAAAACCTATTATTTTTCAAAAAAAAAAATAAAATTCAAATCTGATTGACTCTAAATGCTTGGTTATATATTGACCTTATGCAACAAAAAAGCCATGGTAAGGGAGACTCAACGAACCAGAGAGATTAAACTTGGGCCCTTAACTGGAATTTTATACACTCAGCTATTACAACAAAAAAATAATCTTACATTCACTGGCCATAAAAGTATTATTTTTTGTTTGTTCTTTTACAGAAACAAAAATTCATGGGTAATTTTCTCATCTAAAACCACAAACTCTTATTTTGACTGAATTTGAAGATATATTATGTTACTAGGAAGATATTCAATGATTCCAAGATTTTAAAAAAAGAATTAGTAATAATAATAATAATAATAATAATAATAATAATAATAATAAACATACCTGTGATGTGGGGATTTTTGTATACGTTGATAACAAATACCGTAAATCTTTCACCGTATCAGTAGTTTTTATTTGTAGTCCAATTTTCATATTCTTGAATTTAGTATCCAAATAAACAAGAACAATGTAAACAGATCTGAGGGTCTTCTGAGGTAACGGGAGTGACAGGCACAGGTAAGGATCAAAAGTATTGCTCTGTTTCTGACAGTTTAGACACGTCAATGAGGACCGGCATAATGCACGAAACAGCTGGTAAATATAGCTATTGTTATTCTCCTCCAAATCAGCAGCCATCTGTTCTTCTGACATGAAAGTGGTTGTAGTCTGCAGATAAAAAGAGAGTATTTTAAAGGGTGTAGTCAAGTTATAGAAGGACGGTCAAACAATGGCACAGTTTATACACAGATGAATTGGCTCCTGGATAAAGAAAGCTACTGGATAAAATTGTTTTATTATGAGATATCACTGATTGATGGTCATCACTTGAGTTAAACTGACAAAAGAAAGAAAGAAAAATTATCTGTATACCAGTCAATGGTAATGGATCTGTTATCTTCAGAGCATGTGATCCAAGCCATGGGCCTGGATATTCTATATCATTGTAATGCAAGAATTCTTAAGAGTTATGAAAACTTTTTCACAAAAACTCCACTGACTGTTAGAGAGAGAGAGTAAAAGACAACATCAGCATGCTTTGTGTTGTCTTTCTTTCTTTTTTTCTTTGATTAAAATCTTTCACCAAAAACAACATCAGGAATATCACAAAAGTTATGGTTGGGGCATTATCAGAACCATCCAAAAGATTGTAAACAAAACATTCTACTAAAACATCAATAAGCAACAACAATAGAATATTCATGAAACATGTCCAGATATTCATAGTGTTTTGCAATACGATATGAATATTTCAAACTGTTGATGTAAGAAATTACTGTATTTAAAAATAAAATGGTTAAACAGGGAAACCGAAAAGATAGTAGCTGGTAGCTAGTAGTGAGAGAGAGAACTAACTTATTCATAACCATCTGTAACCACTCTACCCCAACTATGTAAAAGCATGGTGTCAGATTGCCACTCATCACTCATGGAGCAGGCACTATTCTTAAAGTTTACAAAGTCTCTACTTTTCAATAAATGAATAAAAATGGCAAATGCTGCTATTATGTTAGTAATCTAGTTATGAGACTTTCTAGAAAAATAAAAGAATATAATAACATGGATGAAGTTTCAAAGAATCCCTGTAGTTCAACCTATTTTCATGTGCAAAAATTTCTGATTTCAAGAACATACCATTGTTAACATACAAACTAACTCTAATGTACATAAATAATTTTAAAAACACACTATGCCATTGCATAGGGATTTTTCCTACTAATTTCATTTTGGAGGAAGAAAATGAAAGAAAGAATAAAACATAATTTGAAGATATCATCATCAAAAAAATCTGAGTCTGTTGATAATAAGCATTTTTAAAAGTATCAAAATTCCAGTGTTTTAATAATAATTAGTTAATATATTTAGAGAATGGTGATACTCTGTGGAGTGAAATCAATGAGAGAGAACATTGCAGCTTCTAAAAGATCAAAATGGTAGCTTCCTCATGCACATTCTCTAGACTAGTTGAGCGATTTGCATAGATCCAATTATTGCACCTATATATGACTAGCACCAAGCATCATTTGTATTATGTAATAATATGTGAATCATCTCGCAGCAGCACATTTCCTCCTTCAAATTTTTACCTATGGCAAAATCACAATTAGGTACGAGGCAATGTGCTTAAGGTACCACAAAAAATACTGAGCACATGGCATTCTTTGGTTTAAAAATGATGTCAATCAAAGTCTTAAATGCAAAATTCATATAGCCACATTCTTTATAGATCAGTCATTCTTTCTTGTTTTGTTCCATTTTTTTCATTATTCATCAGCTGCAATTTAATTTATCTGCAAATTAAAATTAAAGTTTAACATTATATAAACCACCTAGGCTATGGAAATTGTCTTAGTATCTTCTCTCCACTACCTGTGCAGTCTCTGTCAAACTGGAAAAAAAGAAAAAAAAGAGAGAGAGAGAGACTAAATGTTCTGCTCAGAACCATTGTTTCCCATTTTTATTTTATTTTTAAATTTGCTTATGCAGTGTCAGATAAATTTTAAAATGAATAAAAACAATTAAGATGACTTAGAATCAGTCAAATTTCTAGTTTTACAATTTAAAAAAAAAAAAACTCAGTATCTAATGAAACATGTCCAGGTATCCATTAAAAATGGATTAATTATATTTATTTTTGAGTATTATTATATGTCTTCCAAGTACTATTTTCAACCTAAGTCGCAACACTGAGACCATTAGCATCTCTCCTTTGTCCATGATGGGTTGTAGTGGGCCATGTGATTTATGAAAGGAAGGAATATTTCTTAATACTTTAAGAACAATTTGAAATAGAATAACTAAAATTATCAACAACTTTTAAAACTCTTGAAAATTTCAGGTGTGCAGTTTTTTCATATGGTATTCTAAAGTCAATGTTGTGGCCACTAAGAGGAGAAAATTCTTGGGGATGTATTACTTACAGAAAGTAGAGAATTGGTTTGGGCATTTCCCATTATCTCATTGGTAAGAAGTAAATGAACCTATGTTTTGGCAACCCTTCTCTCTCACTATCACTTCAGGTGCTAACTCTAAATGCCTCAGTGGTCCAATGCTATGATTTATGTCCCTTTTACACAGCAAAACGTTATCAGATGCAGTGTTCGGAGAGACTAACGGTTAGATCATGACTGCCATGAAGACAGCTGAACAGTCATTTTGAACAACTTACAAAGCAGCAGAAAGAAAAGATAATGCAGAACAACAAAGTAGTCCCCAAAGTGCACAGTAAAGAACTCAAAGTCTTTGGAGAAATGATTGACTCTTGTTTCATCCATGCATTATTAACTTCATGAAAATCTATAGCCATCTGATGTTGGTAAGTTAGAAATGAAAAAATATGACACAGAAGACTAATCAAGATTAAGTTTCTTCTATTTCACTAATGATTTTTCACATTTTTTTTAAAAAGACAACATTTTAAAGAAGATAAAATGTTTGTTGTACGTATGAAATAATCTGGTTATTTCCTTACATGTAATTTTATAATCCATTAACCCCCCCCTCTCTCTCTCTCTCTCTCTCATTTTTATAAAATAAAAGTTGGACCAGTGTCAGGCCAAAGTTCTCTTTCTTGATGCGCAAAAATACACGTTTTTTTCATACGCTGATGCCTGAAAGATGCCTGCAATAGAGACAGCTCTGAAAAGGAGGCACTGCAGTTTCCAGCTAGGAATTGTTGCCTTTCCAGCACACCTAGCATCAACAGGAAAACCCATATTAGAACTCTGCATTTTTAGATGCAAGAGGAAACTAGAGAGCTTGTTGAAGGAGAACAAGAAACCATGCCACAGGTCCTCGACCTTAGCAATCCAGTAGTCGACCAGCAAACTAGCATGCAAAGCCAGAAAAAAGTAAATGTAAGAGCTATTGGATATTGGACAAAAAAAAAAAAAAAGCACACTTAATCAGCAGCTGTTTCTTTTTAACCCTAGTCATCAAAAAAGCAAAACAAGAATTAACTACATTTTTTTAATTAATGTCCACCCACACTACATTCCTAGCATTACACAAAAAAGGAACTATCTTAGCAAATAATCCTTATAATAAAATTCAAAATGTAGACTTCATAAAAATGAATTAGAGTTTAAAAAAATTATTTAAATGTTTTAAACATAAAATTGTGTGAAATAAAGATAATAAAAATTACAATGCACTAGCTGACACCAATTTAAAGTAACAGTTTATTCTCTGATTTTAGACACTGTGCTCAAACTACTAAGTGTTCCTTGTTTATCTGCCTCGCCCGGCTTTGAAGTGAAAGTGTTTTCAATCACTTTCATTACATCATATTTAGGGAATTCTAAAGTGTTCAGAGACTTGTTTTGCTGCTAATTATATGAAATAGGAAAATTTCTTGAATGAAGATTGGAGGCAAAAGATGCAAAGTAATTCCCATTAACAGGTTCAGAATCATTTACCTTAAGAATTTAATAGCAAAGTAATTAATCTTGATAAAACCTACTTTGTATAAAAGCAATTGTTTAATAAGATAAAAAATTCACACGGACACACCACCTAGTCAGAATCCAAAATCAAATTCAATTTGGTTATGATTGAAATGCCGTGATATAACTTAGCCTTCCTAAAAATTCTAATCTAGCAGAGAACAAAGTGAAGGGGGGAAAAAAAGGAGTTTTTAAAAGAATCCTGAATTACATTTAGTAAATTGTTTTAGCAAGCATTAGTTTTTGTGCTGTGTTCTACATGGCTTAAGATTTTGAAATAGAGAACATTTTAACACATAATCTGACCTTTGACAAGAGAAAGATCACCTCCAAAGAGAGACAAAAATGTACCAGGGTATTAATCATCACAGGAATGCATCCCACACAAACCCCCTATCATATTAAAATCAGCATCTGTTAAAACAACTAAATAGCCCATTTTACTCACAATCCTTTGAACCTGTTGTTATTGAGGTGTAGTCAGGTTCAGCTAAGACATGGAATATTCTACCATTTATTTACATGAGGTTAAAATGAGAAAGAGTGATAAAAAAAAGTGTTTAAACATATATGCCTAACAGTTTTTCCAGGCATATTGTTACATTACACCACCCTGAAAATCACTCAATGCACACAGTCAATACCAACCTACAACTAAGTATTGTAAACATGGATGCTGCAAGATTGACCTAAAGAACAATGCTATGTTCTTCACACATTTGTGTAACATGCAAAATTTTCTCAGTGGAAACCTTTGCTTACAAAAGTCAGTGTAACAGAAATAAATGGGCCAAGGAAATAATAAATAAGTCTTTGCAATATTAGTGGTCCATTTTCTTGTGGTTTATTCAGTGGCTTTATCAGGATATAGAGGACTGGAGATGCATCCAGCCTGCCTATTTATAGCCAATAGTTGAAAATAGTGTAGGTGTTCCATCAAGACCAATATGGCATTCAATGAAAAATATCTTAAAGCCTGTACAAGCAGTTGATGTGTGATGATACATTTTAGTCAGGACATCCATTTGTACAGCTTTCTATACCTTACATTGTCTATCTCAACATCTGTGAGAATGATGATTAGATGCACTGGTAAACTTCATGTCCCACTAATGCACTTAGTCACTATTAAGTATAAATCATGTGGATAATGCAGCCACATTTGTCAGTCTTAATACTGACTGCCAAACCTAAGGCCTTTCTGGTGCTGCCTGTAGCTTCATGACAAGATACAAGGCAACTTAGATGGATCATCTAGCCATTCTTTTATGAAGGTCTCTATTCAAAATTTAAAAAGCATGGCCTCTATCTCTTACTTCCAGTTATGAAATCTTGAAGCTATGTGGTAAGTATTTCAAACAACTTTCCTTTCATAGAAAATCATTCAAACATGCAAACAACTCCAAGGTGACCAATAAGTCAACACTAATTAATTATATTTATTTATTAGTGTAGAACAGATAGGAAGATGATTGTGCCCATACACCAAGTTTCTTTATTTGCTGTTATCCTTCAGTACTAATGATTTTTCTTCGATGGCAGTACGCATTACATGAATGGGTAATAGTTTACATCGTACCATCCGCTCTCTCGTCTACCCTTATGATACAGTGCCAGGCATGCGCAAGACAACTAGCAAGAGTTAAAGCATGGGAAGGTCTTATTAGAAATCTTAATTTTTAAATCTGAGAGAGGAACAGAGAGCCTTAAAAAAAAAAAAAAAACAAGTGAACACCTGTAAAAGAAGAAGAAATGCCAAGGAGGTATGCTAAACCAAGCTGATGCTGAGCAGGAATCAAACTCAAGCCCTTAATCTTAGTGGTCCAGTAATCTATCACAAGTGTTTTAGCTTAATGGTTGCCCTGTATAATTGTTCTTGGCAACAGATCCTCTTATTTGCATATCTGATGACGACATCAAATCTTTTGAATGTATAATAAAATGCTCATTGTTTGTATGTAAAAATTTCACTACTTGTTACTATTAACTTGAGAATCAAGGAGATTAGTTTCAAATTTCTGTGCCTCTTGCAATAAAAACATATCTGGGGTACACAAATGTGTTTATGGGAATGTTGTAGAGGTAAGAAAAAATTTTAAAATTAAAATGCAGCCATTTCATTTCAAAGATAAACCGTATGAGCAACTCCCGATGCCAATTTAAAGACATTAAATGAAGTATTCATTCATGCTGAAAATTCCTATTCTTTTTCCTTAAAATTAAAAGACAGCAAATTTCAAAAGGCTAAAAGCCACCCTGCATTCAAAACTAAAGTTGGTAAGCTCCAGAAGGGTGCAGTAAAATGGTATGCTGGTTAGTCTTCCTTTAAAAAATCTCTCAGTCTGCGGTCACTAAAGTCATCAGGTGTAGTATACATTATTGACAAACAAAAAAGTGGTAGTTCATGGTCAGTGCAAACTCTTCATATAATATAATCATGACAATTAAATAAACCAAAGAAAAACCTGCACTAAAGTTTTTAAATCTTAGAAATTAATTAAAAGTCATGCGTGTACTTACAATTTCATAAAATGATGACAGAATTTTTACATATCTGTATTAAGACTATAAAAATCATTGCCGCAGATTTAACTCCATTAATACTACTTTGTAGCATGTATTAAAATATGCAAACACAACAAGATAATAATGAGAAGAAAAAACAAAAAAACTGAGCAGCTGGCAATTCAGTGATTAGACTACTCAACAACAATGGTCAGGGGCCAGAAACCTCCCTGCCATGGTTTTTTTGCACTTCTTTCTCCCCTGGCCACATGGATTTCCTCTGTGCACTTGTTTTCTTCCCACATCCAAAAATGAGGAGCTTTAATAGGCAATTTTTCTGTTGAAGGGCACCCACCATGTAGTGTAGGACTGGCAATGAATGCTTCCTAGCAGACAACCACAATATTACTCTCCTCCAACCCAAGTTGTCTACCTTGTAGATGGACCGCAGTGAATGTCAACAACAAAAAAAAAAAAAATAGAACAAAACGACTTAAAAATTAGTGAAAACTGAGAGTGATAAAACATTAGAGAAACCTGAGAGACTGATCATAAAAAAAGGGCATGAAGCTGAGCTTAAGATAGATTACATTCTGACCCATATAACAGGGAGAGATACAATTACAAACTTTCCAGTTTATAGAAAATAGAGCTATAACAATGCGACACCTTAATTCAGTCAATGTTTAAGGGGTGAATATACACAGCTTCCATAAGTCAGAACTGAAAATGTCACACTACAGAAAAATAACAAGTATGACAGATACCATTTTCAAGATTTGGCTCATCCTCTAACGAATTATTCCGATAAAAATCAAACCACAGTGTGCTATAAAAGCTAAGGGCCAGTAAACATGACAAGAGCAAAAGGATGGTAAGGCTAAAAAATTGGATTAGCAATAGAAGCCCAACACAAGTGCTATGGGTACAATTGACAAAGGGATAAAGAAATCTAGGGAAAAAAAGATGGCATGGCCACCATAGTCAGTAATGTTAGAATTACATCCAAATGATGCTAAGAAAGGACCTTATTGTTGTTGTTCTGTCCAGTTGTCTAATCCTTCACCTAACTTTGCTTGATGATTGACAATGTATTGTCGATATGTTGAAGGGCCCCCCCCCACCTATGAGAAAAAGATAGAATAGTGGTTGCCATGCATTAATGAAACTCAATCCATGACTGATTAAAATTCTCTTTCTGAAAACTGACCATCAATAACAGCAAGTGTTTTATTTTCACATGCATGAGCACCCATGTGAGAGAGAAAATGGCATGCATGTGAAAATTTTCACAATGTACAATCATAGAACAATGCATACAGCATACCTTAGGGCTCATTCTTTGTTTTAGTTGAGTGATAATAAACTGTGCCAGCTTCAAAGTGAATGGGGGGCATGTCAATAATCTCCACACTGTGTAGCATGTGAATATTAAGAGGAGGCTATTGTGTTGCTAGCTTCACTTAGCAAAGTGGAGTACAAGTACAATTAGGAATCAATTTGTTTAAAGATGATTTATCAAAATGTGTTTAGAAAAAATGAATCAAATTAAATTAAATTTTTCTTTTGTTTGGACAATAAACCAACAAAGATGTACAATGGTGCTCATAATTATTGCACCACCTTAAATAACACTGGTCAACAAAATTAAATGTATTATACACATTATGAATGCAAACCAACTTTTTTAGACTAATTTTTCATGCTGGTTTCAAAATTTCACTCCATTTGTATGCAGCATGTATCAGTTTTTCAGTAGATTACATATTTGTATATATGAATTATTAACGTAATAAATAAGGACATATTATTTTTAGAAAGTAAATGAGTTTATTGAGTTAAAAATCATCACTATCATTCTACAAAGAGTGAATACACAAAAAATTGGTCAGACAAAACAGACAAAGTTAGAACAACAGAGTTAGAAACATTGTGATTTGGATTTCCTGCAGTGTTCCTGATCTGGTTGATCACGGTAAAGTGTCCAGCAGTAGTCAGCCAGCATACTGTCATTCCAGAAGCCTTGGCACCGTTTCTCCATAGCACTAATGTCCTGGTGAAATCTTTCGCCATGTTCATCAGACACTGCTCCAAGGTTATCTGCGAAGAAATCCAGATGGGAGTCAAAGAAGTGAACTTTCAGTGACATGCGACAACCCATTGCTGAGTAACATTTCAGAAGATTCTTGATGCCATCCTTGTAGTCCACTGCCTTCTTGTTGCCCAAGAAATTCTCACAGATCTAATTGAAAGCATTCCAGGCAGGCAGTTCCAGTTCATCCAGTGTTGTCTTGAAGTTGACATCTTTGAGTACTTCTCTAATTTGGGGTTCGACAAAGATACCCTCTTTCAACTTCGCCTGTGAGATTTTGGGAAACTTTTCTACAATATACTCAAACCCTCTGGCATTTCTCTTCCCTAGTGTCTTTACAAACTGTTTCATCATTCCAAGCTTTATGTGCAAAGGAGGCAATAGGACATTACATGGATCTACAAGAGGTGTATTCTTGACGCTAGACAGTCCTGGCTGGTATGATGTTCTTGTCTGCCAGTTTGATTCCGAATAATGTCTGTCAGTTGCCCGACTATCCCATAGACACAAGAAACAACAGTATTTTGTGAAACCTTACTGCATTCCCATTAACATTCCAATGACTTAAATCTCCACATATTTTCCATGAGTATCTTTCATAGGCAATGGCATGAAGTAAAAGTTCCATATTCTCATATGATTCATGAAGATGAACAGAGTGTGCAATAGGAATGGAGGACTTCAAATTATCATTATGGAGAAGTACAGCTTTTAAACATCGTTTTGAAGAGTCAATAAACAAATGCCACTCTGCATGGTTAGGGTTAATGGCATGGACTTCTTCCTCTTATTGAACCAGTCACGTAAGCCATTTGAGCAAGCTGAGCAGATAAAATGTGGTGCCCATAACTTGTCCTGATCTCCAAGAGGACAGTCAAAGTATAGCTTATAAATCTTCTTGATCTTTGGCGTTATTGTACATTTTTGAGCTTTCACAATAAATTGTCCACAGACATAACAAAACACATCAGGAGGATTTCTACACTGTCTTGACATTGTTAACACTGTAAAACAAGTAAGGAAATAGATACAAATGGTTATACTTATATTGAATTTGAGATGATGAAATATTTCATCAGACCAATTATGATTGGACAATTTGAGATGTTGAAATACCTATTTCATCAGACAAAACTTGATTGGTTAATTTAAGATGATGAAATATTGCATCTCAACTATGCAGCAATGAATAATGTAGTTTATTTTAAAGGTATGTTTCCATGATGTAAATGAAATACATGCATACACGTCATTAATTGGAATTTCTATATAATGCATGAGCTAAAACCAAAAAACTTTCTCATCTTGAAAACTGTACGTGATGTCAAAAAACTAATTGTATATTTGCAATCAGCATTAAAAACTACACCAAGTACACCTTGACATATGCTTGATGAAAAATACTTGTTGACCAGTGATATTCTCATTTTTTTTCGTTTGAATGTTATTGTACCATGTTGTTGCTGACATATACTGATGTCTACAAGGGAGACAACCCTAGTGAAAAGAGCAAAGTGCCACATTTGCCTGCTAGGATGTAGTACTAGTCCTGTGCCACAAGGTGGTGGCACTTCCAACTTTGGCAGAGAAAGCCTAAATATAACTTTTTTTTTTATTTTTCAGATGTGAGGGAGAAGCAGGGAGCCCAGAGGAAACCCACATACACTGGATGGCTGGCTGTCTGGTTGGTAAAAAAAAAAACAAGAAGAAAATGAAAAAGCAGAGACAAGGAGATGTTCACACTGACCCAGTCATGACTAGGATTCCAACTCAGGTCACTAACCTTAGCAATCCAGTAGTTTGCTACTGAACCACCACTGCACCACCCATTGTACCATGATTAATAGAGTTTTATGAGGACTGCAAAGAATGTGGCAAATAAGACAAAGTTTATCACTGGAGTAGGCTTCATGAAGAAAGAAACCTTTGTTTATTTTTGACTTTATCTTACAAGAACAAGATTTTATTTATAAATATTTTACATATTATATGAAAACTAAACTGTGGACCCAGAAATAGCTCGGTGGCAGATGGGAATTTTTCCCGTGCTTATAAATGTTTCTTAAGCAGTTTTATTTGGATTTTTAAAAAAGTTTGTCTAAATTGATCAGATGACAACTTCCTTCTTTATAACCAAGCAATCTCAATTAACAAACAAACAATAAAAAATCTTTTCTTTAATGTTTCTTTTTTTTTTTATTGATCAATAGAGAAAGGTTTCTGCCAATAAGTCTAAAAGCATTTCGAACTCCAGAGAAGTATACATGTATCCCTGAGAATCATGTCTCTCGCTCGGGGAGAACCGGTACCATGATAGACTTCCAGCCCTAATGCCAGTTGATCCCCCTCTGCTGTCAGGAGACTAAAGTAAGCTTATGTTAAAACCAATCGGTGATTCAGTATTAGCTGTAAGTTCTTGGAGTTCTACTGTTTGATTTTCATACATGAATTCCCTGAGGAATGTAAAAATCTATCCTCTGCTGGCAATAAATGATGATAAAATAGGCTGTTGCTATCTAAAGGAAAATCATCACCCTGTTAGATTTATACATAGAAATCTCTATTTTCATCACCACTCAACATGTATTTTCTGCCTGATTATGTATCATGTCTTGCCATTCTTTTTTTCTGCTGGTTTGTTGTAGCTTTTTGTTCTATCATAACTTGTGGTTTTTTTCTTAATTTCATGCACAGTAAAAAAACCTTTTGTCTGATCTCCAAATGACCAACTTTTCCAATATAAACCAAGATCAATTCATTTACAGCTATGTAACTTTTGTAGTTCATAAGTTGGTCACCAGGGAAGCTGTATCCACTGTCTGGGATCGCTCTTTGTCAGATGGTTAGCATCCTTTACACTTTGTTGCTTGTTGATCAGTTGTATTCTCCATTGCTAGTGAATTTTATCAATGATAATGATTGTAATCCTTGCAATACATTGTCTAATAATACTAATAATAGTTTGGCTAGCGCCTTGGCAACCGATCCAAAGGAAAAAAAAAAAGTGTGGAGTTCTTAGTATTGAGTAAAATTAAAGAAACAACAATAAATAAACTGTGGGATAAGCAGCAACACTTGTTTAAACATAGTATCTGACCACCACCCACCATTAGCACTGAATAATAGTTTCTCTAATGCGGTTATTTTCAAAGTGCAAATTTTAAATCTATAAGAAAAGATAATAGAAATCAAGGGGTTAAACATCAAAAGCAAAACAAATTGAAATTTAGAGACAATAGATCCCTCGTATTTCAAAAAATGACATACATCTAATCCAAACATTAGCATAAAATATTGTGCCTGCCAATATTGGATCCAATCCATTCTTTCCAAACCTCTTCCTTCCAACATTATGCCAAACTAGTAAATTCCTGATTAGGAAAACCTCATCTATCTTCCAAAAATTGAAGAACATGAACTTTAAAAAAATAAAAAATTAATAATAATAATAATAATTATACTGTATAACAAATCTTGCCATAATAAAAAAGTTTATTGATTTTTTCTTCTTATTATTATTATTGGCTCACATAATAATTTAAAAAATGTCCAGTCCACATACACACTAAATTAATTAGCAGTGGTGTAACAGTACTCAGGCTCTGTTATTTAGCAGTCTTGGTCTTATTACGGTCATTTTCATCTCCATCTCCCTTTAATTTCATGCACCCTCTCCATCCATTTAGCAGTCATGATTGATTTACCCAGCAGATGAAAATGAAGGCAGGCTACTGTTTTAACAAGCACTGAGATAGAAATTCCAATGTCCAAACACAGTTTAAAAACAAAACAAAAAAAAAATGCTTCAACTGCGATGGAGAATTCAGGCAACCCAAGGTTATGCAACTGTGATTTCTATTTGTTAACACCAAACACTGTGCAATGTTGGTCTGTCACAACAGTTGATCAATTGTTCGATAGCTAAAATACATTTTGTTGCCTTCGTCGTAATTTAAATATTTGCATGGTATATCCAGCAAATAAAGATTTCTCTGCCATTCTCTAGTTAAAAGTTCTTTGGTAGCCACTAACAGCAGCATATTGAGTGCACAATTCTGTCCTTAATAATGGTACTCTATAATTTTAAATCCTAAATGACAAAGAAATCATAAATAGAAAATGTCATAATACATCACACACACACACTCAAGACATTGCACAAATTAAAATGCAAATTGTCTACATTCCAGCTATATTTTCTGAAAGATACTTCAACATGGATTTGTATCATTAATGAAAAATTGTACACTATTTTTTTCTGAACATTTGGTTTACAAAATGCATAATATTTAACTACTGTAGACTGTTTATTTAGCACACATTAAATGAGAGAGAGAGAAACTATGAAAAAAAATATAGGAGTTTCATCAATTTATTCTTTAAATCATAAAATCTTTTAGAATTTGGTTTATTTATCAAGATCCATATCTTGTTTCAAGTGGAAATGATCACATCGTTATGCTTAACTAAGTAATGTTAATCTTAAATAAACTTGAAATTTTTACAAATAATGGCATAGTCATAATCTAGATCAACTGATGCAACAAGAAGCATGCCTTACTTGTGGTCACCTCATCAAAACCATCTCTCTCAATAGGACTGAGTAAATACTTCCCCTTTAAGCCCTACCACCTAAGTTAGTTATACCTGTGTGCAAGAGGAAATTGGAAAGCATTCATCCTAGCTAAACCTCTTCTTGTTTAACAAATGAATGATACAAGCAATGCTTAACAAAATAAATACCTAATGGTTAGTCTTAGAGCATTTGATTAAAAAACATTAACCATAATGATCACCATCAATTGGTATTCGGCTTGCTTAATCAGATCAGTTACCAGAGTTCAGGTAGTGCCTCATCCTAGAGACCATGCGCTATTACAGAAGAAACCAACAATACAATTTCTAAGGATGAATTGCCATCTCTTGCAAGAACCATGAAAGTAATATTCTGAAATATTGGTGGACCACTATAGAAGCAACCAAGATGACTTCCTTACTATCTAGAGATATCCAAATTAATTAGCAGATAACACTGGTCAACACAATATTTTTGGCAGGAAAAGTGAGACTGGTTTCTGGGGTTTTCAAGGGCGCTGAATCCGAATCTGACATTTGTTTTTTCAAGTTGGCTCTAGTTTTGGAGATATCACAGGGGGGTCGTTCGTCTGAAATCACCCATTCGCGACCATAACTAAACGTACAAAAAACGGCTAAATAGTGCAAAAATGTCAGATATTGATTTTTATGATAATCCAAAACCACAAAGACAGTGTAAAATCTCAATCTAACAAGTTAAGTTAGATATAACATCATTTCATTTATTAATAAATGAACACTTTTCATATATTTCGAGAATATACAAAAAATTTGCTAAAAATTTGCTGAATTTTAATTCTCCAAGGGAAAAAAACATTTACATAATCAGTTATATATCATAAATTAATGCAAAGCATTATTATACACTAGATTCTTAGTTACAATGAACACACAAAACAATATTTTATTCACAAAAGTGAAATTGACGTTTATACGATTTTCGCTTGTGAGCAACTTTCGGGCAGTCTCTCAAAAGGTTCCAGCAGTAGTCTGCCATCATGTGCTCATCCCATTTGCCTTGATACCTCTCTTCCATTGTTTTGATGTCTTGATGGAATCTCTCTCCTTGCTCCTCACTGTAATCACCAAGATTACCAGGAAATCTGTCGAGGTGGCTAAACAAGAAATGAACTTTGATGCTCACATTTGCCCCTAGTTTTTCGTATGCAGTAAGCATCTTACGGACCAATTGCTTGTAATTGTCAGCTTTGTGATTTCCCAAAAAGTTTGTCACTACATCTGTGAAGGACACCCAAGCATTTAACTCAACCATGTTCATATGATTAGTGAAGTCAGAATCCCTCATGAGCGTTCGAATCTGAGGTCCATCGAAGATGCCACCTTTAGCTTTTTCGATGGAAAGACCTGGAAATTGCCTGCATATGTACTTGAAGCAATCCCCATCTTTGTTCAACGCCTTAACAAACTGCTTCATGAGCCCTAGTTTTATGTGCAATGGAGGGAAGATGATTCTATCCCTGGGTACCAAAGGCTCATTGATGACGTTGGCTGTGCCGACTTCGAGACTTTCTCGTTCTGGCCAGTTCTCCCTTCTCCAGTGCTGGATTCTTGCTCTGCTATCCCACAAACAAAGAAAGCAGGGATACTTTGTGTACCCACTTTGCTGACCAAGCAGAAAATTCACCATTTTCAAGTCCACACAAATCAGCCATTTATGAGTGTTGTAATTTAGCTTTTCAAGAACAAATTGGATACCATCATACTCTTCTTTCATCTTGGTAGAATGGCCAAGTGGTACAGGAGCAAACTTATTGCCATTATGCAAAAGTACAACTTTTAGACTTGCTTTCGAGCTATCTATAAAGAGACGCCAATCTGTTACTGCTTCTATATTGAAGTATTTCAGGGAGAATTTTAGCAGTTTAGGCTTATTTGAGGCTATCAATATCTTCTAAACTAGAGCCAATCAGACAAAACCAATGTTATATTCGTAATCAGCGACCTTCAAAACCCCAGAAAACACTCCTAGATGGTCTGCCAAAGAAAAAAAATAAAAATTTGTTGACCAGTGTAATCAGTAATGAATTTAATCAGCAATTTTGGTAATTAATCAATCAGACAATTATTAGGCTCCATATCAGCAAAGGAAAACTTTTATTTTTTTCAGTCAGAAAGAAGTTGAATACTGCTCCTCCAAATTAACACATAACCAGAAGCATCGATCTGGCTTGAAGTCAGAGGCATTTGGGTGAAGATGGTAAATCTCATAGGCATTCATTCAATCACTAACTCTACCACACTATATACATATAGATTTTAATGCAAATTTCAGGAGGCACTATCTTCTTTAGAAAGAAACTACCCCATCAGACCCCCTCCCTTGCACATAACCAAATGAAGACCAAAATAGAAAGTAATGCTGGTCTAAAAAAAAATCTAAATTCAACAAATGTAAGACACTTAGGTTTATCAAAAAAAATGTTCCTAATGTAAATTGAAATCTTCAAAAGTTTAATGTTAACTAATCAATATAGGCCATATATCCAAATCCCAATTAATACATAAGTGAATTAAAAGCCAAAACATTAAAGCAGTAGTGTTCTACAGACATAAATTCAAAATTTAACACAATTACGAAACTTCTAGAGACAATCGAAAGTATAATGAAAATGTCCTTCCTACTTGACATCAGAAGCTTAAAGATTTCTATGTTAAACTAATCAGTATAGCCATTTCCAAATCCAGATTATTACAGAACTGTGTGTAAACTAAGGTAATAAAAATAATACTGTCTACAAACACAGATTTTAAATGGAAGATGAGTATGAAAGTCTGTCAAAAGTATTACTTTAAATACAGTCAAAGGTTCATAAAATATAATGAAGAAATATCAACTTTCACCACCAAACATCACACTGAAGTGATTTTTGACTCATAGATACGTCCACCCAGTACTTAAAAAAAACAAACAAAATGTTTACTTTCTATGGAAGATGGAGGTGCATATAAATGCACTTATGCCAGCTTTTCAACCTTCTGAAGTGGAGAGAATCTCTTTTCCACTATAACAAAGGATCTTCATGCCTGTAGTCAATCTCTTTCTCTATAACAACAGTGTGTTGTCTTCTGTTTTAGTTCTTAAGGATGTGCAGTTTGCTTTCCTGTAGAAGAATTGGCATTTTATTTTTGTTTTTTTTTTCCTCTTGCTATATCTTCATAACAGTCCTAATGTCCTGGAGCTGTCACTATTGATTTAGCAGCTAAAGTTTGTGATGTGTTGGGACTCATCAAGACTTATATCAGGGTCTGTGATTATATTTCTCCCAGGGCTTTGTCTAATCTCTTAGTCTTCCAATTTTTTTTTGCTTTATTCTATCCACCCACGATCATGTCTTTACTTTGGAATTTCAGTTTGAAGCAAGAGTCTAAGCTTGTTGAAAATCGGGGTTTCTTACTTGCCAAATACTTATGTAAACACTTTTGCACAGTTGCTTTTTTGATCCATGGTTGTCAAGATTCCTTCAAAAGTAGTATTAATAGTAGCTTTTTATAGGAAGAGTTCTTTAAGTTGTTGCATTCTTCTGACTAGCAACTCTTGTGATTGCTTCAAAGAGCTTTAAAGGACAGACAAGTTTCTCAATGCCATGTTAGGCGTCTTTATTCAATATTACATTCTAGCAAGTAATATGGACAATTCCAATGTCTGGATAAATTCTATAAAAGTCATCTGAGTTTGGGAACATTTCATTTGTTCCTAAAGACCACTTAGCTTTTGCGAGGCACCAGGAGAATGATGGAAACAGTTAACTAAGTCTTGATTAATATGAAAAATATCCTTTGCTGCTTGTTTGCTGGCATCATCAGGGCATAGTTGTAGTATAGATAAATCAAGATAGTGATGGTAGTCCAATTTGAGAAGCCTAGCAACCATGTTAGCAGTACTGTGCCTAAGAACCAAATAAACTTTATCCAGTGGTATTTAAATTTTCTTCAAACCAGAAAAAAATTGGCTCCCTCGTGTAGTCAGCTGCATGTGATTCTGGCAATAGAACCATATTTAGAATGGCTCTGTGGTTTTAAAAATCAGATGTTAACCAATGACCTGTGATATTAAGAAATGGTGTCAAAATGTCAGTCATCAACGCCATACGTGTCATTTTGTCTTATAGCATCTTTTGGATATTTGAAAAACAGTGTTGTATATCTGGAATCCCTGTCTGACAAAAAGAATTTTTTCCATTCTTTGGTATATGGCTGTGGCTCAAGAATCTTTGATGTTCCACAACTTTTCTTATCAAGGAATTTCTTCATATTCCATTTGTTTACATTAGCATGGCCTGGGCTCTTCACGTTTATTTTTTGCAGCAGCATCAGGAGTCTGTTCTTTCTGCTGAAATATTTCTGCCTTGTATTCAGAAGCATGTTTCACCTTTAAATGGTTTCTAATGTTGGTAGTTGTAAATGTCTTTGCGGTTTTTACACTTTGAGAGGTCTTGTGATTGCTGCAAAGATTGCGCAGTGTATCTCAGTGATCAACCGTCTATAACTCCTAGTTCTTCAGATGCTATGACCCCCATATTCAGTTTTTAAAACAATGACCAATCACAATATAAGTTCTAAATCCAACTATCGTAAAAAAAAAAAAAATGTTTACCTTTCCTAGGCAGAAGTCACTCACTAACCCTTAACACAGTAGCTTCCCTAACAACCATCCCCTATACTGCGCATGGTGCCTGGGTATGGTAAGAGAAGGGGATCACAATGGCAGCTTGATCACTTAGCTTATTAATATCTTAAAAAACAATTACTTGAATTAGCAATTCCTAATAAGTCAATACAGATAATATAACTAAGAATGAATCATTAAGCAAACCACAATGAAATGACTTTCTATATCATAAAAATTAGACTTTAATGTTATATTGTTTGCTTACACCGGAATATGCAAAGCACACACATATTCTATAATCAAAATAAAGTTTTAAATCTATTTATGTAAAAAAAATTTGCTGATGCATACATACACATATATATACATATATACATACATAACTTCACATACTGAAAAGAATATTCTAATAACAACGCCCTGCAAATAACTTACCCCATGCACTGACCATCTCTGATTTCAACGTATCTAGAAAATATTTTTTTCAAAATCTATATATCTTTTTTTTCATTCTTCAATCAAAACAATATATTGGCAAAATGAAGAAGTTCTCAAAGTTTGCAGGAACTGAGTGATTGATTATCCAGGGTGATTTTACTTTCCATTTTTCATTGGTGAATGTATTTTTTATTGTTAAGAGCCTGGGCAATCGAATAGAGATTTGGGTCCCTTTAACTTTCACATACACATTGATCCCAGTGGTAAAACCAACCTAATTATTTTCCTGCTTGTGGCGATGCCGTTGTACATAAATACATTTCTCAGTAGGGGGAATCAAAAAAATTCTGTTATAAATTTTACTAATCAGCCAATTAATTGGCAATTCTTATAATCTGCACATCCCTATCATTTGTATTCCACTGATTAGATTCGCCAAAATCTTGCACAAAGAAAGAAAGAAAGAAAAAATTATCAAGATTAATTCTCCCAAAAAATATAAATTAATTAAATAAATACAATTTTTTTTTAACTGGATACGGAAACTTTGGACATAGTATTTAAATCTCTATAGGCAAGTCCACCTTTAAGTACAGTCTTTATATATATATATATATATTTTTCATCTTGTTCTTTTTTGGATAATTCCCTGCTCTTACCACAAAAAACGAATAATTAATAAATATTACATTTTTAAAAAAAATTTTAATAATGCCAACATTTTAGTAACTTAGAATGCAAATATAGAAATGGCAAAAACTACTTCTGGCTCATCTCTGTAAAAGGTCCAAAGTTTTAAAGTTTAAGTTCAAATTTTGATGGAATTTTGACTATAAGATCTGTTGGCAAAATGAAAGGTTTTTGAGAAAAGAACTCCATGGTAACTATCCATCTCTGAAAACTAAACAATTTTATCAAAGACTGCAGTGAACCATACTGCATTATCAAGCTGTGGTATCACACACAGATTTGTCAGAAGTGATGCTCTCCTGAGAGCTATTCTATTTCTGTAATTGTAGAGTACACAGGTAAAATATTGCTTGATCAATGGCTCCATCCTGCACTTTACGTAATGCATAAAAATGCCTACAAAGAACATGGATATCTGCAGTCCAGCTCTGCACAAATGTGTTTAATATTTCTAGGATTCACAAGGGATGGCTTTATTTCACTGCTATCATAACAGAGACATGGTTGAGGCAGACCAGATATCCCCAAAAGAGTTCATATCTGATGATTGTCTTTGACGTGAAAAGGCAGTTCTAATTAACTGTACACCCTTGAGTTGCTTATACACAGTGAGCTGAGGTACTACTGTCCACAAAAAATACTGTGCTGTTTTGACTAGTGGTAAAGAAAATTTCCCCCTTCGATGAATATCGATGTATTGGTATAAATTCATCATGGCTTCACAAAATACTGTATTAAAACAGCAAAATCACTACCAATTCACTGTGGTTTTGCATGTTTTAAGCATAAATACTGAAATAAACTATACCACACCCACCCACACAACCACAATCAGAGAACTAGGAATATGAGTCAATGGAGAAAAAAATTAGCATTCTAAAATTCTGATTTCTGCTATCTTCACATCCTATTAGAACTATTGCTTAATAGTGCGAAGAACTGGAATTGGTCTGCATCTCTAGCTTTCTTCATTGTGCCCTGTACTGTGAAGGTAACATGTGATTGTGCTAAGAAACAATGTATGCATTGTCAAACAACACCAGTAAGAACATCATCTGATACAAGTTTACAGTATTGGGGAGATCACAGATTACAGAAGGCTGCCAAGACTGATGAATGTCCAAGTCTTATCCTTGAATTGGGTAATAAGTTATAAAATGGCATCGGTTCAGTATACATTTAAATTTAATTTGTTGTTGTTAATTTTCCCCAAGCACGGAAGCCGGTAAAGGCAGAAGTATTTTATATTCCCGGTTGTGATGTTCATCACATGTACAACAAGTGGGCTGAATACTGGCCGCATCAACGGGGAAAGAATTCACTGAGGAGGAAACCAGAGCGGCTGGAGGAAATGTGAACAGCTAGCTGCTAGTTAGATGTGAAGCATGGTCTGTACGAGACAACTACACTCGCCACCATAAGTGAGAGTCCTACATTAATAAGCTGCCTGATTCAAAAACAAGCTCAAAGAAAATCTGGGTATTCATCATCTGAAAACATTCCTGAACTTTACTTAAAAAGAAAAATTCTGACAAGAAAATAATGCTTCTAAACATACATAAGCTCACTTTGTAGCCAAATTTATATAAAATAAATTATTAATCTTTTTTTTCTTTCCAGATTTATTCCAGACAAGTAAAAGTTGTGCCATCATGTATCTGTTTAATAAAGACTGAAGTCTTTTATTTAATTCATGCAGAAATATTGGTAAGTGAATCTAATCTTCACTTCGTTAGTCTGACAGGCGTCATAAAACTGCTTTAATTGTCAGTCAGGTTTTTCCGAAAAGGAAAAAAAAAAAAAAAAAACAACAACAAACATTTAATTTAGAAATGTTGCCATTAGGTTCAGTGAATCTGAATGGATGCAGAAGTGGGCCTAGTGTGAAATGACTATAATAAAATACTTCACCAAGGATATTAACAATATTTACGCGAGCAACAGGATACGACGTGATTTTAAGGATTTTTTGAAAATGAGAATATAGATAGCATATTTCATTCACTATTAAGTGATTTTCTGCTTTATCTAAACATAAAAAGAACCCATCTAGACTGGTCAGGGCAGTAGACACCCTGAGGTTTGGATTGGAGACTGTAAGAAAAACGAAGTTATTGTCTATGCTCTTGTCTCAAGAAAATGACGAATAACACGCTATAACTTTTAATTTGAGTACCTGGAACAATCTTTCTAACAGGACAGACCATGCGGTATAGTACAGGCATGCTGCTTATAGTGCTGCTTCCTTATAATGCTCAAATTCCTGCATGTTGTGATGGCTTCCTGCGCGCTCCATTTACCGAGAATGCATCCTGAGTGGTGTACTTGCATCACCGAAAATTACCCGTACCATTTTGGTGGAGAACTATATTCTGTCTAAACTTTATCATCACAGGGTCATAAAATATCTAAAAAAGAGATTGCATCACATGAACTAGGAATACCATTAGTTATCTGTCATTTTCTTTGGTATAAAAAATATCTGCGCAAAAGCTAAGACGACTGGCTGACTTGCTCTACACCTGTTCAGGTGGAAATACAAAAACAGGCAGCCGGCACCACACATTTCAGAAAATACTTTCCTTACATGAAAAAAGGAACATGAGTAAGATGGATTTAAAAAAAAAAAAATTTCTACCAGCAAGTCTATAAGCGCACACTACCTTTCATGGGTACAGCATTCAGTGTAATTACTATTTAGGTTTAACAATCATAACATACATTCTAGAAATAGTTTTAAAAAGAACTACACTGCACCAGCCATCCACTGACTGCTTTACTTACTACCTATTGTTATCAATGCGACAGTTGGTCTGATGAAACAAGTGGAAGAAATTCTATACACAAGTTCATTTACTTTTTACCTTCCTGTAAGTTAAAAAAATCATCATTGAGTTTTTGGTCAATGCAACTTGTCCGCCTTTTCCCAATGACCAAGTCTGAAAGTTTTATCATTTTTCTAAAATGCTTCTGCCGCTAGGAGAAATAAGACGACAATCTGAAATCTTTTAACTTACAACCAATGCATCCAGAACTACGCTGAAATAATAATTAACCCTTTCCTCTCACCCTGCACATGTAGCAGAACTTCAAAAAGCGAAATGATCGGCAAACTTTTTTAAAAAAATAAGTTGTAAGATGGATATAAGCATAGGATAAAGATTTTTAAATAACAGCAATATTATGTCGTAAAAACAGTTTTTTGCTTAATTTTTCTTTCTATTTCTTGTTGTTGAAAAGCTAAAGGTATTTTCCAAATCAAAAATTCTTTTCATCATTACAGGTGTGAGGATGATACTACTGCTCACGTGTACATAATCACAGCAGATATAGTACAGGGTGTCTCAAAATAAACTACATATATATATACATTCTTTTGTTTGCTACCATATAATGACATTTTGTCTTTCAACAGTAATACTTTTCATTTGAAAGTTCACATGACAATAACATGTAGTGAGTGCAACAGCTTATCGTTGAATCACGTGTTTTCAGTGTGTGGCAGAAATGTATGGGCATTTTTGGATGAGCACTTCAATGGGAGATGGATGGAATGTCGTTGAATGGTTTGAACACCCGCCACACTTTCCAGATCTTTTCTTGTGGGATGTTCTAAAAGCCAAGGTGTATGCCAAAAAGAAAAACAAGTAGCAGCAGTTATCATTCACAAACAGGGAATTGTTAATGCTTTAGCAGATATTTCTCTGTAAATACGCAAGCTGCTGCGCGTCACTCTGTAGTCAGATGCTGCAATGCCTGGATGCCGATAATGAGGCATTTTGAACACCTATTGTAGGGCGTTGTGTTTGAGGTGTCTAATGTATACAGCAAAAACCCTATCTAGTAATTTGTCTTTGTTTACTAGGCTATAGGGAGAAAAGTGTGTACTTTGGGATACCCAGTGCACATTACTGCATGATAAATAAGCTTAATTTGTCTGAAATTAAAGAATTGATTTAAGTGACTTATTACTAATTCACAACAGCTGCTAACCAGACCGGCATCCTGAATCACAACTGCTATATTTCACATCGCCTTTTGCATCGTGATACCAGTCAATTTGTGTGCTGTTTAGTCAAGTGTATGCAGAGTCACTTGGGACTATTTTTTAAAGCGGCAGTTCAAGCACGTCAGGTGACACAAATGACAAAAACAATAATCCAGAAACAGCGAGGAATTGAGAGGCTGTAATGAGATAGTTTTGTGAAGCATTTTCATTCCTGCTGCTATGCAGGAAATGGAGCATTCAGCACAGAGATTTTCAAGGTACTGTAGTAGTAGTCCTGCTCGACAGTGCTGGCACACCAGCAACATCATTCAAACTAAACATACCTGGTACACCACTACGTTTTTATGCTGTAGTCTCATTGCTAAGGTTACCGATGAGAAATCATCTCCATCACCAACATGCCCCGTGCTACAAGTGTGCTTACCAAACAGCCAGCCATTTCAACACAATACCAACTAATGCTGCTTCTAGGCCGGGGTAAATGGTATGTAGGGTTAGACAGTTTCATACCGATATTTCAGAGAGTGCCAAACTTGCATTCTTAGGCTCTTTTAAATTGAAAACAGAAAATCTAGTGACACTAGAACCAATACATCTAATTAACCCCATCCATACCTAAAAGCTATACTGTGCACTAAAAAAAAATAAAAATGATCCTGTAAAATTATTTAAGCTCAGACATTGCCCAGAGGTAACAGAAAATTACCTTAAGTTTGAATTTCTGAAATTCCTTCAAAATCAGTGATACAGGAAATTATTTAGAATTGGTTTTAGTTATTAAGCAAATTAAGTTTGCTTAATAACTTATATCGTTTCATTTAATACAAATTTCCTAGAATTTTCTTCATTTAGATTTTGAAATTCAAAAGTCCATATAGTATCCCATGCAACAAACATTTTTGGAAAAGCTTAAGAATAGGAACTATTCCATATATATGGCATTCCGGCATTGTGTTTTAACATGGACAGAGTAAGATGATTGTGAAGTTCCGTCTACTCCCAGCAGCTACCAGTTACTGTTCTAAGGTCTCTTTTTTTTAAACAAAAAAATAGATAGAGAAAAGGTCCATTATGCAATTTTCTCTCTTACTATTTTAATAGAAATGAAATTAAATGTATTAAACTCCATCTTCTGTGCAAAGATTTACTTCAGATTTATTACTAAATAGTCTGAATTCAATTTGAAGCTCCTCACAACTTCAGTAAACAAAAATTTTAAGCTTCATTTTGAAATTTATGATGCAATATCCATAGAATTAGTTTTTTTCTTATTCTTTCCTAAATATACACTATATCTATAAACAAAATTTTTTCAGTTGTGGCTTCATTTCTCTTTTGCTTTTATACTACACTGGTTTATACAAGTCAAGCAACCAACAAAAGCAAAAATATTTCCAAAAGGGTTAAAGTTTTATTCACCAACTGAACAACACAAATATAACAACTTTTATCAAAGAAATGCCTAAATCACAAATAATTTTTAGAAGTGAAATTAGAAGGAAAAAAAAACGGGACCAAATCTAAAACAAAAAATTCTAAAAAGAATATAAACGAAAATGAATTGGAAACAGTCAGATGTGCTCACCCCTGATGCCAAAATGTGATTCTCAGTTGTTTTGCTTGCTGCTCATAATCCTAACAACAAAAGCAAAAGGCAATAAAGTTCATTGTCATCAGAGAAGTTTGCAGTTTGTAGAATGATCTTGAGAAGATTTGGGAGGAGGTGGCAATGAGTCATCCTACAGCGTCCCAAACATTCTCAATAAGATTTAGCTCAGAAGAAAATGGTGGCCAACACATGAGTGATGGTTTGGTTTTAAACATATCAGTCAATTAATTACATGTGTGCTGTATCAGTAAATAAAACATGGCTCCAGTCATCGAGTGTCCAAATGACATGTTCATGGCACAGTTCAATTGCTCCTGTTTATGGTGGAAGCTCAAGGAAGATACACACCATGGCTCGTCTTACATAGAGCTCTCTTTCGCACAACCTCCTTGTGGCTGCTGAGATCAGAAACAAATGTTGAATTTCTGTTTTGCCAAGCCAAAAAGTGGCACATCGCAGTCATCTCCAGCATTTGTGACCCATGGTTACCTTGATCTGGTCTTCAGACCATACATCTCCGTGCACTTTGAATTGTCTCCACAGACAAGAAACTGCACTGCCATTTACACATAGCCATTCTGCCAGGTGAGTTCTGAGACTGTCCAGCCTCTATCCTACCAGCAGCCTCGATCTTAGAAAACCTTCCAATCGAGTATGGCTAACCGCTCGTAATGCTGTCCTTCAAAACAAATATCCTCACCAAACCAAAACTGATACAAACACAAGCCAGTTTCTTTTATGACTTTATACCAAAGCACATGTACATGTTCCTACCAGAACTCATCTACATATTCCTTTGATAGAAGCTGTGCTGCATGAAGAGGAGTTTGCTGAACATTTGGTGAATAAAACTGCAGCCATTTTGGAAATATTTTGGTTCTTTTGTTTGTTGCTTAACTTTTGAAAAACTAGTTAAAAATCTCAGTCATTAAGTGAAATGTTTAGTTATATTTGTTTTGTTTTCATAAATAAGATACAGGGAGCCGCCATAACAGATTCACCTCTCCCCCCCCGGGGAAATAGATAGCTATGGAACGTTTGAATATATACAAGATGTTACAGAATCAGTTTGTGTAGCTGTCATATTTTTTTACCACGAGTTACATATGAAAGTCTCGCCATTATTATAAATAATTTTATCAGTGAAAACGGGTGAACCAGGTTCCCCCGGGGGGTGGGGGTGGGGTCGAGGAAACGAAATAGTTGTTCGTTGTTTTTAAGATAAATAAATAACCTTTTAACCAATGCACGGAGACAAAATACAAAACTGCTGCTGCTTTGTTCTTTGTTGCTGTTTATCCTGTATCATTGCCATAGGGGAGAGCTGAAGCGAGCGGGGTGTCCTTTTTAAGACTCCGGGGTCATACCATCCACCACCCTACGTGCAGAATGAACGAAAGGCATAAGCAACAGGTGGTTGCCGGGATCGCCTGTCAGCTTTTGTTCTTTTTATTACCTAATGGTAGCACACAGGGGGGGGGGGTTCTTCCTAGAAACAGAGGTGGTGGGGGGACGCGGAAACAGGTTGGATACTACTATCCGCTGGTAGGGAGTTGGGAGTAGAAAGCTCGGATGGCCGCCGGCCCTGAGAATAGCTGAAGACGAGAGGAAATATCCTCGCATTAAAAGCTAAAACGAAAGATTTATAAAAGTGTGTTGTTAATATCCATACATTTATAACTGTAGTATTAATAACGTGGTCTACAGTAGGGGGGGGCAATAATAATAATAATAATAATAACGTTGAAGAGGGCGGGGATCAGTCGGTTCTCGTCCCGTCCCTCTGGGGACTTTCCAAGTTACCAAGCTAAACTAATAAGGATAATACCTGCGGATTCGACTTCACCTTTTTCTTCACTGGCGGTATATTTAAATCCTCGTGTACTTTGTCCAGTAACCAGAGTAAGAATTCCTGGGCGTCGTGCTGATCGGTGCCCTTGTACTGAGCATTGTACTTTCCGACAGTCACTTTGAAGTTACTGGAAATGTCGGCGTTGTACTTCCCCGACCAGAGGCTTCGTACCAGAATTCCCAGTTGCTCGGTCACTTCGCCCTTCGTCCCAAACTTTTTCGAGTTGCTTTTGTTGTTTCTCAGGTCCTCCTTGTGCTTCCCGGACACGAAATACTCCGCCAGCAGGTCGGCGCTGCTGATGCACTGCAGAACGGCGTTCATGAAGCAGGTGTTTCCGTGATTGTACAGACCCGACGTCCCGGGAGTCCTTTCCCATTTCTGTACGCACGAAGAGATGCTTGTTAGCAACGGACGGCTTGTGGACTCCGAATACCTGTAGTTTTTCGCGGAAGCAACGGCCAGATGGTTTCCGTTCATGTGCTCACCTGTCCAGTTATTCGACAACCTGTTGTCGTCGTCGTCGTCGTCGTCGTTCCGTCCTCCGGTCGCCGCCGAGTTTTCGTTGTGCTCCCCAGTGCAACGCGGATGCGGGTACTGATGGTGGTGGATCGGCTGTCGCATCACTCGACTGACGAAGTTCTTCACCGACTTAAACGACGGCTTCCGATGCTTCTTCGCGCCTTCCGAACCCTTCGGGTAGTAGATCTGGGTCTCCGAGCCCGTGTGTGGCGCTCGAGCGACACCGGGAAACGGCAAACTTCGATTGACCTTCCGACGGGAAGGAGGAGGACTCAAAACGTGGTTGGTTGTCGCTCCCTCTTCGTCCTCTTCGTCGATCACGTCGCCTTCCGAGGCGGCTCGCTGTCTTCCCCCCGGGATTGTTTCGGACATACTACGTCGAAGTCGGAAGCAGGCACCCACGGCGAAGCGTGACGCCCAGCGGTGGAAGCACCACCGACCGTTCACCTGCTACAACTGCCATGTTTTGTTAGGATCATGGG
Source organism: Nautilus pompilius (assembly GCA_018389105.1). Taxonomy (NCBI): domain Eukaryota; kingdom Metazoa; phylum Mollusca; class Cephalopoda; order Nautilida; family Nautilidae; genus Nautilus; species Nautilus pompilius. Next base: position 1,877,056 of record JACATO010000588.1, read on the forward strand.
ATAATTGCTGTCAAACCGAGGCTGGTACTGGCGGGAGCCGAGCGGCACACCTGTGCGAGGAAGGTGAGCCACAAATTAGTATAATCTCACCTGACCCCACGGCGGGGTGGGGGAGAGAGAAACAAAAAAACACGTATATACAGCGAACAGTGATGAAAAATCTAGTTTATTTATTTTTTTTTTTTTTAGTTTTCTGTTTTTCATATTCGAGTTCCGGTGTTGCTTTTAGGGGCGCCGGCCAGGAGATGTCCCACCCTCCCCCCTCTTATCCGTTTCTGTCTGTTTATAGTCGTGAAAACATCACTAGCAACGGACTAACGTAATATATTACACGCGGTACTATGCAGCATGTGTGTACTGTAGTATAGCGCGCAGATGTTGGGGGGGGAGGGCATCACCTTTTCCAAACAGGTTTACAGATGAGCCGATGTTACCCGGCTCCGAGGCCTGTCGTTTGTATTCTTCAGTTGCGGATGCCAGACTTTATAGACAAATATTTTTCATTAAAAATCCTGCTGCCTGTCACCACTATTAAAGAAAAGAAAACATCACCAAACAAGTAAAACGATTCTGTCAACAATTCTCCATGCATGATTTTATTCTGTTAATACTCCACCCCCCCTTCAACATGGATGCTAGGTCTTTACTACTTGTGATGTGTTGGCTTAAATTACGTTTTCAGGAATATTTATATATATTTATATTTTTTTCTTTTTTCTGTTAACTGTTGTCGCTTTACTCCTATGACGGACGTTAATCACATTTAGTTTAAATCCTTCTGAGATTACTGTAAAGCGAAATCCCTGAATTAATATATACACTAACTAATCCCGGAACTAGCCGTTTAATATCAGATAGTTCAGTGCTCCCACCCTTTTCTTTTGGTATAATTAACTAGAATTTCCTGGGTTAACTTTAATTATTTTTCAATTAGAAATACACGAGTGAATGGTTTATGTTATATCTGGCCTCCCGAGGCCATTATCAGCTAAAAACGTGAAAACATCTAAGGCGGAATATCTTGCATACAAATTACTCTTTGACTAATTAAATTCTTTTTTTTAATTATTATTATTATTCGTCTATACGTTGCCCAAGCTGTTCACTTCAAGTTAGTAATGATGTTTGTCTAAGCCACAATGATTTCAAGTTCATGAAGTAAAACTAATGATAAATCAATATCTGAAGCAGGGACAGGTAGCGATTGTTTCATAAAGTAAATATATTTCGGTCACCAGTCTATAAGCAGTAAGAAGACATATCATATCCTTCAGTAGTCTTTGTAACTCCGGAGACCCGTATAGAAAATACCATTTTATTTATTGTTTTACTGGTCTTGGTAAAGGCAGGTGACACCATGTGAAGATGATTTTAGATGTTCATTTTTTTGGTCAGATTTATAAACAACAATTTTTTGCATGCATATAACTGTACATAATTTTTACCTGTAGTCCTGAGCAAGTATACCTACAGGTATAGGTATTTACTTTACCGGTAGGAGGATTTGTAGAAGCCACGATAGCTTTCTACTTGCTCCTTAAAAAAATGGAGATAGGTTTTATTGGAAACTGATTCAAATCTATTCTAGTGAGAATCCCCAAAGACTGCACAAGAAATAGGGTTGTGTTGTACACTGATTTCTAGAAATTAGTTCTGCTATATGAGTATCTTGTACTTATTATGTATCACTCTTACAATGCATCCTAAAAGCTTCAGGATGAACTTACCACAGGGGAGGGGCACTTATTTTCAGATCTTTATCTACCCCCTTTTTTTTGTTGTTGAACCTATCCTGGTTTTTTTTTTAGGTTTAAGGATGTCTCACAGCAGGTAGCAGGAAGGGAAAGGTGTGGGGTACCAATCTTAGTGACCATGCAAGTTACCTGTATGGTTGGAGGCTCTTGAGCAATGATCAAGGTGCAAGCCAGATAAGAGTTACCTGTGGAAACTCAACCACTTGCACCTGGGAAACACTATTAAAACTCTGTTTTTTTAGATGTGGCAAGCAACAGAAGAGGGAAGAAACTATGTCAGAGAGGCATGCCAAATCGAGCTGGTCCCAACCAGAACTCAGTCCCTTAACCATGGCTGACCATTATTCTGCCACTAGATCACTGGCCTCCCTGTCTTTATACACACAAGGTTACACAAGTTAAAAACCAGATTTCTTTGAGATAGCACAAACTTATCGCAACCATGATAAAGCTAACACCTTCATAAATTCTGTGATAAATTAAAAGCTTTATGCTTATAATCTGTTTTTTAAAAAAATGTTTCTTTTAATTAAGAGTCTGTCAGTCAAATAGTTTTTTCTATTTGACATGGAACAGTCTTTGCACAAGTGTAGATGAATTATCTTATGTTTAACAACACCTCAGCTTAAAATTGATACAGTTACAGGTTGGCTTATTTTGATACATTTACTAGTGTTACAAACAAAGTGTTAAAAAGAATCCATATGCTAAGGATCAGGCCGGTGGCTGTAAAAGACTTTGAGACCAGTTGTAGAGGCAACCAGTGAGGACATGCTAAATGTTGCTAGATTTTATTAATAGTGAGCACGCTTTGTTTGCCAGATAGTAATTCTGAAATTTGACTGCTATTTGTTTTATTTTAGGGATTAAGGAAATCTGTTAGTATTGTGACATTTAGATCCTAGAGCATTTTCTTTCTCATTCCTATGCCATGTGTAAATATTGCTTGTGAGCTGACATAAATCCTAATTTTTTTTTTAAAAAAATAACAGTTTTTGCACAGCACTTAATGAACTTCTTGTTGTCTTGATTGGACTTGCTCCTCAGGATATTTTCTACATTATTTTTTAATTGTATTTAATTTATAAATAGATTATAGAAAAATTTTGTTTTCATTTTTGGATGATGCAAAAAAAAGGAAAGAATAATAAGAAATATCAAATACTCTAAGAAACACGTGTGTATATAGGAAATTTCTTGCAGCACTTGGGTTGAGAAGAAACTAGCCGGATTCTGTTTCAGTAACCAGCTGCCATTTTGTATGAGGTCAGGTGGTTAGTCTAGCACTCAAACCCACGTCATTGGAAACTGGGTGAGGGAGAAACCAGCTACAGAAATTGAGGTAAAGCGGAGTTTCCCTGCTAGAACTCCTCTGCTCTGTGTAGCTGTGGGAGGAAACCTATGCTGATAGACTGATACAGAAGAGTGAGAAGGTGCGTGTGGTTCTCTTTGCATGTGGATGCCAAATTCCCCTTGCAATATCTATCAAATATTATTTGAAAAGACTGAAACTTTAAAAAAAATCTAAACAACTTTGTTGCTTTCAGACTAGAAGATCCAGTTAATTCTTTTTTTCTAGGGTGATGCCTAGCATTTTATTTGAAACTTCATTTCTCTTATGGCTTTTGGAAGTCACTGACTTTTGAGAACCTTGGGTAAGTTAGATGGAAGGAATGCTTTTGCAGCTTGTATTTCTATCAGCAGATTGAAGCATTGGTCGACTTATTGTTGCCAACAAAATGGTCTCTTCAAAACAAGAAGAGCTTAGTGAGTTCATCTTTGGTAGCTTTTGTTTCTAAATATAAGAAATAAGGACTTTGGTTTCATTAAACCCGTGGACTTCAAATAATATCAATAGTGATAATAAACACTGAAAGGAAAACCAAAGTAGTTTGGAGTTAATTAGTGGCTAAAAAAATTTTTTTTGCTATATGTAATTTTGGCAGGAGGGATTTTATCTTCAATTAAAAAAAAACCATAGCTATGAATAGATGCGTCACCAGATGTTCTTTCCTGTTTGCACTTTGAAAAAAATGTTATCTTTTTTGTTGTTTTTTAACTCGTACATGAACAGCAGCGTTTCAGGATATCCATACATCGCTGTCAACATTAATTTAACACCTGGATGAAAATGTGCTTTCCGTATTCCACAAATAAGCTATAACTACCAATATTCAGTTGACTGTTGTTGTGCGTCTGTGTGGTCTGCACAAGCCATAATTTGTTTATTTTAGATTTTAGTGAGTTGTCACTGGCACAATGCCTGATTTTCATCATCTTTTTTTCTTATTAAGTAAATCTTTTTATAAAACGTTTATCTAAATATATCCAATTTTTTTTTTAGATATATGTACATATATTCTTTTTTGAATATCTTATAGCAATGGTTTTAATTTTGCAATTCTACATTATCAGTATTTTCAGTGCATGCCAAAACTCTGATGTCAGATATGTATATATAGTTTCGTTTTTAATTGCATATATTTTAATCATTTATGGATTGTAAGCTCTGTCCACCAACACCCATACTATACATTGTCTGACCCAGCTTTCTGTACATTGACGCCAAATTTTGTATGTTAGTCTTTCTTCATAATGTAACAATTCTATTAAATCATATCAAACTACCATCCATCTCTCTCTCTCTCTCTCCTCTCTCTCTCTCTCTCTCTCTCTCTCTCTCTCTCTCTCGATTCTTATGCATCTTTATATCAGAAACGAGACTGGCACACACACACACACACACATTCCTTCGAAAACCATTAAAATGTTGATGTATTGATGATTTTGTAAGAATTCCTCACCCGGTCTGTGCTTGCTGTGTGATTTCTGGACCACTGCCAATCCTAATGACTGTTAGCATTTGATCAGCATTGATTGTGGCCATTTGCCTCTTTCATTTAAAGAATTAACCATCAGAATATTCCTTCAGCATCCGCAAGATTTCTTGTACCAAAAAGAAAAAGATCAGAAGAAAATTAGGTTTTAAAATGCACCACTACTTATTCTTTTGATCTTGGACACACATTATTATTTGATTTTTTAAAAATTAAAAAAAAATAAAAAATCATCTTTACAGTATATGTCCAAAAATATAAAGTTTCAATGATTTCAAATTTATTTTTGTTTAGAGTCAAATTTAATACTCTGACTCTTCCAGGTTCTGGCTATATTGTTGCACACTGAGCCACGGGGAGAGAGAGAGACCCCTGGTGTGCTTTATTTAGGTTGTTTTCCTACTATATATTAATGAAAGAAAAAAAAATAAAGGAAATGGCAAGACCTTTTAATGAAAATTAATTTAGCACCTGAAATGCTCTCACCTGCAGAACAAAGGATGGCTATATCACTTTTGTGGCAATAGATATGTCTGTCTATCTGAATATTTGCTGATATCTTTATAGTAGGTATTAAAAAAAAATCTTTGTAGTTTAGTGAAAACTTTATATCTGTAATTTAAGGAAAATGGTTGGGAGAATACATATATATGTATGTATATATTGAAACTCCCAAAATCTTAGAGCTCTCTAATTTTAGAGGAAGATTAAAACCTGTAACCCAGAAGAGCAGATTTTTAGAGGTAAAGTAATGTTTTAATAGGACTATGTAAAGGAGAGGAGATCTGGGGTTGGCAGTTGATTTGAGATTCTCTATAGAACTCTTCACCACTGAGTGTTTCATTGGAACAACGTCCAAGAAGCTACATGCTCACCATAGTCTCTGTGATTCGAGGTCTAGCCTTTCACACACTGTTTCCCACCAGTCGTTAAAGTTTTTTTTTTTTTAACAAAGAAAATTTTGAATTTTAACGAGTTAAAAAAATATTGATAGATATATTTTCCTCTGTAATTCTTTCAGAGGCATGCATCACATTAAAATCTGTAGAGACTGTAAATTTCAACAAAAAGCACTGGTCCACAGGGTGGATCTACACTATTAATTAGAGGATGGTTCTTGCAGAGATGTCATTTGGAACTAAAAAAAAACCTATTGAAAAGAATGCAGACAATATGAATTTTTGATATGCAGAATATTTTCAATGCAGCATTAAGAAACTCGTGAATACTGTCTTGTTTGTCCCCTTTTCTGGTACACTAACGATGTTTGGCTCTTCTCTCACCCTCAGGGATAGAAAGGAAAGGTCCTAACTCCAAGCATGGTATTTACTCCTTGGCAGGATCGTGACTAAACCACTGTAAAATGACTGCAATGTCATTATTTTTGTTTGTTTTTTTATGTGACATGATTTCAACTAATTAAAAAGGTTCTTTCTTATGGATTAGGAAGTAGTAGTTAGGACGTGTATCTAAGATGGGTACCAGTGCTGAATTGATTTTTAAAATGAACAAAATTTGAAAATTTGTCAGTTTTTGCATGTTGTCATTGTTTAAGTCAAGAATACAATGAATCAACACCAGAAATGACAATCCTGTTAAATTATACTGATTTTCAGTCACTTTTAAGCGATGAATTATAACATAGTGAATAAGATACAAGTACTTGGCGATATGTCAGTTATTTCTTTTATTGAAAAATAGTTACTGCAGAAAATGTTATAGTGGTTTATCTAAATCAGACTTGTATACACTTGTGTGCTCACCAATAATCATATGTAATCAGTTTGTGTTTGCATATATATAAATAAGCATGTGATTGCTGTTAAGTACATGCATTTTTTTCAAATCAAAATTTCCTCCACTTCATTTTCTTTGATGAATCCACAATTATAACTTGCATGTGTGAGGGAGAGTTTCTAACTAAAATATCGAATGCTATTATAACCACTTGTTATGTAACAGGTTGTTTCCAAAAACTTTATTCCATATTTCTAAATAAAATACAAGTGTTATAATTAGTTTCTTCAGTTAAGCAGAATTATAACCAGGTCTCCAGATATTTAAAAAAAAAAAAAAACTGTTAACCAGCAAAGTTTTCCATTTGCCATCTAAAATAGTCACAATTTGGGGGTCATGTGAATTTCTTTGCCCTCTGGGCACCCAAAGCATGGTTAATTAACTAAGTGTGCAAAAATTGTTTTTTATTTTCGTGCTAGAGTTGATGATTGCATATTTTTTAGGCAAAGGTGAAGTCTAACGTATCTTTTGAAAATGATTCTGGTTGGAGTGGATTTTCCCTCTAAAACCCTGTGGCTACTCCAAACTGTCTTTTGAGGAGTGACAAGCAGGAAGTTCAAAAGGTGATCCTTTTTGTTGTGAGGGGTGAACTCAAAGGTGTGCCAGTGCAGAAAGCTTCTAACTGTCTGTATCAAAAGTTAACTAAGTCTGCAAGTCTTTATGCTGCTTGCTTGCTTTGTTTTACTCTTTTTTGCATCCTTCTACACCCTTATCTTTTCTCTGGCATATATACGCGTACGTCGCTGCTCACTTACTAAAAATAGGTGTAATGTGATTTGTAGAATTTCTGTTTTCTTGCTGTTGCTTTATTGAATTGCTGAATTGTCCGTAATTTACAGGATAATGGTTTGTATAAGTCAGCTCGTGTTCTTGCAGGTTTTAGTAAGGCCCTAATATCAGCCTGGTTGTGGGTTTTTATTATTGGTGTCATTGACGGTTATCGGAAAAGATAGTCATCAGCTGGTCACCAGTAGTGACTGACAATTGTACTTTTTGAACCCTAGTTATAATCATCCTTGGTCATCAAACTTGTCAAACCAACCAACAGTTGTTTGATCAATTGGAATTGGCATTAATAAATACCTTGTTATACTTAACAATCATGATCAAATTATAAACATCATCCTGTTTTCTTAATTCAAACCATAACAATTATTACACTGTATTAATTATTATTATTAAGAAAAAATGTCTTAATCATATTTGACAGGTTACAAAATTGGAATTATTCTATTTATTCGGGGGGGATAATAGAGTTTGACAGGCCTTTATAAAAGACAAAAGGGCATCTCGGAGCAATGAGGGGGGTGTTGGCCAAGAAAGGCGCCCAGGTGTGGTTGGGGGGTCTCTTGAGCAATGGTCAGGGTGCAAGCTGGTCAACAGTTTTCCAATGGAATCGCCACCATATGTACTTAGAAATCTCTGCTGGAATTCTTCCTTCTCAGATGTGGGAGGAAGCCAACATAGGCAGTGGATGAAGAAGAGACCATGGCAAGGAGATATGCCAAACCGAACTGGCCCCCAACTGGGATTCAGACCCAGGCCCTTCGCCAAGGCGATCTGGTGGTCCAACTGCCCAAAGGATAACTGTGCAAAACTTTTTCATTTTGGATTGATACAGTTTTTGAAATAAGATTTTGATGAAGACTAAAAAAATGATATTGCCATATTGATAGTGTGCTTAGAGTAATAATAGACAAGTGACATTGTATCTTGTATATTCTGTCAGCTCAGTTAATTGAAAGTGAAATTGATGTTGAGTCTAGTTGATGCATGGGCATGGGAAGCCACTGTGGCCTGTACACAGCCCCAGGGTAACGACATTCATTAATGTGGTTCTGTTATAACAATGTCAACCATCAGTGCTTCATTTCAGTTTGCCCTCAATTCTTTTAGCTAACAAAGAAATATTAGTGCAGGAAATAGTGTTTTTAACTAACCCAGTAAAGATGTCCACTGTTACTGAAAAAAATTGCTTTTGCATGCTATTTACTGACACATTATACACATTTCTGCTTGTAAAATAAATAAATCAGGCCTTGCAATCAGTTTAGCTACTTCATGATTATTTTCTCTCTCTCTGGTATTTCATTGATGGACTGAAAGAAAGATGGCAGATAATATTTTGTCTACCGAAAACAGTTCTAAAATAATCAAGCTCTGTACCAAACCATTGTACATGGTTAAGTTAAATGTTGATATACGCGCAGTGTATTTGGTCCATTTAGGCTTGCGTGGGTAAGATGAGGGTGAAGAAATCAATCAATCAATCAGTTACTATGACCTCTTTGAAGAGTATTTTTACCCATTAATTACCCTGTGGTAATATTACTCTATTTACTCATGCTGATGACAGATCAATAGGACTTATCAGAAGGCACATTAACATGACGCATTGTTTGCTGTGCTTGAGCTTCACATATCAGAAGGTGCCGTGTTCAACAAGCAGAATTTCAGGTGAGATGGAGCATTCTTTGAAAATGATGAGCTACGCACAAAAATAGCGTTTATAAGGTTTATCTCTGCCTTTCCCTATAATCAGGCTCTGCTAATTATTGCATACCAGCCTCATTTAAATAGAATCTATTGATTGATTCAGTTTTTTTTTTTTTTAATAAATGAGTAAGCAAACTTAATTATTTTATCTGAAGAATGAAATTGGGGTTCCTTATCGGTGAATCACTAGGGGCATCCGAGTGAAACTTGGCTGAAATAGCATTTCTGTAATGATATGGTTTCAATTGAATGTCTCTAGTGAAGTTAACCTTAACTTTCAGCTCTTTTGTGTTTAATTAGTAAAGGTGGGGGGGAGACAAATACAACTTTGTAAAGTAATTCCGAGCTATCACTGGTGTTAAGGTAAGACAGTTGCTGTTGTTTTTTTTTTAAAACAATTTTCAGCAAAGTGGGAAGTCTTAAATATATGAAGTTTAGCCATAAAACCTTTTGATGATTTCATTTGAAATTGTAAGTGGGATTTGCAGTGGGGCTAGTCTTTGACAGAAACTCTGATGGACTCGGTTCACTTTGACTAAAATACATTTCTATGCACTAATATGTCGTTAATCTTAAGAAAATCTCAGTAAATTTAAACTTTCAGTACTTTTCAAACATGGCAACGCTATAGCTCTCCTTTCAAGAAGACCGCAAAATTTTTTTTTTAAAAAATTGCATTTAGTATCCATACTTAATCATAAAATGTAGCATTTTGACTTTTTTAATGGAGATAGGTTCATTTAGATCCCTTACTAAGTAATAAATAAATAAATAGTGTTTTTTTTTCAAAATCGAAGCTTTTTGGGATGATTGTTGAAAATTAGGCTGTGGGTTAAATTAGTCCTCTTTATTTGTAAAAAAAAAAAAAATTGGAGCAGCAGCAATTAAGCAAAAGATACTTAAATAAAGGTTCTGTTTTTCTTTTTTTTTTTTAAAATTATTATTACAGATTTAAATTTTCCAGTCAGCGTGTTTGCTGATTAGTAGAAGTACTCCAGCAAAATGTGTATGTAATTGAAAGGTGTGACATTCACAGAGAAGGACGGGGTTGGTAATTGGACTGGACTCAAGTATTCTTTTCTAAACCCCACTCCCTCGAACTGTCAGGGTATAGACTGCACAAAATACTGTTACTGAATAAAGTGAAATTCAGGAATACTTCACTGTTGATTTTCACAGGAATGGTAAGAGAACCGTGTGAACACCTGCTAGCAGTTGCAGGCATTAATGGTAAATGCAATCAGTCTGCATTAGCCTGTAATTTATAGATGTGTAATGATTTAGAGTAGATAATTGGGGTTTGTAGAATGGATTGGTCAGAGTAATGTGGTGACGGATTGTGTGTTTGCCAAGAAACTTGAGCAGAAATGTTGAACCAAACGAGCAGGAAGCTTCTATGGTGATTATAGATTTTTGCTGCAATGAAAGCTGACAAATGCGTCAATGTGGCGGCTTTTCTCGGCAAAAGAATTTAGTACCAACATGTTGAAAAGGATGGGGTGCCATTTAACTTTAAAACAATGAAATTTCTGAATTTATTGGGACCCTTTATAAATTTTTTTGCTATACTTTGCCTGAACATGAAATAATCAATCAAGGAAAGAATATTCAAATAAAACTTAGAGAGAGGATACCATTAGAATAATTCTGTTTTAGCTAGGTTCCATTTGAATGCCTGTCCTTAGCATGTCCAGTAACAAGCTCAATTAATTTACCATTTAGTCAGATAACACACATACTTGTCCCTTGAAGACAATATAGCCTACTGTTTTTTTTTTTTTTTTTTCATTTTAAATACTACAAACATCAGTAATCATCAATAAAATACCACAATTTATATCAAGGTTTTTCAAACTTTGGGGCAGGACTGAATGGTTATTTTTTTCATGTTAAAACTTTAAGAATTTCCCTTCAGAAAGATCCCATTGTAGCCATTACACATTGGTCTTATCCAGTGATGGACTGGGTCTAAAATTTCTACCAGGAAAACTTGTAAAAGGGTCCACTCAAAATGGTCCAAAAGGGCTCACTTAATCCCAAAATGTAGTCAAAGCAATCAAATAAAAGTAGAGGTTTTAAGCAAATTAAATCATCTCAGAATCTACGCAAATATTTTTCTTTTTTTTTACCAGCTTTCTTCTTTCTTTTTTTCCGTTATTTCCAACCGACCAGGAAATTTCCCAGTATCCCAGTGGGCCAGTCCACCACTGGTCTTATCACTCAAATCCAGAGATCACTAGAGCATTGTACCAAAACTTCTATGACCAATGTGCTTATACCACATCAGCGCCCCCTAGCTCCTGTGTGCTATATAACTGTCATGAGTATGATGCTTTTTACTCAGATGTTCTTTCCAAAGACCAGTTGCTTTGGTGTTTGGCAATTGTGAATGAATGGATAGCCAACTATGTTGAACCTGGAGAAAGGACAAGTAGAGCAGAGCTGAGCAAAAGGAAAATAGGAAATATGTGGGTTTTTTTTTTACTTGAGAGTAGTTTGTACTTAGTTCTAACTCAGGATAGCATGAAACCAAGTAAACTAGAATGTCTCTTGGAGTCAAAATTAAACTGCAAGGTTTACTTAACAAAAGCTCTCTCAGCTGAAAGGGCAGAAGGTGATTGAAGAATGCATTCTTTATGCACAAAAAATACAAAGCTTTATCAAGAAAATCTTTTGTTATGAGTAGTTATGTACTGCAAGACTGTGTGAAATAAAATCGGTCCTGGAAGTTAAAGGTGCAATACTTGACCATATTTCTCAGCTTTGCACGTGAGTCTAAAAAAAAAATTTGATTGACTGCTGGTGAATTTAGACTGACAACTTTAAAGTCACCACACCACCCACGTCTCTTCATTACTTCTGGCTCTTAAGAGTTTTGTGAATTCTCCCAAACAGCCATCAAAATGCTTGTTTGCTTTGTCTCAACATACCAGTTTGAAGTTTATTTTTCCTTCACTGTTTACATCAAAAACAAGTGTAGAAACCCCTTGAATGCAGAGATTCATTGCATTTGCTATGCTCCAAAACTAAACTGGGATTCTACAGATTGTGGGCTGGGCTCATTCTACTTGTTAAGACTAAAGTGAGTCACCAGGGTGTTTGGGTTTATTCATTAGTAAAGTGGCACTGCGTTGCTTTAATGTTATGTTACGTTAGATAGGAAATAAAATCCGTTTGTTTTCTGGTAGGAGGAGGAGGGACATGCACGTGGCACGAATCTCCAAAAGGGGGGCTCAGCAATAAACAGTTTGAGAATTTCTGATCTATATAAAACATTTTTAGAACCTTGGAAGTTATCTCGCTTTCAATCCAGTGCATGTAGTAATGGGATCCTGTTTGTTTTTTTTGGTAGTTGCTGATAACTAACTATCACAGTTCTCTCAGACAGGTGGTTTCTTCTTTGAACATGTGTGTTAGAATTCTATTAGGCAATGGGAGAAATATTTAAAACACACTTCTCCGAAAAATAAATTAAAGAAAAAAGGATTTTGTTTTGTTTGTTCTGCATGCTGTTCATGGATTTAAAAAAAAAAAAAAAAAACTTATGGTGACAAAAATTGGCTAAATGTCTAATCTATCTACTTTGTGTGTTGCACGTATAAGGGAGCTAATAACTGATTCTTGAACTTGCCCATAGATGGCACTGTTATAGATCTGCCTTTTCTGAATTTTGTAATGTTCCAAACATTGTGCAAGATATCATGCATCATCATTAAGAAAATATGGTGGTATTAGTAGAGTTTTCTTCACAAAGCTGTAATGGTCTTTGTACTAGGGATGTTCAAGTGACCCCAGTTAAAAATAAAATTGTTATAATTTTATTGGGTTGCTTTCATTTGAATGCTCCTACTGGCCTCTGGCATGTTAGAAATTTTATTTGTTCTTTCTTAAGATATTGTTATTTTTAAGGTTTACTCAAATTTTCTAACCTGTCACTTTGACTTGTTGTCATGATATTTTTTTTAAAAATCAAGTGGCTATTTTATATATATATAATATATATATATATATATATATTTATATAATCTACCCAAGAAACTCTTTAGATTTTGAATGTTAGTGCTGTTAAATTTTCCTTAGTAGTTTCCTTTAGAATGAAGCAGTGAGAAAACTGATAATTCCATTAGGCAAAATCTCCTATTTACTGAATAGTAAAGGAATCCTGTTTTTTACACAATGTTTCCTGGACTCAATGCTACTTAACTTCTCTGATAAAGATGGACTTTACATGGCATTTACTGACTAAGTAAATATGTGCTTTTGTTCAATGTTATCTTGCCTTCAATGAATGAGAGAATTGGTTTTGTCTTGCCACATAGAGAGGATTATAGACTGCAAAATAATTTTGTAGACAGGACAGACGTTCAAAAACAGCAAATCTTTTTTTTAAGGACACTTTTGATTTAAAAAAGTAAATTAATCCAAAAATCTGAAAGAAAAATAAAAACTTAAATTTTTCATGAACTTATGTATATATAGGATGCGCTTCATGAAAAACGTTGCCATGACAGCCTGCCAGGATGTACAGACAACACGTGTGTTTACTCCCATTGGTGACATGGGTATAGTTAGCTGTTCTCTGGGTCTTCACTCCATCTTTCAAATGGCTCCAGATGACAAAGATTTCTCTCCAGACAAAAGGTAATACCAGTGCAACTTTTGGGGGTTTTAAGGCCCATCTCTTCACTAATAGTGCTGCTTCCAGAGCCAGCTCATTTTCATTATGTGACAAAATGAAAAAGCAAAGCAAGGAAGAAAACCATAAATGCTTTATAAAGCTGATAGTCTCTTTAGAGAGACAGTGATATTGAGGGAATGGTGTTATTTGTAAAGATTGAGAAATTTTGTGACTCATAATCCATGATACAATAAAACTTTGATTTAACAGATCCCCATTCAACAGACACCATCTGGTCTCTCAACAAAAGTCCGCATTAAGCTGTCTGAAAATTTTTTTGCTTGAGCACCTTTTGCGCATGCATCGACACGTGGTGATTATATAAGATCATAATAAACAGCATATATAAACATTCAGATTTAACGGACACTACTTCTCTCCTATTAGTCATTAAATTGAGGTTTTACTGTAGTATAATAATTTCAGGGGGAGGACCATAAGACATTTTTGCAAAAAATGTTAGTCTCATTCAAAAGATGATGGAAAGTTAAAGGAAAGACAATATTTCCAGGATAAAACAGCTGTGAACAAGTGAGGATAGTTTACTTTATACATGAAGTAGTTAGTTAATAGGCTTTTGGCTTTCATGAGCATTGTACAAGGGTCATGGTGGGAGTTGTTTTTATTTGAAGTATTGTAGATGAAGTTTTCATTCTTTGTTCAGCAGCTGTTTGATTCATCAGTGTCATCCTATTTAACTTCCAGCATCAGGGTGGACACAGATCGTCAAGATGCCAACCTTCCAACTTTAGCCTGCCTTGCCTGGTTAACCAGATATTTTCAAAATCATGCTTCTGGTCAAGAGGTCATTGACATGCCACCTATCTGTCAGACTGTAACCCACAAAGGTGAATGAATAACTCTGCATTCCTTTATTATTCTAATATCGGTGCATTCTACTGGCTATACTTGTACTTCAGACTTTTGGACTGTTCCTTTTCTTATTTTTTTTTTTTTTTGAAATTACAAATGGACTTTGTTTAACAGTCCTAAAGTTTTCTACTTTTTTTTCAAGATATGTCTTTGTTTGCCACCATTTGAGTGTTTTCCTACTCCACTTCAGCTACCAGTTTAATTTTTTACATTGAAACTTATATAAAAAATGCCTTGTAATTTCCTGACAACTGTTTATTGAAATTCATTGCCCACATTAATGCTGATTGGTTCCATCTAATAGCCCCAGTGTGAGTTGTAAAACCTTGCTCTAACTTTGTCAGCCAGATTTTAAAATGCTAATTCTGTCACTAAAATCAATGCAATATGCTCAACAACAACAGAACCCGAAATTTTCCTCTCTAAAGTTGCGTGCCAGCCTATTATTTGACATTTGGTCAGTTATAGAGAAAAGAAAACAGATTTGATCTCATTGTTTGTGTGGCAGATATGGTTTTTACATCTAAATAAGGCCACTTAAAAACAGAACTTACTTTTTGTATTGTTTTTTCCCCCTCTCTCTCTCTCCTGCAGAGACGTTTACAGTGAGAGTATGGTTGATTCTTCAGACAATGGTGCCATTCGGCCAGACGACGACATACGGATCTCTGGCAAAACTCTGTGGATCAGAAAAGGCTAGTAGAGCTGTAGGGCAGGCCATGCGGAACAATCCGCTCCAACTCCTGGTTCCTTGTCACCGTGTCATTCAGGCATCAGGGCAGATTGGGAATTATGCCAGCGGCCAGAAAAATAAAGTGAAAGAGTGGCTGCTAAAACATGAGGGGGCCATCTAAGTAGCTGCCATAAATATTACTAGAAGTTTCCTTAGTAATTAGAAAAAAAATATTTTTGGTTTTGTCAAATTTTGGTCTGTGGCAAAATGTAATGATTAAAAATAAATTTTTCTTCTTTCACTTTTCATTAGTCTGGTAGTTTTCGCTGTTCTTCCAGTTGCCATTAGAAAATGTAAATGTATTAAACTTTGTTTCACAATTTCAGTTCTGATATGCAAAAATTAATAATAAATAATTGGAAAAAATATATAGCAGCATTAATTTAACCCAGTCAGCTCTGCAAAATGTATTATGTGAAGAGGATGCTATTTGTCAGTTAAGGGAAATAACCATTACCTAGATTAGTCTCATAATGGTTGCATCCCTTTAGAAATTTTTTTTAAAAAATTGTAGTTAAATTAGAAAAGGAATCATAAACCTGGAAAAACTGTGCTAAACTTTTCAGTTTACTTAAAACTGCTTTAGGAAATGTAATTCTAACTTTTTTCCCTCATAAAAATTTACTTAGATTTCTTTTGTATAAAAATCTCCCCTTATTCAAAGCATTTAAAATTTTTCTACTTAGGTACAACTCAATCTTGACATGTTTGCTATTATCAGACATGCACTAATCCACTGAGTAACTGGGCCGAGAGGATTTATTTGGAGACTGAGCTATTTTTTGGGATCTGAAAGGATCTGCCTCCCAATCTTCCATATCTGTAGACTCCAAGATAGTCTAGAACTGCCTTGATAATAGTGTGGAATTTGGGAAAAGAAACTGACACATTAAGTGCTTTCTTCTTAAATAAATTTTTAATTTAATGGAACAATAGTATTAATGTGACTTTATCCCTTAACTGGTTTCTTTCTGCATGCAGATATTTTTTAAAATCTTCATATGCATTAAAATGCACATGTACATTGGAGAGCTTTCTTGTTTGGTATAATCCTGGTGGGATTCTAAACTCAAGAAATTTTGGATACTTTCAGGACTTTTAATTTTATATACACACAGGGCCAGTGCTACCATTAGGCCAACTAGGTGGCCGCCTATGGCACAGACCTCAGAGGGGCGCAATACTAAACCTTAAAAAATTGCATTCAGTACAAACCGTACGACATATGCATGGCACTATCATACATCCGAATTGTAGCTGGCCTTGCCTAGGGTACAAAATAGTCTGATAATTGTGTATACAGGGCCGGCGCCAAACTAAACTTCAAACAAAAAGTCTTAGATTTTTGTTGCTTTCAATAAATGAGGGTCATAAACTTGAAAATCTTATTGGTGCATCCACAAAATGATTTTGGTTTCTGCTATCACAAAATACACCATCATCTAGTGAGACCAACATCATTACATCATGCACACACACAAGTGTAACTCCAGATGAAGAAACACTACGAGCTATAGAAAATGCTGGTAAAATAACTTGATTTTCCTATCCAAAATTAATCTCTCTGTAAAAGCTGCTGTATAAAACCTATTTGTTTACTATTCTGTGTAACAGTTTAGAATCTGGAGAGGTGGTCACCCCAGACTCCGTTCAAATAGGTTAATCTAAAACAAAAATTAAATTTAAGGACAGGCGTTGAAGTGGTGGGGTTGTTATAGATTTAGAGCAACCACCCTGTATAAGTATACGTACCTGAGATTGTCACCCACGCACACCCCCCTGGATTTGTGAAGATTAGATAAGGCACATTTAAAATGATACATTCTTGACGCTTGTTGATCCAAAAAAATGCACTTTCTTTTCTAATCAAGCTAAAATGGCCTCCGGGGTTGTAAAATAAATCGATGTCTGATGGTACTGTGTTTCAAAATTGTTGTTGTTGTTGTCATGTTTACTTTTAGTAGAATTCAAAAGGACAGGTGAGAATTACATGTTATTGGGAGAGGAAAATGATACTTGTAGCAGTTCAGAAAAAAAAAAAGAGTTGACAGAAAAGCTTCTGAACTGACAAAGTAACCAGACTTGTTAATTATTAATACACCTTTTTGTCAAACTTTACCATAAAATTAATTTGTTTTTAAGGTGATGTGAATTCTTCATTCTTAAATTCAACAGCATGGTTGTATTTGGTTCATTAATGTACAATGATCTCTCCTTTAATCCTAAAATATAAAAAAATACACTTTTTTAAAAAACTACCTTTAATAATAATAATAAAATGTAGGTATACTTGGGTCTTTAGTAACATAGTTTCTCTTTTTTTTTTTTTTTTGTTGCATTTTCACCAAAATTTGTATAAGCATTTTTTTTTTTAAACTTATTGTTAGAATTTTCATGATCTTATTATGTTAAATATAAGGAACAAATCTAAAAACTTAACTTTGTATGTTAGGAAGTATTTTTGAAGCATTTACATAGCCACAGGTGTGGAAGCATGTATGAGATGATTTTTTTGTTTTTAAATAATATACTGGATGCTTGTATAAAGGCAAAGGTGGCTCTTGTTTCACTTCAGCACTTCCTCTCCCTCTGATAAATTATAGCTGATCCTGCTGGAAAATTTACTGACAACAACAATATTAATGGTAGATAAAAACTAAGTAAAACATCCAAAAACCAGCAGCAAAAAGATCCGCTGAATGAAACATACTTTATTACTGACTTCAGTGAAGTACAGAAAAAATAATAATAATAAAATTATTACAATCTTTTTAGGTGGGGGGCAGTGAATGAAATGAGGTTTCTGAAAATAACCACCACAACTTAAAATACCATAAATTTGATATTATTACATTTGGAATCAAGGGGTGGGGGTTGGTTTCCATTATAAGAAACAACTACTGTTGATGATCTACCTGTATTTGTTCAAGTTAAAATCGTACAAAGATAATAAACATGCATACGTGACCTTGTCATTTCTAAGCAACAAAGGCTTTTACTAAGGCTCATTAATCTCTGCATCACTAAGTGCAAAACCAATTCCTCTCATTACTCTCAGGTACTTACCATGGCATTGCGCATGCAAACTGACCACACCTTTTTTTGTTTCATTTAAAGCAACATTAAAAATCTAACAGTAATTACTACAGAACTGATGAATATAAACAACAGTTTACAACAAATAAAATTTCTATTAGATCCTAAGATTTTTCTCTGTTTCTTGATAGGTAGATGAAGCATTTTAGCCTCAATAGAGTCTTATTAGTACTTATTAAATCGCTACTTTCATCCTGCAGGTAAATTATAGAATTAGAAAACACTTCAGGTGGACTGCCAGCTATTTTGGGAGCATAAGATGTACCATTCTGATAGCATAACTATTACCAGCTAAAGAAAGTTAGAGTTTTTTATTTTTTAATTTTGATGCACCTGATAATTCACGTATAATTTTTTTCTTCAAAATTCTTCACTAATCTAATGCTATAATAAAACTAACAATTTTTTTTGGTATGGTTTATATCTCCATTACGTTCTTTCTCTTGGTCTCTACAATTGAAGCTGAGTGTCAGTGTAGAAGTAAGTCCAAAGTCAGTCAACACAGCTGGAAAAGCAATCTTAAAAATTCTGCTGAGATTATTTACATAAGTAATGTTTTTAACTTATGCTTGGAGAATCAGTTCATTAAAATGTGTATATGCACACAAATATGTAGCTTAAACCTATGTGTTAAACCAGAAAGTTCATTTACAGAATATTTTCCAAATTTAAAACGAAGAAAAAAATAGGAAGAATCATTTTTAATCTATACTAACTATTGTTGGTTTAAGGTATTAGGAAATTAAGTTACTATTATGTCTTATCAAAATAACATTCTCATGAAATTAGAAACTAACTTACCATTTTTTTGGGAACTATTTTTTCTCTTAAGTAATTGGTGTTGACCAGCATCATACATGGAGTCCATATTTGAAAGGGTTCAACATGAAAACCTAGAAGTGTTTTAGTACATCTAAGCATTTAAAATGTTTGATTTACCTAAGTTTGGTAAGAAATGGGAGAGATGATGGGGGGTTTTCAAAAATAAGGAATTTTACATGTGGGCAATCACAAATTGTTTTGGCTATCCATTTAAAAAAAAAAAAAAGTTGGGCCTATAACTGAACTATATGAACAACAGAATCAAATGAATGGAAGAGATTACTGATAAGCAAGACTTCCAGGTAAAAAATTTTCCTAAGTGTTGAAAGCTTTGTCTCCTTGCAGCAAGTGCTGTGCCTTTACCTACTGAGAAGAATGTTTCCACATCAAGCTCCATACTACTGTCCATATCAAAGACAACAGCAGCAATGTGTGACGAAAAACTGCTGGCAATAGGCTTTCATCTGCTAGAACCTTTATGATGCAATCTCTGACATCTAACACATTTCAGTTACTTCATTTTCCAAGTGTGCAGTACATGGAACATACATACCTGTTTCTTTCTTTCTTCCTTTATAGGAACTGTTGCTCAGGGATGTTACTAGACTTTTCTAAATTACAAACAGTTTACTTTCATTTCTCAAATTCATCATAATCCTGGGAAGCTTACTGACAGTGTATCTACTCAACTAGCATTTACTTTTAACCCACACATTCTTCTATACTCTTAATCTAATACATTTTAAAAATATTTTGGAATGTAGACTGATAAATGTATATATTAAAAAAAAAATTATATATCTGTACAAATACTGTAATTTTTATAACTTTTAACAATGTTATTAAACAAAAATATCAGAATGTCATGGATTTGGTGGCAGAATTTTAGTGATGGGATCTTTTTATAATAATTAAAAGAGATTACACAAAATCTTGAAATAATAATTGATTTTAAATCAATGGGAAGTTTAATATTAGATTATTGTGTTACAATATGCTGACAAATATGCCAAAAAAAAAAAAAGTATTGCATGTCAAATTCACTGTTAGTGAACAACCACTTGGGGAAGGAGAGAATGAAAGCCCACTGCAGTTTTCTCCACACAATATTTGAATGTGTCCGTGAATAACCGCAGCCTTTACTTTTTGCCATTCTTTTCACTTCCGATTATTTTCTTGTTGGGCTGAAACAGACAGAAGATAAAACTAATATGAATGTGTTAGTAATGTATGTAGCGCCAGTCATATCTATTTAAGAAATATTTCTAACTGCCAACCCTATATAATTAAAAATATAGGCAGAGAGATCTTATCTACAGTCTGCGGGACATTTTTCTTGAGGACTGTGTGGAATTATTAGTTGTTCGGCAGAGAAATTTGCTTGAAATATTTTTGGGTTTTAGACATTTAGAAAAAAACTTTGCACAAAAATCCTTATTTTTTTTTTTTTTTTTAAACAGCAGATCTTTCAGATTTTCTATAGGTAGCAACATCAGGCTGTGATTATTAGTAGTAAAGAATTCAACCGTTAGACATGCAAATTGCAGGTATGCTGCTGACCAAGTGTAGGAGACAGGGATGTATGGAAGAATTACTGGTATTGCACAGTGTATTTTATGCAAGGGGTGCATAATATTCTAGTGGTATCAAAGAACATTCCCTGTGTTTGCAAAGGAACAGACCAGCTGCTGCTGAATTCAGTGGGAAAAGAACCTACAGAACTCTAGTAGTGGGAGGAAACCTGCACGGGAGGAGTGACAGGTGCAAGATAAACCACGCAATTTACTTGCCAAGAAGTTTATGAATAAGTAAAATAATTTTTAGTGGTGGAAAACAACAGAAATATACAGGCAGTAGACTGTTAATTTTGGTTTTTCACTAGTTACAACATGTGGGAGGATGCTACAATACCCAAGTAAGCTTACTGGCAATATTTTGAAGGAGCAAGTCAGGTCCTCAGCTATTATCAGAACAGCCGCAGCATTGTCAAATTCTCCACAGTAGTTTGGTGCACTAAATACTGTTACCAGCTGAAAAATAAAAAAAAAAGTGTGTGCGCATATCATATTAGGAAAATCTCTGATGTTACATTTTTCTATTTATTTTGATTATTTGTATGCTGTCATCGATTTTACAGTATGCAGAGTATAAGACAGGATTTAGTAAAGAATACAAAATATGGAGAAGAAACTTTTGTGGTGAATCTCGATTTAATTTTCCTATTACAATGAGGGGTTTGGTTCAATGTTTATGTGCAAGATCAGTACTAAGAAAAGCTAAAGGTTGTCAAAGTTATTTATTTCTCATATTGTCATGACCCTAAACTAGGTAAAGTTGCAAAATAACATAGAAGTTTTAAACAAAAACTTTTAAGCTTGGTGGGAACCGATGTTGGGTCATAGAGATCCTGAAACATAATAGGGGAATTGAGAACATTAATATTTATCATGAACCAGATGTTACAATTTTAAAAAAAAATAAACTAAATAAATATATAAATACACACTTATTATTTTTGCTGTCAACCTGTGGTTAATAAAGAAAGTATGAAAAAATTTAATAACTGCATCTTTTCTCTGAGCAGGGAGGGAGGCTCGATAACTAAACTAAACAGTACCCTTTGAACAATCAATTTGTTGGTGGGAGGACAGGGACACATTTAGTCTTCTGTTTATGCATCAATTAAAGGGGCTTAGGGAAAAAAAAAACAAATATGTTTGATGTGTTGAAGTAAAGTATTCGATGTGTATTCACCTAGTTAACATAGAAACAGCATTATTTAACATTTTGTGGCAATGGTTTCTCCTGAGCCAATCATCCAGTTTAGACCATTCTAGTTGTATTTCTTGTCCCAAATAAGTCTCAGCAATTTTCTTTTTGCCACTCTCAAACCATATTTTTTTTTTAATGACAACAAAGGAAGGAAGGATTTGGATATTCAAAACAATGCCAAGAAAAAAAAAACAAAAAGTTGGGTGTTAACCCTCCATATACCAGCTCGGCAGCACTATTCATTGTGTGTGTTGAGTCAGCATACTTGTAACACAAAATGCACAGGGTTGGAGCAACATGCAGATTTGTTGTGACAAAGGGTAATATTAACAAGGAAGATTTTATTTATCATGGCTCAACTTGTGCTAAGTATTACAGATTTCAAGGAAGTGGGCACCCTAGGTGACACAGAGAGTTAAACAAATGTGATAGGGCTGCCACAAAAAAGTGAAATTGACTAGAAAAAAAAAATTTTTTTTTTAAAAAATTAGAAATAATTTTTAAGAAAGAAACTGCAATGATAGTCAAATAACAACAGCCATGTGGTTCAATGAAAGAAAACATTTTAACAAAAAAAGTCAAGATCTCCAATTTTGACTCAGAATCCAACCTTAAAACAAAGTATATATATATATATATATATATATAATATATATATATATACCTACTTTGAAAAAAATTTTAAAACCTTTCTAAACGCAAAACCAATACATTGGAAAGAGTATGAAGCAGTTTTCTCAGACCAGAATGTTTATTGGGTTTACTGAATTTTGAGATCTTATACACAAAAATCAATGGTTTTAACTATCAACAAATAAAGAAACTGGTGATGATTATAAATTAGTAAATTCCCAACCAGTTTTGATATTAGAAAGAAATTTTATTTTTAATTCTGGGAAAAAATTATAGCTTCTTACCTCCTTCCATTCGCTAGAATTAAAATAAATGTTCAATAATTCCTCAAAATGTAATACACAGCTAAAAATCTTGTTATAAGTAGTTTTTGTTGTTTTTTTTTTATTTCAAATGCTTACTATATTTCTATGCTTCATTCTTGAAATTTGATAATACATACCTTTCGTTTCTGGAAAAACTGGTATCCATCTTCAACTACCTATAAAATTTTGAGAGAGAGACATTTGTCACAAAATTCTGGAATAAGCAATAGACCCTTTCTTTTCATTCATCAATAGCAATAACTATGTAATAAATGTACGTATACACATGCATACTCATCACAACAAAAATAAGCAAAAAGCATTACCATGTCTACAGTGCTTGCATGGCATGTTTAAATGCATTCGTATTCTGGTCCAAGAGGACCTATATATTGAAAGAAACCTCAAACATGACATTGCCTGTACAATGTGTAATATTAATCATCATCTCCAGAACTGAGCAACTTCAGAAACATACACACACATCACTTCTCTGACAAATTTCCTACACCTTTGCACACAACCTATTACCATTTCCTTTATAAACTGACCACACTTTTGACATAGTCAGTTTATGCCTAGACGTTGTTTGGCACCAAATGAAATAGCTCAGGGTATTGGGATAGTTTGAGAGATGACAGATTGACATTACTTCCCAGTAAAATGTTCATTACAAGTGTCATTTGGGGCACTAACAAGGTACCATCAAACTGGCCTGTTCATAGAGATCTCATGCAGTTTGTCCAAGGATTACAATATCTCCCAACCAGTGAAGATTTTTCAGCAGCATGATCTCTCCAAAATTACCTCTAAAGAGCAACCAACCACAGACTTTCAACATAGTTTGTTTGCAACAGGATTCTTCTAATGGTATACAGCCCAGAATCCCACTCATGTGCAACCCTCTAATATGAAACCATCAACAGCTACACCTGCAGTGGGTGACAGCATTACAACTAGAGGTTGAATCATTAATGTCATGTTCTTTTCACCAGTAAGTATAGATTCTATCTAGACATCAGGATGAATGGGCTAAAGTCAGAAGCTGGAGACAACTGGCTAACTGATATTACGCAGCAGGATTGATTTGGTGGAGGCAGCCTGATGGCATTCAAGTTGGCTAAAGAAATGATCTGATCATTGAGATAAGTTTCATTGCAAGGATGCAATCATTACACACACAATTTTCCCTCTGGTAAGGTCTCAGCTTCATCTTTATGGATGACAATGCACACTGTCATTGTTATACTTCAGGTCCATAAAATCAGTTGGAAGATGTGGCCTGCACAATCTCCAGACTTAAAGCTGATTGAACATTTTTGGGATAACCCAGAAAGATGTCTTTGTGGTTGCTAAGTTTTTGAGAGTCTTTTGATCAGCTGAAAGTGGCCCTGATCAAAGAATGGCACAACAGCATCTAGACTGTCTAATTTTGTTAATACCAAGACATGCACAAGTTATTGGAGTCATTGGCAGTCCCACATTTCCAATGTCTACAGGCCACGTAGCTAAAGAACAAGGCCTCAAAACTTTGGGTGGTGGTCAGAAAAGCACCCCAAATGCCACCTTGTTTGGACTCCCATGTGAAATGGCATTCAAGCTGCCACTCCCAAATGGACTCACCATTCAGGCAGTCAAGTTACCAGAACAAATGCTGATTCCAGTGCCCAGAGACAGACTGAAAACCAACCAGGGTAGTGCCATTGTCAGAAAGCTAAAGTGAACTGAAAATGCCACCCACAGACAATCTTTCTGCATCTGTAACAGTGTGTGCAGAGGGTGTTGGAACACACACAGTGACTTTGAGTCCAAGTCAGATAGAATATGAGTCTGAAACAACTTGTGCTAAACAAGAAAGAGCAGAACTGCGGTGAAGCTCCCAAACAAAACCACCCAAAGATGGACATATGAATACTGGAGATGTTATGTTAATAGTAGTCTTCTGAGCCAGACATATGCACATCAGAAATAGAATGCATGAATGACTACAGCAGTTCTCATTGTTAAAGAGATTTTAAAAATTTCCAATGCACAAAAAACATGAAATGACAACCCATCTTTTCATGAGTACATAAAGTATCAAGTAAGTCATGCCTGACCACCTTAATGTGGTTCAAGTCTCTATTTGAGTTCTCATTCTCTTTGCTTTCAAACAAAGGGTCAGGGTGCTTTACAGTTTTCCTTGTAGAGCTGATTTTGTGGAGTGAAACATTTCAAAATGGCTGTCTTCCATACTTGTAGCACTTGGCACTGAGAGCTCGAACTGACTTTCTTCCACATGCCAATTGTCGATACAGTGTCCACACTTCCTGATGGTGTATCAACTTAGTTGATCGAGATGTTTCTACAGCCACCTCACTGTGATGGTGAGGTTAAATACTTTTTAGCATAAGACCAAATGTGCACATCATCATTTCCATGGGCAATCATCAGTCCTCAGTTTTTACTCCAGAATGGGTGAGGCCAGCCACAAATTGTCACTTAAGCTCCTCTTTTAAAATGCTACCATAATGGCATGCATTACTAAGGTCACAAAAACATCAAAATATGTTGGATTCCCCTCCCCCCAGATGTTTGGTGGGATTCTGGCTGCTAAACAACATAAGAGTCAACCTTTACAACTGTTGTAGAGCATTCATAACTTTGTCAAATGAACATCTGTCACCTGGTTTGGGATACATGGCTTGAAACAGCTCAGCTCTGATGTAAGCCAAAAGTATGTCTTGCCACACCATCCTTGTCAATGGGCCACTGCCTCCTAATCATTTAACTTGACATACCTATTTGAATTGGGCAAGGTAGGTGACCTATGATGTAAACCTGCCATCAAGAGAGAAATTTTCCATCTGCTTAAAGACTGCCTCTATTCTTCACTGCAGTTGTAAGAGAACAGAACAATGATTTCAGTGGACCTTGTGGCAAGATAATGCCTTTGTTGAAACCTACCACATACCAACCAAGCTACCTGTTAAAATTCTTTAAGTCTCTAATGAATAGCAGCTAAGTATTACGCCTCAAAGGTTCTTGAAGTCTCCTTAACATTGAGAACTGCTGCAGTCATCTATATGAAAATAAAAAAGGGCCTTTTGCTCAGAACTACTACTATTAACACGCATTCCAAACACAACAGGTTTGAAAACACTTATTGCTTATTTCTTTGAGGAATATAAGTGCGATTGTGTTTGTAAAATGGTTAATTTTTTTAATTTTGTATGTGTGTGTGTGTGTAGTATTTTAGATGAAAAATACCATGCACGAAAATATGTCAAAGATACACTTTTCATGTTCAACGTATACCATTTACAAATCAAAAGTCCAGAAACACATTCTTTAATTATTTACCCATTAAATTATCCATTGTAAATTTTTTTTTTCAAGTCAAAAGCTTAATAAATGTTGCTGTGATATTAATATTCAAGGATGAGCATTAGCATGGTAAGTTTTATTCTCGTATCCCTAAACATACTTGATGAGCTCGAACTATTAGACTACAGTCAAGTTTCTTCATAAAATCTCGAACAACATCACCACCAAATGTGTATGACACACCCCGGTCATTCTCTCCCCAACCAGCTATATCCTGCAAAAAAAACAGGAAACAAAATCAAAGATTTTACTTTCAAATCATAATAATTTTAAATAAAAGGGATCACTAGTTAAATTAACCAAGTAAAAGAAAAAATACAGTTGTGGTTAACCACAATTTTGTTCCGTCTTTTTTATTCATTTTTGTATTTAATTAATCTAAACCAATGCATCATTTGTAGCATGTCAAAGAAAAACAAACTTCAGGTCATCCACTTGATTCCTGCTTTATACAAAACCAATCATTTCTCTTTGAAAGAGCCATCTACCCAGTTCACAACAAACTGTCACAAAGGTCAGTTAAAAGGGTTAGGAGGATGTCAGCCTGGCTGACTAAACAGGTTACCAGAATACAAATTTGGGAAGGCTTGAAGTTGTGGGCAGGCAACATTTACAAAAGTATCTACTAGAAACTTTGTTCAGCTAAGAGAGTAAACCTTTATTACAGAAGAGAAGTTAGGGAATGGGAGGTGCACCAAACTGAGTTTATTCCCAGCCAGAAGCAAATCTAAACCCTCAACTACAGTACACCAGCACATTATGCACTCGACCATCTGTCAGACAATATGGGATTAAGCACTTCCAATACTATTATCTATTATAAGTATCTTATGTACTGTGACCATTCTAAAAAATATATAATTAAAGCTTTCACTCTTGAGTCTCTGAAGAAAATATAAAGGTAACTTTGAAAACTTAGAAAGAAAATAAATATTTGTAATTACCTATTGTATAAGATTTCCTTTTATGTAGAGAAAGAAAATTCTAATCTTTGAATGTAGTCACATAGAAAATTATAACTTGACTGAGCCCAAACATTTAGGACTGTAATGCAGGCAAATAATATTAGCACTTCAGCTTAGTCATCAGAGGTCACTGTACTGTTGGTCTTACCTCATCTGGATCTGACCACAACAAATCACAAACAAGCCCATGATCAGGTACATCTAATGGCCTCTGTATTTCTGTAATCTAACAGAGAGAGTGGGGATGGTATTAATCAACTGTAAATCAATGGTGGATATAGCAAAATATCAGTTACAGTAAATGAGTTGTTAGCTTTATACTGCAGAGAGTATTCTCAAATGAATCTTATGTAGAATTTGTTCTTATCCAACAGATTTATTTAAAAAAAAACTAAAAGTTTATTTATAGTTAATATACAACAAACAGAGTCCACTACTACAACTACTACTTTAAACATCAACATTTATAGTTACAGTTCAACAGCCCTTATGAATAATGCAGCTGTTGGGAGATCCTGCATGGTCCCATAATTTTTCTGGTGGTGACTGACATTTTTCTGTGGAGTATTTTGGACAATCCTACAAAACATGTTCAGTTGTCTCTAGTGATAGTCCATAAACACACTTGTCTCTATCTTCAATTCTGAGTTTCTTAAACAGTTGTTTTCAATCTTTTATGGTCTGTCCTCACTTTTCTTTGTACTTCATGGTAGTTATCCATGCCAGCTCATAGTTATTATGAGAAGCCATTCATTTTTGTTTGTGGAATGAAGGTGTTGGCCTCATTGTATCTGTTTTGCTTGAGTATTTTGTTTTGCCAGGCGATTTGCTTTTTCTTGGTGAATGCAACAGTATGTAAGGATCCAGTGGATAACTATGAATGTGCTGATGCCTCCTGCATGGCAGAGCTTGTTTTAAGTTTCTACTTTGATGGGATTCCAGAACAGAGAAAGCATCTGAAATAAATATAACCTTCATGGCAACAGCAAAATCTTCTGCCAACCTACATTAAGAGCTTCAAATTCTGTATTTTTTTGCAAATGGCACCTAAAGAAACCACTTCTCTGAAAGCAGGTATTATATATGTAATACAGCTCCCCCCACACTCATCTCCAAAGAGCTTTTAGATCCAAAAGTGTACGTTATTTCTTTTTAATCATTAAAATTGTTTCCTTGACTTCAGAATGTTTCTTTTTGATCCAGGAAGGCATAGTAAATAAAGGTATTTGTGCTACCAGTTTGTTATAAACTATGTTATCTGTTTTCAGATCTTTTTTCTGATGAACAAAACTGACTCACTCTTTCTTCTAGGTTTGAGTAACCTTTGGTGCATGGGGTGAGTTTCCATCCATCTGAATTTCTCTAATAAAAAAAACCTTCTTTCTTATCTTGCAATGATTGGATTGCTGTGATCTCTTCCATTTTTTTTTTACTGGTTTGAACCTTGTAATCCCTGTCATAATTCTCAAACTCCCATTTTATACTTTAGTAGGTTTGTTACCATTTGGTTTTGCAGCTATTGACTAAGAGGCATCTCTATTTTCCAGGGTACTACAAATTCTTTCTACATAAACTTTTCTCAAAATTTTGGCTTGGCTTTCCAAGTGCTTCCAGCAAATTTTTTTTTCATCCAATTTTTGTCTTGCTTTGGCTCCAATTTTTGGATATGCTAGCATCATGTTAAGTATTTATTGTATTTGAAACATAATAGGTGGGAGTTTTATTTCTGGCACAGAAAAGATAAACACATAAGCCACTGTTTTTTTTTTTTTTCAATGAGTACCAAAGGATTTGGTGAGCATAGATGGAAATTTTTACTCTTTTAGGAGTTTTATATAAGCCTTCACGGATAAGTATCAAAAATAGAGTTGGTGACAATATAACTCCTTGTTTTATCTTTACAAACCTACTCTTTTTATCTTCCAAAATCATGCCTGTTGTTCAGATGTTTTGCTCCTATTTGCTGAAGCTTAAGTAATAGTGCTTGCTTCCACAGTTTGTCAAACACATTCTATAGATCTATCCAAACTGATAAAACATTGTTAGCTCTGGAAAGAATCTTCAATTTCCTGAGTTAAAAGTGAGCTATATGGAAACCTGTCCAGCACCTGCTATGTGCCACATTCTTCTTCTTTGGAAAACTTTATCAATAAGTTTCTCTACACAGGTGGTTAAGCTAATTTGTCAATAGCTGACAGCTTTCATTTTATCTTTTCCAGTTTTTAGAATGGAAATTGATCTATCCTAATCAATGGAATTTTACACTGTCTCCAACTGATATTGAATACTGCTAAAAGCATTTCTTTTAATTGTTCCCAAGATGTTGCAGCAGTTTATTACTATGTTGTTAGTTACAGTTTTCTCAAAGCTATATTCAGTTCTTGCAAATAATATGTTTTCTTAGCCTCTTCTGAACTTTCTGTTGTTCCCAAGAACTTTTTCTTTCTTTCTATAGGTTAGAATTTCCATAAAACTTTCAAACTTGTATGCAAAAAAACATCTGTTGCTATTTTTCCACTTATGCCTCCTTCCTTTTCTTTTTGAGCACTTCTCTTGAGTACCAATTTCCTTTAGCATTCATCTGTTTTATCAATCTCCAGTTTCCCTACCATTTCATTCCAAGGTGAGACTGGAGGACTTGCCATACCATTTGTTTTGTACTGTCTATAATTTTTTTATATATATTAAGCTTTGGATTGATTATAAGTAATATTGTTTTGTGAAGGGGCTTCTTTTGCTTTTGGCCATCATAGAGATCACACAATTCTTTTTCCCAATAGGATTTGTAATTCTTGTTGGTCCTCTTAGTATGATTTCTTTGGTGGCTTTTAGTAATAGACTCACTGAACATCTGTACCTCATGATTGATGCTCTCATCCTGTGTGTTTATCATTCTTGAGTACTTCTTGGTCAACTTTGAATATAATCTTTATCTTTTTGTAATTCTATCTTGGTTTTTTTCTGTTGAATCTACCCCTGCTGCAAATACAATTGGTCAATGGTCACTGCCACCTAGATAAATGCTCATTTCTCTTCACTTATGAGTTTTGCAATATCATCAGAAGAAAAATCTAATTCTGGTGTTGATGTTGTTTGCCATTTGATTTAATGTTGGGATTATCATATCTGTTAAAGTGATGGGTGTCAATTTACAAGTTTTCCTAATCTTCTCCTCTGTTGATTTTTCATAGCCCCAGCTGGGAAGGTGGATGTTAAAGTGTCCTACTATGATAAAGTAGTTATTATTTTAATAACCATAGACTGTAGGAAGATCTCTGTTCTTTGGAGAGTAGACCTTGTAAAATTGTAATATTTCTCCTTTAGTTGATTGCTAATCTGAATATTTCAGATTTAGTTTTCATGTATATAGGTAACTTCTTTGCTGCACTCTTCTACTACTACTGTACTTACAACTAAAAGCTACCTCTTAATTCAAGCTTTTTAAACACTGACACATTTTTACCCCCAGGAGAGGGGGGAAAGGAGCCTTGGTAAAAGCCAATTTGATTTCCCATATCATTGTATATACTAAACTAAACTAATCAAATACGTATGATCATGATAACAAACAATAAAAAGGCAAAACTATGTGGCAACATGTAAAATATAGATCTTTTTTAATATTTGAACATCCCCAAAATAGCGATTTTGTCTATGAAATACATATTTGACATATGGGACACTGAAGCAGAATGTGTTAAGTATGATATTTCCCCAAGTTCAGTTAACTACCTGGCTATACACCATATTGAAATAATTTGTCTGTTTACTTAGGAAGGTGAAATACAGCATAGCAATGTCCTGTTATCCATGCAAAACATAACAGTCTTTATCAGGACTATCACAAGGATGGTGATAGGAAAGATTCATGAAACTTTCAATAATTTTATAACAACAGTCAAACAAGCATATCAACAAACCTCATAGCAACATTTGAATGGTACACTATGTGGAAAAAAACTTGACCATGTCATCAATGATAATCTGCCAGATTCCATACCTAGAGTCTAGATGCAAAAGGTGCTACCAAATACTGTAAAATGACTTTTTCAGTTATTAAACATACTGTATAGAATAAATGTACATGTGCAATGGCACAGATCTTTGTCAAAGTTTCCAATCTGAATTATGTGCATAATATGGCCATGGTATGAACATAGTTTTATTGTAAAACTTTATCTAAATGAACATAATGTGGCAACATGACTAATTTGTATTAGAAGTTTAGAAATGAAGCAAAGAAAAAATTTTAATGTGGAAAATTTACAAAAAATTGCAAAGTGATTTTTTTTAGAAATATAAAAATTCTCCTCTTTACAAGACTAGAAATATTTTTTCACACATTTCCAAAGTGTGTTTTGTAAGATAAGCAAGAAAAAGGCATGAACTGGAATTTCATTATATATCATAACTTCTAATTACCATAACTAAACTACACTACTATCTTGGATACAAAATTATACACAGACATTTTAACATCATATTAATCAATACTGAAAATAAGTGTCAGTATACTACATCATTAGAAATGAGATTAATTTGTATGAAAAACCTTCAAGGTATTACCATCCTGTTCTGTATTGATTTCTCTCACCATGTTATTATATTAACCCTGCCAGCATAGATACAAGAGCAGAAAGATATCCTATGGCTTGTTGAGTTCCATCAAGGAAAAAAAGAGGAGAAATCAATCATGCAAGACTTTAAAAAGAATGATCAATAGAAGATAAATAAGTTTCATATATACAGCAGTGCAATTCTTGGGTAAAGACTGATTCAGTATATATAAGCAGCTCCTAATATTGGACAAGTGTACTTTTATAAACTATTTGCCCCCCACCAAACCAACACAGTAATGCACAGTCACATCTGCTAATAATTCTATCACTATTTTTTTTTTAAACAAACGTCACCATTTTTCTTAAATATTTTAAGTGAAGTAAAATGCAGATGATTGAATCCATAATCATCCAGTTTTGTCATGGGGCTAGTTTCCCTATTGTAAATGGTCTATGCTGTTCAGAATTGCTTCCTTCAGTTGTTACAAACACCCCCTCCATTAACCCTCTCAGACTTTAACTGAACTAAGCAGAGCTCAGTTTACCATTCCAAATAATGTACTGCTTGAGTTCTGTCAAAACTCCCAAAAACCAGTTTCATCATTAACTGTTTTTTTTTTCTTTCCTCCGTTTCACAATTTGCATCAGGGGGACAAAAAACAAACAGAAAGGTTTTCTAATATATATTTCTTCCTCGATACAAAAAAGTAACACATTTAAACCATTAGTGTGTGTCATAATTATCTATTGGTCTCTGATTGTTTGTTTCTAAAAAATGTTATGCATATAAATGTCTTGAAATTAATTAACCACCACTGTCTTTACATAGCGCATTTCTTTATTTGAAAAACACAAAGGAACACAATCCACCATTTATCTTGTGAAATTTGTTGATGCATTACAACTTTCTAAATAATTACTGCTTGTACAGCAGTTTTTTTTTAGACAATTCAATTATGTATCAATTTTAACACCCTTAAAAATGACATTCTTTCCCCTTGAGGATGATGGTAAGTTAGGAACACTTAACCTTTTTTCCCTTTGTTTTGAATTTTCTGCTGACATTTCAAAAAATTAGTGTTTTCATAATTTTATATTATTTATGAGTAGATTGATTGTTAGGTATACTTTGAGA
This sequence comes from Nautilus pompilius, assembly GCA_018389105.1. Lineage (NCBI taxonomy): Eukaryota > Metazoa > Mollusca > Cephalopoda > Nautilida > Nautilidae > Nautilus > Nautilus pompilius. The sequence continues at coordinate 1,909,877 of JACATO010000588.1, forward strand.
GTCAGGGTCAGACTGTAATAGAAAATCAATAGATTATGATGACTACAGGGATACTACTGTGACAAAGATGAATAATTCACAACCTCGCTGCCACTTGTAAATGCTGACCCCATAGTTGTTAACAACTGCCATAGGAAATCTATTGGGGGCATATTCAACAAACAAGGTTCAGCTCATTAGAGAAAATTACACTGTATTCGATAACATTTCTGCAGGTAAATTTAAAAAAAAAAAAAAGAAAAACAGGCTGCTATGGTGATAAAGAAGGGCTTTAACTTTTCAAATGTCCTAGCTTTATTCTTTGGATAAAAAAAAAAAAAGAAGAGAAATATCAAGTAATACAAGCAGCAGTAGCATAGTGTGAAAGCTCTGTAAATACCTGACTGAGATCTATCAGATCTGGGGACAAGCCTCCGTGCATGCAGAAGACTGTTCCTTCAATCAATGCCGCTAAATGTAAAGAAAAAATGAAAGGATAACTACAAACTGGAAACAAACTTTACCATATTTTTTTGTCTGTATCTAAAAGTGAGGGAATTGTATTTAACAAACAATAATAAATACCAAATAATTATGACTTTCTGAAGTTACTTGTAGACAGAAATTAATATTTAAAACCTTCTGTGTGCCTATCTGACAGCTCATGGTCTACTGACCAATAAATCCAATAATACCTGAGCTGTTCAACTTCATAAATGAAAGAAAATAAAGAGTTTGATTGATTATTTGTTTCCTTTTTTCCCCCTCTTCTTTTTAAACATAGTAGTATCGTAACAAAATGTCACTATCTCTACTTTTTACTTTGTATAAACAATCTCATGACAAGCTAAACAGTACATTAGATATAACTCATTCAAAGAAAAGCTGAAAAAAATTGCAATAAGTCATCTAAACAGGAAAGCCAACAAAAGGTCTCATCCTTTTTTGTCAATGCTCTCAACACTTAAAGCTTAGGTGTGAATGGGCATAATAAAAATTGTTTCATGCAGATCTTGCTAACATGTAAATATGGTGTATATAGCTATGATAAATATTATAATAGAATAAGAACTGTTTTTATTTTTTTAATGATAAAATATTACAACATAAAGTACTCTGTATGCTCAAAAATAATAGATAAAATTTTTTTTTGAATTTCTGTAGCATCATTAGTATCACTAAATTTATATCTTCCTAAAATTAACGAATCAGATCAAAATAAGTGAATATTTCTTCTTTAAACTTGCATATCAATGATCGTGTATAAGGTATCCACCAGAGATTCTATAAAAAAACACATTTAGGGTCTGTTTACTTGCAATAGCTCAAAAAGTTATGTACTAATGTTTTATTTATAGTACCAGCTAAGAACATCAACTTTCCAACATGATCACATTACAGATCCTGCAGCCAAACAGTTGTACTAAAGGTAAAATAAGAGGTAGTACTGAGAGTCTGGACTTTAGGGTCCATTCTGATGCTATACAAGTTAAGTTATTAAACTACTCAGTTCAAAAATATGTATAAGCTGTATTGGAAATAATAATTTAAACAAAGGAAAAACTGGATATAAAATGCGAATAACATGTGAGAATCGCAGCCTGTGTAAAAATAAATTGCTCCATAGTATAGTCATATCTTGATATAGCACAATGTGATTGGTGTCATACAAGCAATCAGAAAGTGCCACACCTGCAGGAGGGCTATAAAAGTATAAGCAGTGATATTGTTTTCTAATACTATATACAACTGTATATATATATACAATAGTGCATTGCTAAATTGCTAATCAGATTTTTGTAAATTTTGTATCTATTTCCTTTGCAGAAATTTACTGCTGGCTTTGCACATTTGTGTGATTTGCAACTTAGAATTGCAATTTTTCATCTTTCTTTTTAAATTTCCACACATGATAATGATTAAAGCTCCAGAATAACTTCGTCTCTGTATGTTGAGGAATAGTGGTGCAGAAATGTAGTACCTATATATTAATCAGCTACCTTCAACACCCTGAATATAAGCAGGAAACCAACTGAAAATATGTAAAATAAAAGCTCAGCTTACCTATTGGTAAACAGTTGAAGCAATCGGTAAAGGTCTTCCATAATTTTATATTATACCTTCGCTTACATTCATCGTAAAATCCATATATCCTTAATGAAATAATAGAAATGCAAATTAAATGCACAATTTAAAAGAGAAAGATTTCAAACAAAGCCAAGTAGAATTCATTCTTCATGTGCATATTTTCTGATAGTCATAAGCTAATATACATGTGCTTTAATAAACTGATTACATATGAGAATGTGATATTTATTTGGGGAGTTCACAATTATGGTGACACAAAGACAGTATTATATTTTTATTGCATACAACCATATATTAGACAGAACATTTTTGTAACTTTCCCAATCTTTTACTAACTACTGGTGAACAGTTGTAATTAAGTTTAAAACATTTCTTTGTTCATTTTGTTGTCGTTTTAAAAAGCTTAAAACATGGAAAGGTTAAAGGTCAGAATTAAATTAAAAGGAAATGTGAAATAGTTCATTAAAATGTGAAGAGGCTGTACACCATTTGTAAAGGATCACAAAAATGTTAAGAACTTCTTGTAGCCACAATTTTGCAGTTCTAATTGTGAAATTCCACATTAATGTCTTACGAACAGTGTCATTTGCAGAGCAGCACTCACCACCTAATTGGAACTCCATTGAGAAAAAAAATCACTGCAACTGATTTCTTCCTCTTTTCAGGTTCTGTCTTCATAACTATTCTGCATAAACAGTCATTTATGACTGTTTTTGAATTTGAAGAATTTAATAACAAGATGTTCTGACTAAAGTGCCAAGTCTGACCACAGACGTTTCACTAAAGTTAAGGTTTAATATCACATAATTTATTTTTCATTCTCATGATTTCTCACAGTTCTCATCAATCCATGATTCATTTCACATTCAGCTGAGTAAATTTCTGTTATGGGTAGTTTTATTCATTAACAAGTAGAGGATGAGACTAACGTTTTACTAAGAAAAGACTTGCTTATACTTCTCCCTCACCTGATTCTAAAAGAGCCAAGACAAGTTTATATTAAAGCCACTGTGCATGGAAAACACCTTAAAACAATACATTTGATGAACTCTCTATTGTTTGTGTAAGCCCAAACTGAGGATAAACTGGGGACCACTTATAAATGTATTAGGTTTAAATGTGTTTGTAATGTGCAGGACCAGTAAAAAAAAATTTTAAAAAACAAAAACAATACAAGCAAAACATACTTCCTAAGAACATAAAATGTGCTATACATAAAAGCTTGTCAGCTTTCGTTTGTGATGAACTGCAAAAAAGCCTTGCTCTTGCTTTAGAGTAGACAGAAACAGCTATCATTTACTGAACACAATGGTTTTATAAACAGCTCCGATACCTTGTCAACTATAAAGGAAATTTGGGGGGCATACCAAAAAAAATAGCTTGTTCACCATATTTAAACAATTTTGTTCTAACATAGTTATACAAAACAAGACAGAAGACAAAATGAACAAATACAATATAATGCTCAAAGCATGAATTAAAATCTCACCAGTAAAAATAGGCTTCCTCTGACAATTTTGGAATTACTGATCTTCAATTTAGCTTAATAATATTTACATATGAATATAAAATGATCTGTGTGTAGAAAAAAAAAATTATAAACAAAAAAATTCTCTGAAGAGGGTACAGATAATTCCATTATTGTTATTTTCATGAAATTTGCATATTCTTCAATACATCTGCCAATGTGTTCCTAAAACTGAAAATTTTTCAATTACTACATTATTAATCAGAATAAAACTGATCACATACCTGTTTATTGATGCACATTCATGGTTTCCGCGAAGCAAAAAGAAATTATCTGGATACTTCACTTTATAAGCCAGTACAAGGCATATTGTTTCCAAAGAGCGTTTACCTCTAAAACAAGGAAAAATGTTTGTGTAAGTTTTTTCTTTGAAAAAAACAGATTTAAAGTTCCATAGCAGAGTCTGTATATTTCCTTATATAATAAATAGTGCCCAGATTGCCTGTACTATCACATTATTGTGAAGATGAGGCCAAAAACAAAAAATATGGTAAAATCGAGTTTAATTCCATATGGTTCCATTTAAACTGTTTTTAGATGCATTCAAAAGTGATGTGTGCATTTAATTTCATTTAGCATGATCTAATTCATTGCTTCTGAAGTCTCTTTAAGCATATGAAATTCAATATATAAAATTTTTATTTCAACTATCTCAAATCAAATTATGTAAACACCCTATCACCAATGACACAGGATAAAATGACAAAACTTGTTTTCTCTTTGGATTTTCTAAAAGTTTTTGTTATGGTTTTTTTCCAACTTTTTTGTTCAAATATTATTGTAGCTATTTACTCTCAAATTTCACTTATGACTAAAATGTAACACTATATATAAACTAACTAAACCTCACCTGTCTACATAGTCTCCTAGAAATATATAGTTGGCTTCTGGAGGATACCCACAAGCATCAAAATGCCTTAGAAGATCCTCATATTGGCCATGGATATCCCCACAGACATTTATTGGAGCATCCAGCTGAAGTAACATAGGCTGCTCCAAAAATATAGCACGAGACATCTGACATAGCTGCCTAATTTGAGTTTCTGGTAACTGAACCTGAAAAAATAAATGTATTTATGTTCCATAAATGAGCCCGTAAGTCTTCTGGGGGACTCTAAAGTGCACAGGTTAATAAGTATTTCTTAATATGACCTGGAGTTTTTCCAAGAATACACTATATTCCACATTAAATAAAAATTAACACTATCAAATTATTTGAAAATATATATTTTATTTAATATTTAAGAAATATTCAGTAAATTTCTCCAAATAAAAATAAATTCTATTTTTAAACATATTTAATTAATCTTTAATATTTGTATTTGTTAGCATTGATAATTTTCTTTTATTCATTTTCTTATCTCATTATTACCTACAAATGAGAACAACTCCTTAACAATATTTTCTTGTCTTCAGTGCTGACAGCTTTCAGAAAATCTCCAGATTTCTTTGATTCTTAATTTTTACTAACTCCGCTTTCATCATTTTCTTTGAATGCTACTCTTCTTACTCAAATACCATTTCCTTTTCGCTGTAGCACACTGAAATTATTAAGCAATGCAGACAAATGTTTTACTTTATCTTGAAAGACTTTCTTATTTACTGACATTTAAATGTATACCTCATGTTGTTCAATCCATTTAATTGTCATGGTTTCTTTCTGTGTTGCATCTACTGCCTTACTGATTCAAAATAGCCATTTGTTTTTGTTGTTGTTTTGTTCATTTCTTTGTATGAGCATTGTATATACCTGATCAATACTTCCTTTACTAAATATCTTTGTAATTCAAAATTCCATCAACTATTTTTTTTTTTTTTTACCACCATGCATGAGATGATCCTTGATCTTTGTTTTTCAAGAGTACATTCTTAGATACTTCAAAAGTATATATTACATCAAGGTTATTTATTCTCTGCCAAATTGAGTTTTATACTAACATGTTTGGGCCTAAGTGATGACCATGTCTTTGAGCACAAATGTTATATTGAAAATCTTAAAAGTAACTTAATAAATCCCTTCTATAAGGAATTGTAAAAGGATCATATCAAAACACAATACAGTTGCTTGCCAAAATAATTTGAGTACCTACTAAAATAATGAAACAAGCAAGTTTACCCATAAGGCATTGCAACCATGCCTAGAAGTGTTTAGTCTATGTGATGAAAATGTCAAACTCAGTAGTGCTTTTATTTCACATGAGAACATGTAAATGGTCAGTTATTGCAAGCAGTGAGAATAGATTGCTAATGAACTACCAAAAGATTTGCACAATATCAACCTGCAATTTTATGAGCCTCGTATAACTGTTGCACTACATCAACCGCTATCTATCATATCAAGCACCAAACAGCCAACAGTTATTCACCAACTCTATCATGGGTGGCATCAAACACTTGGAGAAACTGCTGATGCACTGGATTTTAAGTAGTGAAAATCTTAATGAAGTTTTTATGAACTCAATTACAATGGACCCCAACATCAAAACATCCATTTTAAACTTCCATTTTTACAAGTTATCCTCATTAAAAACAAAGTAAATGTAGAAGACAAAAATATTAATCATTTGTAATGAAAAAGATAAAAAAAAATTTGCTATACGTTTCTTAGAAAATAATTGCTTATTCAATGAAAAGTGCAGATCTAATAAGATTTAACATTTTTACCTTTGACTATATGATAATTCTAAAGGAAGATAATCCAGTTAGTAAGTCATCCAAGTTAAAAGAGAGAATTCCACAAGTTTTTTTGGTTGTTGTTTTTTTTTTTTAAACCAGACATTCATGCCTTTAAGGATTTGGTAATAAATGCACTAATATAACAACTTTAACAATTTCAGCTGTAGTCAAAGGTTCTAAGTCATATTTTGTTTGGATGTTACAATTAGAAGTTCCTATTCCGTCCATATATATATATACACATTTTTGTATTTATATTTTTTTATTTAAGAAAGGGTATTTTACATAAATTAAGGTCTTATCTCAAATCTCCATAATCTTATAACTTAAAGATTCATGGAAAGCATACTTCATTTAATACAAAATAAAGGGCTTCAAGAACATATGGTAATTGGATTTGAACTTTGTATATAGAGTTTTTAGCGATCTTGTGATAAGATTCTGACAGACACTACAATGGCTCGTAACTTTTAGCTATGGGGAACATTTGATTAAACTGTAGTAGTAAGAAACAAGTTAGCTAATTATTATCACTCCTTTTACATCATCAAGATAATATGACATGTGGGTGTTCAAGAAGATTAAGAGACTTCCAGTTAATTGAGAGCACTGAGATCTAAGACAAGTTCTTACATCATTTACTTCTTTTAAAACCAGTAAACGGTAATCCTCTGGTTCACAGTTGAGTCTCTTAATGCGTGTTTTATGAGAATGCCATTTGCCTCTCTACTTGTAATTTTTCCTAGAAAAAATGCAGTATATTCAAAACCAATACTAAATTTTATTTAAAATACAGATACGTATTTTTCAACAATTTTTTAGTTAAGAGCATTTCTGTATTTCATTTCTAAAGTAAAACTAGTTCCATCAGTAGTACTTGTTAAAGGGTTTTGGGGTATTTTGGGGTTTGTTTTTTTTTAGTTCTGGCCAGTGTAATCAAATTTATTATAAGAAGAATGAATGCTTATTTTTAGATTTATGAACTCCATCTAAATTTTCTATTGGCTCGCGATCAGTCAGTTCTATTTTATGACAACTACTTTAAATATATATATATATTTTTTTATGGTAAAACAGACTTAAGAAACTACTATTATTAAAAAAAGAAACACAAAAAACTCTGACAAACATTCGGGTTTATCTTAACTTTGAAATGAGAATTATAGAAATATCAGATTGTTGACTAATCTTTTAACATGTTGTCTGGTACTGACTTTATTAATGTCTCAATGCAGATTAGCATTCCTCATCTGAAAAGTAAATTTCTGTATTATTTCTATCTAATTAAAATGACATTAATCTGAAGAAGAAACCTCACAGGAATTTTCACAAATAATTTTAAATTCATGTATCAATACAAAGTTCATTCCAAGATTCAAGGTTCTTAAGGCTGAAAGCTTTTTTATTCTTCAGAGAAAATACAACCAATTAAAAATGAGTCACTATAATACCTTCAAAAATAAGTATGTAATTCTTCTGTCACGTTTTGACTGGATTCTTTTATTACTGTCTACAAGAAACTAACTAAAAGTTAGTTGTCTGTACTGGTGATAAAAGAAATTTCCAATTCTAAACATTTTCTTTTTTATATCTTTATAATGTTATGATAATACTATTTATCTAATTTCCTTGTCAAAAGAATAAATAAAGGATAATTAACATATGAAGGAAAGTGGATAAACAATGACAAATATTCTTGCAATTAAAATTTTGAGGTTTAAATGCCAAGTACAACAAATAGAAAATAAATGTATTTAATTTGTAATAGAATTTATAAACTATATTAATTCAAAATTAATAACATAGAAATAAAGAAAAACAATGTCTTTTTTCTTAAAACTATTTATATGAATTAAATACTATTATGTGGATGGTGTACAGATATTCCTGAAAAAAACCAGTACATCTTACAAACCATATTTGTGTATGTGTATGAGAGAGAGAGAGAGAGAGTCAAGTAATGGTATTGGAAACTGCTGACTTTCCAGAATTAAGCTCCACATAGAACACATTACAATGAAATTTAGATACAATTAGTATTATCAAATTATAATAATGACTCATAAAATAGTGTAAGAAAGAATTTCTGGTTAAAGAATAAAAAAGAAAAAAAATTCACATTTATTCCTTCTAGAAAATGTCAGACTGCTGCTAATCACAGGGTGTGGGGGGGGAGGTGGAATTAGTGTTATTGTTTGCTGAGAAATGATTGGTGACATTTTAAAGTCAACTTTTAAAAAAAAATACCTTCCTAAGGTTTTGAAAGTTGCAATAGACTACTATTTTCTTGGCACAGAAAAGGTTCAGTCAATAATAGTGCAACATCACAGCTGTTTTCCTTGGTAACTGAATAGGAAATCTTGGATCTGGTGTGTGTGTGTGTGTGAAAGAGGAGGAGGGTGCTGAAGAGTCTTTTAATAATTGATGAAAACCCATCAAAGGCAGCTTTATTTTCGGCATTTGACTCCATTAGCAAGACAACAATGGAAGCCTTCAAACTCAAGGTCTGACATTTCCGTTTCTTATTAAAAAAACACAAACTCGTTTCTACCCACAAGAAGCAAAAAGGTAAGAAGAAAAGTTTTCTGTTTTTTTTTTTTAATTAAGGAAAGGAGAGAGAGAGAGAGCCAGCGCAAATTCCTTACCAAGATGAAGACTTCGTCAGCCGACTGCAGGAGTTAAGTAATAATTAACCCAATGGAAGACCGGTTTGGCTAGAATTTAGTGTTCTTATGAGAGAAAAACAATGTGCGTCGGCATTGTTTGTGAGCAGAAGTAAAAAAACCATGTACCACGTGAGCTCTTAACAGGTGTGAATCAGAACAGGTAGGAGGAGATACAGGAAGGGAAGGGACTGCTGACTCCCTCCCCCCCCCATATAATGTAGCTTCTTCTCTCTGTCACCATGACACACTGATTACTCCCAAAGGCATTCACTTCGGTAGGTAAGTCGCCACAGTAGTGGGGTGGACTGTTTTCGAACATCCTTCACCTTGTGTGTGTGGGGGGGGGGAGTGGATTACGGGGTTCGCGCTCACAGCGATCTCACCCCCTGCCTCGCGTGTGTCACGAAGGAGAGAGAGAGAGAGAGAGACAATGGAAAGAACGAAAGTGACTCTTAGAATTTCCATACTCTGCATGAATCCACTGTTCCAGAAATGGTTCTAAGGGGGGGGGACTCTCCTCTCCTCCTCCTCCCCCCCCCACCCACCTTTTTTTTTTTTTTAATGTATTTATTTGATTTAATGTTGAAGGGAAGACGACTACAAAACAAGCGGAGGACGAACCCTCTCCAAGCAACAAGACAACGACAGGAGATGGTAAAGAGACGGAGGACCACCACCACCACCTACCTGTTTCCCAGGTGAGTTCTTTACGGACAGGAGCTGTTCTATTACAAAGTCTACGTCAAACTCTCGCTTCTTCGACATGTTCCAGAAGACGGTTTAGAAGGCGCACCGCGATGAGACCAGCCGACCATCAGAGCCGGACGACGAATGCTGCTGCCGCCGTCTCCCCCTCCTCCTCCTCCTCCCCACCTTCAGCACTCTCCGCCCAGGTCCTGCATTCTTTTCTTTCCCCTTTCGCGAAAAGTCTACCGGGCAGAAGACACCCAGACTCGTCGTGGAGGCGGCATGTTTCCTCGGGCATCAATTCTTCTCGAGATGGTCGTCCCCCCCCCGGTGGGAGATGGAGAGAGTATCAACGAAGGCTGTGGCGGCGGTTGGAATCCAATGACCGACCGTCTTCACTCCGCTGAATCAGTTATGAGGTAATTGTAGATCCCCCGCTTCCAGGAGTCTCTTGAAAATTGGTCTCTGGAGACGACTGGTAAGTCATTACGGGGAATGAGCTGGCTAGGCGGCAGCTCGAAGCATTTGTTCTGGCAGCGGGGGGAAGAGAGCGAGCGGAACCAGGTTCTACCTATTAAAAGAGGATCGTCAGTTCCAGTTCCGCGCCATGGTGCTTCATGACGACATAGCCGACCACATGACGGTTGCCATGGTTACGTGAAGTCAGAAACAGACGGCAGCATAAATATATTGGAGCTCGAGAGATAGGCAATGGTAGGTAAACAACGGTGGAGTTGGTTTGCTGATTGCGCTATCATTGTAAGCGGGGGAGGGGGGCCCGGATCGATTCGATCAATTAAGCCCTCCTTTCGCGGTTCACGCGAGTTCGGTTCCCCCCCCCCCAACCCACCATCTTCCTTCGCGTATCGCGCGTTCTTCGAGACGGGGAGCCGCCGCCCTTCCTGAGCTGGCTGCAGGTTTGACGGGGAGACGGAGCCCCAGCTCGACACCAAAGCGAAACGCGGCGGCGAGCCTTGGCCCTTTCTGGTCCCTCTCCTTCATCACACATACATTACCATAACCGCCCGCGGATATACCTATGTTTTTTGTGTGCCCTTCCTGAGGTTCGAACTGAACCGCGGGCTAAACATCCCCAGGTGTAACTTAAACAGGTGGTGTATTGATTGACATTAAGCTTATAACACTTGTGATCTAATTGATATCATTAGAATAACAATTAGTCACACACATTACATCACACAAAATATTCCCCCCCCCCCAAAAAAAGCAACAGAAATCGTTGAAATATCTTTGCTGTGAATGAAAAATCATGCACTTTTAACTCTCTCTCTCTCTCTCCTGTAAGTTATGCAGAAAATTTGTTACATATTTGTTTTAGTTTATATATATATATATATAATGATCAAAGCAGTGTAGGAATATATTAATATAGATTATAGATTTACTGAGGATAAAACACCTGCAAACAATTCAAAATCGAGAAGGAACCGTGACATCGTTTGATCCTTTTAGTGGAGTTATGACGACACCAGATACCAACTACACACCAGCATCGCGTTGCCTTTATGGCTACCTCCAGCTTGAACTACAGAATTGGCACCTGCATCTCGTGCTAATCACTACACGTCTGATGCAGTCTTGTGACCCCCCCCCCACGCATTCCACTTTTCTGTCAATTTAGATGCAGTTCCAAAATTTTCCCAGTAACACATTTCTTGCTGTCCAGTGTACCCAGAAAGTTCACCCTAGACATGTTTTATGGGGTTTAGGTCAGGAAATGAGCAGGCCTTGGAAGATGTTGGATATTTTTCCTCTTAAAGGTGGTTTAAGGCCATTCTTGCACAATGGGCCCTTGCATTATTATTCATGAAAATGAATTGGTTACCATGACTTCATACAATAAGTATAACATCAGGCCTGGTAATCTCCTCCTGGTAGCACTGGTTTGTAACAATTTCATCGAAGAGAATCAGTTCACCTTTGTGGTCATATGACAACATATCATACAACCACCCACAGTGATCAGGGTGACTGTAAATAGTTGTAAAAGTGGTCTCATTTAAAATATCCCTATATTATTCTCTTCACTATATATTTACACTACTGGCCAAAGGTTTTGAAAACAATTTTAACAATAATTACATAAAAAAGATTAAATAACCAAGATTCAATACGTAGATGCAAAAAAATACACACATCTAATAAACTTTGGCTCATCAAAATAACTTCTCTTTGTGTTTCAGAAGTGAGATATTAAAAGTAGCCTGGTGGTTTCCAGAACATACTCCTATCTGCATAACATGATTTAATTAGTTGAGAAATTGGCCAATAAAATGATGCCACATGTCACAGTGCATTATAAATTGAACAGGAGATGCTTCTATTTGGAAAAGTCACAAGTGTTGAAGGCTACAATTATTGAAATGTTTTATTGTCAGAATTGCAAAAAAAAAAAAAAAAATTGAACTGCGAAACATGATCTACTATTTGTTCTGAGAAAGGACGGTCTTACAGAAGGCAATTGCCAAGAAACTTTGAATTTCCAACAAAGGCATTTACTACATACTGCAAATAGATAGAAAATGCATGGGTTTTAATAATTGTCCCTATATTTGTGCTTGCTTCCAAACTCTTGGTTGGTAGCATTCACACACACACACATTACTACCATAATAATTTGAACACCCCTTCAAAAAAAAAGAAGTTCATCCATGATTTCCATATCTGACATGATTATTGTCACTGCCATTAAATGAGGTACCAAGGTGTGCAGACTCATTTTCTGAGTATGATGTAAAAATCACAGTCAGCTATTTCTCCTGTTACCTATAGTCAGGCAGGCAATTGGCTGATGTCAGAGCAGTCAGTCCATGTACTGTATTGGCACCAATGTTTTGCTACTATTTAAGGCTCATACTGAAAGTAATGTGCCTTAATTTATTACAGGAAAACCACTATGTGGACAAGCCTTATGATTTTAATTCATAAAAAATACCAGAATAAGCATAACTGATTTTTTTCCACCAGTTTTTGAAGTTGGAAAATTTCATTGCAAAAAAAAAAAAAAAATGCCTTATTACAACCTGTATAGTGACATCAGTAAAGAGTTTATGACCATGGAAATGGTCCTTCAAGAGTCCAAAAAGGTAAAAATCTAAGAGAGCTATAAAGTGTATATTTCTCTGATTGCCTGAGTTGTATGCAGCCTTGCATTATTGAGCCACGAATGATGTGTTCCAAATGTGGTTACTTGCACTGAATTACTCATTCCAATTTGTTTCATGTTTGCTGATATCATGCAGACTTGATTGCTCATCTTTTGGGAAGAAAATCAATAAGAATTAGACCTCTGATGTTTCAAGTCACAATGAGCATGACTGTACCAGCCAAAGAGATCAATGGTTTTTTTTTTTTGCATGGACCTATGCCTACACATTTCTAACATTTTGATGATGACCATTTCACATCAGTTCATCCACACATTTTGCTCTCAGGTGTCACAGCACTTGGTGGTCCTGAATGTGACTTATCTTTAATGTCACTGTTTCCATTGTTCAAAGGTAAATACCACTATTTTACCCAGTATACTATATTTATCATACACATTTCACAGTCACACATGAGCCCTCTTATCGGATGCTAATGAGTCACGCCAATATTGTATTTTGTGAATAAATTGACAGGTTTCTCCAAATATTAATTTTCCTTAATTAGGCTCATTACTTATAGATGTTTTACATCAGATAATTAAAAGGAAAAAGTGTGACCATCAACAACCTGGCTATCTTGCACTATCCCTGTCTACCAAATTCAGCAACCATTAATTCTCAGCTGTTGCAGAATCAACATTAAGTTGATGATCTGTGCAATGGCTTGGAGGGTTCCTTAATGGAAGCCATTGAGGATATATCAATAAAACTCATCACCTTTCCTGGTGCCATTTCATGCTGACCATTGTCTTCACAAGCTGCGAAACTGTAGAGAAGCCTTTCAACTCAGTAATTTAGAACCAGTTGCGGTAAGTCATCATGCATCCATTGATGGTTATCTAGATTTTTCATTAGCACAGCCACTCTTTGGAATTCCCTCCAGCCTGTATTTGATCAAGGGTTCCTTAATCATTATCTTCAACATGTCATACATCCAGAATCACTATAGATCCGATGTAGAATGGATTGCAGTTGCATCTCAGACTCCAAAAACACCTGAATATATGTACAGCATTAAGGCCCTAGGGAACCATCATGATAACAAGGGCCAAGCAGCCAAGCCCATGATCTTAAAGAACTGAAGGAATAATATCTGAAAACTGGAAAAACCAAAACTAGGTCATCATTAGACATGGAATCTACCTCTACATGTTGCAAAATCATTTCTCAATCAGTTGTTTTATGTACATTTACAGAACAAATGTACATGTGCAAAAAATATTATATTCAAATTACAATGGTCAAAACTATGTACAAGTTTTAGAATTTCTAATTTTTTTTCATGTTTTGGCCTTAGGTATACTTTAAATAACATCTTTATTGATTATGTAATGAGTTAGTCACATTAATAACTGAATACATCCAAACTATTACTAGTGCATTAACAGAGACCAAAATATGTATTGTCCATAGGTGGTTTCAATGCAAAATACGTTCTTTTAAGAATTGAAAGAAAATTTTTTGGTGCTAGAAACATGCAATATTTTTTTTAATTGGGCCACCACGGTACATTAATTTCTAATAAGTTCAGTAAAATAATTATATTTAACTTTAAAAATCAGGTCATTTGTGCCATTCTGTACAACAATTGTAATTATGTGTAAACATAAATATGCTATCATTGTCAGCAGTTTTGTGTCAATGTTTTAGCATTTAAAACTATGAATTATTCTTGCTTTTTGGCAAAGTTTTTTTTTCCTTTTTTTTTTTGCATAAACTATTTTTCTGGTTACTTCTAACATTTAAGGATTTTCTTTTGAAAACTTCTAATGGAATGCTGTTCTGTGTTTCCATTAACAAGCCACCGGAATTCGTTTGCAGCCAAGATGAGAACCCAGCAGGTCAAAACATAAAGATCACAGTTTAAACTGTTGCTTCCTCAATGGAATTCATCAAACAAAGAAGAATTCAATAGCATTAGAGTTCACCTGTCCAACTGCATTTTGTGGACAGATGTGCCATTTCCATATGACTACTATCATTCTTGTTTTTTCAGGGTTCATCATTAACTTGAAATATCAACATTTGACTTCTTTGCCCTTTATTTTGTACAGAACCATATATTACTTTGATTTCTGATGCTATTAGCAATTTACAGGCTTTAAAATGGTGACATCTTTTTTAAAAGCCATTACAACGATTTGTGAAAACAACAGCTAATAACATCAACTGTACCCAGTTATTACTGGTGAATTGAATTACTTCTTTCCTTTAACAAAAATGAAAAAAAAAAACATGCATGCATGACAATATTTGTAGCCAATAATGTGAGCAGCATGATAGTCCAGTGGTAAACTACTGCATTGCTAAGCTCAAAGGTCTGAGTTTGATTCCCACAGGGGAACAACTGTTTGGCATCTATTTTCTCTCTTCTCTTCCGACCAGCTACATGGATTTCCTCCTACATTTGGAGAATAAAAAGTTTTCTAATGCAGACTTTCCCTCACAGCTTCCCACACTGAGAAAGGGCCGTGCAACCCACTTAGTATATAAGCATACGACACCTAATTTTGTAACCAAGATTGGATCCATAACTGGGAAAGCATGTATCAAAAAAATCAGCAGGGGCAGCAGATTTTGTTTAAATCCTTTCAATCAAAGAAATTTAATCCAATTTGTTATGACAGTTTGCTAACTTCTTACGGTGTCTTTACATTTTGTTGAATGCATTTTACAGTGCTTTTTCTTTTCCACTTTTGACATGGTATTCATAAAGCTGTTATCACAATTTACCATCAATAAATCCAATATAGATTTGAATAATTATTGTTCCTGAAAAAATTAGAATTAAAAAAATTTTAAGGAAGCAGCAGTGAGAACTCTAAATTTAGGCAAAAAAGATTAACTCCAGATAATTTTTATATTATCTAAGCAGATAAAATCCTTAAATATCATAGTGCAAGTCAACATAATGTAAGAAATCACATTCCCTAATATTCTCATTTTAAAACTTTCCCCTTTTAACAAAATCTTGAAACTTTTAGGTGTACACTTCTATTATAGTCTTTCAACAGTTACGGCAAATATGGAGAATGAACATTTAATATAACACTGGGTAGAAGTTCAAACCAGCAAATGAAGTCAGTATGACTGTACATACATTCTCTAGATGGTGTATACATTGACCTAGTTAATTTCCCCAGATAATACCACCTTTCCCATCATAGCTCCTTGTTGCATATTTATTCAGTAAATGAAGATTGCCTTTTTTGGTAATGTTTAAAATTCTTCTCACCAAATAGCTACTGCCAAATTCTAAAATTTCTTGTTGGGTTTACGAAAATGTGTAAACAGGAAAAAAATATAACTATAACCACTACATCCTAAGCGGTTCAATAATTTTGGGGTCGGTTCAGTTACATAGGTCATGTGGGGTTTACTTGCCAAAGTGGGAACCAAGCTCCTTGCCGGCCAGGGTTATCTCCCTTGTTGTGACTAGTGTACAACCCAACCCAACCATATCCTTTACACAGATTAGAAGTTTAATAAAAACCTCCTCTAGCTAATTTAAGACTTTAATTGATTACAAATTTTAAGGCAAAAAATAATAATAAAGCAAACATGATGCTAGAAATTTGTTTCAATAAAAAAATAAATAAATATATATATATATTCTAAAGAATGCCCTGAATAGGGAAACAAATCTTGCATGATAGTGTTTAAAGAAACAATAGTACAATTTGCCTAAGTAACTTAATGAGGAGGAAAGAAACAAAATGGCTGAAGTGTGAAAGTACTTTTACGAATACTACATACTAGTTGACAAAGTTACTTCCTGCAGTCAGGTACTCTTAACTCCTGAACCACAACATATTTCAATAGCTGTGCGTGTACGTACATGGTGTGTCATGGGGAATGTGCCTTTCCAGAGTTTGCGTATTTTGCTACTTATGCTGAGGCAACACAATAAAATGACCATGCCAATTTTAATAAGCTTCTTCTGAAATCAATGTGTAAGTGTAGCGGAAAACAGAAAACAGTAGAAACTTTTAAGTTACCGACACCAGTTAATGAAACAAAATGTCTAACATTCTTCTGCATTGGTTTAACTTATTACCTGTTCACAATGCCCATCCTCTGCAACAGTTTCCAGATGTTATAATGTGGTACACAGCTGCACTCGACTATTAATGTGGATGGCGAGAATATCAATGAATAATGACAAATACTTCTATGATGATAAAAGGTTCACTACTACAGAACTTCACAAGTTCTATACAGTCTTGGAAAGAAACTGTTCACAGGAAGAAATAGCAGATAGCATAAATGGTTAAATCTTCAAACCCCAGAAATGTATTCCCCATGATCTGCCGCCTCTGTATGTACACTTCTGTTAATGTGTCACAGTTTGGGAGTGAAAAGCATAACTTTCTGGTCAGCTAGTACATAACTGTACCCATCCATAGCTATATTTCTCTAACTATGAAGTAATGTACTCATTGCAAACTTGCCACAGTTTACTTCAGTAAATATATTTTACAATTTTATACTTAAACATTTCATATTTCTTGTATCATCTTTTCAAAGGTGCACAACTAGCTGAAGGTAAAAGCATGTTTGTTTTTTTTAAGTGCAATCCACAGTATTGTATTCTAGTTATACAATCCAACACCTACATAATGCATCAGTCTGCAAAAGTTTAGAAAAAATAATTAAATTACCATTTTTTTTCAACAAGTGTCACCTGCTGAATAATCACAGACAAGTGTTTAATGTTGTGTATACTTTATTACTGTTTCATGTATAATACAATTAGATTCCATAATTACAATTATTAAATTTCAAATGCTTCATTAATCTAGAGCTTAACAGAACTTCCAAACACTAACCAAACAAAGTATTCAAGAATACCAATCACTAGTTGGGTCATCCACATCTGTATCACGAACAACTGCAAGGAGAAAAAAAAAAAGTGTATTACACTTTAAACCTTTCAGAACTTCATGGATCTATTAGACTGAAAAATATATTTTCAAAGTGTGCAAAACAAAAATAAGTCTCTGATGTTGACAGGCCTATTTAGGTTTGAAAAGATTTACAAATATTTAACTGTAATAGTCAGGTATTTTTATAATTATTGTTAAACTTCTGTAAGCAAAACAATTCTACAATGGTTCCTGCGCTATGATGGCACCAATATACTTGATATTACAATAAAACATCTCTGAGATTAGCAGTCTTGTTCAAAAAAGGGAAGCCTCTTCCTTGGTAATACAATGACAATTTTAATACAAAAATTCCCTATTTCTAGTCAGTGCACTACTGCAATTTTGTTTAAAACCTGACTATATATCAGAACTAGTAGACAGTTTGTTACTTAGCCTTTTACTGTCGAGGATGGTGCTTTTTTTAAAAAAAAAAAAAGATGGCGGACTTCCTAACTACTTTTCCCTTCAGTTTACTTACGGTTTTGAAAATTCTAGACATAGATGGATTCATTTGAATAAACGTAAATTTACATTGTCATGCACATTTGTCCACTACATCTTCAAAAAATCCTAAAACAAAAATAGAATCAAAGAGAAAGAGAAAAAAAATCTTCCTCTTTCTATCAGCCTCAAATTACCCTATAGGTCAGTTCAGCACATGAACCTGTGGCTTAGTGTAATAGCCATCAAATATATAGAGTTTTGTTTGAATAACTTGGATAAAATAAACTGATTTACATTACTAATTCATACCTGAATAAAACATATTAGGGCTAATTTTCATTTTTTTCTTTATTTTTCACCTATTGCAGTAAAAAAAAGTTTTAATACTTTGCAGACTAATGTAGTAATTAAATAACTAGAGGGAGGTAACTAAATCATATTAACATCAGATCAAGTAGTATAAAATATACAATTTACCAGGATATTTATTAGGATCATAATACAGAAAATAATTTCAACTTTAAATTTACTACGAAATAAAAATAAACTGAAAAAATTAGTTATAGTAAGATATCAATGAATTAATTCATAAACTCCACCTTACCTACATAGTGAAACTTATATTTTTTTTTATTAATGTCTTTTTTCCTGGTACAGTGTATTAAGTAAACAGTGTGAACTGCCAAACCTACAAAATAAATTTGAAATATAAATATTAATTATAGCAATATCCAATGGACAGTATACAGAAAATCAAAAGCATGTTTAAAGTTTAAACATTACAATTTTCTTTGAGTATACCAGTATGTATAAGAATACTTAACCATTTGTTTTACTTTATGCTTTAAATTGTTGATTATACAAATCACAGAAATAAACTTCTGAAAAAACAAAACATTTGATAACTAGTTTTTCTTGTGATTTGAACAGTTTGGCGATGACAAAAAAAAAAAAAATTTGTTAATGACAAACTTTTTTCTAAATTTTTAATAATAATACTGCCCAGCAGTGATACTTTCTCTCTGTGAGAGTCTCGCTGATTAAAAGCTACAGTACAATGTACACCATCTGACATTACTATGTATATACATTTTTAGATAATACTCTTAAGTGGAAGTCATTTACACAAAAAAATGTATGAAAATGACAGACAAAACATTTTGTTACTTTACCTACAGATGCAAGTGCAAAACTTGCCATAACTTCAGGTATGGTATCCCAGCCTTCTTTTAAGATTTGGCCTGGGGCTACAAATATAAAACAGAGTTGTCATCATAAGGTTTATGCACTGACTCATTAGGCACAAATAAGAAAACAAATCTTTCGTCCACACAACTTCATAGAGATCTCTGATATCATCATCAGTTCAGTAATACAACTAAAATGCCCTGTTTAATCAGATTTATATTTCTATGAAGTGAATGATATTCTGATTTATCCAAGTTTGAATTTTTAATTTAGCATATTTTTCATCATTGTCCATTAGAAAACAAAATTTTCGATTTGATCCCTTAATTAATGCACGTCAGAATTTCTTCCACTTGCTCTCAAATTTGGGGAAGGAGTAACTAGTGTATGCCATTATAGTTTTAAAGATTTACCTTAGTCCAAACATTTTCTGAACAAAAACGCATCTATTAACAGTCAATTATGTAGAGAGGATTTTTAAAAGGAGGAAGGAAGCAATTATCTCCCCTGGAATATTGCTAAGCGTATGTTGAGGGTCAGGGATGCGTAGAACGAACCGGTGAAAAGCTTCAGGATGCAACGAAGAAAACTCAACAATTTAGCAGATACAGTATCGGCAGATTCCTTTTAAGTTAACAAATTGGGATAAATGTACCACGAATTCACTATTTAAATGAATGAATGAATAAAGCAACGAACGTAAATGCGGCAGAAGCACAGCACCCACCGATTCCTCCAAATTTTAAGCGGGATTATTCTTTAGAAGGAGGGGGAGCTTGTTCCATTCTTCCGATCCTCCTGGCAGCCTCATTGACTTTCGTTAAGGATCAAAGAGCCGCTGACGACCTCCCCCTCCTGGGCAAGAAGGGTCGGTCGTTCTACACACACGGCACACGGCACACGGGCACAGTGTTCGGACCAACTCCCTCCTCAAAGGCGATATGTTGCAGCCTTCCTCGTCGCAGGAATAAAACAGCAAAACCCGTCCTTCATATCCCCTCTGTGCAGCGCGGCTGAGGCTACACGGAGGTTCTTTACACACAGACGGGGCGAGTACGCATCCCTGACCTTGACACTATTCCATTAGGTTCACCAAATGCTGACTACCGCCTGCCTTCCTAACATTCCTCTGGAGTTCCTAATGCCCACGGTCAGTTCCCATGAACTATGCATATATATATAATTCACTTACTTTTCCCTCTGAACAACCTCAACCATCCAAATTTGACGGCATTCGCCATTTCTCAGCTGCTGAGAACCGGATGTTGTTACGAATACGCAGCAAATCATCGCTATTATTATTATTTATGGTAGTAATAGTAGTAGCAAAAACGTCAATAAAAACATTTATTAAATTATCTTCAGCAAGTTTGCAGTTTGTTTGTTCCAGTATTTAGAAATTTATTTAGTAAATATACAAATTTGCTGCCATTATTGTTGTTGTTGTTGTTCCTTCACCGAAGACTTGCTAGGCTGGTCTGCAGTTCTAGAAACTCTTTGGAACTCAGATCAGACTAATCTTGAAAATTCGGCTTATCGAACTAAGGAAAGAATAGTAAATAAATGTACGCGGCCAAATTAAGCGGGTGGGACTGAAGCGTAAGAGAGAGAGAGGGAGGAACCCGAAAGATAGATTAAAGGGAAACAAAGGACTCTTAGAATTATTTTATTGGTGCACAAACAATACCAACGGAGCGAGTCTTGGATCTTTGTATTACTAACCCGACATCAGTTGTGTTTAATTTTTTTTTTTTTTTAAATTTATAAATTATTTTCCCACAGCCTTTGCAAAAATAAAATTAAATGAAATCAGAAAAAGGGGGGGTAAGTAATCAAAAAGATGCCGGGTTATTTCCCTTTATCCGCTGACGCTTTTGCTTCTGTTAGTCTTTAGTTTAATAAAGAAATCAAAAGGCTGTAGGTAGCTGTAATAGAGTGGTTGTCACAAAATTGAAAACTGACAGTGTTTGAGTTTGCTCTTAAACGAGAACCATTTGTTTTATGTATGAGGAAGAGTTGTTTTACCCGTAACTAAATTACAAATTTAAATATTACCAACAGACTTAAAGCTGAAGTTCCTAAACCGGTGCTGCTTCATTAGCTTTCGCAAAGGACTTCAAAAACTGATTCCAGTTCCTTTGATGCTGTGATGCCGACCCGTCTCCTTGCAGTTCGATACACCAGTGTATTACTGCACCTTAGAATGTTTGAACAAAAATATAGATTTATAAAAGTCCTGAGAAACTGAATAATGTATTAATATACTTTCTTCGATGCTTTAATTCTACTTTCATTATGTTTTTTTTTATCAAAAAAGACAAACAAGGATGTACGTGCTCGATTTATTTCCTTCAAATAAAAAAGCTAAATCACTTCTAATGCCTGAATCTGAATTTTATCTGGAGATAAGAAAAAAAATGTCTTAACATTTCAAATACACATTAAATATGCTTTTCATTTCTTTCATCATTAAACAGGTCCTTGAGGTTACAGCAGATAAACAGTTAGCAACGAAGGCAATTAAGTACATCTTAAAATTTGTTGTAATTTTTTTTTTTTTAATTTGAGAAATAAAAATGAAACGTGAAAGATTAATTAATATTTTATTGCCGTTTTATTAATTTATTTATTGTGTATTAAAGATTGAAAGAGTAAAAAGGTTATCAGTCAATTAATAGTTTCATCGTACTGTCTACCAATCTTTTGGTGTGCAAGAACATCCTTCTCTGCCTAAAATAGCTAACAATCAGTCGAAAGTAAATTTAATAGCCAACTGTCCTGTGTCCCTCTTCTCCACCCCCTTCTCGTCTATCACACTGCAGGAAATTTAGAGTTTAGGGACAATGGATGCTTGCACTCAATCACACGGAAAACCATCTTTAAATTGTTGACTTTCTAAGCGGTTCCCGATGAACGGAAATCCGACTTTTCTTGTTACCGCAGAGTTCTATCCAATGATGCGCTGAATCAACAGCGTACATTTGCTGCACACTCTGCGCAGGCAAGAGTTACTTCCTTGCTGCCATTACGGCGACGATCTGCCTTTGTTTGTTGTTGTTGTTGTGTGATGTCGCCTAGATCTCGACTACACCGAGTGATGGATGCTGTCCGCACGTATCTGACTCGTGTATCTTCGAGAGCCTGTGGACAAAATTTATCATTTCTTTCTTCGGTTGATCTAAAATTAAGGCCCGTTATCAAAAGTCACCTGTGTGTCACCTGGGAGACGCTAATTGCGCATAGATAAGTACTATTACCGTCGCATCGCATTTTCTGAGATGTTCGCGATAGTTTAATCCAGCGGCAAGCCCAGCATTACAGGCGGCCATTGTCATTCCAAATACAGCGGTGGCCAAAATTATGCGCTCCAACAAAATTGCTGTTCACCGTGTGTGTCACCATGCAGACATGCATTCTCAACGTAAGAGGGCGTTGCTTCGACATCCGTAGGGACCCTGTACTAAACAGACAGCCTTAAAAATTCCCTTATTAGCAGATTTCAGGCCATATACAATATACCTCCCTCCTAAAGAGAACTGGCTGCTGTAACCACATCCCGGCTTTGCAGGGCCGTTTCTATTCGCTTTTGACAAATGTTCTGGATAAAATTCGTAAGTAGGTTTTCTTTTGGAGGCTTTATAATGCGAAGGGTTAATGTAGTAATTCCTTGTGGCGATGCAGCTAGGGGATTAGGGTTATTCTCCGCGAAGGTTACTTACTATGCTCGCACGGTACATATGGTTGCCAGTGCCTAGCGATTCCCTGGAATTTTTTTTTTTTTTTAAATAGTCTAAATATATTTGAATTTAAATAAATAAGATGGATTTCAAAGTGACAGAATTTATTTTATTTTAAAATTAATTTTACACAAATTTAAGTCAATACAATAATCTAATATAGAAAATTTAAGTCACAAATGTTACTCCATACTGTAATTGTTCGCTAATCCTCGAAGATCTGTTATAATCTGTGGTAATTTTGAATATCCGCTCATCCGCCGCGTCACGATATCCGCTCAGTTTCTGTGATGGGCCCTGATCCGCCACTGACTGTCCCTAATATATATCGTGTCCATGATGCACCGTACGGGGGCCATTATGACTTTCCGTATCGCTGGGCGTATCATTCCCAATTCGGCCTGTATCCTCCTGTGCGCCAGCCCCTGCCCGGTCGTTGGTCCCGTCTTCTTCCCTGAGGACCCCGTTGTACAACGACTACATTTCTGGGGGGAAACATCGCCGGACATTTTCCATTTCCTCGGCCGGCTGAGCGGCCTACACGATCATCTTCAGGGCGAGCGAGCAGCGACTGCGGTTCTTCTGGAAGCTGCTCCGCCTCGACCAAGTCTGCGACAGGTGATCATTTTGGCACTCAGCACCGCTGTTACACCTGCGGGACAGCTGCAATTCACACGAATGGCTTTTCGTATTTTGATTACGATGAGAAAAGCATCCGTCGAGACGGTCATCAGGAAAAGGTAACATTCACTGGATTTGAATGCTGCATTTACGGTATCACCCGAAACTAATTCCGGGTTCAGCAAATAAAGGGTCTTTCGTGTGAGTTCCTTTGGTTGTTAGGTAGAAGAATATCGGATACCGGATGGACACCGCCAAATCTTTCAGCAAGTATAGCTACGTAAATAATGGCTGGGCGGGTCGAAATGTTCCATCAACAGACCAGGTTTTCGATGAGGCTGAGCGTTACGCTGTCCTGCAAGCTAATCAAATATGTTACGCTTAATTGACTCCCTATTGTCGTTGTCTCTCGCTCCAAGTTCACACGCCATCACACCCGGGGTCAGTGAACTCCGCGGTAAACTTCAATAGATGCGCGCCTTGCGATTGGGCTGCCTCCGTAGACGAGCCAGCCGATGAAGAAGAGCGGGCGGCCTCTCCTTTGTCTCACGATTGCCTTTCTGCCAAACCGGCAGCCATCTTTGTCGGCCGCCGGGGATCTTCACTGCTGGACTAGATCCCAGTCGGCGTTCTCCAAATACAATCCATCCCGGTTCCTTTTCCCTTTCTCTCGTCCACTGGAGACGGTACGTTTGCTGAAGGCCTCGCCACTGAGCTATCGCACCTTCCAAACCTGGCTGTGCCTACCACAGCAGCTCTTCGAACCAATTTCCGTTTGCCATTAATTTTACGACGCAGCTTTAACAGAACGGAAAGCAGCTGCTGTTCTCGCCAACACAATCCTTCGAATAGTTCACTCCATCCTATGGGAGATCTCTTACTAGAACCTTCCCGTTTTGTCTGAGTTCCAAGAAGTCACTGATAACGCTAAGCCCCAAAATACCGCTTTATCCTATAGACTGACATGAAGAATGGAGGAGAAAAAACCCCGGTTCTGTCCGTCGGTCAGTCGTTAAAGGCGACTTTTCGACTAAATGTAAGTTGTTGTTGTTTGTATTTTTAAAATTTCTAAATATTTCAACTTCGATATGATGCGGGGGGGGAGGTTACACTAACCAAAAGTAGGAGGTCTGTAAGTGGACCTTACAGCAGCCGAGGAAGGCAGTCGGTCGCTTTAAGAATCTTCCTTGGGTTCTAACCACACGGTTCGTGACCTTCAGTTTCAGGACGATGGAATATGGTCTTCCAGTAAGGCAATCCTTTAGCAACCAAAAGCGTGTGAAACCATCTTTTACTGATCCTGTGATCAGCTGCGAAGGAGTTCCTCATCTGGACAGTTTTCCGGGGTTTTAGACTCGTTCTGAAGAACCGTGGACACCTGAAATGAGAACTATAAAGTTTGTTCGTTTTAAACGAAGAAGCCACGTGTCTTTGCTTCTTCGGAGAGGCGGGTTAGCGCTGGTGGTGGTGGTGGGGGGGGGGAGAGAAAAGCCCAACTGGGAAAGGAGGGGGGTGTCACGTGACCGTTGTTTTCCTTTGTTTAATTATCATTATTATTTATTAAAAAAACTAAATCTATAATAGATTTTCGATTTTAAGGGAGAGGAGAAAAAAAAACGTGCAAGTGGAATCTCTGTATGACTTTTAGATTAATGGAAGAAAAAAGGGGGGGCGGTGATGCCGTCTCGAATTAATATTAATACGGAAATTAAAGCAGAGTAAAACATTAAGCGGTGGCACGTGTAGAAAAGTAGGCCAATGGTTACCTTCACAAAGGATGTTGCAGGTGTTAAAAGCATAAGGTTATGTATTGTTGTTTTTTTTATTTTTTTTTTGTACTTTCTATAAAATCTATCTTAAAGATCCAACCTTTGTGGATTCGGAAAGTACAAAACCCGTTTTTACAAACTCCGCTCGAACAATAATAACGATAGAAAAGAATTAATTAAAACCCGACCATAATAGTCGAAGAATGCGCCACAATAGATACTCTAATACTCGACATATTCCCTCGAGAACAAATTGGACCGGGGCCTGGATGTAGCCCCTAAAATAAATCAGGGGCGCAGCCAAAAACGTTTGGGGGCAACGTGCCCACGTGGATTACAATGTTTAAAAGAATCAAGTATTTAAAAAGAGGAATTTAGATGTTCGGGCGATTTGAGTTATCTCCCTTTTTCCTGTCTTTGTGGTACTATTACCTTCCCCTTTCCTTTTTGGTTAATAACTCGCGCGCTTACTTACTGACATAAAAAAAAAAAAAAACGAAACTTTTTTCGAATTGCTTTAGCACTCAGTAAAACAGTTACGCTTTCCTCTTTCTTTCTTTCTGATATTTTCAAAGACTGCATGAGTGGCTTTCCTGCTGTCGATGGAAACAAAGGAGCCGGAGTCGGCCACGTTCCGGAATTAGCCGGAAAATGCCGACTGCAAAGGAGCAGACCCGTGTGGATATGAGGATTACTCAGCCAATAGCGGCGGGGCAGTGCCAGGCCGTTCAGCCAATCAGAACGGAGTTGCGTGAGTCGTACGGTCTTTGACAAAAGCTGCGTTTCTGACCGTTCTGTTAAAAGTGCCGAAAAAATCCAGCGAACGGCAGTGCCATCCATTTTCGGCATCGGGCTGGCGGACACCATGTCGACGGTGAATGGAATCAACGGTCACAAGGGTGTCATCGGGCTGCAGTGGAAGGTGGGCTTGATTAACTCGGCGCAGAAGTACCTGACGGCCGAGAGTTTCGGCTTCAAAGTCAACGCGTCCGGCACCGGGCTGAAGAAGAAGCAGGCCTGG
Organism: Nautilus pompilius; assembly: GCA_018389105.1. Classification (NCBI taxonomy): domain Eukaryota; kingdom Metazoa; phylum Mollusca; class Cephalopoda; order Nautilida; family Nautilidae; genus Nautilus; species Nautilus pompilius. The sequence goes on from JACATO010000588.1 coordinate 1,936,379, forward strand.
ACCCTGGAGCAGGACCCCAAGGAGGAGATCGTGTACATCCTGAGTCATCTCAACCGGTACCTGTCCACCGACAAGTACGGGAACGTCCAGGGGAACAGCGAGGAGCCCGGCGACAGCGAGAAGTTCGCCATAGAGTACAACGCGAAGGGGCAGTGGGCCCTGAGGAACGTCCAGCATGGGTTCTACATCGGCGGGACCGGCGACAACGTGCAAGGGTCCGCGAAGCAGCCGACCGAAACGGACTGGTGGACCGTGCAGCTGGCCATCCACCCTCAGATGAACCTGAGGAACGTCAACCGAAAGCGCTACGCCCGCCTGGCCGCCGAGGACGGAGAGCTCCAGTTCACCGAAGTCATCCCGTGGGGTCCGGACGCCCTCATCATCCTCAAGTTCGTCGACGGGAAGTACGCGCTGGTGACCGTCGACAGCCGGTACCTCCACAAGGACGGCGCCCTGGTGGACGAGCTGACCGCCGACAGCTGCTTCACCGTGGAGCTCAAGTCCGGCCAGATCTCCGGCCTGGCGCTCAAGGACGTGGACGGCCGCTACCTGACTGCGGTGGGCTCGAAGGCGGTGATGAAGGCCCGCAACAAGACCATATCGAAGGACGAGCTGTTCACCATCGAGGACAGCCACCCCCAGGTCACGTTCGCAGCTTCCCATGGGAAGTTCGCTTCCATAAAGCAAGGTAACGATCGATCTCTCTCTCTCTCTAACTGTGCAAAACACATCGCCTCGCTCGGGTAACAACTCCAGCGGGGGGGGGGACTGGTCCTTTATCTCTCAAGACCCCTGATAAGGGCCGCCTCCTCCTGATGCTGATGATGGAATAAATATAACCCGGTTTGTTGGTGGGGGCGTCGGAAGAAGACAGACGCGAAATTATAATAACAATAATAATAATAGAGCCCCCCCTCCACGTATTCAGAGTAGGGGCTGTTTCATTCACCAGTTTCAGGAGAGAAAGAAGAAGCGAGACAATAGATTCGCCTCAGTTTCTTTATTCCAGGCCGGGAGAGGATATTAAATATTTTTTAAACCCGCCGGATCGATACTCGCCGGCTCCATCCACGGGCTCCCGGGACCGACCGGAGGCTCGCGTTTGGCGTTGCTTCTGATCTGCCAGCCAGCTACTGACTGCTTGGATGTCGTCTGGAGTTGTTTCATCATCATCATCATCATCATCATCATCCTAGATTCCGTGGCGGAGATGATTATCGTTGTTGTTGTTTTCTTCCATCCCGAGGTCGTCGCCGACTGCTCCCTTGTAGAATGGACCGGTCCACTTTAAGAGCCGAGGGGTGGGGGGTTGTGGTGGTGGTTCCATACTTTGATCAGGTGTATTGTTCACTAAAAATGTTTCTAAATTTGAAGAAGAAAAAAAAAAGGGGGGGCTGTTCTTTCGGCATCTTCGATAGGATGTGAACTCGTTAACACAATGACCGTAATACACTGTTCATTTTCCTCTTATCTATAGTTGGACTCGAACGCAGTTTGTTTTGTAAACTGATAAATTTTCACTTGTGAAATTAACCCTTGCATTCCTAACCTACCACGGTCGAGTTTAAGTGTACTTAACCTATGCCATTTCGCTTCATGTCGAGATGTGGTAACTTAATTCTACCCCAGGAATAGGAAATCCGAATCTTAGGGTACACCTGACGACGATGATTCCGACCAGGCCGAGAGTTGGAAGCACTTTGAAAACGATACATGGAGAACTTCCCGTGACCCGCCCCTGGAGAACTGGTAGATGATGCTTGTATCGCGTGTCAACGGAAACGCGAGAGCATTGTGGGAAGGGTGCACTGAGATGTGGCGGAACCGCTCATCTGGCTGGTGTGCATCACTTTTAGTATCCACGTGCTGCACCGACTAAACAGGATGGATAGATAGATAAACCGCTTAACCGTAACTATAGGTTAATCATTACCTGACTGGGTCTATAGATCATGCGGTTAATTGAGCTTTGAATTAATATATTAGGATTAGGCCGACGTATACGTCCCGCCATCATGTACAAGTCGTTATTGCACGCGTGTTGCTGCTGTACGCGCGCGTGGCCATTGGAAAAGAAAAAAACAAACTATATATATCTGTACAGGAATTCTTCCAGTCCGTTTCCACGGATACTACAAGCTGTCGTAATAGCTGTACTATAACTAGTTTCTACAGCGATCCGGTTGAATCTCCTTTCCTCCCCTGGTGGAGAGAGAGAGAGAGGTGCGTGTGGCGCAACATCGCCCTGCTCAGGGGAACGGACGACATGGCACGAAACCTCTAATTTTTCGCATTAATTTCGAAATAATTGCATTTTGAGATCAGTGAGGTTAATTTCTGATACCGGAGCATAATACAGTAAAATTATCTGGTATGTGGTTTACCTTTTAAGTGAAAACAAATTCTAAATCATCTCCGAGTTTTCGTGTGGGGGGGGGGGATCTCTTATTAAAGGGACCATATCTTGATTCTAAAACTATGGACGTCGGGATTTGTGTGTAACAGTGACATTCACGAGCTGAATGCAAACTTGTGGCGGCGCCTAAACCTGAGCAACATTTCAGATTGACCAGCTTTTATCGAAACTGTCCACCACGTGATCTAATGGCCCTAGATTTCTTGATTACTGATCAGAACACTGCTCTGCTAACACTAGTAACATTCTTGGCTACAAATGATATAAATTTTAAAAGGTCTAATGGTCTTTTTAGTAACCCAGACGTAAGTATGCTAGTGCTTTCCTACAGCAATTATCTTCTACAACAGCGTTATTTAGCCTAAATTGTTTAAGATTTGTCTACAGTGCTATTTTCTACATGATGCCATTGGAGATAATAAATATCATTTAACTTAAAGTAAACTAGACTGTTTCATTTATTTTTTACCACTTGTAAACGGATTCTGTGAAACTTCCTAGTTTGGTTACAACAGTAGTAGTAGTAGTATGTACATAGAGCACTGATAAACTGGTTAGAATTTCAATCTTGCTGGACTGATTCTTCCATTCCATTGGATCGGGCAACTTTGCCCGATCCAAAAATTATGGATTGACCAACAGATGAGGCAAGTTCTTTTAGCTGCCTAGGAGTTTCAAAATTCTGTGGATTTGTAGCTTTTTCTAAAAACTTTTAAAATTTTTGTTGATTAGGCATTGATGTGTCTGCCAACCAAGATGAGGCTGGGGACTCGGAGACATTCCAGTTGGAGTATATGAAAGATCCGCACAACAAATGGGCAATCAGAACTAAAAATAACACTTACTGGTCATTGGAAAATGCTTCTGGAATACAGGCAGTTGCTAAAGAAACGTAAGTATTAATTTAGGAGAGACTGAAATTTTCTATTTTTTTGATAATGCTCTAAAATTGCTATTTAGAAAAACATTTAAAATAGATGATTTTGTAAATATGGTCTAAATTTAATCAATTCAACTTGTACAAACAGTTCTTGATTTAGAAATGGAACCAGATGCAAATTTTCCATTTGCTGATGAGCTAAATTAGCCAGTTTCTAGCAGTTTTAACTAGATTTTTTTTTAAAGTGAGCCACAATTGTGGGCTTGCCAATAAAAACTGTCAAGCATAAGGGCACAGGATATTTGTGATAAATCCTATAAGTTTTGAAAATAAGCTTTTGCATGTATGGATCTTCTAAGTCATGCTTATACATTTGTTTAACTGTGTACTGGTAAAATGATTTATGTAATAACCCAATCAACAGACTATGGTGTTCAATTGGTAGATCTGAGGTTTGGGAGGGTAGACAATATTTACCAGGACTAGTTTGGTTTAACATACCTCCATAGCTTGTTTTTTTTTCTTCCTTCATTTGATTATGTGGCTTTCCTCCTACATGTGTAAAAATGAAGATTCCTAGTAGGGATTTTCTTGGTATTTGTGGTGGTAGTTCTTGACTAGCTTACATCTCAACCACTGGTCAAGACCATCCACCTAATCCTGTCTAGGTAACTTGCTCAGAGATGGATGTTCTCAGCCTTGATGCTAGGGTAGGGGGCATCCAAATCTTCAGTTAATTACGGGATTTTTTAAATACTGCAAGTTTAATTTAAATCTTATTTCTGTTACTCGCTTTAAGTAGTTTCTGTACACTGTGATGAGTGTAACTATTACAATCTTTGTACACTCTGGCATTGTCCTTTACTATTAAGCTGTATGCGCTGCAATAAGTTTAAACTGTTCCTGTCAATTTTTTTTTCTTTCAGAAGTTCAAAATGCCTCTTTGATTTAGCATGGCAGAAAGATGGCTCGGTGGTTATTAAAGCACCCAACAACTTGTATCTGTCCAACAAGGCAACAGGAGCGCTAACAGCTGCCAGTGAAAATGTGTCTGATAAGGAAAAGTTTCGTGTTAGAATTGTCAACAGACCTGTTCTAGTCTTGAAAGGCGAATATGGATTTGTGGCTTTCAAACTGCCAAATTCACTTAAAACGGAATATGTTTGCAACAAGTCAACATATGATTTAATCTTCCTGCAGGTGACTGATAAAGGAATTTACCATTTTAAAGGTAGGCGTCAATTCTTTGTTTGCTTGACTTTAGATTTTCCAAGAACTTCAGGTGCGGTGTCTACACATATTTATATTTTAATATTGCTTGCTTAAACAGCAAGTTTAAGCATGTGATCAAAATAAAATTGATAATATTGGCTGTTTAACATTTTAGTTACACTTGCATGTGCTAAATTCCTATATAGCTAAGTTTGTATGTTAAGATTTAAATTAAATTTGCTTTTTGTTTTTAATCTTATTTGCAGATTATCTTGAAAGCAATATTTTGTATATTTCTAAACTTTACCTATACTGTCAATTGGGTTGGAGACTTCATGCTCGGTAATTATTCCTAACCAAACAGACTAATTTAATTAGCTTGACAGACAGACAGATTTTTAAAACATTTTTTAATTCACCACTGTCTTAACCAGAAAACGAAATACTTCACTGCTTTAATTTTGTACAATAGAGGAAAAACAACTCTGGACAGCTGGTCTAGTATGCTGGACTGACCTTTATTACTATTTAGAGCCCCTCAAATTAGGAAATACAGCTGTCACCTTTCTAATAAAGTAACAAAGAATGTACCAAATAAGATGCTTGAAACAACAATAATTACTTTAAAGATCTAATTTTTTTAACTGTAGTTTGGAATGTGCAGAAATTTATAATACTGTGGCAGTTTGTATGCATACCAGTTTGTAGTACCCTGTTTATTAAAAAGGCGTTAATACATCCAAAAAATAGTCTTGATAGATAAGCATAAACTGATTGTTTTGCTTAATCTCTTTTGCTGAAGTTGCTTTTTAAGATGTGGAAGCCTTTTGAGTTAAGCCTCAAGACAAGTTTTCTTTCATTAAACAAATTCTAAAGACCGACAATCTAGTCCTGATAATTTTTCTTAAACCTAGATTGCAATTACCCCTCTATTTTGCTGTATTGCTGAACTTCCACCTACTTTATTCTTATCAGCTGTATTTTTTCTACATATTAATGTAATCCAGCTTGAACTTTCTACTAAATAGAAAAAAATCTGGAAATTGAGGTCATTCCAAAGAGATTGCATTGTCAGTATTGGGTCTTAGATAGCTAGTTTTCTTAAAGGGAGATGTGCTTTGCTTTATCCCCCTTTAAAATTTTTTTTTTTTTTTTTGCCACATACTTCTAATTCCACCCTGTTTTGTTAATCCTAGATTTATTCCATAATATTCTCCGCATACTGTTCCTATTTTACCCTGGAATTAGTTTAGTTTAATTTAAAATAATTTCCAAAATGATGCTTGTATCACTTTCTCTAATACTTTATAATACCTTCCACCCCCCCCACCTTTTCATTTACCTGCTCTTGGTGTTCTCTTTCCTAGCTAAGATACTAAATGTTATGGATTCTCAAATTCATCTGTTTTATTGAACATTACCCAGTCTTTCAAATTGCTGAATCATGTGCAACTTCAGCTTTAGATCTTTACCTGAATAGCTTTTGCCAGATTTGATAGGTTTTTAAGAATGCACATACATAGCCTTGTTTGTTAGCAATGAGTCTATGAATTTTGTTATTGGAGCTATGGTAAATTAACAAATAAGTGTACGCAGTTGTTAGTAATTCTAGTTTGTAAATTTGTTTCAAACATTCTTCTTTCATAGAAAAATTTCTAACATGAAGATGTCTAAGAGTTGCTTTAGCCTAAACAGTATCTGACTATGACAAAATGGCAGAGCATTTTATTGAAAATACTTGATACAAAGCCCTCCATCATAGAGGGCATGATCACCTCTGGGAGATTAAAATAAAACTGGATCTGACTGCTTGGAGCAGGAGTGAGCAGGATAGCTTGCAAAGGTTACTGATATTTAAATTGTCAGATTGCTTTAAATATGAACGCCCTAGGGAAATGGGGGGTAAAGATGGACAGTCACAAACTGTTAAGAGATTATTCTCTTCTCGCTCTTGAAGTCCTATAGTGGAATAGGCCTTAGCTAAATTTTGGCTCCAATTTTAACTTTAGATACCTGCGTTTAATGACTTTTTAGGTAATGAAATTTTAACCAGAAAAAAATGCGTAGCTTCTAAATTTGAGGGTTGGTTGCAGATAATGACAGAACATTGTTACTATCACCTGTGAAAGCAAGAAATCCCACTGCATATTCCAAATGAGGTCTGATTTAATATTTTTGCATGCAGCTTAGGAAAAATTCTTCCTGATTGATGCCTTTCTATAGGCTGACAGCAAGAACCATGTGGCTGACTGCCACTTCTCAACCACCTTGTTTTTCTTGTCTGCGCTTAGCATCTTATTGTGATTCTAGGAGTAACATTATTCTTCCTGCCTAGATATTGAACTACTCGGTGGGAATCATGTTAATCAGAATTTAACTCTTTATAGTACATGAAATTTAAATCTAGCTGTATTTTCAGGACACAATGGCAAATTCTGGAGTATTGGGAGTGACTCTGCTATATATGCAGACAGCACTGGACCCACACCTTTTATTGTGGAATTTCAAGGAAAGTCTGTCTTTACCATCCGAGCACCTAATGGAAACTACTTGAGAGGGGAGCAGAGTGGCATCTTTAAAGCTGATGGGAAGGAGATTAATTCAAGCACATTATGGGAGTACTAATTTTTTTTCCATTTTTTTGGGTGGGAGGGTAATTCACGTGTACATTATAATGCTTTGCATTGTTGCTTGGAAAGACCGGTGCAGTGGGACCATCATTAGCTGGTATCAAATCTAAATAGCTGTTTGGAGAGAGAGAGACAGAACAAGAAAATCTGCAAAAAGTGAGGCAAGAGTTTCAACAAGAGGCCAGTTGCATGGCCATATCTGCATGAGACTTGTTTGTTATTTAAACTCAACCTTTTAATCATATGCACAATAAAACATGTAATCTAGTCACTTTTCGTTGGTGTCTGCATAGATGATGTTATGGACTTCAGTATTATTATAAAGAAATACTGTCTGTGGAGAGTGTTTTTGTTTATCTAAGGAGCATGGCAACGAATTTGTATTTTCTTAAGCAAGAAAGCATATGAAGATGCTTCAAACGTGTCATCTATGCATCATCGACCAGTATTAACATCGACAAAACGATTTCATGTTAGATCATTTAGGATCTACAACAGTTTGGAAGAAAAAGAAAGTCTCGTCCATTTTAAAGTAACCCTGAAAGGGTGCTACGGTGAAAATCTCCTGTTCATGGTGCTACATATTCAGCTTCAGCCAGTAGTAGGTCAATCGTATGCTTCGAAGCTCATCTCTTGAAATCCATTGAAACAAAAAAAAAAACTGTACATACACATATTTAAAAAGAAAAAGAGCCAAAATGTTTTGTCATCAATTAGAGAAGGATTGAAGGAGAGGAATAAGATTTTGAAATTGTGAAGTCTTGCATTTCAGAACTAAACATTGAGTTTTATCATGTAATAAAATCCATTATATAAAAAAAACTAAACCATGTGGATAAATTTCTTTACTTTTTTTTTTTTTTTTAAATTGTAGTAATTTCTGTACCATCCCAAAAAGGAACAATAAAAGTCGCTTTCAGTGTTTTAACCTCTCTTCATGCTCTTGTATGTTTTATTTTTTTAAAATGGATAGATCTATTAATGCTCTGTTCAGAATGGCTGGGACAAACCAGATTAAAAACAGTTGATCATTGATGAGTTAATGATCACTACTTCCAATCCTATAGATAGTACGCATAGAAGATGCTGGTTCACAATCATTCAGTCTTTTAATTATTTATATAACTTAGTTTATTTTCTTTTTTGCAAGAGTGATTTTTACTAAGCAAGCTTTGGTGGAGGGCTCTTGGATTACTTTGTGTTACCTCCACAATGAAATCCAACACTGAATCCTTCCTGCTGTTAATTTGGAGGTTTCTGTTATTTGCACTAGAGCACTCAATGACCTCTCCTCTGTTGCTGTCTGATCAGAGTTAGTCATCTGGTAGTATTTGTGCAGTTTGCCAGCCAGAAGACGTTGAGATCATGCCAACCCAGTAAAATTTAATCTGATATTGGAGGATTTCTTTCACCACATGGTTGAAGAAACTAGCTTCTGTGGAGTACAGAACTGACAGCACCTGGATGGACACAACCACCAGGGAGATGAAAAGTTTTTTTTTTTTTTGTTTTTTTTTATGGCAGTAAATATAATGGGTAGCCGCCATTCTGGGTGTTTTTGGAGTGAGGATGATAGTTGGTGTCAAAAGGAATTACAGAAATTGAATTAGTACCAGTAACTGACAACAGTTGAGTCATTTCACTCCGGCTTTCTACACTAAAAAAATTGGATTACTGAATCGTGATATTTGAGTCATTCCGTGACTTAATGTTTCTATTATTTTTAATTGGGAAAGTGAATTTGGACAGCCAACTTGGAAATTGTCCGAATGTTTTCATATTGAATATTGCATCTTCAAAATGGGGGAAGGGTTGAGAGATGTGAATGAATAGAATCTCAGACAGACAGAGCTGATCAGAATCCTTAACATGTTTAATTTCATTTTTCAGTATTACTAACTTATTTTAAATCTCATTAATAGAATTATTTTCAGAACTTGTTACAATTTTCTTTAGACCCCCCCCCCCCATTTTGTAATGCACATGTGTAAGGTAAAATTTATTTAACTTCTGGTGTCTATTTAGCTGTGTCAATTTGGTTAGTACTTTGCCGGATTTAGTTTTCAGTTCTCCATTTTTAATTTTTTTGAAAGTGCAAACCCTGTTATATGCACAGTAATAGGCATATTTCAAATTGAAAATACTGTAAGCATTTGGTAAATGCTTAACTGGAACTTTGCTTTCAATCCATAGATTAGATGATATAGACTTTACTGTATTAAGATTGGCACTCCATTATGAAAAATTGCCTTTCACTAGAAGGCAGTGTTATGGTATCTTAGCAAATACATCAGTAAAATTTCTTTTTATTAGAGGTAAAAAGAGAACATTTATGGAAATATGAGATGTTGTTGCATGAAAGTAACCAGAAATTTCTGGTTCAAATCCCAATATAGCTGTTTTCAGTATCTCAAGATGCTGTAGATAATGTTATACTTGTGACAACTTCATTAATCCTATTGATCAAGTGTTGGGAATATTATGCCAGTTGCTTTTATAATGCAACTAGTGATTTCTCCCTGCGGTTTGTGGACATCATACAGCAATCACACCCAAGGCTTTAGGATGGCTAATGAATGCAGACTAGGGTGGGGCACACCATATACTGACTTGAGGGTGGTGGTGTTTTAGCTTCTTTGCTTTCTGACTCAATAATGAAGATCTGTTTAATTTGTTCTGTTTTGAATGAAATATCCACTTAATTAAAAAAGACGGACATCTGAGGACAAAAAGAATGTATTTACTTAACACTAGATTTTCTTAATTTGTAGCAATTGTAAACATTAATCGAGAAAGTCGTGTTTGATATGGAGCCAAATCGGATTTGAAATTCCAGTTAAATGAATTCATCTTCTAATGTAACTTTGGTTTTTAATGCTAGGATTTATCAAAAGCGTCGGGAAAGTTACTGAGAAAATCTGTTTAGGAGCAATACACAAGCATATGAAAGTATTTTATTGTAGAACCTGTTTTTAAAGTTTAGGCTCCCTTTTATTTTAATTTTGAAGACTCCCCCACAAACGTTTCATATTAAAATCTATAAAAACCGACCAGCTCTGTTCATTTCCTTGGATCCCGTTAAGCCGCTGGATACTGGAAAGCTATTTCGCCTCTATGTCCTACCCTAACCTTGTGGTTACAGAGCTTCAACCCAAATTTTCTCATTAATTTTCGCTACAGTAGCTCGTATTCAAAATGGCGGGAGGGTGCCAGTTTTTCTAAAATAACACCGTCAGTCGGTTTGTGATGATAATGGAACGAAGACTTAAAATACTGGTTAGGTCTGTCCCCCACCTTTTTTTTTTTAAATATACATCGGTTATTTTTTGGCAGAGAAAATGCGTTTCCTCGTGTAAGGTCGATAGTCAAGATCTCCATTTTGTTTGTATGGTTGGCAGTAAAAAAAACCGTCAGCACTTATATAGGGGGTGTTAAATTATTAATTATACACAACTGGATAATTAGGGAAACTCGATAGATTTATGCAGCCAGAAATACGACTGTTATCTCTACCTATGCTATTCAAAATGGAGCGTAACTACTGTTTAATTTTCCAGCAATCTTAGGTCCTTTTGATTTAAATTAAGTACTTTTGGACGGCGTTCGGTAATGGCGGACTGCGAGGTCTTGCGCGACATCTGGCGGTGTGACGAGACTGGGCGCGTAGTGAGAATGGACTGCGCGTTCGGCATCTCATCTTAAGTGATGAGTTTTAGCTCACCGATCCCGCTTACGAATATCGTCTGCTCGGGTCGGTTGGTTTGTTTACCTGATGGAGAGATTCGCCTGAACTGCCGCCGGCGAGAAACAGCGGACTCGGGCGCGCGATGGGAGTTTTCCCGCTGAATCGATGACTAATGAGAGGTCCCTGGAAATAGCAAGCGAGATGAAGAAGTACAAGCTGTTTTCTTCTGTCCCTTGTCGTGAGAAACTAACTTAAATAGGACCCGGCTGTGTCCATTAACGCCTCGGCCGGACATTAGAAATGGGTCAGCAATGGAGGTAGCTCGCTCAACATGTGTTAACTGCAGCTCGAGAAACTGGAACTATGAGATCGAAGGGGGGGGAGGAGAGGCTGGCGTCGGTTCCTGGTAACGAAGAAGTGCAATAATTAGTCGTCACTTGCCGATGAAAATCAAGCGAAAAAGGAGAAATCCCCCCCAACTAATGTAAGATACGTTTATAACACGTGACTTGAATAAATGGCGTTCGGGTTGCAGAAATACAGCGGCGTATCTAGGGTAAATGGCGCCCTGGGGCAAGCTCGAAATTTGCGCCCCCCCAAGTAAAAAATCGACCTATTATTTATTACTTATGAGTTATAAGTAACTAAATCATTTCATTTTATTTTTCTAATTTTGCCCAATATTATTACTGCTCCGTAATATTCACCCCACTAATTCCAAACCGTCCTTTTTATAGGACGTACCGGAAAAAACAATGAACAAATGGGTCGTTCTTGCAAGTATCATATAGAAATGCTTATACTGTCATGTACCTGTTAAGCAAAGGAATTATTCTTGTCAAATTTCGTTTATCTGCTGAAATGAAGTACGGATATTCCTAACTTTAAGTCCTCTAGAGCTAAATGGGTTAGATTAGTTACTTCTAACATCTATGAACTAAGAATTCTTAGACAGTAGTCAGATTTAACACCTTTAAGGATTTTTTAAAGTTAACTTTATCCCAAGTACTAACTATTGAAAATACCATGAATGCATAATCTAAAAATACTCTTATGAATTGAAATGGAACAAAAGAGTAACAGAAAATATTTACAAAGGGATCTTTCTAACTTTCATTGATGCAAATTGATCGATTATGTCTTCAAAATCGGTTGTGTTTGCTTCTTCGCTTTCGATGCTGAGGAGGGCAAGGTCGCGCAGGCGGCTTTGAGACATCGATGTCCGCAAATATGACAAACTTAGCTTGAGTTTGCTGAATGACCTTTCGCAGCTTGCAATTGAAACTGCTATTGTTAACATAATCTGAAGTCCGATGCGCAAATTAGGAAAGACGCTGTTATCTCCGTATTGAACAATAAATTTGAGATGTTCTGGTCTTGATATTGAAACTTTGGCGCGAGTGGACAACAACGCCCGACAGTCGATGATTTCTTCGAAGAGCTCCTCGCCGTCAATGTCAGCACTGTAATGATTAGCCAACGAAGCGCAACGTCGTCTGGAAGTGAGGGATAACATAGAGTACGAACATCAAGGAGGAAACCAAACTTTGCGTCAATATCGTGTAAACGGGCGAATCTATGCTGCATTTCGGATTGAAGACGATGAAGAACAGTCTTCATGATTTGTTCTATCTCATTGGTTGGTGCTAATGTTTCATCTTCGGAATTATCAGAAGGCCGTCGTTTTGGTCTTCCGCGACGTTTGTTGATGTCAACGTTCCAGTGTTGACTAAGATCAATGCCTTCATTTAGAGATTGGTGGGCAAGAGCATTTCCATTATCCAAGAAATGCTGCTGAAGGGCTTTGATATCATCTGCGGCACCCCGGAAGTTCATCGTTGGATCTCGTAGCCGTTTCTGAACCCGGTCGATTCGAGCGAGAATCCTGTTCCAAAATCCAAGTAATGCAAAGAAATGGAAGACCAGCATTTGGCTTAAAAGATGGTCAGCATCACAGCGTGTGTCGGATGTCTCATCATTATCATCTACCAAATTTTGCAGGTGGTTTAGAATTTTGTTTAGGAATGTTGCAAGATGTTTCACAGCATCTGCTCTTGCGCTCCACCTGGTGTCCGATGGAGATTTGAGAACAAAAGGGATGGCTTGCTTCAACTTTTCCCAACGCCGTGTTGATCGCGAAAAGAGCGCAAACGGGGAATCGATGACGTTGAAAAATGAAATAATCTTAAAACTGCTCTTTGCTGCGCTTAAACCAACGAGGTCGAGCGAATGGTTGCCGCAATTCACAAATATCACCTTTTCGTTCAACTCCGCTATGCGTTGCTGAACTCCACTGGTGTGTCCGGCCATGACCGCAGCGTTGTCGTAACATTGTGCCTTGCAATCACTCAGTGCAAGGCCACCATCTTCCAATTCCTTCAAAATTATGTCGACAATACTGGCTGCATCTTTCTTTTCGAGTAGGGTGAACCCAAGAAAGGACTCTCGGACGCGAACAGTCCTTTTGTCGAAGTCAACGTCGACATATCTCACCATTCGTGATAGTTGGTCCCGATGAGCTTGGTCAATTTTGCGCCCCCCCCCCTCAAAACGGCGCCCGGGGGCACGTGCCCCCTCTGTTCCCCCCACCTAGTTACGCCACTGCAGAAATATTCTCCAGCTGAAGAGCAGCTGTTTTGCGGATATGGATAAAAAAAAAATCAAACTCACATCGAAGTCTGATGGACATTATAATTTTAAAAAAAATATATTTACTGATTATTCACGACGTATGTACACGGGTTCGTTGTTACCAACTCAGTTACAGATATTGCGGTGAGTTCTGTAGCCAAACGTAATAATGTCTGCGCGTTTCGAAACATTTTTGCGAATCTATTATTCTAGAAATGCAATGGAAAAAAAAAAATTAAAGTCCGTTTGTTAAAAATCTCAATTTAAATGTCTGGCATTGTTCAGGGCGGGGAGGGGGGCTGCCCGTTCAACTTTTAGCCAGGTTAACCCGTTTAAACCACGGCCCGTCGCGGGAAAAGGGGGAAAATACTCGGCCCATTGTCGGCGATGGTTTGGTCGGGCGGGGGCGGGGCTCTGATCGATACCTGGCAGTTGGTAATTAGTCTTACTCCGTGGTCCGAGTTAGTACCGTACCTGGTGTTTTGTTTGTTTTGTTTTTGTTTTTTTAAACTAGACGCGTAGCGCGTAACCGAAGAAGTCCTCGAGTTATCTTGACGAATATTGAGCTTTCCGATGAAGTTTGGCTTCAGATGGAGCGGGGTGTCACCATGCGCATGCGCGCGAGTAGCGATCAGGGTTCCAAACAAAAACAACGACCGTATACCCTCCAGAGAACTGGTGAAGGCTGATATGTTTGAACGGTTTTATATAAAAAGATCGGTTTGGAATAAGACCTGGTTCTCAGGAGCGACGTCTTCGTTTTCCGGGTATTTCCGCCATTGGTTTATTTAGGTTGGATCCGGACTGTTCAGTGTTTCCCACGTTTTCAGTCCGATTCTATCGGGGCCGCCCGCGCACGCGCTGTATTGGGGGACAAATTAACGAGGCGGGAGGCAGGCGGTTTACTTACCGTACCGCGCTACGCGGACAGCATCTGTAGCCGAGACTTCTCCCGCGGATGCTAGCGAAGCAGGAGCAGTTGTAACCGGAGAACCTTCATTTTGTTTTGACGTTTTCGTTACAATGCTTTAATCCAGAATTCCTTTTGTTGTTGTTTTTTTGTTTCCAAGCTGCGAATTGGAAAGCAAAATCGGAACGAATCGCTGACAAAAACTCCGCACGAGACTGGAATGTTCTGAGCATCTGAAGCGTCTGAATTCTGTGTAGTTGGAACAGTAAGCCTGCAACCAGCTTCCGGTCCAAGCTTGCCGCCGCCGCTCTAGTTCTTGGCAGAAGAAGCCGTTTTCCGACAGCACGATCTAAGGGGAGAGTTTGCTCGATCTTAATGATGCGTGACTACCGTCGATTGACCCCCAAACACGAGCTCGTACACGTCTTGGCGCTAAACGACCCGGCTGTCGTCGTCGGGGTGGTGTCATTCTTTGACAATAGCCAGTTCTATCATGAAGTTGGGTCCTTGCTTTTGAGCCGGAGGGATGGCTGACTACAGGAATAGTTCTCATCCACCGTATCTGAGAAAGAATTAACTACTACTCTCCAGATTTATCGTGGTGGCTAATGCATTTCCAGAATCGTCGTCGAAATGAACATGGCGCCAACAGCTAAACACTCGGTTGTGATGCTCTGTCGCCCATTGCATGCGTAGCTACTGATGACACCATGTTAGAGGGATTCGCAGCGGTGACACCTGTACTGCTTACCAACAACAGCATGAAGCCTGTTTCTAACTGTCTGTGTTGAAATTTTATGGTTGGTTGGTCGGTCTATGAAGGTAATTTTTGAGATCGTGCTGTTGATAAACGGTTTCTTTGAGCAAGGGTGACAAGATAACGTTCCTCATCGTTGGAGTGGGGGTTGTGCCAGTGTGGCGGTATCGCCTCCAGGAACGGCACTGCGATGGAGGTTTTACTGGGAAGCACCAGCGGTCTGCGCTATTCCTTTTCGAATCATCCCGATGGACCGAGCCACCTCATTTTGTGTTAAATAACGTCTAGGCATTCTCAGACTGACTTACACCGCATGCGTGGTCAGTTTATAGAGGAAATGGTAATGGGCCGTGTGCAAAGATGTACGCAGGTTAAGTGGGACGTGATTTGTACGTGAATTTCGGAGGTCGTCGAGTTCCGTAAAAAGCGAGTAACATGACACGATGTAGGTGCGATGTGATATCGCATTTGGACGTCTTTCCTCAATATACTGCGGGTCATCTTAACTAAAATATGGACCCGTCCCAGCAAAGTACCATACAAGCGCCGCTGCAGGCTCGGAAATAACCAATCGCCTGTTGCTTATTTGTTTGTGTAATATCGCTTTTTAATATATATATATATTACTTCTTACTTCTACCATAATAGTTCTTGCTTTAAAGAAAGTAGACTCACGAGTAAAAACGCTAAAGGACAGTCCGGTTCTAGGTAAACTTCCGGCACCGCTAACTGCGATGACGTCATTAGTTAGAGGAGTGTTTGGTGGTTTGGCAATTGGCGAAACGGTAAATATTGGTGCGCTAATGTACACGCGCCAGGGTGCATTAAGAGAGAATCTGTGGCCAAAAAAACAAACAAACAAATTTACGGTCGTATGTAATTCTGTACATCCTCCGAGAGGAAGGCCCGTTGGTCCTATGGCGGTCGAAGCGCCGCCGACACATGCGTGTTACGAAATATCTAGGTCAAGCGGAAGTCTACATAAAGATAAGTTCGGCGTTTGGGTGACACTTCCTGTCGCGGTTTCCCCACTACTCCGCTTAATATCGGACAACTAGACTTTAAAAAAAAAAAAGAAGAAAGAATCAACATGAAAATATTCGAAGAGCGTTTTATTTAGATGAGGATCAAACGCGTGGAGTGGGATGAGGCAACTGGCAAAACAGAAATCCGACCAACGTCACGCGGAGCGAGGCCGGGTCGGTGGAGTTCGGCGGTAGCTACACGAAACCGGGCCCCGGGTCTCGAAGATGTTGGTTGGCTGCCGGCTCGATTCTCTCCTCCTCTCGTCCTTAACCCGACCTCTTCCAAGGCCGACAGATAAACGGCAGCCGATGGCTGGGTGAGGAAACCGGCTCTCGTTATTTTACAGCCGAGAAAAAAGCAATTCTGGGGGTTTGACCCGTGGCGTTTCTCGACTGTTCTGGAACAGTACGGTGGCGGGACGAGAAGTGGTACGGCGGAAGAGGATAGAAGCCATTACTCGTCTTCCTCCCTTTTCATGGTTAAAAGTATAATAATAAAAGACGATTTCTCTTTTGTTCGAACTTTCTCTGCCATTCCAACTATCGCTGGTAGTGTACTGTATTCGTTCAGTTACTAAAGAATAGTTTCCCTATCAGATGCTCTGTTTCTGCTATATTTTTATTTGAAAATAGTCGAAA
The DNA here is from genome assembly GCA_018389105.1 of Nautilus pompilius. Classification (NCBI taxonomy): domain Eukaryota; kingdom Metazoa; phylum Mollusca; class Cephalopoda; order Nautilida; family Nautilidae; genus Nautilus; species Nautilus pompilius. The sequence continues at coordinate 1,953,164 of JACATO010000588.1, forward strand.
TTAATTAGCAGCTACACATCCAACTCCTTCGAAGATTTTCAGCAATCGCGAGTAATGAGTGAAAGTCACATGCCAGCTAACTGGACTCCATATTAGGAGGGAAAATAACAACAATTCCTTCAGTCACCAAACTGTAGGTAAGTGGAACAGATTACTAAAATTATTAGTTAAGGAGGCACTGAACTCTGGAGAGCGAGCTAGAATAGAAAACTCTAGCTTAGGCTTTGTTTGCCGCACAAATGTAGCTATTTGTAGTGTGAGGTTTTGACATTGTTGAGAGGTCACATGATCCAAGATGGCCTCCAGACTAAAAGTCATCTATTAGAACAACGACAAAAAAAAACTTTAACTGGTAGTGCCAGGATGCCAAAATTTCATTTCCGGGTTTCTTGTATTATTTATCATGAAATGTACTACACTTGAATGGATGCGATGAGGGGAAACTGGATACATGCTATCTCAACTAGAAAGACATGATATCGTGATATAAATATTGTTTTTGGATGGGTTCAAATCACACACTTTTTATTTTAGAAACTTTTGAAGTCTGCAGCGAGCTTTGTCTGAAGATTTCAAACCTCTATTATGACTTTGTGGCCTTAAAATGCGACTAAATGCAAAATCGTGGATTCGCCCCGCCAAATAGAGTAATAAATGGCATGCAGTATTACAATACTTGAAATTTATCATTTCAGAAAATTCTCCAGCTTCATATTTCCCCCTCCTATCGCTTAGATTCTATGTAGGACTTCAGAAAATGCTTTTTTTTCTTATTCGTGTCTCGTTATAGTAGATTTGGAGAAGGTCTCCACAGAAGACCTTTTTTTCTAGATGGCACTTCGAGATGATTACTCATCATCGAGCGCATTACCTCACTTACATCTCTGTTTCTCCGGTTCCCTCCAAGAAAAATCCATGGTGTTCATTTTCTGCATCTGAATCATCATCGCGTTCAGCCGAGGTGAGTGTGCGCCTCCTTCTCTGCTTCTCTGTCCATACTATTGGGTGGCTATCGCCATGTGAATTTCAATTTTGATATGCAACTACGTGGAGTAAAAGACAGGACGGGAAAAGTTCATGTTACCGCAGAATCGTTCAGCCTGCGTCCGCCGAGTTCAGCTTTGGTAGGCAATAAGAGCGAATCGTGCACTCACTTCGAACTTCTTGGATCCTGTCCACTGCTGGCGGATTTACTATCACCGGGCTGGTCTCTTTATCAAACACTGCGCTGTACACACATCCTCTAATTTCGATTTTATATTGACAGGCCCGGTTTTTGTTTTTCTCAGTTGTGTTGACTTGGACTTTCTTTTTTTTTACATTTTGAGCGCGGAAATTGTTGCATAAACGGTGAGTAGCGTCTGTATGTCTTTGAGCCCGTGGCACTCATTAACTAGTTCTTTGGTGATCGGCGCATCTGAATTGTCCATACATGTTCTAAAAGCATCCATTCCCCCTCCCCTCCACAGATGCTGATGAATATGGTCAACATTCGCTACCAGGTCTTGCAACCTTCATACCAGCTCCACACCCGTAAAAGGCCTCTGTTTAGGTGCGCTTCTGGGCCCGGTCTTAATGGGATGAAGTGCATCGAACATTTGGTGGGTGGAAGTTCGGAGACTCAGTAAATTTAAAACCCACGCGGTATGGGTTCGCTTAAAGGCAAGAAGTGGAAGAGTACTGACCGATTGTTGCTGTGTGTGTGTGTTTTTTTAGGGTGACCTTGAAAAGGAATTACAGATACTGCACAGTCCTGGAAAACTTCGATTTCTCATTCGTCAAACGAAAGTAAACCTCACCTTTTTTGTACAAGTTTCCTTTTATCCATCAAACGACCCTCTCCTATAAATTCGTTTTCAAAACAATCTAACCTGTATCCAAAGGTAAAGATTTTCGAGAATCTCCGAGGTTAACCTTTACGATCCCGATATGCCCTTTTCTTTGGTAAATAAGGATTTACGTTTGCAGAGCAGGATCATCGAGAGTTGATTCGAGGTCTGTCTACTGAAACTCAACCTTTCTTTAAATAGCCTGCAGTCGTCGTTTGCTATATCGTCCAACCATTGATGAAGCTTCCGTTTGTTGTAGAGAAAATGTTTGTCTAATTTATTGCTGTTATTTTTTTTTTCTATCCCCTTTTTTTTTTTTTTGAGGGGTTAGGGTTGAAGGAGAATACGTGCTCGAGTAAGGGGTTAAGTTCTGTTGATTTATTTACAATTTGTTCCTGTTTTTTAACTTAAAAAATAAAAATCCACACGCTGTTTGTTTTTGTTCTAACAGGTAAGACTGTTAGGTTCTTTCAACAGTTCACCTGCCGAATTCTTCAGAGGGATGAAGGATTATCTTTGATGCGCTAGCGGAGTAAAACATTTCGAGTAGCGGACATTAACAACAGCAGAACAATGGTGGGGGGAGGTTACTCGTAGAGAGATATCGTACCATCCAACAACCGTTTTTTTTTTCGAGAGGCTTCTTGATCGATCGATCGATCGATTGATTGATTGATTGATTGTTTTTTATCTTTTTATAGAAAGCGGAAACCCAAGAACCGAGCCTGGCTGGCGAGATTCCATCGAATTTTCCAGCACGACTGCTCTCCCCTTCCCTCTTGTTGGACAGCGCCATTCAAATCACCCGGCCATTTATCCAGATCTTGGAGTCCTGGTGATCTATGCTTCGGTAAAAAGATGAATCATCGGTTACTCGACTGCGCACAGGCCCGGGGCCCTCGGAGCCAGCCAGCATCTCTCTTCTGTACACAAGAGCCGAGAAATACCAGCTTACATAAATCGATATATATAGGTGGGCATCTTTTCCAGGCTGCTGTGTTGTGGTAATGTTAAAACGCCAAAGCTGTCAACCAGCAAAGATTTCCGAGAATACAGCGATTTCCTATTTCCCGGAGGGATGCCGCGGGAGATTGGGGGTGGGGCGGGGTTCTGACTGGGGGGTTAAGACGTGATGAAATCTCGTTCGGGCTTTTAGCTCGTACATCGCTGTCGTCGTCGGCATCACGTCGCGCTTCGACGCCGTGAACCGCGAACCAGGCGGCGCTGCTGGCGGACCGTGAAGCAAACGTGGCCGAGCCGGCCGCGTATTAACCGAGATCGGCTCGCCACGGCCCAGATGGCGGGCATCACACCCTGCTGGCCACGACAAACGGGGTCGGACGTTTGGTCTCAGCTTCGCCAATACTTGCTCCCTGGCCCGAGATGCTGCGGAACGAGGGTCGGTTTTCTCCCCCCCCCCACACACACACACCACCACCACCGCTTCCTTATGAAAAATTTTCCAACGTCAATTTTGCGTTCCGATGTTCTTTTCATTAATTTCTATTTTCACTTTATTACTCAATGCACAGTATTTATAGTGTTGTTAAACATTTTCACGATCGTTTACATCGCTTTAATGTATTGTCAGGCTATCTGATTGATTTCTAAACGTAATCCATCGCTAATGTACCCTGATCACAATCCCACATCGCAATTTTGCCAGAAACACGCAGCGAAAGGGTTAAAAGATTTTCTGGAAAAGTAATCTTTTAATACATTTATGCTGTGCATGGGCGCCAAACTATACAAGGACTAGAGATGGATGAGTGGTGCAAGCGTCTTTAAAACGCGATACATTCAGTGTACTCGGGGGGGATATGATGTACGTGATGGGACACGAGCAAGGATTTATCGACGTACGTTTCCAGAAGACCTTTAAATGACCCGATGATCGATTCACGTGCTCGCTCAAACTGCATAAAATCTGGGCACCTTCCCCGTTTTTCAACGTAAACGTCCAATTTCTGACCGTTTCGTCGTTCAGCACCGTACAATTCCGCCCTACCCTTAACTCCGGAATCTGTCATGGTTTTGATGGTCCTTTCTGGTTCGATCACCGCAATCGGGTAATTAAAAAAAATATTTAGCTTTTGGATTTCCGGTTAAACCCGACAAACTTCTTCAACTCGCCGCACCGAGTTCTGCGCAGGCTCGTCGGTCGTGCCCACTTGGCTTCCGAAGACGGCTATCAGCCCGGATCTACGGTCCCCTTGTCCGGCCGTGACAGCGGATACCCCACACCGGCAGATCCCTCGCTGACGGAAGCGGCTCTTCCGAAGACGGGTATCAGCCCGGATCTACGGTCCCCTTGTCCGGCCGTGACAGCGGACACCCCACACCGGCAGATCCCTCGCTGACGGAAGCGGCTCTTCCGAAGACGGGTGGAGTTGGTGCCCGAGGCCTCCATGACACGACCTGCGATATCCCTTCGCTGCTTTGTCCCGAATGGCGCTCGCCGGCGAGTTATAGCCGTACAAGATGGGGTTGCTGTGCGTACGAGCGAGCACCGACGTCACCACCTTAAGAGCATCTGGCAAACCGTGACCTGGAATTGTTCGCAAACACGGAATGCACGCTAGTTTTTTTGTTGTTGTTGTTGTTGTTGAAAGCATCCTCGCGCGCTACCTGTGTAAATGTCATCCATTACTTCGCTTGCTAAGTTCAAAGATCCATCGTAGATACGGTCTGACCGAGTAGTCTGTCGGCGTTACCCCCCCCCCAACCAAGGTGGCATTAGACTGTATCTCTAGATATGCGACGTATGAACGAGACGATTATTAGGGAAAAGCATTCGATACCGGCAGAGCCGGTCCTAGCTATAAGCGACATAGGCGGTCGTCGAGGGCGCCACCTGCTGGGATTGGGGCGCCTCTTTAGCAAGCCAAATTTATCTTTATTTTTGTTTCGATGATTGGCATTAGTTTGAACATTTTATCTTTGTAGGGCTCGCTGAGTGGGCATTGTATGATGTTTATCATTGTCATTGTAGGGCTCGCTTATGACGATGTCATAGAGGGACTTTGCAGCGAAGATGGCCAGGAGGTGCCGTTAAATGTCTGCTGTAAAAACAGGAATAACCATGCCACTAGTAATCCTCTAGTAACCTAGTGTATTATGTATATAAGGAAATAATACTACAATATGTAAATAATACTATAATATGTAAATAATAGCTTAACATTTTCGTTAGCGTCAGATTAGCATGAGTAAAACTAGCATTATTTCCTTATTAATGACGCATAAGAAAGAGGGCCAACATCATTATTATGTATATAGTTCTTTTAAAAATTGTGTTCTTTATTACATATTTATTGTTATTCATCTTCTCTGTTTTTAAGATCTGTTGTTATATCTAATTATTTGTTGCATTAGTTTATTAGTTAAATGTTGTATTATTTATTACTGTACGTTAATGCTATATTCGTGTGCGCTTTGCATGTTACTCGTTCTATTGCTGTAATTAAATGTCATCTGTTTCTTTACACTCTTTGTTTGCGCAGTTTTTTTTTTAAGGTAGGTGCGTGTGTGAGTTTTAAGGGGCGCCAGTGATGAGGTTCGCCTAGGGCTCCGCATGGGCTTCGACCGGCTCTGGATATCGGCAGCTGATGAAGTGCTAGCAGAGCACGAACGGGAGGGTTTAAAGTGAGACTTCACCAATTAGAGTTGGAAACCCATCACGACGTTTGCACCAGCTAAGGTTTAATGTGCGATCATCTTAACAGGAGAACGATAGCATCGCTCATCGTATCTGCAAAGTACCTAGAGATGACCTCTTTGAGAAGGTGGTGGGGGGGTTAACCCTTTGTTGAGTACGCCCGTATATTTACGCTGGGTGGGCACCGACCCTGACACAGTTATCTCTTGTAAATACACGGGCGTACTCTTCAAAGGCTTCAAACTGCTGACATTTCCTCAAAATTAGCTTTATAGGATAACCATTCTTCAAAAAAAGGAATATTTTGTTTACTAAGACTGTAGTTATCTTTTGGCATAGTTGACGTACTTATATTTCCTCTTTCCATCAACTTTGTGAACTTCTTTTCGGCACAAACTAAACTGTTTAACTTGGTCACTATGGCGACCATCAACCAGGGCGGCGTGGTGGTCCGATGGTTAGCCTACTGGACTAATGAGGTAGCGTGCCCGTCCGATCTGGTTTGGCGGGCAAAATTGTGGCGACTAAACCAAATTTTATAACACCGCCGACATCATAAACTGAAACAAAAGATTGCCGGCCATCCTTACATCTCGATCACTTCCGGTCATTGCCGTAAAATGCTTCGATATAACGTAAACGTAATTCGTGGTTTCGCTGCGGGTCTACGGAATGAACGGCGACTTTAAAAACTATCTCTCTCTCCCAGAGAGGATTTGAGATAATTTAATTACGTATCGAAAATCAATGCCGCCTGAAAAGAGCAGCAGGAACCACTTAAGTTTTTATGTGAAAATATAGTACCGGGATAATCCGCACTAACATTTCTCGAGATTTGCTTCTGCCCATCTGCCGTAAAGACCGACGATGGCTTCGTTCGCTTCATTTTTTGAAATTATTATTATTATTATTATTATTATTATTATTATTATTATTATATTATTATTATTATTTGTAATCACTCATCATCTCTAACGCTTTTCCGATTTAGCTCCCTGAGTCACAACACGCGAGAGGGATGCATGCTCCAGTCTCTCTCTCTCTCCCCCCCCAGTGCGAGTTAATAATTCATCACGCCGCCGATGATCCTCGGTGCGCATCGGATCGATTGGGCTGAATGGGGGTTTTGTTGACTACAGAAAAACGATTCAAGAGCATCTTGAGGGCGACGGATGCGACAGCTACAACACAGATACTTAGTCCTCTCATTTTCTACCCAATAAATCACTAAAGACAAAGGGGACAAATTTTCCTCCTCGCCTTTCCCCCTAATGAGAGGCTCAACGGTTAGCTGAATATTACAGAAGAGCGGCGTAGACCCCCTTAGACAATGAAAACGGAAGGCCGTGTTTCTTGGCTTAGTTCTGTTATCACAAGGAATACTTTAATAACGCAATTGTATTTGATTATTTTATCGATTAGAACACCAACCACTGTCTCTTATTAATTTGTGGCTTATAATCGTATTCATTATCACAAGCGGCCCCCATTTGGGGAAGAAAAAAAAAATGGTGTCCTGTCACGGTTGTTGCACCAAATACCCCCCCCGCTATTTTTTTTTTTGTAAATTAGGGCTGCCCACAGGAACCATTGTGAAGTAGGAGAAATTCCTGGAAGGAAGAGATGGCAGACGGATGCTGGATCCGTGGCGTGCTCTCCGGCCTGCTTGCCACGAGCTTTTTGGCACACCTTTTCACCTTCCTTCTTCCTCCCACATCTAAAAACGAAGGGTTTTTTTTTTTTTTTAAAGTAGGGATTGCACTGCTTGCCGGATCTCTTGGGACAGGCAGCGCTCTCCAGCGGATAGCCACGGCACTACACTCCCTCGGCGGGGGCCGTCTGCATGGCGGAGATTGGTGGACTACGCAGAAAACGTGCTCGCCATGTTTTTTTTGTTTTTTTTCCTCCTCTTCTTCTGTTCCACTAAATGCTGACTATACGAGACAAGAAAAACCCTCCCCATGAACTATCGCCGTTCAGACCGCCAGCAGCTCTTGCCGACGATGTGATCGATACCCGGTACATCATGGAAAGAGGAAGGTATTTTATTTTCTGTTTCAAGCTTTGCCCCTTTTCTCCACACCATGGAATACCTGCCTACTGGTGTTGTGGCTATCTTTGGCACTACCTCAGAACTGTCCCCTGTGTGTGTGTGTGTATGTGGACAACCATACTATTTGTTTGTCAGTGTGTTGTGGCTATCTTTGGCACTACCTCAGAACTGTCCCCTGTGTGTGTATATATGGACAACCATACTATTTGTTTGTCAGTGTGTTGTGGCTATCTTTGGCACTACCTCAGAACTGTCCCCTGTGTGTGTGTGTATATATGGACAACCATACTATTTGTTTGTCAGTGTGTTGTGGCTATCTTTGGCACTACCTCAGAACTGTCCCCTGTGTGTGTGTGTATATATGGACAACCATACTATTTGTTTGTCAGTTGAGTATCTATTGTAATCAGTACAAAGTGTCATTATTTAGTCCTTCATGAAATGTAATATATAGACTCTATATAGTTAAATTATCATCCAACTATAGGTTTAAGTAAAGGCATAAGATGGCCAGATTTTGCCAAACATTACTTGAAGCCTTTTCTGATTATCAATTATTATTGCCAGTTTAAGATTACATGCCAGTTACGTATTGCAGATTATATTATCAAATTGTATTGTTTAATACAGTACTTCAAATGGCTGGCCTAGCAGTTGAGTTTAGTTTTATTTAATTTTATATTTTGAACACTAATAAGTTCAAATTGGTTTTATCTGATTAAATGAAAAAAAAACAAAAACACCACCAAGATTTTTATAGTAATTAATAAGCAAATTGGTCAGAATTTGTAATAATTATCTATGCCAGCTTATATAAGATAAAACAAAACTAATAATCAGGATGCGCTAAAATTCAGAGAGAATACTGTGGTACAATATCTGTTTACCTGGGTTCCCTCTTTTATCTGATAAACAATAGCTGCAAACACTTCTCGTTTGCTGATATGCGTACAAGGGTGTTGGACAAACTCAGACCTTTGTCATTGGAGTTATCTTAATCTCCTGCCCCCCCCACTCCAAACTGTTGAATACTGATCAATATTCGAAAGCATCATCAGAAATATCTGAATCACTAACATTGGAGAATATGTTAGTAGATTTAAAACAGCAGGAACCACAGGTATAGATTTAGTAACATGAATATCAAGCATCAATGTGACCTTGATTTTTTTTTTTTTTTTTTACTTTGAATTTTATTTAAATGTATAGGTATATACACATTCACTCTCCTCTTTCTTTCTTTCTTCCTTTGTCGATCTGTTTGTAAAATAAATAATGCTTTGATATAGTAAGAACCAAAGAGAAGTGGCAATGCACATTTTACCATAGATTTATGATAGTAGGCAGTCAAAGTTCGCATTGTTTATTAAAATTTATAATGTACTAATATTAATCATATTACTTGTACAACATGCAGTTTATACCTAGAGGAAGTATGAATTTTGACCAGGTTCTGTATTGACTTGTTTTAGTGTCGCCTAAAGAAGCTGAATTCTTTCTCTGTTACTATTATGTAATTATAATAACATTTCCTTTTACACATTATTTAGGTGAAGATAAACTAGGCTGCTTTTGTTTTCTACTGACATTTTTAAAATTCTGCGTTTGCTATTCGTTCTTTTATTTTTTTATAGCTTCTGTTAAAAGCATCTTCCTCCTGATTTTGCTACTGAAAACTAATTTTCATCTTCTTTTTTTCATATCAGAAGCATCATGGAAAACAAATTGTATTTTGTAGTTTTGTAGGTTTAAATATTACATAATTGTTTTACATAGTTCATTGTGACTATAATTCTGTGCTTTGTTTCAAATGTTTTCATATAATGTCCAAGTGGATGCCCACCAAAAGGTTACGTGAAAGCCTCCATCCACACTTCACAGATGCTACAAGTGAAGCATAAGAATTAAGATGGTCTATAACATACCATTCACTTTAAAATGGCTTCAAGAGGTGTAATCATAGCCAAGAAAGAAGAAAAAATGGAAGAGTTTGATTAATATTAGAATCAAGCATGGTACGTTTTATTCAAACAATCTCAGACAAAATGGCTTTGTAAGCCAGTACACACTTACTCTCCAAGACTAATAGTCTGCTATACATATTTGCTAGATCATAGTGTATGGAAGTAAAAATGAAGTGCTACCACAAACAGTTACTCATTTATTTTCTTCTTTTTTAAAACCAAAATTTAAGCTGCATTATGATATGTAAAAATGGATTTTATTTGAATGTTTTCTTGTATTTCTGTAAATTAGTCAGCTGCTATTGGTTTAATTTAGGTTAGTGGCTACAAGGAAGCAGGGAAGCCATTATGGCATATGCAAGGGCCTCCTGGGAAGAGAAATATTTATCAGTATGATCTTAGAATTGGTTTTTGCTATTAAGTATATTTGCTGCTTTATGGTGATCCTTTCCATTTGAGGGAAAAATCAATTCTGTTTTTTTTTTTCTATTTCAAATGAGGCCAAGAATGATTCTCCTGTGGCAGATCGATTGAACACGAAAGAAAGCAATTAAATGTAGGATTTCTGTCTTAGCCACATCTTTATGTGCAAGAACTCTTTAAACTAGAAGTTATATATTAGTATGTCAAGAGTTCCTGAGGGAGATGGATAGATGAATATCCTTTCATAATGGCCAAATAGATGACTGCCAATAATTGCTGCTGTATTTATTGCCAAGAGTGTGAGAGAGAAGATTCAAAATTATTTGAGTGGTGATAACTTAACTTGTAGAAGATTATGACAGAACTACATTAAGAAATATACTCTTTCCCTTGTGTAATATGTAAACAGTGTTGTTGTTTTTTTTTTCTGTTAGGGAGGAATGTACTTTATTAAAATCATTGTTGAGTCTTTTTATGAGATGAAACCAGCAACATTTGATGTTTTCTGTTACCAAGTCTGCCAGTAATATATTTGGATTCTCACATTGTATAGAAATTTGCATGGCCTGCCTCTTAACTAAGTTGGTCATCTTTCTCTTGTCTCCATATTTGGCATAGCCTTATTGTTGATGTTTTCTAAAGTTTTGCTATTCTTTTGTATGAAGTTGTTTCCTCTGGTGCAGCTGCCTGTATACAGATCAGTCAGCCATGAACAGTGCATAGATGAATTTAACAGACAGATAATGGAATTTAGTCATATTCAGTCTTTGATGCCTTCTGTTCATTATAAATATTGTTGCTGTGTGGGCAAATCAGGGAAACAAAAGGGATATTAGTGTTTATTTGAGATGACAATTTATGTGCCTCCTAGTTTTGCTGGTTTATAGATGCAAAATAAAAGTAAGCCATGCATGAAAATTATTTCAAAGAAGGATGTGGTTTTTGTTTGTCAGTTTCTTTTAAAAGCATTATGATGGCCATACAAATCAATTTGTTGGATTATCAGGAACCAAAGCAGTTTAAGAATCAATGTACTGACAGTTGTGCTTAGATTTGCCTGGTTTAGACTGGTAGTTACTCTACTTTTTAGAATTTTTTCTTTAGAAACTAAATGAACCGCCTAGATATTTGATATGCTGCCTTGTAATTCAGTATAATCTTAAATATATTTATTTTTTCCCGTTTGTTTACTAAAGATCTCAGCAGTTAAAAACTAGATACCCTTATATCTATCAGAATTTGTAAATATATTCTCAAATTACTGTGTTTAAAGGCTTTTATTTATTTCACATGATATACAATATCTACTATTGTTGTGTTCTCCAAGAAACTGATTAAATATAAATTATGGATTTTAAATGAACATTCCTTTTTTCTGTATTCATTTGGAATAAAGAAAATTTAAAAATACAATAATCTAATGTGCACTTATGTCTCTTCTGCATAAAGCAGCCATTGTCTTACTCTGACATCAATAAAATGTATTAACCAAGTCATTTCTGTGTACTGTTGAGTTAAAATATCTGTTATGGTAGCAGTCTTGGAGAGAGATGTATATAGTTTTAATATTCTCTGATTAAAAAAAAAAAATAAAAAGCCCTGCAGTGATAATGTTTAGGATCATTATAAGCACAGGTGCCAGTAAATTTATTAATTTGTACAAATGTTAGTGTGGATTGTCATAAAATAACCCCAGATAAACTCATCACACTCAGCACCATAGCAATCTGAAGATGGGGGTTGGTTTGGGGTGCTCCTGTTTAAATCATGGCACTTGATCTCTCTCAGCCTGACATCTGTGAACCATAGACATTACCAAGTGTCATAATATACCTGTTGGTGGAGGGTTAGGGGATTCTCCTCTCTTCCTGTAAGTGGAGCCATAGGAAACAAGCCAAGTTGATACTAGTGATACATTGTTAAAAATGAAGGAAAAAATTCAAATCTTTGTCAAGAACACTGAGTTAAAATATCAGATAAACTATTTCTGTATTTCAGTATAGATCTGTTAATTGTGTGTAACTAAATCAAAAATTAAAATCATCATTACTGAAATGCAAGAACTATATTCTGAATTTATAATGTGAAGTTGAATACAGCTCGCTGTATACCAGTAAATTATAAATTGTCAATAAAAGTAATGTATTTATTTTTTTCATCCAAGGCGCAGATTATTTACATTATTTAAAAATCATGGATACATTTTAAAAAAGAAAAAGGGTTGTTTTTTTAATACATTATCAAATTATATATATATTACATTTTTCTGTAAGGTATTCTAAGCTTATTATAAATACAGGACTGATTCAGTTATCTACTAAGGTGGTGCCAGCTACAGATTTTACAAATAGTAGCTAATTAAAATATTAAAAGGTTTTTTTTTTCTTTGGACAACTTGTTGTGGATTTATGGATGAATGCTTTGTTCAGTAAAACTGTTGAGGTTGGAAATTGTTATTTTTAAGATTTAAGCTAATAATTTACAGGAAGCCATATAATCTTCCTGACTGCCTCTCTTTGTGTATAATTGTGATCAGTTTGAAAAGTAAATAAATAAGACTAATAATAGCAACAAAAAAACCAACTACCGACAGATTGCCTTTTGTTTTGGAGTTAAATGAAAGATGGTAAAACTAAAAGTAACATTATTTTGACTTTTGTTAAGTTTCCATTTGATTTACAAGGTATGACATTTTTTTGTCTCCTTGACTAGAGAACTTGCAACAACTAGACTGAGGGCCCCTTCTGATTTTTTACCATAGTTTGTTTTGTTTTTTATTTTTCTGGATATTTATGTCTGCTGCCACAATTGTGGACTCACCAGTAAAACAATTTATTGGACATAAAGGCGGACATGTCATTGAATAAGTCTTAAAAGTTTATTTTTGAAGTTGTTAATATATATTATATAAGTGTCTGTGTGCACTAATATATTGGTTGTATATGGCATTTTATTTGTATTCAACAATTATGACAGAATTGTGTCTGTCAGCCAATCTGGGAGGGTGGAAGGAAAGTAGCTGGTTCAATGATCAGTGATTTAATTGCTTTAATCTTACCTTTTATTAACATGTGGAAGCTGAATGTTTTTTTTTTTTTTAATTTCTATTTTCACTTTAAATTGGCAGTTTTCTGTTTGTATTTTAAAAAATACAATTTTTATGAAATTTTTAGTAAAATATAAGCTTTAACATTTTTATTTAACTCTTTCATACGCTCTGAAAGGGAGAAGGATAAAATTTAGATTAATGAATTTTTAAAGTTACAAGTTTTAACGGAACACTTTCACCTGGATCGTTGCAGGTGAAAGAGTTAAATGTACTGAGACAAAGACATTTACATAGTTTTAATAATATTAATACTATTTATTATTTAGTTTTACTGCTAAAATTACTAATCACTAATTATCAAATGCATGTAAGATATAATTAAATGTTCTCATTCATACTTCAAAAATTGCCAGCTTTTTATAGGCCACATAAAATAGGTAGTGATGTCAGAATCATTACTACAGAAACTGGCTTTCACAGCCAAATACTATGACATGCAAAGTTTGTGTGGTCTTCTTGGCAGGAGAGCTCTAGTGCTACCAATACATGTTTGAACAGTATCAAAAGTTTAAATTTACTGATGATGTACGTGAGTTATTACAAAAATATTTCAAGTTATGGAGTAAATTCTATTTAGTAAGAATATTTCAATAATTTTTTAGAAAAGCAGAATCATGAATGTTTAAAAGTTTAGATTAAAAATAAATGAACTTAAACAAAAACTGGTGAACACTTCATTTCTGAGCTCTTTTAAAAAAAAATATATATATATATATATTTTTTAAAAAAATGTATAAGCATCAGCAACTGGAAGATCAGCCATTACAATTACTGAGGATGGGAGAGGGGTGGGGATAAAGCCCTTGACTAGCAGCATTCTGACCAAATCAAAGATGCCAGTATAATTAGAGGTCTCAGTGGTGAAAGAAAATACAGACAGCATTCTTGAGTGGGGCTCCACCTCCAATAAAAAACCTGAATAGAAAGAGAAGAATCAGTAAATCTCTTGACAGTAATGTTAATTGATTATTTCCCCCCCTGTTTTTAATGTGCATTTGGATACAGCTCCTTTGAGAATAATATAAAATGATCAATACTAATTATTAGGCATTGAATAACCTAATGCAATAACAGCATAGATAAGAACTGTTGTTTCATCTTGAATGATAGACCACTGGTACATTAAGATGAAACTTTTTTTTTTTTCTTGGTTCACCAGTTAAAAATAGCAGGGGAGGAATCTTGAGTTGACATTTTTGGTATAATACAGGTTATACGTGTTTAGTAATGAGATGGATTAAAAACAGTAAATGCCTAATTATTGTACATTTTGTTTGTTTGTTTAGGGTGGGAATTATGAGAAACTTGTCCTGTGCAAACTAGATAAGCAGCAGTACTTAGAATTGTGCAGTAATTTTGTTTTCGATTAAAGGTAATGATATTTACTTAAATTTAAAAAAGAAATAAAATATTAATTTTAGTTATGGCAAAAGTGTGGTCGTTTTTAACTAAATATATACCTATTTATAATCCTAAAGTATTAGTCATTTTTTTTAAAAAATAATTGTACAATATTGGTTGAGATTATTTTAGTAAAATGGCACTTTTTGAAATTATAGTGTGGAGTCAATTTTATTAAAACTAGTAATATAGTCACCTATTTGCATTTATAATTGTATAAGTCACTTTATTTTAAAAAAATAGCAGTTGTAGTATTGCCACTAAAAAGAGAATTGTAGTATGGCTTTCGCAATTAAATTGCATTACTCATTTGAAAAGTAGTAGAAGTCAGGGTAACTTTTATTATTAAAAAAATTTTCTTTTTTGGTATTGTAGCCTTAATTGATTTAATTTCTAGAAGTATTCTAGGTAGGTTGACATTTGCAGTGGTGCCATTGCTGTTCCTCATCTGTCAAGTTGGCTATAAGTGCCATTCCTTAAAAGTTGCTGATGAGATACAGGAGAGAACTAGAGTATTAAGATTAAAAAAAAAAGAAAAAAAAGGAAAACTTACAAGGGATGGTTTAGTTCGGAAAGGATAAGTGGAAATTTATTGAATAACATTTACAGAGAGAGCACTTTTTTCCGTTCTACACTTCTAGTTTCTATGTTTGAAAAGCTCATTTTTTCTTCAACAGAATATGGTACAAGTGCATAATATACAACATACTAGGAAGACTTCCTGATGTGAGTGAGAGATCAGCTGCTGAGTTCAGAGTTTCTTCTATCCTAAGGTCATGACCTGACCTGAGCCTTCTCCTCACCCTTACTGCATAATGGTTCTGTCATTAGCATTCTGTACCATGCTGTTATCTGTGTTTCATTTATAGCCTAGGGTATTTTTAGATTAATCCCCACTGTTCACTTAGTTACTATGACACAGCAGAACCACCATTAACACTGGAAGAGGACAATAAAGAAATGGCTGGCATCTATCTATAGCTAAATAGCATGTCTATATTTGCAGAAAGTTGAATAAATCATCATAATTTTTGTTTCTTCTGTACTAGGTAAAATAGAAAACATTTTGGTTTGGAACTTAGAAACCTAAAGTATCTCTTCATAAATCAGTAAGAGATTTTTTTTCTCCTTTCTTTCAGAAATCTGAGAATTAAAAAATTGAAAATAAGAAGTTTATACGATATTTTTAGTCAAAAACTTTATTTTTTATAATTTCTTTCTTTCTTTTTAAAATCCAATATCCCCAAGATAGAATTTTACTATTACTAATGAGATTTTGGTGAGATTTATATCTGTAGTTTTTAATAAGTTGCTAATGTACAAAACATAGCCTATAATCTAAGTAACCATTGAGTTAATTTTGCATCTTTGTTCCTTTTATGGAGAAAATCTATTAAGAAAAATAATGATTTATAGAAACTTTTCTTTTGATCATCTGATTGCTACCATTCTTTTTTTGACAATATACATAATTGCATGATGTCTCAAATTATTTAGATTGCCATTTTAAAAAAAACCAAAAAACATTGATCTGGTCTAATGACAGCTAGTACTGGTATGCTGTTGTTGGGACCAGGGCAGAAACTTAATGTCACATGGATTGCCCTGGTCATTGTTCAAGGTAATCAGAGATATCTAGGCAAGATTGAAAGACAGATAGTTCTGCCTTCCACTGTGTTCTTTAGAACTAAACAGATTACTGCAGTGAACTGGTTAACCATGTCACTAGATCTTTCATCCATTGACCAACCCTAGTGCATATTTGGTACATTTTGAAGTTTTTGAACCTGCAGTATCTGGGGCCAGCCTTAATAGGGGGGAGGGGTGGAAAGCAACACCAGATGGACTAATCAGATATCTCATTTCAGGCATGTGCAGAGGATGTGCCAATTAAACATAGTCCTAAGATGGCCAACTCTGCTAATCATTAAGTGCTGTTTTCTCAGATGTGATGTCATTCATCATTTGATGTAATAAAATCTATAGGGTAATTTGGTTATGGAATAAATTATCTGAAACATCACTTTGTGTGTTTCTTTAAGAGTGTAACTAAATAAATTATTTCAAATTTTAGTGTGCCTGGTATATATTAACAGTGCCTTTCCACAATTATTCGATCACATGTTGTTATTATTATAATATACTAGTTTGTTGCAGAAAACTGCATATAAAGACAAGCAAAAGAATAAAATTCTTTGTTAAGCTGTCTTAATCAAATCTTATTATGTAGCACAAAGAGCTTCTATCTTTTTTAGCTTTTAATCAGGTAGCCAGCTAGCTGGTGGTTGGACTGCTGGGCTGCCATGGTTAAGGGAGGGCCTGGTTTATTCTCATTCTTCTTCACCAGCCTGCCAGCCACATGGGTTTTCTCTAGACACTCTGATTTCCTCCCACATCTAAAAATGAAGAGTTCTAGTAAATTTTTCTGAGCACATGATATAGTGGAGGTTCTGTAGGAAACCCCTGACTGCTGCCCCAGAGCCGCCACTCTCTTTTTTTTTTATCTTTTGTGGTACGTGCGTGAGGGTGCGTGTAAAAGTTCTTGTATGCGTGTGTATCTCCGAGGAGAAGGGAGTGGAGGGTGGTGGCCGAAGCTGTGTGGGCCCGAAACCCGGTTGGAGCAAGTTCCCGTTAAGACCTAAAAGGCTGGGTTGAGGCGCCGAAGCACCTTGTGTATCTGGCCGCCGAGGCAGCCAGAGTTAGGGGCGCAAGTGCCCCATGTTAGTGACCGCTTCCCCAGCCAAAAACCAATCTTGGGAAAAAAGGCCTCAGCACGTCAAGTCCGAAAACCGGTCTCGACGCACCTAATCTTTCCAGCCAGATAGGCAGGCCAAAGGCAAAAAGCGCCCCTTGCCTCCACTCTTTTTGGGCAGAGGACTTTCCGTCTACAAAAGCAACTAAGCAGCACTCTTAGCCAGGTAATTAAGGTGATAACCTGGTTCTTTGCTGTGAGACTCCAGAAGTCAAAAACAGGGGGGTTATAAGAAGCAGCAGCAGCACTGAATCGGCAATATTTTGTAGCATGGTTGCTCAAACAGGTTCTCAGTAGAATTCATATCAGGGTTTCAGGATATATAGGCAAGTTTAATGCCATGATCCCTCTTTCAGAAATTGGTTGAGAAGTGTGGCATGTAACTGACAGAATTGGGATGTCCTTTGACAAACAGTGAGTCTGTCTTTCCATCATGCCAGATTGCAGCCCATACCACAATGTTCCCATCTCCATATGTTAATGGTGAGATGAAGTTACTGAGGCTAAAGGTATTCTCCAGTGACCTCTCCACATGAACTGCTGAAACCTGGTCTTACTGGAGAAGACTGGATGTCACCAATACTTGAAGATGTTTCCTAACCAGAACTATTGAAGTGTTTTATTCCTATTGGACAAAACAGATATGTTTTTTGACATTCCACTGTTCTTTAGCATGGAAGATGTCAGCAAGAGAATCGTGATGGTGAATGCAGATATTATCTTTGTCATGGTGCCACTGTTAAAAGAACTTCCAGTTTTCTATACAGCAGCAGTGATGTTTGCCTCAGTGAATCTCTTGGCAGCAGATCAATGAGAAATGTTCAGATTTTTTGTTAATTGTTGTGGACTTTGGCACAACCTTGTTTAGACAGATATTACAGGATCTGCCTGCTTTTGACATGATGTTAGTGCACAGTGGTTATGTGCCTACCTGGCTATCTAATATTTACATAATCACTCCTGAAATACGTAAATTTTGGTCAGATACATTTATTTATGGGGTTTGCCAAATTAATATGTTGGGACTCTGTATCTGTCGTGTATTTTGTGGGGTTCATTTTTGCTCTTTTTATAAAATATCCATTTTAAAACCAAAACTTAATCTCGCAAGAAGCCATTTTTTGGATGACTGTTAAAGCTATCAGAAATTTAGTTCATCCTCAGAAGTCATCTTAACTCCCATGATAGAGACGACTTGTTACTCTGTAAACATCTTTTGTTTTGTAATTAGCAATGCTCGTAGTACAATTAACCTGTTCAGTGACTGATTCTGTCAAAATTAGCCTGCCAATAACCAGAATAATCAAGCATCATTAAGCCATCTAGTATCTATTAGCAATATAGTAAATTGTCAACTGAAAAAATATTCAGCAGTTTATTTTGTTGTTACAAGTTCTCTGTGGCAAGGACGATGATTTAAATGTCTGATTTTGAGACAAAATCTTATAGCTAAACCTTAGCAGTTTTTCACAATGGTAATGCAAAATGATATAAGTAGGTCATTATTAAATATTTCAAGTCATGGTTTTGTGCCATTTCTCTCACATATCCAATGAACTGCAATATTGGAGTACATTTGCATGAATTATCTATTTTTTAAACAAAATTATCAACAGAGGGAGTGACTTTTACATTACCAGCTGTTTTCATAAATTTTCATTACAAAGCATTTTCACTGTTACTGTCAATAATAGAGTTGAATGACAACTTGTGATAAGATTTATACAACTTTTCTCTTTATAAAAATAATGAAACAGCTTGAAAGTAATTATATTTTAATACCAGTAAGCAGTCCTTTTTACTTGGATATATATAGCGCCATCTTGAAAAGCTAAAAAAACAACCAGCTGACCAACCATTCCAGGTTTAAACAAACGAGTCCAGCTGTTAAGCAGAGGATTTCTTTCATGTAGCAGATTGTTGACGAAAAATAAAAGTAACGGAATATTAGGTAAAGGGTTTGCCTTTGGGGAAGTGATCGAGTTTTACATATTCTTGACATTATGTTGTTCATATTATGATTAACGGCCATGTCTATTAAAATCTTCCAGTTAATAAATTGATAAAAATGTACTTCTTGTCTAGAATGGAGATGATAGTTAAGCCCATTTATTTTTTAAAATACCTATTCAATACATATTCATTAAACCAGAATGCTTTGTTTGCTCTTTCTATAAAGGCATGTTTGGAACTAGAGTTACTGGTTTTAGTTTTTAACCTTGAAAAATCAAGCAAGATGGCTATTGTATTTTTTCATCTAGACTTGGAATGTCTGAACATATGATATGCGTATTATTTTCTCATTTTAATTTATTTTATAAATTGAAAATCTATTAATTGTTTGTAGTCAAGCTCAGAATGATTTATAGTGAAATTTAATTATCATAGTAAAATATTTTTTCATATCTTTTTCCATCTAAATTTATGAAAGAAGCTGCTTCTTTGGTGTCCTTTCATACTCTGATTAGGTTAATGATTGCTCATCTATGAAGTGATTTACTTTTTTATTTTTTCCTCATTTAAAAGAATTTCCTTGCTGTATCTGGTAAAAAGTATTATGTTGTTGGCAAAGATGAGATTGTGGAATGTCTTTTTTAAAATACTTTCACTATCTCAACAAGACTGAATTTGTATTTGAGATTCTCACTTAAAGCAGCCAGCCTTAGCATTGTAGGCATTTTCATGTTTTTAGGTTTTAAAACTTTTTGGCCCTGTGTGAATTTGGAAACCATATACTTGAAATTTCTGACAAGTTATCTCCCCTTGATATAATAGTTAAAGCAGAGCCTTCAGCTTCTATTTAAATTTCTCCGGTAAATGAAGCCATTTTAAAATTGCATGTTTTATTGTTCTTATCTACTACGTTAGTTATAATTATGCAAGTCTTGCTTATCAGTGTAACATCTTTAAATGTACACAGTTTAATTTTTAATGAAACTTACAAAAACCAAAACTGCACTTAATAGAGGTGAAATAGAAGAAGTCATGCTGAAACTAACCACCAACCAAATAGTAAATAGAAACTTTCTCACAACTCAAGTTCAGTTGAACTATAAGCGTTTAAATGAAGAGAACTTGATGATCTTCATAAAAGTCGTCCTCTTTGAGTTTTGCTTTCTTTTACTGTTGAAAATTTGTGCTTGTCTTTTTTGAAAACCTTTATAACTGTAAGCCTACTAAGAGAGTTGTAGGAAAGTAGGATTTACAATCACTAAGGGTGATATTTACAAATTAGCTAAGATTTTGTCACAATTATATATAAATTTTTTTTTTAATAATAGATTTGTTAATGAGTGAAATAAATTACCAGTAATGTGTAGTTGACAGAGATGGTGTTAACCTTTTCCCTAGAGGCCCTTGATCGAGCTATAATGGCTTCCTGCCTCATTGTAACTAAACTAATCAACAAATTACTTCATTGTTATTATAGCAACTGAACACCATAATCTACAGTAAGAAGCCAACATGGTTGTTGAACTGCCTGTTTGTAAGCAATTTTAAGCAGTTAGCATGTTGTATTGCTATCCATATTGGTAAAACGTGCTTTAGTATATATGTTCATTCAAAGTAATTTTTTTGGAATTCAGTTATTAAAACAGTCTTTTTTCTGTTTTTGATGGCTTAGAGATGAGACCATGGTCTTCAAACAATGAACATGTGCAACAGTGGTGGTTACAGTTCATAATTAGTGAAGATGGCTCCCAACTAACACACAATCTAAATACACCACAGGTTATCAAAGATAAGCCTGTAGAATACATATTAGGCACTCATCTAACATTTTGCATTAGCTATAACAATATCAAAAATATTATTCTGTATGGTAATTTAACCCCTTTTTTTAAAAACTGTATGTTAAAAAATTACTATTTCTCTTTTCTTTAATTTTTTATTCTTGAAATTCTCTAGTAACATAGGATGCATGTTTAAAGAAGAAAAAAATATGTTGAGGATTTTCTTTAGTGCACCATTTACTACATTTTCTAGTTATTTCTTCTTCATTTAACAACTATTTCCTCAATATCTTTCAGCAGTTTTATTTTTTTAATGAATGTTTGGAATCCAAACCCCACTTCCAAATATGTTCACAAGGAATGCTTGTTATCCAATCATCTTTGAGGTTGTCCAATTTAGGCTTCATGGGCTGTCACATTACTGGGCTCAAAACAGCAGGGTAGTGTCCTCTTTAGACTAGGACTCAGCCTCTCTGAGTCATCAAATAGTGTGCTAGAGCTAGCTACACCAGACCACAGATGTTTTGGAAGGAATGCCATGAGAGATTGGAAATCTGGCTGAAGATATTCAGTTACCAGTCTTCAGACACAAAAACCAGAGAAAGAGAGAGAAATAAAGAAAAAATGAAACTGTGATAGTTTTCTTTTGGGGGGGGTGGTGCTTTGGATTTTTAACAACTTTAAATAAAGGAATTTTTTAATAAACCTAGGAAAAATTTAGAAAACTTTCCCACAATGCAATGTTTTGAAACTGATAATTGCTACAAGTCAGTAAAATGTCTGCCAATCTTCAAAAGCAGATCTAAGACTAATTCTGTTGTTGTACTTGTTTGATGAAGTCTTTAAATGTGATTTCTTTCTTGTGTAGTTTTGCATTTTCTTTTATTTAAGTGTTTTACTTTATCTGCCATTTTTTTAAGCGATAATTGGCAGATAAGAACCAGATCCAGATTACATACATAGCTGCTATAATATATGTGAAAGTAATTCAAGCTGTTGTTTAGAAAACCCATCATAATGGCTGCCATATTTGTGATAATGGATATTTTACACTCATATCATTGTTTTGTTTTATAGGTTTAACTGCTTTGACATGTAACTAGTGTGTTGTGCTATAACAAGCTGATAATGTAAAATGTTAAATATCTGATGGTTTTGTTATTTAATACCTCCTGGCATACATTTTGAACCACTTTTTACCAGTTGTCTCTTTTTGACATGCTCAAGTCAATCATCTGGCTGGCTGCCTGCATGTAGGTGAACACAGGTGAAGGTGGATGTCAGAATAATCAAAGGTTGCTCACAAGAGCCAGGGATATTAGCATACACTGGGTGGCAGGCTATCATAGTGAGAAGTACTCTTCATCTGTCATGCTAGTTTCCTTTAATCTTTTTTCACCTGCATTTCCTCTGGAATTTTGGCTGCAGAATGCTTTTACTAAGAACATTAGAAAAATTTCATAATATTGTGTTCATTGGACAGATCTGGTTGAGGAAGCCTGGTTGGTACGGATCACTTTGCAATGACCACACAGCGTTATTCTGACTGTGTAGTATTCTATAGCCATGTAAATCATCATACTCATACTGCCATTATTTTTTTATAAGACTCCTTCAGGCCAACTCTTGTTAGGGTTTTCCTTGGTTTTCTAAATGGATGGGTGGATACAGGTACAAGTTACTCTTCTGATCCTAATGCTCAAATACTTAACCAACTGTTGTAAACCTTAATTATCAATGGTCAAACACCTGAGAAATTTGATATCTTATTGTTTCTATGGTGGGGATAGGTTAACTAGCAGTCATTAATTCACTAGTAGAACAACCTCTATTAAAATCAGAGGTTCAGTTGGTGAATAAAAGCTAGCTTGAGATTGCATTCTTCACTGCATCCACCCATTCTCTTCTGGAGCATTCATGTGATGATCACAGTTTTACCAAAGATCTACCATTTTTGTTATGCCTTTTGGTTAGAAAATCATGCACAGATAAATACTGTTTTTTTACACAAATCTCACTCCATAAAATAATGTTCAGGTATGTATGTACATACAAAAGCTTGGATAAAGGGAAAAAAAGATATTTATCTCTGTGGTTAACTTCAGTTGGTCAGTGAACAAAATAATAACAAGAGAGATCCTACTGATCTTTAGTCTTTTTGTAATGTAAATTTCCATCTGGAACATTAGAACAAGACCACAATGAATGAATAAATATAGATCAATTTTAAAAGAAAAAAATAGACAAATTTGGTGTTGCTGTCTGTCTGTCTTGCTTTAGATATCATGGTTTAGTCAGGTTTCATCCTTGTACAAAAATGACACTGCTTAATTCTTGATTTGTCCATATACCAAGTTTTCAAATCTATTGTCAAACATGTTAGTGTTCTAGTGTAGAGTGAGAAATAATTTCTAAGAGTTCATTATAAAAGCTAGTGAAACACAAAACTCACATTTTATCATGGCCATTGTCATGTTTTTCTCTAAAGAAAAACAAAACAGACTTATTCTATACCATGTTTCCTTGAAACATTCATGAGTCATCGACTTTTTTGGTTACTCATCACAAAGTGTTTGTTAGTAATTTTTTTAAATAAATATAATTAAATAGTAAAAAGAATGGCATCAAAATGGGGAGGCTTATCTTGTTTTTAGTGTAATGCTTTTCTGGTCTCATAAAAAAGAAGAAAGTGGACAGACGGACTAAGTTTGTGTACCTGATGTTATGGTGATCTAACAGTAATATGGGATGGGTTAAGATTAACTCTTGTGAAAGCATGTACTTTATGCTATAGTTACAAGGTGGTGTGGATTAATGTAACTTCAAACCAACTCTTGGAGTGGCACAGTGGTAAAGTGCTGGATTGTTATGGTTGAGGGACTCTAGTTTGGTTTCGGCAGGGGACCGATTCTCTTTGGCATGGTTTATTCTTGCTGCTCTTCACCAGCTGGGAGTGTGGATTTCCTCTGGGCATTAGTTTTCTCCCACATCTAAAAAAAAGAAAAAGAAAAAGTGTTCTAGTAGGGATTTTCCTGCTGCAGTCATAAGTTCCAGGCCCCATGTGGTGCGGAATCAGCAACACTTCCTAGCGTACAACTGTAGCTCTATGCTTCCTCTCCATAGCTGCCTTATAATATTTGTGCTCACCAGATTGCAATTCTTTGTGGTTAATCGCTCATGATCCCATCCCAACAACAACAAAAAACTAAGATTTTGAATTTATTAGCTACTTTCCCTGTTTCCAGGTTCTTTCATTTTTAAATGAAACTTTTGTTAGGATAGTTACATTAGCCATGTTAGTTTGTTTAATTAGTTTGAAACTATCAACACACTTTAAAAAAAAAAAGAAGCATATAACTCTAGATGGTCAAAAAATTATTTACCATTTGCCATAGGAAAGTAACATTTTCAAAAGCAACAATTAAATCTAATGTTTAACGTGTGTTTAAAAATATTTTAAAGGCATACAACAAAAGACCAAGTGCCACCTGTTCTGTTTAAACTGCTGTTAGAAAAAAATGTTTAAGTCAAAGAGGAACAGATAAGTTATCTTTTTTGTTACCTGACTTTTATTAACAAACTGTGTGTACGCGTACTATTGACCTACCTGAGATATTACAGGTTTGTTAATATCTATTTAAAATGCTAAATGCAAACTTCATTTTTTTTTTTTGTTAGTCCAGAAGAGAATTTCTCATTTTCAGCAGGTTCTTAGTTTTTCTTCCAAATGTTTTGCAGACTACTGAGAAATTAAGGATTTTTTCCCCTTTATTACACTCCCCCACAAAAACAAAACCATCTCAAAGTAGCGGCTAGTTGCACTTTCCTCACCTGTCTTTATTATTATTATTATTTGTAAAGTTTTAATTGTTGCCAGTGTAAGAATACAATGCTTTGACATCTTATAACATACATATGCACAATGAGTTGTTGGGGGTCGTCGGTGCTTCATCTAACTTCCTCTTAGTTGAGTTATACTGACTCAGTTTACAGATTTATAATAAGATGTGACACTAACTCTATCGCATCACATCTGTTGGTTAATGAGTTTCAGGCAGCTAGGAAAATATTTTGGCATCTTTTTGGAATTTACTCCAAACCTATTACAATTTGTTTAAAAGAAGAAGAAAAAAAAAAGGGCTAAGAACTTAGCTGATTGTCTATCTGTAGAGTTCCTGTAGCATATTTCTTTCTTTAAATAAATCTTAAACAGGAAGGTGCTGGACATATTACATTATGTATTTTAATGATATATTTAAAAAAAAGAATACAGTTTAGGAACTATTAAGGGAATAGAAATTTCTAAAAGGTTGTTTTCTCTCTGCCTTTCTCATTAAAATGTGATTTTACTTGGGGGGTTCTCAAAAATTTTTTTTACCAATCTCAGAAAATAGGCCACATCTGAAAATAAATGGATTAATTCCCATTAACGCTGGTCACCAAGGCTCATATCCTCCACATCTTCCCCCCCAACTTCTAGCTCCCTGCTGAGAGATGTCTTGAAGACTTCAAAGTCAAGAAAGAGGTTCCATAAGAAAAAGTCTGTTATATTATACCTTTAAAATAGTAATTCAGATTGATGATTATGAAATGAGTGACCACCACGTCATTTTTTCTAAAAAGTAGGCGTGCACAATATTTTGGAAAACTTGCGTAGCATGGTTGTCTTAAATTGCTTTTTTTTTTGTCTGTATATCTATCTTTTCCATATTGTTTCCGCTGATTTGTCCATCCACCTTAGAAGATCATTTCCAAACTACAAACCCATGATTTTTCGAGTGAAACGAATCCTTTAGCAGTAGTTGTCTGTAGAGCATATAACTATTGTTCCTTGATATGTTGCTGGAGTATCTCATTTGTTATTTATGAATGAATTATATAAGTTGAAATAAATATAGATTCTGATGACAAAATTAAAACAATTAACTCTTCTTTTTTTTTTAAGAAGATTTTTTAAATCAGTTGTAATTTGCCTGCTTTTTGCACCATTTAGATAAAACAAAATGATTCCTTTTATTTCAATTTTTTTTTGTTTTCTTTGTCTTTATTAATCTGTAACATAACTTCCAAAATTATTTTAGTTTATAATTTTTTTTAAATTATGAGAATAAAATACCATACAAGGAAATATATTTAGCATGGGTAAAGTGTGCTTGAAGATGAACTGCTGATAGTAACTTATGTAACTAATAGTAATACATGTCCAGGAACACTTACATAATTCTGCTGTAATATTAATGACTAATAGTAATAGATGACCATGAACACTTACCTCAATAAAATTTTACTTCCCCACTTCTTTCTGAAAATTACAAGCTAAAATTTCTTGTCAGTCTCAGTTCAACAAATAATCTAATTCTATGTGATATTCCATTGATTGAAAGCAACAAGTTAGTTTGTTTTTCTAGCCAAATGAAATTATAAAATTCTTTATACAGATGTAATTAAAATTTAATTCAAGATTGAGATAGGTGAAACTGTTGCATGTATTTTAAGATTAACCCCTTTTCAGTTCCATGCGTTAGGGTTTTAAAAAGCTTGAAGAAATTTCTGGTAGGTATTTGCATATCCAATAGTTTAATATGGACTTTAGGCAAGTGCAAAGTCCATAATAAATTATTAGATATACAAAGTAATTTACCCATGAAAACTATGCACGAGTTAATATATTTATTAAAACAATAATTTAAAAAAATATTAACTGCAATAAATGTAGTTTCAATTAGGAAAATTAAAACTAATGAAATTTTAAACCTTGGCAATAAAAGGAAGAAAAAACAGGGCAGAAGCTCAGCTATTCTTGATTATATCCTTATCTTGCAGTGTTTTCTTTTAAAAAAAATATTTAACAAGAATAAGAAATAAAATTGCAGGACTTCTGCTTCATAGTCCACTGGCCTTCCAGATTTCAAACTGACAAATTCGCCAGAAAATTCATTCTAAATATAAACAAATATCTGTTGCTTCTATCAGTTTATTTTTAAAAAAAGGCAGAAAAACAATTACAATTTTTAAAAAAAATATAGCACAATTTTAAGAAATTAAACTATGGTAAATAAACCAGTAAAACTACTAATAAAAATAAAATATAGATACAAAACTAGATAAATAAAATATAATATGCACTCACTTTCTATTCCTCTTTGTCCTGGTTGGATATAAACTAATGAATACAAGCTGTGTATACAAGTCTAGTAATATTTACTTTATTTTTAAACTACACATGTTTGGAATGTTCATAGCTAGCCGATGATGTGCATGTATTCTCTAAGGAAACTGGAAAGTAGTTATTGTAATGACATTTTTTATCAGAGCTGTAAAATTTTATGGCCATAACTGCTACTAATTCCAAGAAGTGAACTTGCCAAATAAACTAGCATTGGTATGATGAGGACAAGAAACATAAGCCTTACAAGCTCTTTAAGATGCTGGTCTTTACTTTTGGGGAGAACAGTGTCTGTCTAATCATAGAATCATAGCAACAGTATCTAATGCTGCATGCACTGTGTGGTAGTGATTCAACTTGACACCTACCTTCTGATGTACAACTGGTGGTAGCTGGCTCATTAGATACTATTATCTTTTGGAGCTCCTTAAGATATAAGTGATACTTTCAGACTGACATGTCCTGGAAAAGCCAACAAATACTGTAATGATTTTATATTCCAACATTTTTTAGGTGCCAGTCTGAAATATAATTAAAAGTTATTAGTATCAGTTTTTGTCAAGAACAACAGTTCATGCTAGGTTAAGGGCTATATTTACTGTAGTTTCTTAAATTATTTTGTTGCTGCTTCAGATGGTTTGATGATTCTACATGCCTTTCATATAATATTTAAGTTTTAAAAACTGCTTATTATTAAAGCTAACCAACAGATGACAAAACTTCTCATTTAAATTGTTCACATCTATCTGTACTTGTCTGTCATTCCAATGTCCTCCAGCATGACTTTCTGAAAAGTTGGAAAATGTGAAAACGTTGTCTTTCACCTTCCCCGAGAGGAGGAATAGCTTGACTTTGAACGCCTTCACAGTTGAGTACAGACCGTGTACAAGCACTCCCATGCTGGCAGTTTCAGTTCCAAGTCATTTAAATGCCCCACAATGTGCACAGCAAAGTTAGAAAGCCAAACTGCTTGTTTGACCTAAGGGAAATCTTCATCTTTTCCAAGAATACGTTGATTTCTTCCTTCAGTTGCTACACACTCTTTTTATCACTTTCCCTGAAGTAATTCAGTGAACTTGGTGTGGTACAAAGTATATGTTCTTTGCACTGCTCTTCAAGGTGGACAATGAATTGCTGGTAACTCAGCTTCATAGCTTGAAACAAATTAACGAGCTTAACATGGATGCTCAGTTCAAGCACACAACTCTTTTATAAAGCACCTGGTGGATGATGCAACAAATGACTTCTTGATCCAGACTAATCTTTTTGATTTTCTCTCCAACTCTTTGCAGAAGTCTAATGTTTTTACCTATTAAGTTGAGAGATCTGTCTGTTGTGACAATAGCAAACTTTTCCCACGGTAAATTATGAAATTGTGTCTTTTGATGCAGTTCTTCAATCTATTAATAAATCTTATCTTGTTGTTGTGTCCTTTATAGATACTATAGACAGCAATTCTTCAACAATTTCAATCTGATCATTGCTGCCTTTTATGAAAACGAGTAGTTAAGCTGTGTCCCTGATGTCTGCACTATCATTCAGCATGCTATTGAGTACTGCTTGAATGACCGGGCTTTCCTATTTAACTGTGCTGCCAAGTCTCTATCAATCTGTTCAATGTGACGTACTATTGATCTTCTGGACAAACAAGCCACCTCTTTTTTTTCTCAGGACTATATCAGCCACATCAATCATGCATTGCTTCACAATTTTGTGTGCAAACAAAGCTTGCAGCATTTTGTTTACTGAACACAGTCTGCTGTTTTGTAACTGAAGTGAGAGATTCTGTGCTTTCTTATTTATTAATTAGCTGAGAGTTTACAGTAAAAACATGCATGCTTGGAATTATAGTGGCAACTCAAGCTCACAGCTTCATGCCTAATTTGATAAAGAAATACTGTCTTTTAGTTCTTTTTATTGAACATTCTGCATTTGCTGTCTACTTTTTGCTTCTTGGAGTCATTCATCTTTTGTAAAAGTCATGAATACAAATAACCACCATGGAATGGAGAACCAGAACAAGAATCTGATAAAGTAGTGTTGAGCATACATTGTTGGCCACTTGTATGACTTTGGAAGTCCACAGGGTATATTTAAGTCTACAACATTGCATTGACTAATTGTACTATACCTGCAGTGTCATAATTCAATTGACAGAGGTTGGTTATAGGCGTGTAAACCATTTGGCTTCCAATCATTGGTTGACGTTAATCACTATAGATCAGCGTTTCCCAAACTCTCTTGATTGCAACCCTAAATACAATCTTTTCCCATCTTGTTGACCCAAAGGGTTGGTAAATATAGTTTTAATTGCTGATTATTTTGATGTATAGCATTTATTAAATTAGGTTTATTGAAATAATTTAAATAACTAAACCAGAATTAATTTAAATAACTTTCTAATCAGTCAAAATGAAAAACATTTCAGTGGCTACCATGATGCTGCTTCTACTTTTGGGTGAACTTTTTGAGTTCTGGTTTTATGTTGATGTACAGAGCACAACAAAAGTCATGTGGTTCCTTGCTTTAGTCTTCATCATCATAAGATCTGAAAATCCTTGTTCACAGAGGTAGATTGTTGGGAAAGGGAGAAGAGCCTTTTCAGCTTCCTGAGTCAGAATTTGCTTATCATTGAGCTGGGCCCAATATTTTGAATACATAATTATGAGTTATGAGTTCTGTCTCAGAAGAAATACAGAAATAACAAGGATATCCTTCTATTAAACTCCAAAACCACACAAGATAAGCAACTACCTAATATACACTGAATACGTGAAAACACGAACAATGAGAAAAAGGTAAATATAAAATATCAAAGCCTCGAGTCACCATGCTAAAAAATAATTCGCAAAAAGATTTATTATGAAGTAAGCCTGGTAAATTGTTACATCCTACCAGGCAGTGCAACATCCCAACTGGCAACCACTGCCCAGGGTTCGTTAAGGCACAGCATCCCATTCCATTGACACTGTTTTTCTGATGCCTCCTTCAAAAGATTTTTACATTGAGCACGAATTCTGATGGATTCCTTCACAATTAAATGTAAAAGTGAATTACAAGGCAATGAAACAAACTATAAAATTGAACTGTTTCATCACAGCAAAAAATTTTGCATTTTGTATGCATGCAAGATTAATCAGTGTACAGCTCTGCAGCAAAATGATCGAATTCCAATTGTTAGTGACTCTTGAGCTTGATGGCTGTGTGTGTGACAAATAGTCTTAAATCACCCCTATCAGTAATTTTCAGTCTATTATGTTCCTTAGTTAGTAGTTGTATAACAGTACTAAACTCCTACTTCACAGCCACTTTGTTTGAATTGTACTATTTATAGTTGCAAAGGAAGAGATCAGAAGCTTCGCGTATTTATAGAAGATTCGCGGTGTAAGCGAAAGATCTTTGTGTCCATTCGGGCCTAATCTTCATGAAACGTAAATAAAACATTTTCGTTTGAAAAACTACACAGAACAGTCTTCTATCATATGTCTAGAACTTGTAGGAAATGTTATTAAAACCTTAAGAAAATAATATAAAATCCTTACTGGAAAAAATGACGTGCAGTCTCACTTTCTTTAGTTTCTAAGTTGGTACCGACATCATTACTGTTATGAGTCAAAGTGAACTTTTATTATGAATCTGAGTGAAGTTATGTATGCTGATGAGAAAGAACTAGTAACAAAATTTCAACCATTTATTAACAAACTAAACAACAAGACTCTACTTAGGTGTAACAGCTATGTACATGGTCATGGCCACACTACCAGTTCACAATTTAAATATGGAAATATAGATACACTTAAGACAGCTTGGAGTTTTTTGGGTTCTTCTCCAGTGGCGATCTTGCTGGGGTCTGGTGGTGGGCCTGCTTGATGGTGGGTTGGTGTGCTTTCATGTTTTTTCTCTGGCAGTGCTGGTGTTGAAATGTCAACTATGTTGATCCTACATTTCTTCTGATTAGTTTAGGCCTGCTTTATAATTTGAATCCTTCAAGTGACATTAACCACATGCTGTCTATTGAGGAGAAGCAAAAAGGCGCCTCTTGTGTCCATTTTGGTATAAATCTTCAAATGAGATGCAATTTTTCATTCTGTAGCATTAATATACCTATCTAAAGACCCCAGTTTCCCGCCATTTGCCATGGCTTCCACTGCCATCACATATATCATTGAAAAAATAAGTTACGGTTTTCTTCTATTTATTATTTTTCTGTAATATTTCATAATTTCCACCAAAATTTTTTTTTATTCCCAAGACCTTCCTGCTAGCCCCAGGAACATCTTTTCGACCCTCATTTGGGTCATGACTTTGGGTCTGGAAACCACTGCCATAGATCATAACCATGTAACATCTGGCTTTGTCTCGCTTCTCTTGAGTCTTTACCTAAACATGCAGTGTTTGACTTTGGTTTCTAGTCCACATGAGTTGTTACACCTGCCATGGACACGAATATTCAGAACCCGCTGAATTTCTATCCTTAAAATCAATCAGTAGTTAGTGGGAAATGCTAGTGGGATCTGTTCTAACACTAAAGAGCAGTAGGGACTTGTTGCTACAGGGTCTTGTGGGCCCTAGTGTGTCAATCCTTCCATGCATTAGGTGTACAATAAGTGTCAACACAACCAAGTTTAAAGTCACTTAAATCTTTTCAGAGTTTATCTGTAAACTCGGGGCTGTTTTTTATTAAGTTATTGAAAAAAATGTTCATCCACATGAACAAAATAACAACTGTTGGATATATTTTCTAAAAAGTAGTGATCAGACTGACCCCCTAGAACTCTGAAAACTAGTAAAGTTTGAATTTTGCAAAATCATTTAATCAAATGTAGATTCTTAGCTGCAATTTTAGAGTAAAAAAAATTGTCTAATAAATCTGAAATTTTTGGAAACAAACCGAGTTTGTGATGCTAAAAATCAAGTAGATGTTTGCTTGTTTTATGTATATCAGTCAGATTTTGATTAAGTTCTGCATGAACAACTATGGAGCAGAAAAGAGTATTATTATTATTACATTTTGGATTGCTTTAGCTGCTATGAATAATTAACCAAACTAGAAATCTTTAGATCATCCATCCATATGTTCAGTATGCAATACAGGCAGGAAGTCTGTATTTGAGAAAAGGTGTTGAATTATTAGAAAGTTCAGCACCAACCAGTATGTTTTGAGCTTTATGATGAGCTAAATAAATATACCTAGTTTGGAGTCATGTCAGTTGAATCAAGATCTGATGGACTTTTCTGAAAATACTAATTGGTTTTGGGCATACAGCTTGATATGGAATTCTTTTGGTTGTCTACTGTTAAAAGTACTAGGGCTCATAATTTAAAAATGCATAAAGTATCATCATCAAGGTTGCTTTTTTAGAGGTAAACAATCAGATTGATACATTTTGTTGGCTTGAAAGAGAGCGAATTTATAGAAACCATGATTGATTCTTGGTTTTGCGTAGTAATAAATAATAAACTAAGGGGTGAGTTTTGCCAAGCATCTATCTCATCTTTACAAATATTAAAGCACCATGCAGAATTAAAAGAACGTGTCTCAATGGACTTAAGAATGAGAGTTTGTAAAACCTACAACATTACATTTAGTTTTGTCTTAATTCTGTAAGAAAGATGCAGCATTTGTTGGACAATGAAAAATGGTTGGCATCCTTGTTTTATAAATCTCATGGCAGTTGAAAATGAAGCTTTCAGCAAGAATGCACTATAATTTGATGGATTAAAAGATTTTATTCCCCGTGTCCATGTTGTTAAACTTTGAAATCTAGATTTCATCAGCTTTTTATCACCCATTATCAATAGTAAGATGAAGGGTTGGTTAATTAGGCTTATTTAGATATTATTATCATTATTATGGTAGTCGTGTTGGAAAGGGATATTGGTCCAGATTCTGGTGCTGACAACCACGCTAACATCTCTCAACTTTTCTGCAGTATCTGAGTGGGTGTGTTTTCAGTAGCGTTTGTTTGATCATAATCTCATAACACTCTATAACACCACCCTTCTGTTAACCAGTTCACCCTACAAACTGTCCCCCATCAGTCTAAGCTGTTGGTAAACACAGTCAAGCTCACTTCAAGGCTAAGTTTAAGATATTTAAATGTTTCTGTCAACACGGCAGGCAGCATCAGGGTCTGTGACCTCGCTTGTCATAACAAACATCTAGGATGGTGTGCTTAGGAGGGGGCGCAGAACTATGCTCGCCTAATAAATTCAAGTTAAATTCCATGCAAAATTCTAAAAGATAGGATTGGCTTTGAAGTTAGTTTTTTTTTTTTTTTTCACAGCGGCAATCAAAACGTCTTCTTCTTGCTTACTACTATTTGGTTTTAAGGGTAATGTTTGTCCACCCTTTGCTAAATAGCATCTCTCGATGCCTATCAGAACAAGCTTTAGAATGATAACCAGGGCCAATGACTGCTTGTTTGTTTACTCTGATTATTGTTTTGGCGCTAAGTTGTACTTGGCTAGTGTAAAGAAAACCAGCCATTTCTCAGTTCTCGGCCAAACATTTTCTCCACTTTGCCCCAGTTAACCATAAAAGTTGCTAAAGTAGTGTTTTCTTTTTTCCCCCCCAATTTCCATGCAAATTCATTTGGATTTAACTTAGTAAATCTCTTTAAAATAAAGGAAGGCTACAGATCCTGAAATATGTACGTATATTTTAAAATGCTAAGCATGTCGCAATGAAAATGTTTTACATTACCTGTTTGTGTACAGTTTTGAGTTGTGTGGGATACTGCTGACTGTTTAGACGCAGACACCCCACCCCCCAACAAACAAAGCTCTAGGCAGACAATAACCCTGATTTGAATGGTTTTCAGCTTAGGGCCTGTGTGCACCCACAGAAATCCATTTCTGCAATGCTACCCTGTCAGGAAACCTAGACATAAGCAAGAGTTGAGAACAATTCATACTCACACCAGGATGCTCCCTGCATACATGCAAATTCTCTCTCTCTCTCATGATAAAGTAAGTAAATATGGCCCTTAACATAACTATGTGGCTGCACAAATTCAGTTGTTGATACATAAAATGTTTCCTGCCAGATTAAATGATGTTGATTGCAAAGCAGAAGACCTGCTCTGGGCATAACAGTGAAAACTGTCATTGAGTTTGAAAGCTTACAGACCAAATACGTGGAAATGAAGGATGCTGATCACATTGGAAATTGTCATAAAAATAGTTTCTCAAATTTATAGGTATATCTAATGATCTTGGCATTGTATTTATGCTTGATTTTAAAAATAGGACTAAAGTAGTTGACCTTTAAATATTTTTAGTGGAAGTGGGCTAACTTAACTGAAAATCACTACATTTATGTTTTGGGAAAATGTTCTTAGTGTAATTGACATTTTCAGCGTTTGAATAAGGTTTTAAAGATTTTGGATAAAATTAATGTCACTTGACAGTTTTTAACAAAATTTTGTTGTTTTTTTTCTTTAGATAGCTTTAGTTGTTAAACGGTTAAAGATATATGTTAAATATATCATTTGCAACACAGCTTTCAACTTTTGTTTGATATCAGCATCTATTCTACATATTTTAATACTTAAGAAAATGAAGCTAGGTTAGTTAATAAGCAGTCACCAAGTTTGGAAAGAAGGCCAGAAAGCTGGCTGGGTATAGCTTTATTTTAATGCAGGAAGTGATTTAGAGACAACGAAAACGACAAGATTATTTGCCCTGACTCTCCGTATATAGACATGTTGTTGAAACAGGTTTTCCCATCTTTGTGATGCTGAAACAATTTGTCTTTTGTTGTAGGAATGCATTCAATGGTTTTGTTTATATCATATCATATATCACATAAAAAGAGGACAAGACATGGCAAATAGGCAAATACAGTGATTCAGAGCAAAAGCATCCTGGCAGAGCAGCAAATTTCTTCAACAGCATGATTTGTGCATACATACTAAGGTACATTTCTTTAAAAACCACAGTACCACTTTTTATTGTTGTTTCTTGATAGGGTTTTTTCTCTGATTTGCTTTCCTGCTTAGTGGTTCACCAATGTTTCTAAGGGTCCCCCCCCAAGAGATGATGATTCAACCTCAGAATCTGTATTGTGGGGGCTAATGTTTTTATGAACCAGTGCTGCCCACTCCAACAGTTTCAGCCACAATGCAATTGGGGGGGGGGATATCTTTTGAAGTGTCCACTCCTAAAACTGGGACGAAAAGAGCATA
Organism: Nautilus pompilius; assembly: GCA_018389105.1. Classification (NCBI taxonomy): domain Eukaryota; kingdom Metazoa; phylum Mollusca; class Cephalopoda; order Nautilida; family Nautilidae; genus Nautilus; species Nautilus pompilius. Next base: position 1,988,442 of record JACATO010000588.1, read on the forward strand.
CTTAAGCGGTTAATTTTTGCCACTGTATGGAGCCCATTTTAGGGAGGTGAAAGTATGTAAGTGGTAGAAAATGGACCAGGTATTAAGTTGTTTTTTAAGGTGTGATAAACAGTAGATTAACTACAACAACCGCCACCCCTGGTGAGTTTACTGGCTGAATCAGTAGAGTTGGCAGAGTGCTTCAGAAACCATCTGCATTATTTCTAGTCAAGTTGATGCTACATCCGACATCGCTATGCTTGAACTAGGAAAAATAAAAGAAGGGAAAAAGTTTAAAAAATAACACTTCGAGAAATACCCAAAAGAGCTTCACTTACACTAGTAGCCATAATCGTTGATTCACCGATAACACAACCCATTACATCTATTTCAATGAAAAATAGTCTTATGCTAGAACAGTTTGAAAAATAACCATATTTTTTTTTACATCCATGGGTTTTTGAGCAGTTAGTCTTATGCTTTCATACACTAATGATTTGGTTTATGTATGAAAGGTGGAATATTTCATTAGTTAATCCACAATCAAGGCTGCCATTGTATCCCTTTAAATCCCATATTAAAAAGCAAGAGGAAACCAACAATAATACCAAAGTAGCTTGAAGATTTCTCAGTGAATCAAACGAGCTAATACTGGTTACTTGTGTGTCCTGCCTTTTGAAGTTGAATATTAATTGGGGGGAGGGGGGTAATTTTACCAGAATCTGGTATAGCATGCTTGTTGGTCATGGTGGCAGCTTCGGTTTGTGTTTAATGTGCAGCAGAGTTCGTTCTCTCTCTAGCAAGTTTATTCTGTGTGGATTTTTTCCACGTAGTTTTCTTTAACCTTTCTTCAGAAGAGTCCCAGCAGATGCCACGTGCCTCATGTGTTTAAAAGTGTCTCATTCCAGGCGATTAACTGAACACTTGTAGTTGCGTGCTGTTTACCATTTAAGACAATGAATGAATGAATTTTTTTTTTTATTTTTACTTTCGCGAAATTATATTGCTTCATCGCATTCATAGAAACATTCAGCACAGGACTGATCCTAAGTGAGACAAGTATTAATATTAACGATAATTAGTCACTACAGCCCAAGGTTAGATCGGACCAAACAGTAGAAATAGTCCAGACAGTACCTTTTTGGCTAGTGGAGCCTTTTGATTGTTGGATACAATTGAATACCATATGAAGGAAAGCTGCAGTTTCAATATATACTGTGTATAAACAGTGCTGGTAGTTCATTTTGACTTGGCAAAAAAACAACAACAACAACAAATAAGCAAGGTAATTCCAATATTTTATCATATTTGTGGTATGAGGTCATTTTAACTCAACAGTAGAACTGCATGCTGTAAATATAAACCATTTGCTGAATGTAATATATTATTGAACGTTTAGTTATTTGATATAGCTTCCTTTTCCCCTTCACAAAAAAAGATGATAAAAACCTTAAACCTTGTTCTTGTTTGATACTATTTATTTGGAAACACATCAACATCCTTGATGGCATAATATCTAAATAAAAAACAACAACAACCACAAAAGATTTTGGTTTCCAGCTCATCCAGATTCCTGAGTGATAAAGGAAGCTACACAAAATATCAGCATTCCTCCCAAAGGACAAATGTCAGGGTAAAATGAAACTAATTCACTTCATCTTGCCAGAGGCTTCTGACGTGCAGTTAGTTTGCCAACTGGCTTTGAGGCTGAACACGCAGCTTTCTTAAAAATAAATGTTAGATGGTTACAAGAGAAATTACTTTGTGTACTATTACAGTAATACCCAAAAACCGTATGTATTGCAAAATAAAGAATAATAGCAACGCCTTTTGTTCAGTCATTATTCTTCTGAAGTATGTGATAATTTTGAAATAAAAAAAAAAACAAACAGTCAACATTCTCATAAATCTTCAAGCGGTTTAGTTTCTGTGGGCATTTCTCAGGTAGGGGATTTTTATTCTTCAAGAAAAACTTGTTTCCTTGGAAATGGTTCAGTAAATTAAACAACTCTCAGCTTGCACAGGAACAAATGACCTAATACCCTACTCCATATTTGTACGGTATGGTTAACAGGAGTGTTTTAATTTTGTTCAGATTGAAAGAAGCTTCTCGCATGAACTAGTCTGTGATACATTTACAATTACAGTAGAGGAGAACAAATGGGGTTCAGGAGGAGGATAAACACCATAAAAATGATGAAGCTGAGTTGTAATGCTAAATTATGCTCTACACAGTGAACCTGCAGCAGTTTCCTTGTAATAATAATAATAATAATAATACTCTTGGAGTCCACATTATGCTAAGGACATACCATTGAAAGAGGCAGTTTAAAATTCTTGTGGCGCATCATTATATCACTTGGATAATAATAAGTATAAAATAAAGAAGATATATTCTTAGACATTAGGGACAATGTCATATATTCCTGGAATTGGCTAAATCAGAAAGTAGAAGGAAGGTGCACAATTCTCTTTTTAAAAAAAAGATTAGATTCACACCTTTTTTGGCAAAAAACTTGCTCAAATTTTAAAAAACCACCTTTCTCTCCGACTTGATATATCATGCTGATAACTCAGAGGGTGGATCCAAAATATTCTAAAGGAGTTTTTCTTTTCTCAGACAATTTTGAATCAGCTGTAGTTACCATTTTGAAAACGCTTGCTGATTGAATGGGTCAGAAATCATGTTATGCTGCTAGCTCTGCATGCTCAGGGACACATTTAGAATGGAAGGGATCTGAATTATTACGGAAAAGATGCGTAAATTTCCAAAAGTTCGGAGCAGCTTTACTAGGATGATCAGTGGTAACTGTGATCTCGATTACCAAGAAAAGCTAAAGCACGGGATGGCTAATTTAGGCTATAGCTGTTTCTGCAATAAATTAAATAAAAATTTTAAAAAAAATTCTTGGCTTCAAATTTGGGATTTAAAAAATATTTTTAAAAATGGTTGTGTTGTATCTGCTAAATATTTTTCTGGAAAAGGGGGGGCTACAAACTTTACTGCCATTCTGTATATCTGTATCTATTAAATTAATATCATATAAAGGATACAACTTATTAACCAAATTCCATAGAACATACAATTCAGATAAGGCATGGCAGATTACTTATTTTGAAATCACTACAAAAGCCCGTGTCCACTCCCTGAATCCGATCATAAGATTTACAACTGACAGCACAATAAGCTTACCTATATCCACAGGGTTTACCCCATAAAAATGTCAGCAAAAGATTTAACAGTAATTTCATAAATCTGAATGATGATATGTTTTACTGTAAACGGCTGTCATATGTGCATGTTCACGGAACCATCAAACATGAAATGCATGATTAAAATTTGAAAAAGCTCAATGCTGAATGTTTGCTTGATTAGCCATTGTACAGCTGATCTTGTTATAACTATGCAAGATTAGTCACGAGTAGCAATCTTAATTCTATGTAGCTGTGCAATATTTTGTTTAAAATTAATTTTCTACTACGAGGCAAGATCCAATTATGTTCAAACCTCTATGATGGGATTCTCCCTCCCATCTAGTTTCTAACAACCACTTATTTCCAATTATTTAGCATGTTTTATGGCACATATGGAAGCATATGAGTGAATCTTTTGAATACTTTGATGTCAAATAAGGAAGGAGTTCACCATTAAAGGTGTGGATGAACCAAAGATTTAAATAAATGAAATTGAATGCTTCAGTTTTACATTTGATAATTCAGTTAATTATTCCTAGCATCCTTTAAGAAGTTGAAGTACATTTTCACCAGATTTGGTCTTTTGTTAAAAACTACTTCCACCAGATCTACTTATACCATATAACAATTATAATTTACTCTGCTTCCTGGTTGAATCATTTTGCATTTTTGTATTAACTTGATTTTCTACTTTTCTGATCCGATCTGATAGATTATTCAGGTTGATCTAACTGTGTAAGTATAACTCTAGCATCAGCTGTTGACTTGGCTATCTATTTTTATTATTTGGAGAGTTTTTATGTTTGTATGTATAACATGAACTTAAAATAATGTCTAGTTATTTATATAAAGATGCTTTTGTAACAGTTTTTTTTTTTTTAAAAATCCTCTTTAAAATTATGTTAAAAAGGGATTGAAAACATCATTAATTTGTAATAACCATTTTCTGAGACTCAAGTCAGCTTATGCAAATTGTCTTCTAGGTTTTATGAAAAAGGTTATAAAGATACGACCATTATGCATCTATAGAGGGCAGTATAAATAATTTTGAAAAATAAGAGCTCCTAGTAAGGGAGACAACTTTACAAAGGAAAGCAAATGGGCAAACAACAAACATACTCAGTTGCTTGTATGGATAAAAGAGCTTACTGCCACATAGTGGTACATGTAAATTAAAAAGTCAGAAGACTTTGGATCTAATAGTAATAGTGGTTGATTGTAGAATTTGTCTTCTTACACCACTCATTATTCTCAAAGTTTAGAAGAATCAGTATCTTACAGGACTACTTTGTTCATTTTACTAAACTTTCTAACTGGCTTGTGTATAAATTTGATTTTAAAGATCCTATATATAGAAAGAGAGATAGAGTGAGTGAGTCAGAACAGCAGGATGCTTTTTAAAACACGTAAACTTGCCTAGGGTATCTGCCTCTTCTAACTGGTTAAATTGATACCAGATGGTTACTAAGACTCTTTCCTAATATCTACTTAAGAATGTTTCTTTTATAAATCTTAAACCTACGCATGATCCACAATCAATATTCAATAATAATTAAATTCATTATTCTTTTCCAGAAAAAATCTTAAAAACTACAACCAGATTGTCATGAAATGCCCATTGATTAAACTAGGTAATCAAAGGCTCCCCTAATCTTTGGTTATAATAAAATTGTGCAAATAACATACATTGTTGCTTAATACTAGTATAATCTTTAAACAGAGGATAAAACCCTGAGGTTATGAAAAACCTGAGCCTTTTCTGACTTTGTTTTCAGATTTATCAAAGCAATAAGAAAACTAGATTAATAGGGAAAAAAAAAAAAGGGTTAGAGAGATTTGGATGTGTAGGGAGAAACAAAAGCCAGTAGAACGTTAACTAGAATGTTTCAACTGCATGGAACTTTGTTGTAACTTTAGTATTAGAATCATTTTTTTTTGTTTTATTTTTACTGCACATAACTTATGATATTTTATTCCTATTTAAAGATTTGAATCAATCTATCTGAATCCTTGCCATGCCAGAGCTAAATGTTTCAAAAGGGACTTAGTACACAACTACTGAAGCTTTATTGTGTATAATATAATTTAGCATACCTATCATCCTATTGGTGTTGAGATGCAGTCTCTCTGTTTTTGGATTTTCAAGGTGCTATCTTATAATTCTCTATAGATTCTTTCTGTCAGCTGGTGTATCTATAGTAATGAGTGTCCAGTGTATACGAATAATCTATTTCAACTTGACTGGTGCATGGATGCTTTGTACATGAACATAGTTTCTGAATGTTGTGATGATATTCTGATTTCTTTTAGAATCCTGGCATAAGAAAAAGTGAAATGCAGATAAAACAGCTTAAATTAAAAAAAGAAAATAATATTTCTAAAAAAAAAGGCAAATTCTTGGTTCAACAGGAAGAGTGGAGCATAGCAAAGTTTTAACTTCTGCTGTTCTCACTTTGTTTTTTCTTTTTGTTTTTAAAACATCAGTTAAAAGGAAACGTTGATGTCTTAGATAAAGGTAATCTTTTAAATCAAATTCCTTCCACCAAGGAAACAAAACCCAACAGGTGCTTAGCAGGAAGGAAAGGGATTGGTCCTATTAAAACAAATGGAATGAGGAAAGAAACTCAGCAGCAGAAGCTGATAGAGGGGTGGAAAAGCCAAGCCCCAGGTGTTTAAGGTTTGTCACACATTCAGGTTTTTATAGTCCCTTTTGTACTCAAAGTGAAAAGAAAGGCAATTAGAAAACATGCAAACAGAAGAAATGCAAGTGCTTGAGAGGGTGTATGTGGACTATTTATTACAGGAAGTTCTCTAGAAATTAATTAGCAGAAAGCCAGTTGAGAGCTTTCAGTTTATCACTGCCTACTTCTAAAAGCTTTATATTTCTAAGCAAGAAAGACAGAAACTAATTAGAGGCTGTGGTTAAATCTGGAAACTCCAGATCTGCCTGTTTGGATTCTAGGTACAAAACACATGCTCTGGAAGTAGTAGTTTGGTCAAACTGTTTAATAACCGAGAGCATCACTAGTTTTTGTAGTTTTTAGTAGAACAACACACAACTCAACTTGATAATCCTAAGAGTGTTCAGAGGGGCATTTTGTTTCTTGCAGTGCACTGCTTGGCTGTGGATGAGATTTTCTTTGTTGTTATATATTTCACAAAAAGGGTATTTTTGGTCATTTAAAAACTGGTTAATATTAGGGAGAATTTTGTACTGCAGCATTAGATAATATTGACTTCGAAGGGAAGAAATCAGGAGAGAGGGCTGCAATAGCTGGCAAACTTGGCCTGTGGTACACTATTGACAAGAATGAGTGGGAATATTATTTGAGTCACTACTTGGATATGGTTAAATATTTGGCTTTCAATGATGCTCTTTCCCACCACAGATGACTTCAGAAATTTTAAGTTTCTGGATAAGCAATCTCTGAGTGGTTAAGTTCATCTATCAGTGCATAGCTGAGGTAAGACTGAGAAGATAGCTTTTTTTTTTTGTTGTTTCTCTCCAGTGCCTCTCTTGAATAGATAATGCATTATGGGATAATGAAACAAGCTGAATCTGCTATAAGTGATGATGAATATCTACTCTTAAGAGGGTTGCTTTTTTTTTAAAAAAAAATGAAACAGACATTGTTGCCTCTTTTGGCTTCTAAAAGGCCATTTCTCATAAAGTGCCGTCGCAGTTGTAGTTATGCTACTTACTTTTGTAGTCTTGCTGCTGTTGAGGAATGTTAGTGTAATACTGAGATGTCCTCCCCAATTCACGCTTACCTGAAGTTTGCAATAAGATATACTATAGGTTAAAAAAAAAGAGAAAGGGAGTCCAATATAGGTTAATAGGTGATTGCTATAAAATAGGTAAGTTATCCAAAATTCATTACCTATTTACATCACTGGCTTACTCGGTATGTACTTCATGAGAAAGGTGTTTCATGCATTCTCAGTGATTGCATCTACATTGATCAGGGTGTGGCTGATATGCATCTGGTCAATAATGCTTACTGATGTAAGGTGATTTCTATTAGTAAAATTGGCAACTGATGAGAAAACGAAAAAAATGGCAGTAGTATGTATTATGAGAGTGAAACTTAAGAGAAACTTGTAATAATTATTCAATTAGAAAGAGAAAGAAAACATGGAGGGAGAAAAAAGTAGTAGTTAGATGTTGGAAGCAATGTCTAGTAAGCTGATTGAATGGGAAAGAGGATGGCGAGATCAGTAAAGTAAAATTTTGAGATACCCCAGGGCATATAAAGATGGGACATGGTGTTAAAGAGTGTACTGTGAAATGCTGGTAATGCACAAACATAACAGTAATGGCTAGTGATCCAACAAGTCACATGCAAATGCATTTATTAACAAAAAATTTAAGATGATTTGTTCCTCTGAATGGTCCCACAAGAGCAGTGGGTTTTCATGTACAAGTTTGCTGGGTGTAACAGAAATATATATATTATTTTCAAAACTAATGACTAGTAAAATATGTCTCGCTGACCTTTCCCCTCCCAAATTAATTTTTTATACAAAAAGGTGCCCCACTTCTTTCCTAGTTTTTTTTTATATTGTATTTAGTGAAATGTTTCCTTATTGTTACACGAAGTGTCTATATTTGGCAAAAGGAGGAAAAATATTTCTGTTTAAGTTTGTATATACATATGAGAACATATCTTATGTACTTACCTGAAGATGGTGCAGTGGGGAAGTTGTGATCAATTACACTATCTAATTTAGGGACAAAACTCCGAATTATCATCTTTAAAGCAAATGATACATTATCCAGATTTTGTGTACAGAACTAATCTTTTTTTGGAGGGAGATTTACTGACAAACACCAGGATTAAGATGAGATTATTTCACAGGCAATGTCTCAATCCTAACTTTAGCAACCCCTTGAGGCTGGGATTTCCACCACCACTTCTTGTTTGCCTTTTAATGTCGGCACCTGGTCTTTAGTCCACTGCAGCTTTATAATTGTTTCAGTTTATCATTTCATATCTGTTCATAAATAGGAGAGATACTTCTCACTGATGAAAGAATATGGCAACTGGTGATTAGACTACTGGATTGCCATGGTTGAGGGCCCAGGATCAGCTGGGTTTGGCATACCTCTCTGGCAAGTTGCTTCTCTCTCTTCTTCACCAGCTGGCCATGAGACTGTTTCCTCACACCCCTAAAAAGCAGAGTCCTAGCTGGGTATGTGTGGTGGAGGTAATTCTTAACTGGCTTGCATCCAGATTCCTACTCAAAAATGCTTAACTGTACCTAGCTCAGTCGACCCCACACTCCCTCTTCTAGCTCACTGCTATGAGACGTCCTTAAACAACAAGTTAGGACAGGGGGTGTCTGGCAAGGTTGGTAAAAGAATTCATTCTTAATTTGTTCAAAATGTTTTTTTTTATATCCTTTGTTAACCATCCTCAAACTAAAATTTTGTATCCATACAACTTGTATTTTTATAATACTATTCCAAGGTATAACATTATTTTCCTTTTCTGACAAGGAAGGCTATCATAATTAAACCCTATAAACATTTCTATATTTAAAATGAAGTGACAAAATTACTTGTTTCCTTGCTGGTTGCTTATTTATTAGTTTTCCAGGATAGCAATTGGAGGGGGAAAAAAAAAGCAGCAGCGGTAATCAAAAACTGCAAGACAGAAATTGAGCTTAGCTAAATTATTTATTACTACAAGGGTTACCCTAAATATAATACTTCTGTACTTTTCCTTTAAATATCACAACATGTTTATAGCTTTAGGAAAAACAGTAATTTTTCCACATGTTTTACACTGATGGTATATCGAAACTAAGATCATGTGTCATGACAGTAAATAGATCAATCAGTATCACTGATTTTAAGATGTCCATAAAGCACAAAGGTGCTAAGTGTGACTTGTGGGATGGAAGGATAAATTTTGCAGTGGTCTCTGCTATCTTCAGACTTGTTCGAGGTCTGTCATGTCAGTGTTTAGGAAAGGTTTCAAGACACATCTTGACAGTTTCATTAGTGTCTCCACATAATGTTTTGAGTTGGCAATTGTCCCCAATTAAATTTGTGATTCTGACCCTGAATGTCTCATAAAGGATCTTCAAGACACCAATCCATTGATTGACAGTTTCAGGTGGATGAACCAACAATTCATTTTATGCCTCATAGCACTTGAAGAGATTAGTGCAAGTTATTTCTTTTTGAAATACTGAAGATTTGCACGATGAGCAATTCTTTATTCACTACTGTATCTAAATCCCCCAGTGTGAGGCTTGCTTGTCTAGTTTCCCAGCACTTACAGTTTCTGCTATAAGGAATATGATCACTACTATTTGTCCATAGGCTACATTTATGTTTATGCAATTAACTAAATAAAAAGAAATTATCCTTATTTGTGGGAATGCTTTCTTAGAACATCTTCCAATCTACTGATGATTGAGTCAATATAGCTCCACTTTAAACTTAGCATCTCTGTGGTCTTACAATCATTCATCAACTTGACACTGTGGAAAAAAGATTAACAAGATTAATTGAGTGTCTTTTTTAGCTGTAGCTTTTAACAAGGTTTGCTCTAAAAATAATGTCAAGCCATTGTATAGTTGCTACACTCACCAGCTAATGTTAGTTTAAACCTAAGAAACATTAGCTGAAGCCTTGTACCAGCTCTAAAAAAAAAAACTAAAAGCCAATAATTTTCTTTTCCTTTTAAAAGATTTTCCATGTTGCTAATGATATTTAGAATCTTTACAGGTTTGGTTTATTAAGAGTAGGCCCTTTTTAAAGGACTACATAGCAAATATTTAAAAAAATGGTTGAGTATTATTAAATGACAGCAATATTTATTCACGTTGTTGGTTTTCTTTACAAAAGTATTTGTGGTACATTATAGGAAAAATCAGATATCGGTGGTAGTGACCTGTCTTGGATCACCCTTACAGGAGTACCAGTCCTCGTGTTGAATCCATGGAAGCCAGCTCTAAGAAGAAAAACAGATGGACAGAATTAACCATCTCCAAAACAATGACAAGATAGCATGTTACTAGGGCGGTAAGTCAAAACTAATTTAAGTCTCAAGAACGTACATATGAAGATAGATACACAGATTTTTCTATTTGCTGCAAAATTTTAAAATTAATTTTTTTCTTACCTAGAGAGCGAGCGAGCGATCAGGAACAAGCAGACTTGTGCATGGTGGTTGAAAAAGGAAACATTCCAGAAGCAGAGTTCTAGTTTTGATTTAAGACAATGCTGTCCTGAGTTCAAATCACCCAATAATGCTTTGATGATCTAGATTAAGACCTTAGTCTTGCAAAGTGGTGTAGGTGTCACTTTGGGGACACGTGGACAAAACGATTTCCTAGAAAGACGGCCCCCCCCCCCAACAGGTAAAAGAATGCAGATAACATTTTTTCCTAACAGGGGTGAACCTCATTTCTGGACCAGTAAAAATGGTCAGTTAATTATTAGGCTAAACTGACTGTATTTTTCTCTCTTCATGCCTTTTCTTTTTTAACCCAACAAAATGCTTATCAGTAACCTAAGCAGATTCCTTCTGATATTACCATCAAATGAAGGAAAACATGATAGTAATTTTACTACTTATCTGGTAACACTATAATCTGATGTTGTTTCCTTGTCTACAATATGGCTTTTGTAACAATGAGAGATCTACCTGGATTACTTTACTAAGCCAAGCAGTGGAAGCAAAAATACAATTTTTAAAAAACTTCTTGCCAATATAGAAAGTCAAACCCAGTTCTTAAACCTGTTTCCTTAATAATGCTGGCTGGTTTATGACTGCATCTTATGTTAATTTGTTCCCTTTAATCTTCCTACCTTCAGAAACATGGTCAGCTTCTTCTGTAAAACAGTTAACTGTGGAAATAATCAAAACTAGGTTTGTCTAGCCATCTAACCTAACAAGGACAAGCAACAGATTGATAAAACAGGTTATGGAAAAGGCAACAATAAGTGATACCTTGCTGTATAAACAGATTAAAATCAAGAAACTGTACATACTTTGTCGTGCAGTTTATATTAAAGATGTAACCCTAATCCACATGAGAGTTTAGGCCAATGTATTTTTGATATACTCATCTAGTGGTTGAGTATTTCCACTTTGCTGCCCAGTTGTACTGTTCTAATGGTCATATTATCTCAACAAAAGGGATTGAGAGAGGAAGTTCAAAGCAACATTTGAGCTTCAAAAATAGACATACGGCTTAAGTGAATCTGCTATATCAAGTTTAAATGAGTTGATTTTTTTCCACCCCTCCATGAAATTCTCAATAGATAAAAATGGACTGGTGTCTTTTAGAAATTTTGTTAGGCTTACAAGAATTTATTCCTTAGTCCAGCTTCCAAACTAGGAAAGCATTAAGACAGCCATAATCCCAGCCTTGCACACTAGAGTAGTTATGACATCAATCTGTAGCTCTTGATTAAAAAGATAAACAAACATATTCCTATGAATTTTAGGTCTGGATCCACCCCTGCCCTTTCCCTACATATATCTTTTTTCTCTAAGAAACAAATTATCCAGTGTTCATGCTGGTATCATTCTCCTTGAATAGTTGGTAACCTGGGGGTTGGTTTTTTATTTAACCAAACTTTCACTAGGTTATAAAAATGGTCTCGGACAGAGCAGCTATGATAAAGTAAGCCAGTCTTCCAAAAAACTGCCCTGTGCATGCTCTCACACCAAAAAGATCATAAGGTGTCCATCCAACACTATCAGAAACTGAACACAACAACAAAAAAGGTAATATTGAAAATAGATGACTATTTTGCTGTTAAGGAATAAAAAAAAAATCTATCAGTGACAGGTTGATGAGCACTTGCTGTGTCAGTCCTAGCAGAGTTGAAGGAACACTTTATGCTGTACTGCATGGTATGCATGCCAAGGTGTTTTTTTTCTTACAAGACAACAATCCTTGTGGCCATCCTACTCAGCAGATTTAATACATACTGAACTTAATAGCAGATTGTCAATTTACACTTTGCCATGTATCTGCAAAGCCAAACTTACTTATTTTAATAAGTTCAAATAAATAGCCCATTTGCTTGGTCATGCTATAACAACCAGTACAATTAATTTAAAATCTATACAACCAAACTTTTGAGTGGTAGTGTATATATATCAATGTTACAAAAAAAAAAAAACAAACCAAAATAGTTTTGACAAATTTTTCTAATTATTATCCATTAAGCAAGAAGCTAACAAGACTAGAACACAACTGAGTCAGATATTAATGTAGTAGAAACATCAGACAATAAACACGTACCTGCTTGTCTAAACATCAGATCAAGATGTGGCATATCCAGGCAGGGGAAGTTTCAAACCTTCTTTAGCTTCAAAAAATGTGTACGATAGTGTAATTGTGTCTACTTGTTCCATTTTTGGATCCATGGCAAATTCTGGATCAATGTAGAAGAAAACAGGCATGTCAACCTGGAAAAAGAGAGAGAGAGAGAGAGGAAAAAATGTGGGTGAACTATTTTTTGAGATTAAGTGTAATCACAGAATCATCACACCTTCTAAAAAAAAAAAAAAAAAAGTCACACCAACCCAGGATCATACGAAAGTAGTGTTTCACAAATTTTTCATTTGATTTTGTCTCTATGCTGTAACAACAAAATGCTAGAGAATGACTGGGGTAAACTATGTAATATATGAGAGTGTCAAGCATTTCTAACTTCAGTCGTAAAGATGAGCTGCAGATGAAGCATCAATGCAAGCATACTTGACGTAAATAAACAAAGCATGTGCAGCAGGCCTGTAACAATTCACTGGTGTGTGAATTGCAGTACACTTTGCCATGATATAAAAGAATTTGAAGCTTACTTAGGTATAAAAGGAAGGAAATCATGAATGGAATTCTGCTGTACTGTTTACTTTCAGGTTTTCTTTTGTTTTAACTTATACATTCATTAAAGGGAAATTTATTTATTTATATCATATCTTATATGACAAGTGCATTATGAGGTATACCATGGAAAAGAGTATTCATAGTCATAAAATGCACACACTGTTAAGAAAGTATAGGCTCACCCCCCCAATCAGTTAATATTGCTGTTGCCTAGTTTCTAAATCTCTAGGGATGTTTCTTGACTCCTTAAATGTTGAAAATGATCACATTTTTATTTCTAGATTGCTTTTAATTTGTATTGAAAAAAAAAAGTTTTAATATATGCACAAAAATTCCAGTAAAATGTATACTAACCATATTTTTTTGGAGAAGTGAACTAGTCTCACATGTTAATAAGATCTGACCAACAAAATGAAGAATGCAAATCTCTAAACAGAGATACCATATATTTCATTTGTGCAATGAATGAAGTCTTTTGGCTCAATCACAGTGGAAAAGTCACATCTCTGGGAAAATTTTTTGATATTTAACAAAAACAAAAAATGTGCAGCAGAAGATAATAGGTTAACCCGACTGCCTGGTGAGCACAAATAAACATGCTATCAGATACTGATGTGCTCTAGATTTCACATGGTGGTTGCAAAATATGCACCCATCTAGAATGACTCAGATAGCTTACAGTTCAGTAATCCAAACAAAAAGAAAAAATTCAACTTATGGTGCAGCAAGTTGAAAACAAGAGTAAAATCACTCACTCACTCCTCCATAACCAGAAGCCAACTCTCAGACCTCTATGTCCTGGCTGAAGTAGCACTTCTGTTTCTTCTACTTGGTCTGCTTCCTATGTTGAGGGGATTCAGAGTAGAGTACAAAAGCATTGATTCCACATGGCTATGTTGAACACAAACCATGCCGAGTACTTCTGATACTTCATACCCCTTCTCCCCAGATTGTAGTATGACTTGGCTCTGTGCAGCAGTTTCTTTTGAGCTGCATTTGCTGCTCAGCAACATTGCCACATCATACTCTGACTTTTGATGTAGTTTGCGGTCTGCTTTGGGGCCAGTAGACAGTGGGCAAGCAAACCTTTCTTCAACAAGCAAAATCTAGCAGCTCCAGAGAGCTAAGAAAAGTTGTCAGAGTAGAGGTGGTGATGTTTTTCCTGCAGATTCTCTGACTCAGCTGCTGCCCAGACCTTCAGGCCCCCATCAAAGAGGGGGTTTAATTTTGAACAGCTGGTCTCTGTTAGGAACATCAGAGGCAGGTGCCAAATGGTTCATTTTCTTAAATCTTTTCATTGATGCAACTTTGACACACTATTGTCTGTACTCCAAAAACTGTTGATGGATGGAACAGAATGAAGGCCCATGGTGATTTTCATCACCATAAAAGTGTTCACATCCTCAGTAGTAATGTCCATTCAGATGTTGTCTGGCATGGTTACTTCTCTCTGCATTTGTATGGTGCGCTAGTTTGTCTCCTCTACTATATGGTGGAGAAAGTCTGTGACGAGTTGGCAAAAAAGTTCAACTGGCTTTGTGTCACATTAATCTTCAGACTGATGGGAAGTGACAATGCCCGTTTGTTGGTTGGTCACAGATGATCTCTCTCTCCTTGTGGTCACAGCGATGCATTTATGACCTATCTGAATCAGTCAGACCCAAGGTAAGCACTCTCGAAACCTCTACATCACCAGAGCTCACATAGGTAGGTATGCTCTTGCAGCAGAAACGATGAAGGAAATGGAAAAAAGTGGACCAGCACTGTCCTGTCTATAGTACGAGGTGTAGTCAAAAAGTATCCGACCTTTGGCCAAAAAAACAACTAGTATTAAAAACTCACCATTTTGATTTAGTTTCCTTCAAAGTATTCGCCTTGGGAATCTACACACTTCTGCCAGCGTTCCTGCCACTGCTGGAAACATTTCTGGAATGCTGTAGAGCTGTGCCGTCGAATTTTGCTTAATGTCCTCTGTTGACTCAAATCTTCTCCCTTTGAGTGTTATTTTGAGCTTTGGGAATAGCCAAAAGTCACACGGAGCCAAGTCTGGGGAGTAGGAAGCCCGACGAACAAGTGGTGTGTTATGCTTGGCGAGGAATGCTTGGACGACGTAGGCGGAATGAGCGGGTGCGTTGTCATGGAGGAGTTGCCAGTTCTTTGCTGCCCACAGGTCGGGTCGTTTTGGCCGCACAGCTTCACGAAGGCGATGAAGAACCCACAGGTAGTATTCTTTGTTAATTGTCTGACCTTGTGGTGCATATTCATGGTGCACAATACCTCTGTAGTAAAAAAAAAACAGGTCATCATCAGTTTAACATTGCTGCGCACCTGTCTTGCTTTCTTTGGTCTTGGCGAGGATGGATGCTTCCATTGGTATGATTGCAATTTTGTTTCAGGGTCATAGCCGTACACCCATGTCTCATCGCCAGTGATGATAGTGTTCATGAAGTTTTGATCTTGGCTAGCACACTCCAGCATGTCCTGGGAGATTTCCTTTCTGTTTTCTTTCTGCTGGTCAGACAGCAACTTTGATACGAATTTGGCCGACACCCTCCTCATGCACAAATCTTCTGTTATAATTGACTGAACTGACCATCCATGGCTGATTCCAACTTCGGCAACAATCTCCTCAATAGTCACACGATGGTCTTCATAGACTATTCCTCGAACCTTTGCAATCATTTTGTTGTTTCTGCTAGTCGATGGTCTGCCACAACATGGCTCACTGTCCACTGAGGTGCGGCCATCTTTGAACCGGTTGTACCACTCCTTTATTTGTGTTTTTCCCATAGCATTATCTCCAAAGGCCTTCTGAATCTTCTCGATAGCCTGGGCTTGTGTATCACCAAGTTTTTGGCAGAATTTGATACAGTATCTTTGCTCAATGCGCTCGGTCATCTTGACTCAAAAAGAAAAATCGCACAGCACACTCTTCACGTCTGTACTCAACGCGTCACTGCGGGTGACTGGCGCAACCTACAGACACGAACATTTTTGCGCATGCTCAGGAAGGACGTGGCGACCTAATACCCATGCGGATTTTGCTCGCGCATTATTATTTTGTTCAAACAAATTCAAGGGCAGATACTTTTTGACTACACCTCGTATAAGGCAGAAGTGATTGATAAATGATTTATTGCAGCCCACTCTGCCCTGGAAAGGATTAAATTAATTCTTGGTTGTTGTGTCATACAACAAAGAAAACCTCTCTACCTCAAAGACAACCCTGGTGAAGGTGTGTAGTTCTGCAGTTATCCAGTAGAAAGCATTGCCTATCTTGCACCATGGTGGGGGGGAGGTTTTGCATTTTGACTTCTCCACCAGAACGCTCCATTTTTAAATGTGGAAGAGGAGAAGCAAAACTGTTACAGAGGTATTACACCAGACCAAGCTGACCCCAACTGCGAATCAAACTCAGGCCACCAGCTATTCACATTCACCATAGTTAACTAGTACTTTGAAGAATTATTTGTTTGCAAAGAACCATCTCTTGAAAATGATTGATTAGTTGGTTTATTTATCAACTGAAAGCAATTTAAAACAGGCACAAATGTCGACATCACTCTACTAAAAAAAAAGAATGGTGTTCTGTAGAGGAATACTCTCTTCTGGGAGGGAGCAGCAAATCTATAAATGGTCCTGGATACTGTTAATCATCGATCACAAATTCCCCTGATCCTGAAGGTAAGCACCAGAACTTTGTAAATGAAATATATTTCTGACCTCCAGTCAGGCAATGTGGAAGCTATTCTAGTCTTCCTGGGAGGGAGTTTTTTAAAAAAAAAAAAAAAAAAAAAACCTGCCCAGCTAATATATATATTATATATATAGAGAGAGAGACAATGCTCTGGGTTTATCTGTGGTCTTACTCACATAATCATTAAAATATACTAGTACAAGGAATCAATATATTTGTATTCATTCCGGGTGGTTCATATCTTCCAGTATTTGTCAGCTTATGTTTTTTTGCTTCTTGATACTCAATTTTTATGCTAAAACTGTGACCTTTTATAAAATAATTAATGCTGCTTTTCTGTTTCCTTGTGCCAGAGACAGCCTGGCTACTACACCAAGGTACAGCAGGCAAAACCCTTCATTTCTTTAGATGTGGGAGGAAATCTATATGATCAATCCTGACTGGGATTTGAACAAAGGCCCTCAAACTTAAGTCTAATGACCACACACCATCGAATTCATGCATACACTGGCAACCAAAATTATTTAGTAAAGGTATAATTTATACTTAATGTAATGTTTAAGCATTTCTGATTTGTTAAAATATCCTTTAGTTAAAAAACAATAGTGAAAACTGCTACATTTATTGAAGTTTATCCAGTATGTAGAGAATTCCAGCATCTGAGTGATATTTAATGAGGAACTAAAACTTACATGACAATTGATTTTCTTATTTCAGGGCTACATTGTTAAATGGATTATTCTCTTTTGATATGAGTTTTGTAAGCAAAAGAAGACACTAGTCGGCATCAGTTAGACATCAATGTTTTACCCTAATTTAGAGCTATGAAATGTTATAAGTTACTTAAGCTGTGCTGCATAGCTCATACTGTAGTTAACACTATTATGTCTTATCTTCCTTCCACAGCCAGCCAGCCAGCCAGCCAGCCATCTTGTCCATGGTTGTTACTTACTGATAAAGAGATGGTGATTGATAATTTTTCAGCATTGGATCTAGGATCTGTTACAAGTCTTTGATTTGTCCATAAATCAAAGAATTAAAAAATGGAAAAATTGAGATTTAACAAATGGCAATTATAGTATAAGTTCTGTACAATCCACTGAGAGCAAGCAATTCCTTATTAATGATAGATATACAGTTTAAAATAATTATATATGAAACTTTTAACAGCTTATGGTTTTTCATCATCACTAGTGATAAAGAAATATTTCTTAAAGTGACAGAGAAAAAGTTGAAATTGCAATAATGCTATATTATTACTGGACTTCTATTAAAACCTGCCAAAGACTGCTGTGAGTGTTTGTTGACTGGCCCAAGAAATCTAAGTTCTTGTGGATTAATTTCAGCAAGCCTTTCTTGGTGTAATAGCAAAACATATGAGATTATTGTCTCTTTTGTAATGATGTACTCTGAAGTCAGGTTTTTATCCATTGTAGCATGCTAAAGATCTTTCAGCCACATAGGAATTTGCAGGAGAGATCAAGATCAGGTGTGGAAGTCTTTTGATGTGCTGGAACAGGTGACAAACTTTGGTGCACATTTACTGAAAACAAATCCTGTATTTATCAACATTTTCCCGAAAAAAGTCATGTTTTACTTCCAAAGACGAGGATAGCTAGGGATAGTTTTGTATAATATCAGATCGTATTACTTTAGATCAGCAGATGCGAAATATTGCTCAATAGTGATAGGGGCCCAATCAATCAATGAGAAAAATCTCTTCAGCTTATTTGGTTGTGTATTTGAAAACTTGTACATTGTCATGCCTTCTTGGAAGCAAAAGGGCATTTAAGTTACGCCAAGAAAACGTGTGATTTGTCTGACTTATAATTTCACAAAACGCATCACTTGAGTGATATATCTGGAGTTTACCCTCCACTAATTCTAGCGTCTACCATGCCTGAAACAATGAATAGCTTTATTAAGCCTTTCAAAGCAATCTAAAATTGGTAAAGAGCCAAAAGACCTAAAAGATGCAGATACCATTGGCAGGGGAAACAGTATTCACACCAAATTCTTCACTTCTTGCAAAGCATCCAAGACAGCTTCATAATTACCTCAAGACAGAAGACTCTGTTAACCAGCCATTATAACATATGAGCTTTAACCTTGAAGGGAATGCCTAATTTGCTGCTACCATTGTAAAGTTTGCCAAGTTTCTGCATAGTCTAGTGCAGCAGCTTGTATGGTTTTCAGGGTGATCAGATGTATGCTATTTGCTAATGGCTGAAATTTCAAAATTTCTGTCTGACAGCCATGATATTTCTCCACCATATTGCTTGCTCCACAGTACACCTGTGATCTTAGTTGTGTGATGGGTAAATTAAATCTTATTAGTGTATCTCTCAGCATTTCACCTAATGATTTCCCTGTTGTTGATGACACTTGGTAAAAGGCCTGTAAATGCTGGCTCAATTTTGAATGTATCGGTTATACATCACACACAGGATATTCAGGGAGATGGGCAGGAGTCGAGTTCAATCACTAATTGTACCAAATTAAACAGATTTTGTTCACTTATCCAGCACTACTAAATAATTGAAGAATCCCCTTTTGTATCTACCCACTTTTAAAGCTTGTCTTCTGAGATATCCAAGTTTTTAGGTTGTAGATGCAGTCACTTCTGAAAATCACCTTCCACTGCTTTCTTTCCTCTGATTATGACGACCCGTTGTGCCATGTTCTGTAAAGTAGTGACGATTTTCAGAAGTGCCCCTCATGCATATAGTTGCTCGTTAATTATGGAGCTGTACATCTAATTTGGTTGTTCTTTATGAAATGTAATATTAGCTGATGCTAGTCTTTGTGCCTGTGATTTGTCATGGCTTTCTTCCAGTTTCTAAATTATGTAGAGATAAATACATCTTCGGTATATCCAGCCAAGCCAGTTATTTAATGGCGCGATGCATCTGCACACGTGTAGCACAAAATTGGACCAAGACTGGAATCAAAATGCAGCCAAGGTGACTCAGAAAACCATTTTTGTTGGAGTAGCTAGTAACTGAATGGAGATACTAGTAGTATCTTGTGGCTAATAGGACTGTTGAGAAATGTCCAGAGGAATAGTATCTTCATTTTCACAACTTTCAATGTTGTCATGAATAAAGAAAGGATTTAGAGGTAATGTTATAAAGCTCCTGATGTCCATCTCTGTAAAATGTAAATAAGTGAATTAAACCAGGCCTGGACTCTTATTCTGTACTCTCCCACAATTTGATGAATTTTTAGGAAATTCTGTTTTCAGCAGTTTTTGACTAATAATTAACATGGTGCTATTTATTTAAAGATATTTTATGTAATGTGTCTCCCCTCATTGCCCACTTATTTATTCCCCGATAACCTCTTTAAATAGGCATGTAGGAAATATATACATAATGAGTGTGTGTACTTATAAATATTCACAAACATACATTATTTAAAATTTTGTTTAGTTATCAGGTAGAAGAAAAGAGCAATTATGTTTTATAAAATATATTCAGTGAAAAGAAATAGAGCTATCTAGGTGATATTTAAAACTGGTTTACACTATTAACATTTAAATGTATATATGAAAGTCCAAAAATAAACCAGTAGTAGCCAGGTACTGCTTTGATGTTCATAGGGTCTCTGTAGTAATTTCTAGGGGAGATACAAATATAGAGTAATACTGTGTTGAATAAAGATTATTTTTTTAAGAAATACATAACAATAAACCTGAACCAAACTAAATGCTTAAGCATTGTAGACAGACGTCATTCTATGATGTAGGTGACTATGCAGCCAATGTGAGTGTTTTAAGTTCTGCCTAATTAGAAGGTGCTGTAGGTCAACAAAACAAGACTTCCTTGCAGATTGAGCTGCAAGGTAAGCAGTTTGCCACTCAGGACAACTCCCTTAGCTTTTGTCTATTAACAGGCAACCCAAAAATAAAATCCATGCTGCCTTGTGGGTAGCTTCCCTTAAGTGAACAGCTGACTAGGGTTGTTAGCCCTATGCCCTGGTAAAAGTAGGCTTTAAAGAGATCTCACCAGTCTCTAACCATATTTGGGGCTCACTTATAATTTTGAGCAGGGACCTATAGTTAAGATGCTACTAAACATCCTATTAGTCATGATATAATTGCACTTAAAAAAAAAACAATCAAAATTCTTTTGGGTAATACAATAATTTTGCCTTCACCACCATATAATGTGTCCTATATCTAAGATCAAACTAAAGGAAATGCCACAGGTTACATTGAGGTATCATGCAGTTTAGCAGGTTGAACATGCAAACACCTGTCTTGTCATAGAAGTGCTTAACATTTTAGTTTATCTATTCCTCTCTACCAGACTATAGGGGCATTATGGAAATAAGTCTTAAGCTTTTAAGACACCAAGTAATAATGATGGAATGGAATTAAGATTGGTCCGTCATTCTAGACACTGGACATTTTGATAAATGACGTGTGACTTTAAGGCAGTGAGAACTAGTCATACTGGCTAACAAGGAAAAACTGTTTATTCAGACAGCCCGGGTGAGGGAGTAGTTTAGATTAATGATTTTGAGAGAAGAAGAAAAAAACAAACTTTTTCTAAATCCATATCTACTGATGAAAAAAAATAAACTTAACAAACACTGCAGGATTTTGTCGGGTTCATCAGTGGAAGTGTAATTGAAAGCACCTGCTATCGAAAGAAAAAACCATTGAAAAAATGCTTTTTTTTTTTTTTTTGAGAAGAAAGCGGCTCACTGAGAACCAGTATTAACATGAATGCATTTTCCTGGCTTATGGGAGTTTGTACAAACATTCAATAAATTCAGCCAGTGAAACATGCAAATGAACAAGGTGGACTGATTGGGAAAGCAAAATAAATCACACACTGCTTTGTTGGTTTTCAGACAGTCTCCAATGATCAGTGCTTCTATTAAGGTTTGCATTCACTGACTATAATTTTTAAAAGAAAATTATAATTTCTTTGGTAATTCAATCTCTGTAGAGTAATAATGGATATTCCCTCAACCTCTGATAATTTTGAGGAGAGCTAATCAGTTCCGTCACAGGTATAAAATGATAAAATAACATTTCCTACATTAGGTTAAACGGAAGAATAAATAAAGGAAGAATAATGTTGAACTGAGCTTACAAGCTCAGTTCTTGGTAATCATGCAATTCTTTCAATGTAGCAAAGTTGATGGGTATGAACCTTAAATAAAAAAATCATGTGGATGTGTTAATAGCTAAGCAAAAATGAATACAACTGAATGGCACCATTAACAAGACTTTAGAATCAATACTTTGTGTATGTCTCTCTGGCTTCCTCTCACACAGATGGCATGAAGCCAAACTTGTTAACCTAAGTCAGTCAGCTGCCTATTGCTTCCAGTTCCAGGTTCAGTCTTTATGTATCAATGTGCTATTAAAATGCATGTAGAAAGCACAGTTTCTGCTGCTTTCATCAGATAAGTAAAAGTGGCCAAAGATATTTTATTCTAAAAATCCGAATACTCCACCGATGTGTGACCTCACCAATCACCATATGATTTACCCAGCTCTATCATGATTCTTGAGTTTTATGTTTGGTAAAGCAATCAGGAAGTCACCTACTGCCTGGTAATGACACACTATTTATAGAATCTTAAGAGAAAACCAATCATTTATTTATTTGTTACATCTGTCTGTCTTCATTAAGTAGAGCATAATTAAAATCTATGATAAAATTATTCTAGCACATGGTTTACCTATTCTTTCACATCCGAAAGCTCTAAAATTAAACTTAAATGTAAACCAGTATTTAGAAACTGTTCCAAAGAATGTAACCAGTTCTCTGACACACCTGGTACAAAACTGAATGATGTATGTCCCTGCTAGCAGTACTGAACTAGTCAGAAATAAGATTTTATCTTATGTTTATAAATAACAAAAACAAATGCCCAGAAATGTAGACCCATATGCAACACACAGTTGCCAATTGTTCCATTTTTTTTTTCCCCACAGATTTTTAATAATTTTCTCCAAAGTTTGATGTTAAAATCAAAAATCTTTGTGGGAGGGGGAATTACCAGCCTATGAAAACCGATGTAACTAGTTGGAATTAAAAAAACAACAACAATGAAATGGAAGACAGGTAGGAGTGGCAATCTCAACTATTTAGAAATCTACAAGGATCCCTATCATTCACCAGCCATTCCTTATAAACTAAGCGAGACATTCAACTTAAAGGGTTAACCAGGGGCAAGAAATAAATCAAAAAACTTTTATTACAATTCTAACAAATAATTCAAATATTTATTTGAACGTTATTATTATAAAACCTAAGGTATCAGGTTTTCTGGTTATATTTTATTAGTACCCTTTGTATTTTTGTCTTCAAAAAAGTAAACAATATCAACAAGATAAACTTTACAATTTTGCACATTATGGCAACTAATCAGAAGGGCTGAAAGCAAAGTACATCTATTGGATTCCACTGTAATCTAGTGTTATACAAATTTATATATATATATCACACACACACACACACAAGTACTTTCACACTGTACTGATATCATTTTTCTCTCTCAGTTGTCTTGTTTTGGAACTCAAGGGATATGAAAACAAGAAAGGTAAAATTATGGTAACTAAAATCAAAATTTCTAATGGGAAAACAAAATTGTTTTTCAATATGCCATTCACAAAGACCTTAAAATGAATAAAAACAGAATATTTCAAAATTTCCTTTTGCATGGATAATTTAAGATGCTGATGTGTCCGCTATATGATTTGTGCGCGAAAGATGCACAATGCCCAGCTGATTACGAAAGCAGAGTTCTGTTGGCAGGCACTCCTATATAGATAGAGCCAACAGGTGTCAGAAAATTCCCCAGCAAGGATGAAATAAATTCTTTTATCAGCAAGCAGAGTGCAAAGTACTTTGTAACACAATAAATCAATGGTAATTTCAAGTAACCAAGTAGTCACCATCATTTAAACTTGGAAGCCCCATATATGTATATTTGATTTTTTTTTTTTAAACCATGAATGCAAAACAATAATAAAATAATTTGTAAGTAAAGTGCTACCTTTTTCACTGTTAGCAAATGTACCAGTGTAATATAGTGTGTTGGGTGTATAAATGTTCATACACTCAAAGGGAATGGCTCCTATGCAGCAGTGGGAAATAGTGAATGAGAACTAAAGCCATGTTAGACTAGAGGGGGAGAGAAGAGTAAGAAAAATACTGAGAAAACCTATAAGATAAGATCAAAGCCCCTGGCTGGCCTAGACTAAGAGAAATTCCAGATGTCATAAATACCACCTCATCAGTACTGATTGACAAAACTGACGGGTTGATTAGAAAAGCTGCTACATATCAAGAACATTTGAAATAAATATGACAACAGAAAAGTGGAGTTCATCAAAAACATTTAGCATAAGAAGATTAACTTAAAAAACAACAACAAAGGTGCATTGACTTTATAAATGTGCTTTTGGAAGGAAATTAAATGAACTAAAAGTTGAATAACAAGTATTATAGGATTATAGATGAACATTTACTTTCCTATTTAGTTATGCACACAAAGAAAAGCACAAGTAGTTTTGATAGTTGTACACCAGCCTCTACACTGGAGGCAGCCCTGGTGAGGGAACTTAGTGCTGTAGTTATCCATTAGAGGGCATTGCCAAGCCTGTACCAAGAGGGGCCCAGCATTTTTCTGACTTCAGCAATCTACCCCCTCCTAGGACTCTGCTGATGCAGAAGGGGTGAAGAGATCCAGAGGAGACCTATGTGACCAGTGAGGGAAAAGAATCCATGCCAGAGAGGTAGTAAGTATACCAAACCAAGTAAAACTCAACCCTGACAGTCCAGTAGTCTAGCAACCTCTGGGATACCAGCTTCCCCATAAACAGAATAAATTATCAGGAAGTGTAGTTAACATGATAGTATCAAGCAGTTTATGAATCATACTGATAACTATTTGTCAACTGAGGAGACAGCCCAGCACGAGCCATAACAGCATCCTGTCTCCTTGTACCAGTGGTTCCTAATCTTCTTGATACAGGCAAATTAACATAGTAACAAATCCTTGCAGCCTCATCATCAATGCAAGTTCCAATGCATGCGCCCTGCTAGGAAAGATCTGAGGCAGAATTCCACAAGAATATTTTGAAAAAAAAAAGGGAGGTGAAATAGGTTATAGAATGACTATATCTCAGTGACAATGCTGAGAGGTAGGTGTATCAACAATAATCAAAAGATATGGGCTGACTTTCTGACCCCAATCCCCTTGTGATTCCTGATTTGGGAAATGCTGACCTAAACTATGAGATGTAGTATAATCTTAAATTTTGAACTCTGATCTTACAAAATATTTCCTATTCAGACACATTATAACACAACTTGATTTTGCTGTTGCACAGTGGAAACAAAGATAGAATGAGCTTCTGCATACCACCTAGAAATGTTACAATTCATTAAGCTATTCAAATTTTTCAGGGCTAAGTATTGATGACATTCCCACCCCTGCTGTCAGTGCACATCAGCAACTATCTGGAAGTATTCCAATGATGATCGTTTTGTTTGTTAGCTTGTACAAAGGATGGTCAGAATTTGCTGTGTGTAGAGAAATGTCTCTCTCTCTCTGTAAAAAGGCACTAGCTACTAAAATCAATGCTGGCTGCTCTCGTGGTCCGCACAGTTGAAAGTATTGATGAATTTTTATGTCACTCAGCTTTGCAAAAAGACTGCTCTCACTTCTGACATGCTGAACTTTTTATTAAATCGCACAACACAAACAAGAGCAAAAAAAGTAATCAGAAACTACATGAAGAAAGTTGTCACAAAACTCTTATTAAAAATGGAGAGATCTGTCTCAGATATTCAACATTAACAACATCAGTGGCCCATCTATTATAGTTAGCCAGTTTAAAATTAAACCTTTCTACCACAAAATATCCAGATTGCATTAAAAAAAATACCCGTCACTGCATGCCAATGTTGATTAAGAAAACTTTCCCATAATGCAATGCTATGGAAACTTAGCATACCACTGAGCTGTAAGTAGCGGAACTCAGCTAAAAGCTCACAACCAAACCCAAAGGGTTCAGATTAAAAATCCGGTGCTTTTATGTTACCAATGTAAATTATGGCAAAAAATGGTCTCAGATCAATGTGAAAACAGATTACCTAGAGTCTTGGAGGAAGAAGGGAAAAGTATAGTGAAAAATTAGGTTAGTAGCAAATAATGAAATAAAAGTGAGGCTATTATAGATGGCCAGTGAAACTGTCCAGGATGATCAGGGACCAGAGCTGCCCTTTCTGATAAATCAGGTTAGAATCTATCTCCTTTAGGTCCAGAAAACTTGCTAGTTCTCTGGCTGTATCTGGACAACTAAGGCCTTGAAATGTGCATGCATGTCTGTATCTATCTATCCAAAGAGAGGGAGTTCTTGTTAACGCTGCAGTTTGCTCTCAAACCACCAAAAACAAGAGAGTCAGTTTTGCTACATAGGATTTTGGTCATCCAAGCGTCCAAAGAAAGTCTACAGTAATGATGTCAGACAACCTAAAAAAATAAGTTAATGCAGGGCCACTAGATTTAAAAAAAATATAGATAAAAATAAAATAAGATTAAAAGATGTATTTTATTTTCTCCAACATCACTTTATATTATTAATGAAATTGAAATCCCAGAGTTTGTTTTTTTTTTTTATAAATGCCAAATTTTTAAAACGAGGAGTGAATGTATAGGTTTTTTGTAGAAATGACAGAGCTGATTCTCAGCCTCCAAATTTTTCCAGATGTTTCTAGTCACCATCTCCCATAAAATTATCACAGATTTTGGTTTATTTAAATCCACTCTAATCTTTGCCAGATTATACCCCTATCTTTCCAGATGATACACAGAGCCATGTGAAATAACTGAAGGCGATTTCTCACACAATTTGGTTAATTAAAAGAAAAATAATAATAAAGTTGGCAAAAACAGCATAGAATGATAAATGATGATATCTTAATTTAAAAGATTTTTAAAATATACAATGTTGAAATTTGTTTTAGCTCATTTTGATTACAAATACTTTAAAAAAAAAATTTTTTTTTATTATGGTATTTAAAATTTCAAAAAAGCAAAATGAGGATATTTAAAAAACTAGTAAGCAAGATAAGCTGGCATCACTGACAAAGGATATCATAAATAATGTGGAACTATTTCATTTGCTGAATCCATACATACAGATGAACACTTTCAGACAAGAAAATAAATGCGTGTAATATTATAATTGTGCAATACTTTTGAAAATGAACAATTTTGTGCGAACTCTCGATGTCTCGGCATCAACAGGGAAAAGTCACGAGTTAGGCGGGATCTGTTTCAGAGCCAGCACAAAGGAATTCTTGTGCAAAAAGGGCGATGCTTTATTATTATTATTTTATTTTTTTCGCACAGATAACTTATTTTTTTAAAAAAAGGATAGTTGCAATAGGTCATTTGTGACTAAAAAGGTAAGCGAGTTAGGGTTTTAACATGATAATAAATAAGCCACCTGTGAATCCACATCAATTAGATTATGTAGTGTATTCCTTTTGTAATTAGATTAATTAATTAATAATGATGAGGATAAGAGCTGAGAGAATTGGATCATCCTGCTAAATTTCAACTCAGTGAATATGAAACAAAGTTTAAAAGAAAACCACCACCTTTCACAAGGATTAAGTTAGATATTGCAACTATGAATCACTCAAAATTTTAAAATGTCAACATGATAACTTGGGGGATTTTTAACAGGATATACTTTAGAAATTTTTGTTGGAGAGAGTTAAAAATTACCATGTACTAAAGAGGTTCTAACCATCTTGACATTATCCCTTATCTTTCCATCCTACAGTTTAGCAGTGAATAAATCACGTGCCATACTGCTCGAGGAGCCATCATTATTTACTACTACTACTACTACAAACTTATTCTCTCTCCTTTTCTTTTTCTTTCTTTCTCAGAATTATTCTCTTTTTGACAACTCCTGTGAGTTACTAATGTTCTAACTCCTAAAACCACCACAAACAGCTTGTTTAGTAATTTTATCAACCACAATCATGTTCATACCCAGAATGCATTCTGATTTGTGGTTCATCAGATTTCTTTTTTCTCATCGTTTTGCTGGAATAATGCGTTTCGTCAACAGTAGTGTAGTAAAGTACAGTGAACACTCACTCGATAAAAATAACTCATTAAAAAAAGGCCACAAAGTGTTTTTTTTTTAAAAATGCAATGCCAAAAAAAATTTGAAATAAGAGTTGTTATCGTTCTTCATCTATAGATCATTTTCAACAAGTTCGTACACATAGATAGCTGATTGTGAATTATCTTGCATATCTGAAAACCTTTTCAACAGGTAGGCTGTGCTTGCTTACCTGTAAAACACAAACCCAACAATTATCTTTTGGGAAAGAATCTCCAACAAAGCGTAATTGGGGGTATCAACTTACTCAGACTAAACAAAGGAGTAACGATGAACAAAAATCCTTCACCGGGGTCCTAGCATCTTTGATAATGGCAAAGACATTCTTCCAGCTTATTATCCTGCCGAGGAGAAACAGGCTTGTGATTCAAGTAGTTGGATGTCTGCATCCTGCAAACAGCTTGAGTCAAAGGTAACCTCTGCTACAAGAAGAAACGTGCTATGTTTTCATCCAAACATAATTGTCTACACCTGACTCTGCCAAGCTCATCACACACCAGGAGGTACACACACACAACGGTTCTGCAAACTCATCATCATGAGAGAGGCTAAGAAGACAGTGCTAATTTTCAGAAGATAAATGTGTTTTTTTTCCTGTTTTTCCCCTCTATTTTTGAACACACTCAAGTTAAATGATTAAAACAAGAGCGCAGGATATTTTTTTTTGTTTTCTACCTCAGTATACCATCTTTTTTCGGAAAATGTCTGTTAAATTGAACTTGCAGATAGTTTTATCAAAAGACTGCTAATAAGAATACAAACTATTACTACCCTGGAGTCAACAGGAGACAACATTAATTTTATACTGCTAAAGACATTCCTCATGCAAATGTTACTGAAGTGTGCTTACTAATGTTTAACAAGAAAATCATCCAAACCAGTCATACAGAAACAGAAGAAAAACTCTGAATGAAGAACACAATGGAGCATAGGGTTACGATGGTGAGAAACTAAAAGACTATCACCACTACTAAGCTCTATCTCTCATTACCATCCATCTTTAAATGGAATTTAAAAATAAAATAATAATAGTAATAAGAACCAGCAAATTCATTTTTCTTCAAAGTTGAAGCTCAATAGTTTTTCCATTCCAGAATTTCTAAATACCTGAAAAGACTAGTCATAATAAAATACATACATGTATGTACATAGAAAAAAATTTATTTAAATTTCACTTGTTTCAAGAAGGTTGAAAAATTAAATAATAATAATAATAATAATAATAATAGAAAGTCTAATATATTTATTAATTTCCATGTTTTCTTTTTTAGTCCAATGTAAAATTTGTTACAACATAAATAGTGATATTTGAGCCATTCAAACAATTAAATAGCCAAAATTTCATGTAAAAGTATTGCTTGTATAAACAACGAGGAATGTGGCTCCAACATGAATTCCAGAGCTGAAACCTTCAGCTGTTTTGAAGTGCCGAGGTTAATCTACAAGTGGCCTGAGTTGGTCTTTAACTCAAAAATCCATTGTTTGCAAGGCATCTGCATGGTCTGCAAAGGATGCATCTTGGAAGTTCAAAAGATGATTTACTAAAAAACTTGGTCACTTAGTGATTCTCCTGATATTTGAGAGTATTACTCTCATGGTTCTTCCAAGAGGCAGTGACTTAACATCTTAAAATGCATCTCAGTAGTGCAATCTGGCCCAACAGATCTGTCTCCCTTGGCTATATTTTGGACATTCTCTGCGATAGTGTTCAACACTTCCATCCACATTGGAAATGGGGCATGACTTTTAAGTAGCCACTCTTATCGAGAAAACCAGTATTCAGGATGAAATGACCAGCACATAGTTTGCCAATCTGTGCCGGTAGATTCCTAGGAAACAAAAATCTCTGCACATTTTTTTAAATTCTAATTTCTTCAAATCAAATGTGTTGATTTAGATTCAAATGTACACATCATTAATCTAATGCTTTCACACTTGAGAAACCAATACCAGTCTGACTCTGAAGTAGTTTAGTGGCAGCTATGACAATTTGTATCAACTTTTCCATTGACTGGTAGGCCACCATGTTCTGGTACCAAATACAGTATAAAGGTGAAACTGTCTTCAGGTTTCCCTGTGAGATTATAGATTTGCTGCTCTTGAACTAAAGCCTAGTCCTACTTGCATTCTTCAAAGATCAAAGGAAAGACTTAGCTATCAGTGAAGACATTTACATGGCTGGGTACCTCAAGTGAAAGCAGTTATTCTGTCTTTTAAAAAATGCAACTGTTTCAGCATGGTAGCTGCTACAGAAAAATCCAGCCGGTGCTTCTGTCTTATCTTCCTTTCCATCTGGCATTATCATGTAAACTCCTGTACCACCGGATCTAAAATCTGCTACTGCTCCATTTGTATACATCCACACTGGGTTCCGCAGTCATATAGCTAGTGTTTCATTTGCTAGATTGAATAAATTAAGGGTTGTCTGATTTAGATCATGAGGATAAGGTCTTCCTTTGATTTTAACATTCTATGGAGTCACCCATGGTGCAGGTTGCCGGGCTCTGGCCAGTGCAATGACATAACGGTCATAGTTACACAGAGAAAAGAGAAACTTTGCTTCCTGAGTATGGCCAGCTATAGACAGCATGCCACCATGACTATCTAACATTCATTCTGAAAACTTTAATTTTAAATTACTACCAGCACATTACACATCAAAACTAGAGGTAATCAATATAAGATACACAAGAAGTGTTTTTGAGTAAACATTAGGGTCTTTTTTTTTTTTTTTTTTTTTTTTTTAGAAGAAACCATCGACTACCTGCCCCTGGAATGCTTTACCAAACCAGCCAGTGTGCGTGGACATTTTCTTAGAACAGGAATAGATGCAAACTTCTTGGTGAAAGGGATTCTCTACAAGTTTTTTTTAATGGTCAGTCATATTTGCAGATATTCCAAGATATTGGGGCTCCCTAAAAGTTAACACATACAATTCACATGACACACACACAGACATTATAATACATGATCTGATAATGCCTTAGGGAAAAGTATCCTGAGCAATGGTTGGGCAGAATAGTTTCGTCAGGTGACCTCAGAGAACTTGTGATATTAACACCGGGACACTGTAAAGGAAAGGAAGTATGCTGAGAGACCATACACAATTGCTGAACTTAACCATTTTCCGAGAAAAACATTAAAAAAATCATGGAATAACTTATATAGCACCAGTAACTTAGTACACATTCAGCAATCAAAATGAAAAAAAGTGTCCAGAAAACTAAAGGAAGAATTTAATTTATAGTGCAGAGAGTAAAAAATGTACAGTAAAATCACTTGATTGTTGTTACAGTGGTGCCGGTACTAATTCAATTTCTTGAATTCCCCCACTGTCATTACTTTTGACACTATCACCCTCACTCTAAAAATCTTCAACAGACAAGACAAAGAATTATTTTATCAGGTCATAGAAGAAATCCAATGGTCTCTTAATTGTCAGGAACATCATTCTTTGGGCCAGCAGACTGCAAAAACACCAGCATGATTGGCTGCAGATGGCCTGAACTCTACTCGGTGACCACATGACATCATCATCAGAAGGGAAAAAAGATTCGCTGTTGGATTCTATCATGTATTTACTGGTTCACAATAGTAGCTTCACTAGTAAAACCACTCATGAAAAAACAAAGCAATATAAATAGCCAGAAGTGATAACGTGAACCAGCATAATCCTTT
This sequence comes from Nautilus pompilius, assembly GCA_018389105.1. Classification (NCBI taxonomy): domain Eukaryota; kingdom Metazoa; phylum Mollusca; class Cephalopoda; order Nautilida; family Nautilidae; genus Nautilus; species Nautilus pompilius. The sequence continues at coordinate 2,020,025 of JACATO010000588.1, forward strand.
TACATGTACTATACAAGGTCTGATCAAAAAGTTCTGGAACTAAATTTATTCAGACAAAAGTAGAGCACAAAATAGTTAATCAAATTTATCTCCTCAAAGTAGCCTCCCCTCCTGATTGAACACAGTGATTCAAGTGCTCCTGCTACTTGTTGAAGCATCTCTGGTACTCTTCTTTTATGATGGCTTTCAGTTCTCATGTCGCATTTTGGATGATGATTGGCACATCCTGAAATCTCTTTCCCTTTAGGGTGCGTATCAATCTGGGGAATAGAAAAAATTCGTTTGGTGCCAAATCTAGTGAATAAGGTGGGTGAGGAACCAGTGGAATGTTGTACGTGGTCAGAAATTCTCATGTAAAGAGTGCTGAATGTGATGGTGCATTGTTGTGACGCAACATCCACACACATGACTGCCATTTGCCAGGACGTTTCTATTGAACTGCATCTCCTAGACATTTCAGGACGACCAAATAAAACTACTGATGCACAACACCCTCAATGTCAAAAAACACAATCTGCATCGTCTTCATATTTGAGCAAACTTGTCTTGCTTTCTTTGGTTGAGGTGATGACACGGTCCTCCAATGAGAAGACTGACGGTTAGTCTTGGGGTCATAGCCATAAACCCAAGTCTTATCTGTAATGATGCTGTGTAGAAAGTTTTCATTGCTGGCTACACAATCAGTGAGTTCTTGACACTGTGAGGTGATGTTCCTTCTGTTCTAGAGTGAGAACTAGTGGGATGAACTTTGCTGAGACTTGCCTCATTCTCAAAACTTGAGTCAAAATTGTTTGGCACATGCTGCAGGAGATGCCAACGTCTTCAGCCATTTCATGAATTGTGTTACAGATACGTGATTGATTCCTCACTGTGCAAGGTTGATGGATGACCGGAGATCATCAATGACAGAAGTTCGACATCTTTAAACCGAGAAAATCATGCAAATATTTTTGAATGGTTGAGTGCTTCCTTCCCAAATGCCGTTCTTAACATTTTATAGGTTTTCATGGCTGTTTTCCCAAGTTTCATACAGAACTTGATGCATACACATTGCTCCTTCACCTCAGGCCCCCTTATTAATATCCCTATAGTGTACTTCATTTCAATACAATACAATATAGTTCCAGAACTTTTTGATCAGACCTTGTATATAGTATAGACAAGTGGTCATTAAATGACCCATCAATGCTCAGCTGTTTTCAGGTGGTTTGATCTAGCCAGTTTCGGTTTCAACTTACTTGACTGTCTGACACAAAGGTGGGTTTTGGCCAACATGAATGGGAAAGGATTAAAGAAAAAATAATTTAGGGGCACTGCTTGGAATCAGTCTTGAACTGTGCAAAAAAGTGCATAATTCTATAAGCAGTCACCTGAAGGACAGCTTAGTCAAAAATAGTGGGCAAGTTGGTTTAATGCCTTATGGTTTTATTCTTTGTGTGACAAGTATATGATGTCATGTTATGATGCAGAATAAACGTAGTGAAAAAAAAGCGCACACAAAGCTGATTTCCTGTTTTATTTTGATACTGAAGTATGAGCATTTGAGACATTTATTCGGTTAATTATGGAACCTGTATAAATAAAATTCTGACCAATGGAGTCCATGAAAACATGTGACTGTTAAAAACTGAGTGAAAGCACACATAAGAAGTGAGTTTAGTTTTCACTCAATTTAACAAATTGTGTATGTATTTTCTTGTTGATGATAATGGTACTAAGCATAAGTGGATCACATATGACTGCTAATACCTGAAAAACCAAATGATGAAAAAAAAAAGCATAGACATCACAAGGCAGAATGGAATGTTCCGTTTTCTTTATATAAAATTTAAATACTAACAATAAAAACAATGAAAAATACGACCATAATAAATAAGATTTTCAAATTTTGAAAACTCAGCTTTTATATATACAACTTGACATTAGTGAACAGATACCCTTAACAATTATAAGTGATTTAATACTTTGTAATACAGGTTGAGAATCCCTTATCTGAAATCCTTGGGGCCCAAATGTGTCTAAGATTCCAGAATTTTTCGAATTTTGGAATACAGATATACCAGCATAATTTGGTAGCTAATCCACTGGGGAGTGGAGACTGGGCACAAGTTCATCTACAGCATTATAACTGCATGTGGATACATATAACCTACAGGTGGTTTTATGCAATATATTTTAATCATTTTGTGCATGAAACCATAAGAAAAAGATGTACATTTAACCATCAGAAAGGTAAGCTATCACTACGGTAGGCCTACTGGTACCATATGGGTATTTGCAGGCTTTTTTGACATTTTCACAGTATGTTCACACCAACAACAAAGAACAGGAATTACCGTGAGTAATGCACGTACATCAAGCATGCCACCCAGGAACCTTATAGAATTTTCCACTGAAGGCACTCCAAAAAATATTTCAGATTTTGGAGCTTTTCGGTTTTCAGAATTTTGGATAAGGGATTCCTGACCTGTACAGTCTTTTGTCTTATGCAAGGCAGCAATTTACTGTGTGAACAAGATTAGTTAGTAATCCCAGTCTTTGGGATTGTAAATCATTCCTGACATTGAAGCTGTATGAGGAAACTCTAGCAGAGATTGATAGAGTAAAGCCTACATGATTGACCTGGTCATGGCAAAGTTGTGATGCTCTGATTCTCTTTCCATCGAAATGCTACCATAGACAAGCAGAGAATGTTGACATAATGGGTTGAAGTTATAGCTCCTTTACAGAATACCACCTATGACTATCCAGTAGTTTAAATGATACCCCACAGCATGACAGACAGACAGACCGACCACATATTTTGCAGCAGTGTGCAGATGATTCAATGAAAATTGGTGCAGAACAGCTTAACAAGCTGCAAAAGACCTCAATCTACATTTGTGCAAATGAGAGATGGAGAGAAAGTTTTCAATCATTGCATTTTCCAGAAGATTTTAAAAGAACTTATTTAATATAAGGAGATCCTTTATTATTAAAAAATTAAGCTATTTCTAGAAGAACGTAGTGTAAATCATCCTGAATTAGACAATTTTCATTGGTGGATGAAAGTTGCTTTTCTTCAAGGAGAAAATAAATTAATCAGCCAGATAATCAGTATGATTTTGCATTTGAAGAGACATTTTTCACTAGTTTTCCAATGCTCCAGCTATTCAAAAGAAAACCTGGATATGAATATACTGATGAAAACACATTCATGCAATATTTTATACACTTGCAACAAGAAATCAAATTCTGATTCTATAATTGTCGGAAATTTTGTTATCCATTCTGAAAAGACATGCTCTGCTACTTTAAAATAGAACTGGGCTAATATGATTGCTATTTTTCCTTTTTTAAAAATTAATAATATTTTAATCTATTTTCTTTTACATTTTAAACATAGTTTTGTAAAAGGCTAAGCTAGATTAAAAAAACAAACATTCATCTAACAGTAATGTGCTTTATTATGTGGTATTATTAAACATTTCATACAACCAGTGACCCTTGATCATTTCCTAGAGTGAATGACTTCTCTTAAACTAGAAAATCAGCCTGTTGTTGACATTATGGCAGTTAAAATCAGAGAAACTCAACTTATTAAAGGAATGTTTATCCCTTCTTTACTTGGATCAACAATGTATATAAAATGTGAAATATTTAATATTTATGCCAAATTTTTAGAAAATGAAATTGGTTGTAAAAGATATACATGAACTGATTATTTCTTTTTTTTTTTAAAAGCTCATTATTCTCTAGATATAATTCTTGTATAAGGATGTACAGATTTTAAAACTACATACTTGATAGTAGAAAGGGGTACAGCTGATGAACTAATCAGCATTTATATTAATAACTAAGTGGGTTTAACCACTTACTCATCATTGCATCATGGAATATCTCTAAATTTTATTAGTTTACAATTTTTGGAAGCAACAAGATAACACAAGAGAGATTTTATGAGATCAAAGCTATTTCAAGTCACATAAATTGTAAAAGTTACCAGAAAGCTTTTTCTAAAGCTAACTGATACCATAAAATCATTAAAACAAACTGTAATGTAATTTAAACTAACCATGTAGGCAATCCAAAAAAAATTTCTGTGATGATAATTTAGATATTCTTTCAGGCCTGGGTTTAAAAGATGTCCTTTAAAGAAACATGCCAGTTTATTCATAGATCTTGGATAGTGTACCCAGCTGGTCACAGAACCAGTTTTTCAGCTCTCCAAGGGAGATGCTGGGCATCTTTATACTCGGTTTGACCTTATGGTCAACAGGGCTACAGTGGATAAAACTCTGTCCCTCCAGGTAGGTGAAGTTGATCACTATACTGAACTGTGATGGTTATGCCAGCCTGGACAAGTTCTTTGCCATCTGCTAGCTGATGCATCATGTTTCTTCTCCATGCTAATGTTCAAACAATATTTGTCAGCTGTTTCCACAAAATATGTTGCTGATAAGCTGTGATCCACCTGAGTTTGCATAACTAGTGCACAGTCATATCATACTTTGCATAAGGTCGCCCAACACTTCTAAAGATGCTTTCTTTAGCTGAGCTTCAAGAGCTTTCCAGATGTTTTAAATCTAATGCTAACACCTGGTGTTGAGGTTCCAAAGGCTTCCTGTAGCAATGTCATAAAGAAAAGGCAGAGAGAGAATCTTGTGCATATTTGCTATTAGAATGTCCTTTTTGTTACTTATTTATGGATAGTCAGATTCTGCACAAGATTCTCTCTCTGTCCTTTCTTTATGGCATTGTTACTTGAAGCCTTTTTATATAAATTATGCAAATTATTTTCCAAAAAAGGCATAGTTTTTTAATGTGCAATTTAATAAAAACTATACAAAGTCATTTTTTTTAAAAAAAAATTGAGTAACATTAATGATGCAATTTAAATGTTTTAATCTAACTTAAAGAAAGAGAAGGTGCTTGATGGAAACAGAAAATACCATATTAGTGCTAATTCATCTGTAATGACAGATGATCAAAAACAAATGTTATTTAGCAATCACTTTTCATAGAATTTTTTCCTCTATACAGATATTAAATTATTTAACCAGAAATGGTGGGAAATGTGGACACCATCTTGGATACATTTTGCATGTGTACAGACAACTTTCTCTATCATCATTCTGGAACTAATAAATCTCTTTCCATGAACAATTAATTAATGCTGACATTGCATATGGCTTGTAGCTGAAGAGATCCAGGCATGCATTTGAAAATTTGAATAACAAATCTGACCAATTTTTTTTTTTTTTGTACAGCCCACTCAAAATCAACAATCTTAATATAATATTCTTCCAAAAAAAAAAAAAAGAAAGCCAGCTTCTAATGTTTATTGCAGAACCAATATTAACATCACAACCTTGAGGCAGTCAAGGATCTTGCCTGCCTTAATGATCCCTGAAAGCTATGCTGGCAAGACTCTTGGCAGGGTCAGACTAAATGATGCATTCTAACAAAAAAGATCTCACTGAAGATAGCAACACCAGGCATCATGTGACATGGTTAAGGCAAAGTCTTTGGTGGTAATCATGGTATTATGGTCTATAGCTGCACCTAATCCTCATTGGGTTGATCTTACAGAATTTCAAGAGGAGGACCACATCTGGTCACTGGAGAAATGTCTGCCATCTTCAAGGCACCATGAATGGAGAGTTAGGGATAGTAGATAATGATGTATATGTGCAAACAGTTCACACAAATAACTGACACTCCAAGGTTCATAGAGCTCAGCTACCAACAGTATCCATTTGTCATGATGCAGAGGCTATAACTAGGACGTTGGTTAAAAAAAAAAAAATGATGTTGTAGTAGTAAGACTATGCTGCAGAAAAATAGAACTTTTAACAAATGATAATAAATTAAAATAATTATTATTAATTGGTTGTTTGCATGTGTAACCCCTTCAATTGGCACTGCAGGTCAGTGAGATGGAGTAATAGATTGTTCTTGCACAATTAAGTTTTGGCACCCCAGGACTTCAGCAAGTTATGAGTGTGCTCTTTCGATTATTATAACGTTACTTGACGGAGCCTGTGGCTATAAGATATTAATTATACTACTAATTCAGTGTTAGGCAGTGTCTTAATAAGTTACAATTTAAAAAAAAAATCCATGAGATTGCACAAGTTTACCATACAAAAATAAAATAAAATGGTTTCTATGTGAAGAAATTAATTCTATAACCAGATTTTTAAAATGCTGATTAGTTTCCTATGATCTGACTTCACTTCCTTCAAAACAACAACAACAAAACCTGCCAAAAGGCTTTAATTTTAAAATCTGATTTAGATTGCTTCCATCTTATTGATGCATTCCTTACGATGTCTACAGGAAGCAAAACAGACCCTGGTAGATAAGGTTTTGCTATTGGTGCCAGGTATTAACTGATTCCATAATGCGAAACTATTTTTGCTATAGAATCTTGCATCACTCTGATTATTTTGTTTGTTAGTTACTCAAACCTGTCTCAGACTTAGCTTTCTTTTTGACAAATGGTGGAAAATTTCTTAGAAAACCAGATAAGCATATCCTTTTCAGACTGACCAATGAACTACTACATAATCCAACTGCTCTTGATAAAAGGCATTTAATAATTCATCTACTGACCCTGGTATTGTATAGTTTTCGTGTGTAGGCTCTAGATATGCTAGTAATTAAGTTGTTTCTGTAATATTTGTTCTAATATACTGGATGAAAATATCTATAGATAATGAATGGACCTACTGAGAATGGCCAATAACAAGAGCAAAAGTTCCAGGTGGTAGTGTATATAGTTATACGAAGTGATGGTGACAAAAGACACCTAATAACTGAAATGTTCAGATAAAACAATCTCCATCTTCAACAAAATAAAAACTTCAAACCAAAAAGTAAAACAGCTACATCTAGACTAGGCAAGGTACGCAAAGTACAGTGTCGCAAAGTTGGATGCCTGATCATTAAGAATCAGGTTTTAAATTTGTTATAAAACTTAAATATTTTGTATTGTGCATTGTTAGTTAGACTGAGCACATACTTTACATTAACCATGTATTGCAAAGTTTCTGGACAGATCAGTGCCTTCTAAAGAACTGCACCACATTCTTACAGAGTTAGGCATATGATGCATTTAACCCAAGACCAATAAATCTGAACAAATTCCAAAAATATCCTTGAACAATTTTATCTTAGTAAAGACACAATTTGTCATCTTTCTTAAAAATCTTGGTCTACCAATGGAATGATAGGCAAGGTGTGTGTCTAGAATATTTTCCCAGCATATCTCTGGCAGGGTCACATATAAAGAGCAGTGAGTGTTATGACCACGCATGAATACTGATCATCGTGTGAAGGAACCTCTAAAATAGAGTTATAGTGTTCTTGAAATGAACACAGAACTGGCTTTCTTCCATAATCATTTAATGCCACTGAACTCTGATTTGATGGATTTAGTAAGATGCCCATTGGATTCTATGGTTCTTAGACCATTCAGATAGAGGCCTAAAAAAGAATGGCAGGCTCAAAGGCTTGCTGATACAAAGTTTCCCTTCATCATCTACAGCTGTTGGTTGCTACATTGTGATGCATTTCCTGCTTTGAGTATGGTAACTCTGGTGTGACAGTTTTATCAGTCAGATCTTCTGGTCTTACATTGACAGACTCATGTTAGAACCTGCTAGGAAGAAGGCATGTTAATCTCTGGCTACAAAACCATGAGGTCAGTTGGATCTCCAGGTTGTAGCATTCCATTCCTTAATAATTCTGACATTCCAGCTCTCTTCCTGTGATAAATGGCATTTGCATGGTGTGGGGATGATACTGTAGCATCTGAAGTGTGGCTCAATATTCAAGGCATTGTTTTATACTGTTTTTTTTTTTTTTCCAGATACTTTTGCATTATGCTTTTATTTTCACCAGGAGAGGTATTCATGAATGAGTGCTATAGGCTCCAAAAAAAAAAAATGTAATTGTGCTTCAATCATACTATTGTCTTTATCAAGTACCGAAGTAATTTCAATAAAGTACATGTAAACAGATTTATTAATAAATCTAGATAATAGAGTATTTATTTCTCATCACCTTACTGAGTCAAACACTCTAACCTACTTAAAGGCAGAATTTGTATTTAAATACACTACTTTATTTATAGACAAAGACTTGTAGAATGCTCAACAAAGTACAGAATTATTCAAAAGCATATCAAGAACCATCCGGCAACAACACACATTCCATTCCTTTTAAACTTTAAATCTGTTTTTTTTGGCAAAGAATTTAAACATATTTGTAACATACACAATTATCCACATTTATAAAAATTACAATTCAAACCTTAAATTACTCTCCCTTATTGCCCTATAAAACTATTAAATTATCAAAGTTGAAATCAAATAAGAGCATTATTATGCATAAAAACAAGAAAGCCATAGTGGCAACAGAACAGAAATTTATACAAATAAAATAACCCAAATTAATACTTTGACTTGAACTGAATTCATCCCAAACAATAAAACCCCCAAACAATAATATTCCAATTGTACTTATTCAATGGTGCGTATTTCCCCATTTGTGCAAATTTTTTTGTTGTTTTGTGCCTGAGATTTTGCTTATTTTTTTAAATTTGAAGATGAATTCAATTAAATTGAAGATAGTCATTTTAGTTTCCTAATTGTCATTCATAATTTTTTTAAAGGATGATGTGTGGCAGTGACATATTAAAGCTAATCTATTAGCTCCCCACAGGAAGGCAGTAATAAATGCAACCTCCTCCTCCTACATAGGCACATTTGAAATAAAAGCCAAAGGAAATTGGATTAGGGTGATAAGATGTGAACAAATATGAAAATATCCAACTGAAGCTTCAAGTGCAAAGCACCAAAACCATTATTCAATATTGACTGTCTGCTGTAGGACCTTGTCCTCAGAAGAAATTCAAATTTACTCAACTGTCGATCACTACACAGCACCACACACACTTAAAACACCATTCATGGAATATTTTCAACAGGTCTGAGACAGCCGACTAAAATACAATGGTACATTTGTTCTCAAGATATCAAATTAAGAAACGTTGTATTGCAGGGTTTTTTTTTCTTTTAAATTTTAAAAGTGCCTCTGTTAATGCACACATGAGGCATGAACAACAATACAAATATTTTAAAAAAAGGTGCCGTAGCTAGACATTTTAGACCTAAAATAATGGGTTTTACAGAAAATGTCAAGGTTTAAGCTTCGTATACAATAGGCAATTTTGTGATACAGCAAAAAAAAAAAAAAAAAAAAGTTTTCTTTTTTTTCTTTCTGTATTTTCATAATTAGGGTAAGGAATTATTTCTTTCTTTCTCTGTAATGGTTTCTCAAAAAAGCAAGAACAAAATATAAAACCATTTTCTTAGGCAGCAAACAAAATAAAAACAAAAAAAATGCAAGGTTGTTAGAAACGAATGCCTTGCTAGCTGGGAAATTAGGTCAGTCCTAATGGGAGACAACTGATTTTGAGCCTACTAAAAATATAAAACGTTTTAATTTTAATTTATCCACCTAGATTGCTATTTTTATTAAAAAATACAATAACAATTGTTGTTTTTTTAATGTAGTAAAAATAGAACATATATGTTTAGGGTATTAAGGTCTGTTTATGTTTAACACATCTGGAAGCCATGTGCAAATGGCAGACAGCATTCTGATATAAACCTATTTCACCCGCAGCATATTAATTCTGTGTGAGATGTGAGACACTGGCAAGCTGGTGATAAACATAAGGTAGTGGGTACGGGCACAGGCACACCATGGACTAGAGTTAAATATTTAAATAAGTCTATTTATAGTTACTCATGTTAGGAAAAAATAGATAAAAGCGTTTGGAGGTATTTAGCTGTAGCTGTCAGCATTTGTTTGCTTGTCTACAATGCTGTACAAATGTTGTCCCTCCTCGCACTTATTCTCCACATTTTTTTACAGTTTCTACAGGTACAAAAACATAGCAATGGGGACAGTACTGAAGTTTTTTTTTGTTGGAGGACAAATTCTAAAAAAAAAAAAAAAAAATTAAAAAAAATTTTTTTTAAATTTGTCAAGTAGCAGAAAAAACGAAACAACCTCAACTTACTTATTGAGAAACAATAGTTAGTAGGTGAACAATAACCCAATAGAAAATCCCTCTGCCATGGTTGCAGGCCCTTGTTTGATGCCCCCCCCCCCAATGCCAAGACTGGCTGCTTCTCGCTTTTCTCTACCAGCTGGTCATGCGAGTTTCTCTGAGTTTTCTGGTTTCCTTCCACACCTAAGTAGAAATCTCCCTGCCAAAGTTGGAAGTGCTAGGCCCCAGATGGCACATAAATGGGTTACACTATGACACGCCCCTCCCCAACTTCTATCTCTTGTAGGCAGGCACCAGTGTACCAAACCAAACAAAAAAATTAATTCACTGCATGGAATTTAATTTGGTAAGAAAATTAAAGCAAAATTAAACTCAGTTAACTGACATATTTGATAAAATGTTAATAAAAAAAAAGTGACGTTTCAGTGAACTTTTCCTGCCACCATCCTTAGGCTAGTTCTAGTAAGGGCTGTTGGGTTATGTGAGGGTAACTTTAACAATGACAAAAAATAACAGGATATCTGCTGCTGAGACCATTATTATTAACAAGGTTAAGGCTAACATGAGTTATCCTGGCATAACCAAGCAGTCTTTATCAGAGCTGTAGAATGGTGACAAGTATTTTCCAGAACACCAAAAGTTCTATATTAACAAAGGCAGTAATAAAAGCTAAACCGTATGTGTCAAATAACTTTGATATGCTACAAATTTTAATAAATATCCTGACTTTAATTTTGATTTAATTTATTAAACCCAGTTTTTTTATGCAGTTTAAATAAGAAAGTGTAGTACGAATATTGATGTAAGTACACTTCATACAGGCATGATTCACTAAACGAAAAGAGCTGAGATGCTAAATCAGCAAGAACAAACAATTTAAGGCTTGTCTGCAGACTGGGATTACTTGTAATCTACTAAAACATGAACACTCAAAGACAAAAAGTTATCCAAAAGGAGAAAAAAAAACAACTAATTCACCACTAATACATGAGGCTATATCAGGGGATTAGAAGATTTACAAGGACAAACCAAAACCACACCATCCAATTGTTTCAAAGTGAAATGACCCTTCTTCACATATAATGCTATAAGAAACAGTTTGAGCTTTTGGATTACATACATTGATTTATTATCACCAATCAAAAAGCAAACAAGACTGAGAAAGAATAAAGTTGTAGGTACTTCACTGTTTGTTGGTTTTTCTTTCTGATACATTAGATTTAGAATATACAGGGTGCGGCAAAATGATCTGACACATTTGTATTTTTAATAAAAACCAAATGGAGTAAAGAACGAAAAATTTGTTTTTATTTTCGAAATGTACATAGAATGCCATTTTGTTTCACAGTTGCCGACATGAATTGGACGGGCGAACATCGCGCTTTCATCGTGGAAACCTTTATCAAAAACAACGAATCCGTAATTGCAACACAAAGAGCATTCCGTGTACACTTCAGGCTTGGTAGACATGATCCTGTACCTACTCGAAACGCGATTTTGTTATGGGTTACCAACTCTAGAGCTAGTGGATCAGCATTGAAACGAAAATCAACCGGCCGACCTCGGACTGCCAGAAGTCCGGAAAATGTGGCAGCGGTAAGAGGTTCAGTTCAACAGTCTCCATGACGTTCGGCACGGAAACACGCCGCTGCTCTTAGCCTTTCCGATAGAAGTTTGCGAAGAATTCTTCACATGGAACTGCAAATGCATCCGTACAAAATGATGTTGGCACAACAACTCAGCGAAAGAGACTTTAAAACTCGCAGAGCATCGTGTTTGGAAATTCAACAACATGTCCCCCGTGCAGCTATTGTGTTGTTCAGTGACGAGGCGCATTTTCACCTGTGTGGCAGCGTGAATAAGCAAAACTTACGATACTGGGCCGAGAACAACCCTCGTGAGTTGCACCAACGCCCTTTGCATTGTCCTCGGGTAACCGTATGGTGTGCGGTAGCAGAATTTGGCATTTGGGGTCCTTACTTCTTCGAAGAAGACGATGTTACAGTGACTGTGAACTCTGGTCGATATTGTGTGATGCTAGACACTTTTCTGAAACCAAAATTGAATGAACTTGACGATAAGGACAATGTTTGGTTTCAACAGGATGGGGCAACAGCCCACACTTCTCGACGTGCGATGGGAAATTTGAGGGAGATGTTCCCCGGTCATTTGATTTCATTGCGTGGTGACATCGGTTGGCCCGCCCGATCACCTGATTTGAACCCGTGTGATTTTTTTCTGTGGGGATATCTGAAATCAAAGATATACACTCATCGCCCTCGATCTATTGAGCGATTAAAAGATGTCATTCGCCAAGAAATTGCTGCCATTCCACATGAAATGACCTGCCGGGTTATGGACAACTTTCGTGAACACCTTCGACAGTGTGTGGACAATAACGGTACCCACTTGAGTGATTTAATTTTTAAAACCAAATGGAAAAAATGGCATTCTATGTACATTTCGAAAATAAAAACAAATTTTTCGTTCTTTACTCTATTTGGCTTTTATTAAAAATACAAATGTGTCAGATCATTTTGCCGCACCCTGTATTTTGCAATAAACATTTCTTCCAAAAATCTAAAATATATAATTTCTGAAACTAAAAAAATATATTGGCAAAGTTCTAAAGAGAAATCAAATCCAACTATTGTTTCAATTTTTTTTCTTTTTGCTTTCTCATCTGATGGTTCTGAAAGGTTTGTGCATCTTAGTATTTTGCCTAATTATTCACAAAAAACCTCATTAACTCTTAGTACAGCTTAGCTAATGTGATTGATTATGAGATATTGTGCCATTCCTCAATTTTTGTATTTCTATTTAACTATGGTTTTTGTCATTCTTTTGTTGAGTTTAAAAAGACAGAAAGAAACTATAGTTTATGTACAGTATATTTTCTACTCAAGATTTAGTACTGTACTAACTGATGCATTTATACACTGGCAGTCATAATTATGGACTCAGATGAAATATCTCACATTTCATATAATAAATTTATTTGTGCATATACTTGCATGTATACAAGCATGACTGTTAGAAAACATCAAAATACCTTCCTTTATTCTCAAATTATTTCTTTCAGAGATCAAAATTATGATCTACAGTGTATATATATACCATAAGCTGCTAACAGAACTTTGCAGTAATGATTCAATGATCAAGGTGGGGAACTTTATTATGTAAATTGGTGCTAGGGGAGCACTCATTCATCATCTGGACCAGTGGTTCCCAACCTTTTTCCACCTGCGGACACCTTGGGACATTTTACAAATCTCTGAGGACCCCACATCTGCATTTACTCTGTTTAGTCAGATTTCCCATATTAGGGGCATCAGGACTTAGGGCACATGCCACCACTTTTCACATAAATTTTTGATAAACCCTAACATGGGCCATCTTAATCTGAAAAATTAAATTATGAAACAAATATGAATGAAGCAATATGTATTTTGATAACATCATACATTCCTGTTTGTCCACAATTCACACTCACTCTTCAGTGACTGCCCTGAGCTTGTAACTTAGCTACAAGTTGTTTGATATTAGGTTCTATCTTAGTAACTGTGAGCCTTAAATCATTATGTAAAATTAGTCTGTTCCTGCACTTTGTTTTTATCTGAAGAATAGAACTGAATGTGGACTCAATTTGGTAGCTGGTCGCAAATGGTAAGATGGCTTTCTCCATTGCAGTTTGTCTTAGATTTGGTGCAACTGATTGTCCTGTGTTTATCCAGAATTTTACATAGCCATGCTTTTCAAAATACCTTTTTTTGTTGATAGAAGCCTGTATTTCAATAAGTTCTTCCTCTTCTTTAATGTCCTCTAATTTTGCACTGAAAGGATCTAATATAAAGCTGTATTCGTTGGCATCAGCAATGTCACCAAATTGTTCGATCATTTCATTTCGTAGTGCACTCAGATGTGTCAGAATGACTTGCTTCAGCTTTGTAAAAATCGGAGAGTCCTTACAACGTTTTGAGAGTTCTTGGAACATACTTAAATCACCCCTTTCTATCTTTTCATGCCATAGTGTGTGTTTTCAGATGAAAGCATCGACTGCCTGTTTACAAGTAATAATGTTGACAGCCTCTCCCTGCAAGCTCAAGTTTAAACTGTTGTAATGATCGAATACATCGATAAGGTATGCTAATCCTGTTTGAAAATTGACAACTGCAAACATCTCAGTGTGCTCACTTTTGATGTTATTGAGCATTTCAGTGACACTTTGATGCAGTTCATACAATCGTCCAAGAGTTCTGCCTCTCGACAACCATCGCACTTCTGTATGTAGATAAAAGTATTGTGCGCTCCTCATCATTTTCTTCACAGAGTTTTTGAAAAACTCTCGAGTTGAGCGCCTTTGACTTAATTTGGTTGATGATCTTTACACTGGTCTGAAGCATGTCATGTAGTTCAGGTGATAGCTTCCGGGCAGCTAGGGCCTGTCTATGAAGGACACAATCAATGATCTTACAATGTGGTGTGACATGTTTTAATCTTGCATTAAATTCATGGTTTTTACCCATCATTGAAATGGCCCCATCTGAACAACATGCTACCAAGTTTTCGTATAACAGACCCTTCATCCTGAAATATTCGTCAACCTTACTGAATATATCTTTGCCCTCCAAGTTGCATGAAAATAGATCTTGTTTCACTTCCTCATCAGTGATGTATTGCACACAAAAGAGAAGAATTTCCTTGTTGGTGATTGTTGTAGATTCATTGAGTTGAATCGTGAATTTCGTCTCTTTAAGAGTGGCTATAGGGTTTGATTAAATCTTCTCCAATACTGTGTGGCTTCTTTGCTTTTGCTATCACAAGACTTGCAACAAAAGATGTTTCCATGCATTTGTCATGCTCAGATGTGGATCTCTTGAAAGATATATCAATCAAGGATGGGTGTCTGGCTAGATACTCTTCTTTCTTCCACTGAAAAATTAATGCTGTGAAATTTTTTAATATTTAGTTTTTAAATAAATTCTAAATTAGAGTGTGTCAGATTCCGCACAACCTTTCCGGCCTTAAAGATGCAGTAAAGCCACTATCAACAACCTGTTTTATAAATTCTTGTATGGATATCAAACATTAACCAGAAAATCACTGAAGTCTGCAAGCTATCCAATTGATGACAATGCTTTTTAAGTCAATATTGACATGACACGTTGTAAACAAAAACATACTTCTGGGCCATACAGTGTCTTTAAGCATGCTATCATGCCCTATTCCTATACATGTACCCGTGTACCTAGCAAAACGATCTTATATTAATTCTTTTACCAAAATTTTCACAAAAGTTACGATTAGGATGAACAAATTTACTAGCACATCCCGAAATATATCACAAGTTGTCTTTCACAAAAGATAAATAACTTGATAAAGTAAATTACTTACTTTGAAATACTCAATGTCTTGAGCCATTTGACCCGCCATGTTTCATCTTAAGTTGTCTTTGCAGCGTTAAAGGTTTCGTAGCATTGTAACTTAATACATCTCCACATAAGAAACATTGGAGTTTGTTTTCATTCAGTTGGGACTTGATAAATCCAAATTTTATATATTCCTCCTTGTAACAGCGAAGCTTTTGTCTTCCATTGGAATCGCATTTTGACATGTTGCCCAATTAAATCAGTAGTGATAGTAGGCATGTGCTGATAACAGATCATAAACGCTAAAAATAGCCTTCTCCTGGCCGTAGGTTAGCCATGGAAATACTACATCAGGGGCGGACAACCTTTTTTACTAGGGGGGGGGGGCAAATTTACGAAGTGTGGTATCCTGGCGGGCTGGACTAACATTAAAGCAGGTTTTTCCAATGTACCAACCCAAAATTCCAGAAGGTCCGAGGGGCCAGTAAAAAGCTGCTCACCGGCCGGGCCGCAGGTTGCCCACCCCTGTACTACATGGAATATTATGCTTCCACTCATCAATCAACCACTTGACAGCCTGGAGTCAGAAGGTACTTACTACAAGGTGAGCAGCGGGTTATTTATAGCCATTCTGATAAAAAACGTGGAACATCAACCTGTACCAAGATGATCGCCATTCCTATTAATGTGACTCTGATATCAGTTACTGAAATTCATTGTCTGAAGGCCAACAATTTCATACTGAATTTTACTTGGCTATCTTTTTTTTTCACAGACTCCCTTTTCCCCAGCAGACCCCTTTGACTTTGCGGACCCACAAATTTTTTTCATGGACCCCAGGTTTGGAAACAATGATCTAGAACTATATGCACACAGATTCTCCATAATTTGGACCTAAGACTATAGCAACCTTTAAAGCAACAACCATAACAAAAATAGAAAAAAAGAGAGCAAAAAACAAAAATGAAAAAGAAAAATTAATTTCCATTTATTTGGCCATGCAAATAAAATTCATTGCCAACTATGTTAGGCCAGGAATGAAGTTATTCTAAGAAGTCCATAACAACAAATAGTACAACTAAAACACCATCTGCCTAAATTAGAACAAACAAGTGAGATCAATCAGTATGCCAACCCAGATTTTCCTTGGGCCACACATCCGATGAAAGATGAGTGGGTATGGAAAGTGTCTAAGATCAAAATCATCACGTAGAACCTTGTGGTGCTTCCATCTTGAAAAGGTGTAGGGTGCATTTGCAAACAAACTCATTGAAGCTTTTGTGAGGAAGTAATACAGAAACCTGCCTGACAGCACAACAAAGATGTAGTAGGGGAAAGATCAAAAGTGACAAATGCCAACTAATGCAAGTTGACATTTATCATTCGTAATTAAAGAATAAGATGAAGAAGGAAAAAAAAGTATTTTAAATTACTAGAATATTATCAAACAAATGTGCATGCAACAATTTTCTGTAATTTTTCTCACAAAGCATCAACAAACAAGTATTAAAAACTTGTTTTTCTTGACAGCAGCCCTTTGTGTTCTTTTACAGAAAATTCTAAAAATTCTCTTCTGTCTTAGCTTGCTTACTTAGCTGAAAGCTTACACTGGTGATACAAAACAAATAAACCAGACATGCTGTGTGTGTGGCTCAGTGGAGTGCTTTCAGCAGGACTTGGAGCTGTTGCTGAGAGTTTGCCAACTCAGTGCTCACAAAGTGCAGAACGAATCAGCTAAATAGATCAGAGCTGACATTCTCCACTGTCCATCCAAACAAATCACCAGAATAAATCTGGTCATCTATTCCCCTAATTGCAGTTATTTTTGCCAAGGCCACCCTCGTGCAGCTTTAACAACGTGAACTAACTAATACACGTGGTTTGGTCAGAAAGGAAACTATTTTGGTAATGATTGAGGTTACTTCACTGAAGCACCAAGTTTTAGAAAGTCATGAAGTTCCTCATCAACATGGATAGTTTCTGAAAATTGTGTGTTTTATTAAGATAATTTTTAAAGAAACTGAGTCAGAAGCTGATACTCAAATAATAAATCTACATCAAAAGTGCTTAGCTCACCAATTAGGAGTAAAAAGCAAAAGAATTTTTTTTGCTGAAGTACTGAAAAGTATAACGGAACTGTTTTCTTTAATGACTAAATGTTACACTAAGCAGAACACGGGGAGAGCATCGTGCAAGCTTCAGACAAATTACTGATGGTCTAAATGGTGTCAGACAGCACAGAAGTAAAAAGCATATTCATCCTTTTTACGATTCTGAATTACAATATTCCCTTCCCGCATCATTAAAAACTCTTATCCAGAGAGCTGACATTTCTCAGTGCTAAATATTTGGTTTCCATTTACTAAACTGATTTTAGCTAAGTTTCATAAACTAAGTTAATTTGAAAGTTGTTTGAAAAAAAAAAGAAAAAAGGGCAATGAATTTCAGGAAGAAAAAAAAAAGAGTAAACAAAATTACACCGAGATTTGTTTGTACTGGATTATTTGTAATTACCCAGAATGAAATGCAGTTGCACACAGCTGGACATGTTTTAGCCAAGCCCGACCACAGATCTATTTTCATCAAGGTATAACTCCACTATCAGCATACGAGATAAAAAAAAAAAAAAAAAAAACTGTTAAAGGGAATTAGCCAGCCACATTGAAAATAACAAAATATTGCATGCTTAGAATTACTGGTAATATTACTCTTCCATTACAACATGAGAATATGGATAACTAACATTTCAGAGCTGTGAAAAACTAGGTTTTAAAGTCCCCTGCTCGAAAAGAGTGGGGATGAGGGATGCTTTTTTGCCCTCGGCCCGCTTCTCTGGCTGGAAAGGTTAGGCACATCAGGACCGATTTTCGGACCTGAGGTGCCGAGGCCTTTTTTCCTAAGAGGTTTTTGACTGGGGAAGCGGTCACTCTACACATGGGACGCTTTGGCATTCCTAACCAGGTCGAGTTTTGACCTGCAATATGAGACGCTTTGGCGCCTCAACACTGGCCTTTTTGACCCTTAGATGGAGCTATGCTCCAATAGAGGTTTTGGCCTCTCCCACACCATTCTCTTCAGAGATAAACACACATACACGAACTCTACACTTGCACATACATGCATAACACCACAAAAAAAAGAAAAAGAAAAAAGATCAAAGTGGGTTGCCAGTGGATGGCATCCCGAGCCTGCCATTTGGGGTTCTGACCAGGTGGCACGCTTTTTTGAGTGTGGTTACTGGGAGTCGGCCCTGCTGGGGTAGGGTGCTTCCGCTGTGAGTATATCCACAGTTGGAAAAGTCCTCTGCTCAAAAGAGTGGGGGCTAGGAATGCTTTTTGCTCTGGCTCACTGTCTGGCTGAGGTTAGGCGTTAGATCAGACCATTTAAGGACTCAGCGCACTGAGGCTTTCTCTCTGAGGGTTTTGGCTGGGGAAGCGATCACTCAGAGTTTCTGCCAAGGGTTACGAACTGACATCTGTCCCTACAAAGAGTTTTGACTCCATTAGGCATTGCCTAGTTACAGGAGCTTTCGCTCCATCAAAGTTTCGGCCTCTAAACCCACTCCCTTGTCTTCGGAGATGCTCACGCATACACAAAAATTCGCACGCATTTGACATTGCTCACACCACCCAAAAAAAAAAAAAAGATCAAGGCATGCTCTAATCTTAGACCAGGCTTACTATCATGGCCATTCATTAGAACAGCCCTCAACTTCAGGCTGGAAGGCGATGCTGCAATAGCTATGGCACCACCTGGGGCTTTTCCCTCAACTTCAGTCCCCACACCCTCTCCGAAAAGGTCTCTCACACATCCCCCAAAACAAACTTTTGTAAACACGCACCACAAAAAGAAAAAGAGTTTTCTATACTTTGCATATGAACGAACGTTTAATCAGGGAAAATTGTAACAAACATGGAGATATCTGAAACTGAAGCAGTCCACTCACATTGCAGTTTTATGATTTAAAAAGAAAAATTGCTTTTTGATAAATAAAAATGTGAAATTTTAAATTAAAACATCAGATTATTAATTCTGGTTTGCATGAAGTTCCTGTTATTTAGTATAGTACAAACAACAATGACTTACCAAACCCTAAATATTTTCTATTGCATAATGGAATCAGTTATCATTTAAATGTACTGAATTTACTCATTCACATGGTATAAATGGATAAGATTAATCCATTTCTTTGTATGTAGGCCTTGTGTAATTACACATTCTCTGTGGCTTCAGCTTACAACTACTGCCACCCACTAACCAAATCCACTTGGAGGCTACATACATGTAATAAGTGATTTCCAGTTTGCCTTTTGGCTAAAAACAAAAAAAAAAAAGACCATAAGTTTTCATTTTTAAAAAATTATAAATTTTTGTTACTAATCGAAATTTAAATAAAATTTCTTTGAACCTAAAAAAAAAAAAAAAAGACCAGTAAAGACTTTAAGCCATGAAAAATCCATGTGATTATTCAAGTTAATTCCAATGCTAGCACAATTGTTTTGAAACTATAAAGTCACAAGGGATAATGGAAATACTAAAACAGCAGAAAGATTTTTCAAAGTTTTGAAATCCTAAACTGTTACAGAACCTTCAGCTTTAACAATAAAAAAAAAGCTTCTTATGAACAGTTTTAATGGAAAATGGGCTATAAGCAATCTGTTGCACACACCCACAACAAGAGTACAATGGAACTTTGAAGCTAACTAATGTGTTTCAGTTGGTATTATTCCTCTTATAATAATTCACCATGTTATTTTTAACTATTAATAGTCAGATTAGTAGTGGAAGAAACCAGAAAGCTGATACTTTTGTTACCAGCAGCTTCATTCTGTACAAGATTTCTGACATTTCTTAGATAGCTATGCCTCACAGAATTATTGTAATGTCATGAGTTCTTCTTACTATTCTGCACCATCTATATTATCCATAACCAAATATGATGCTTCTTTAGAAACCACAGATAAAAATCAGGGCATTTTTTTTTCAGCTGATATGTTAAAGATCTTGGCAAACAGTATCTAATACCAGGCATTTTGGAATATTCTGATTTTACATTAGGCATCAATCATTTTTGTTTATGGTTTAGTGCACTTGAATATAACAACATAATACTGTATGTGTCTATTATCCACACTGATTAGTCTTACTAAAATCTGTAGCAGGTGTATATGTATTTCAAAACATTAGTGATGATAAAGCTTGTTAAACCTGACAAACACATGATAACATACTAACTTTTAAAAAAACTAAATTAATTTACTGAAAGAGAAGTTTGTTAAACTTTATGGTATTTAAAACAACTACAAAGGAAAATTTAGAAATTGTAAAAAAACGTCAAATAACCCATATAAAAAGCCATTCTTATTAGGCTAAATACCTCCACCTTTTAGTCCAAGAGTCAAAAGGTTGGTTTGTAACTTTTTCTTCTGCCTATGGTAACTTACCCAATAAAAGACAAATTTTAAACCTATTACTTAATTAATTCATGAGTTAGAAAAAACTGTTTTTAAAGTAGGTTTGGTACACATTTCTCAGAGTCAAAGACCTTGTACAAAAGAAGCCACAACTCTCTAGTAAACAAGAATTGATTCAAAATGTGTGTATATTTTTCATTTGACGTGTGTTTATAAAAACCTGGGCCAGATATAAGACATGTAATGAGCCACACTAGAGCAGACTCTGATAAGTGAAAATAAGTGATAGATAGTCAATGGTAAAAATAAATATATGCCTATTGCAGCAGCTATTCAAATATTGGTATCACTTGTAGCATAATTTTTTCAACATTGTGTGGTGAAGCTGTAAAAGTATTTATTTAAATACACAGATCTAGCTATTATCTTATGGCTTCTCTTGGCAACCTGTTAACAATTGATGGTAGATTCAGTGCTATGCAGATTCCCTGTTAGCTTCTTTCAACATCCCATTGCCCAACTATGCAAACCCTCTCAAATCCATCAGTTCCCATGAAACCTCTTGTATATGGCATAGATATCTACAGACTGGGGCTTCTTATAGTCTGTCTATTCTTGCAGCTTTCAATCATGTGCTTATCATATGAGTAGCATTACCCATCTGATTGTCAGGAGTGTCTATTTACTTACGGCAATTCTCTGTATATATGTACTATTGCATTTTAGATCTGCTTCTCAGCCTTCTACCACACAAACTTTTTGAATGATAAGCTCCTACTTCTCAACTTCAGCAATTCTTATTCTGCTGTATAAATCATCAGATGGAACCCTTATGGAATATGAAGTTCAAGCATGAAGACCAATTTTTGTAAAGGATCTAGATATGTCGGAAAAGGTTTTAAAAAAAATTTTATCAAACAACAAGTTATACACATAAGCTTGGTCATGAAGTATAAACTAAATTAAAAACATTCTCAGTTAAAACATTAGGAGTGGTTTTTGGTAATTGCGTAGTATCTACCTGGAATGATTTACCAAACCAGGTAAGTAGAAGCAAAAGGCATAAATATTTTTTAAAAAAGCTGACCTACCACATTTTTAAAAGAATTCATGCACCCCTAACTTCCACTTCTGAATGCTGTAAATGAACACTACTATTGTCTATCATTTAGTTTTGAATTTCAACAACATTTTCAGGATCCCACAGAGATCTATACAAAGTCAAATAGTATTCTGTACATGTTTAAGATGTGAAAACCCCTCAAAAAAACCTATAAAATTCTACATTTAAAGGTTGAGAAACACCTTGAAAATGAACTAAATCCAAATTCCATGTCTGCAATTACAAACTCTATATAGCTCACTGCTGTAAAATGTCCTTAGAGCTCCAAAAGTTAGGAAAGTATTCACCCAAGAAGAATAAAGTTTATATTCTGCATCTTATATTTAGTTTTTCTTTGTTAATTCACTCTTTCAGAACTCTACATTACCAATCATTTGTTTGCTCACATTATTTTGACAATATATAATAGTG
Source organism: Nautilus pompilius (assembly GCA_018389105.1). Lineage (NCBI taxonomy): Eukaryota > Metazoa > Mollusca > Cephalopoda > Nautilida > Nautilidae > Nautilus > Nautilus pompilius. The sequence goes on from JACATO010000588.1 coordinate 2,042,408, forward strand.
GCCAAAATTATTGTAGTACCTCCTGTTTTTAGACAAAAATATCTAATGCTCATTATGAAAATGCATTTTTAACATAATAAAGCCAGGAAAGCAGTGTTTTGCCATTTGCAGAAACTGTACTAAATTCCTTCATCCGGACCTATAAAACAAATTCTTACATAATGCATTAGTTACACTATGATTACAATCAAACAACAACCATTAGCACCATCCAAAAATCTATCTTGGCCACCATTGTATGGTAAAATAACCAATAAAAAACACTTAAAATGTTTTTCAAGAATAAAGGTGTCATTTACCACATTCTTAAGAAGATAAATAAAAGACTATAAACCCCATGAAGATAAATTTCACAGTATTTGTACATGAGCAAACATAAGAACTGCTTTACCTAAAATAGAATTTTCTAGCAGTTTGTTGTTTATTTTGTGTGTCACTGAATACTGACTAATATCAGCCACTCACCCATGAGCAGTCAGATGGATTTGGGAAAACAGGAACTGGAACATGGGATCAATCAAAGGTGTCAAGGCAATATGCTATGTAAGATAAAAAGATAAACTAATATATTAGGGAGAGTTAGGGAGTAAATTTGAATGCCCCTTTGACATGGAACAGACTTAGCTAGTATCACTATTTCCAACAGACAAACAAATCAGGAGTCTGATATGGAAAATGACAATCAACTGATTTCCATATAAAGTTTCTTATGGATTCTTGGAGGCTATAAGTCACCAGAACACATTCCGACTTACCCAGGCATGAAACAAGGGCTGTTGCATGTTTTCAACAATAAGCAACTTAAATACTTTGGATCTGAAGAAGTTATATGCAAAGGTCACACTTTTCAGTGCTTATTCATTTCTTTGTGTGCACATTCTCTAATGGTAGAAAACTAACTAAAAAATTAGTCATTTCTCAATATTATAACTGCTAGTCAATGGTCCATGTCTCGATTCAGGCACCTGCATATCAGTCAACCTTTTGAACAAACCAAAATTCTAAACTTCAAATCAGAGGAGTAAAGCTGTTCTTGATGCTGCCAGCTGATCAATTGAACACAAATGTCTTTTTAAGCCTTGCCCACTGCCAAAGTGTATAATTATCTCTTTAACTGAGTCATTAACTGCCCTGTTCTGCTCACCTATCTCCCAATGATCATAAGTATCCCCCTTCTAATAGAAGGTTAATTCAAGATTCTGCAAATTAATATGCTTTTTGTGAAACTTTTTACTCACTCCTAGTTATTCACACCAACTAATGGCCAAGGTTTGTCTAGTTTGGTTTTTACAAGCAGATAGAAAACCATCATGGCATGTACAAAGCTTCCCTTTCTCCCAAAAGGAGATAAATGACTATCAAGATGCAGCATCTCTAATTCCAAATTCAACACCACCTTTTACTACCATTGTCAATGTTTTTGCCATTTCTAACTGTTTTTTTATAAAGTTATTCTGAATTAGTTAATACGATCTCTTTTTTCATTTTACATCCTTTGTCTTTTATTGCCTGTTGCCAACTTTTTGTCTTTTTACCTAAAGAAAAATCACTTCAGCATTTTACCATTTTGGTTTTTAATAGCACACTGACATTAAAAATCTGCCATCAGTGTCAAACATGGTAACATTATGAAATGAGCTTAAATGAACACCACCTTCTGACAAGATAAGATACTTGTTGAATTAGTTGGCTATACAAAAGGAAAAGAACCGTGTTCACTTTAGAAGGACACTACACCTCACCTGTTTCACGTATGAAACTACTTACATCGAATGACAACCAGACCACACACAAAAAAATAGAAAAGTATTTCAGAAATTGTAGTAAAACAGAAAAATGGTTGATGCTAAATAGAGCAAATACTGTCTCAAATCAACCTAACCATATCATGACTCCTGGTTTTAACATCTAATGTTAGGCTTAACCTTTTCCATGTGATATTAACAAAAGCTTAAAAACTAATTCTACCTTTTTTGCTTCTCTGCTGTTTTAACAATGTTAATCACTTCTTTTTTTAAAAATTGCATTGCCTATGACAAAATACGAGGTCTGTTGAAAAAGTAACTGACATCAGGGAGGCAAAAGTGTGCATAGTGGAGCAACATGCCTTCATGCGCGGCTTTTGGTAGGCTTGCTGGATGCGTCAGTCGCTGTCAAGCAGCCAGCGTGTGAGGTGCTGTACCACTTACTCATTGAATTTTCATTTTGCCCGTGATGACAGAACGTGTGGAGCAACGATCTTGCATCAAGTTTTGCCAAAAGCTTGGAGATACCCAAGCAGAAACAATTTGCAAAATTCAACAGGCTTTTGGTGACAATGCCATGGGTGTTACCCAAATAAAAGAATGGTACAACAGGTTCAAAGATGGCCGCACATTGGTGGAGAGTGACCAGCGTTCCAGTAGGCCATCAACAAGCCGCAATGCAGTTGTTATCGAGAAAGTGCGAACCTTGATAATGGAGGATCATCGTTTGACAGTGCGGGAAATTGGTGACAAGGTTGGGATCAGTAAAGATTCTGCACATGCAATTTTAGAGGAGGATTTGGGCTTGCGCAGAGTGGCAGCAAAATTTGTGCCCAAGCTGCTTTCTCAGGAACAACAACAACAACTTCGTCTTGAGGTTGCGCAGGATTTGCTGGATACTGCCAATGGGGATCTTGAGTTCCAGAATACCATAACTGGAGATGAGACGTGGGTGTATGGGTACGACCCGGAAACCAAAGCTCAGTCATCATAGTGGAAGTACCCAACGTTGCCAAGGCCCAAAAAAGCACGTCAGGTCTGGAGCAGAGAGACCGGATCTGTGGGCCTTGCAAAACTGGCAGCTGCATAATGACAACACCCCGGGTCATTTATCGCAGCTGATCCAAGGTTTCTTGGCAAAGAAAGGCATATATCGCTCATTCGCCAGACTCCCTACTCTCCAGACATGACTGCTTCTGACTTCTGGTTGTTCCCAAAAACGAAGATGCCACTGAAAGGCTCCTGCTTTGAGAGCCGAGAGGACATCATGCGGAATGCGACGGCAGAACTGAGAGCCATTCCAGACATACTTCGAACAATGGAAGGATCGCTTTCTAAGTGTGTGGAGGCACAAGAGGTCTACTTCGAAGGGGATTAGCAATTGAACCCCACCAAGTACGTAATTTTTTTTTCCCAGCCTAAGGTCGAATACTTTTTCGACAGACCTCATATATCTCCCCTTTGCTGTATGTGAAGGATTACTACTACTGATTCTTTCTTTCCTAATTTAGCAAGTGCAGGACATCAGCACTTGGGAACATTAAATTTCACTTGCCATTTCTCAGCTTTGCCATCTGCTAAGTAATTTAACTGAGGTTATAAAACCATCTTAATATTGACACTCAATTTTCAGTTAACCATAACCATTTGATTTCGACTTATCAGCAAACTCCATTACTCATTTAGCAGGACTGATAGCTAAAATGTAATAAGTCAAGAACTGCCAAAACACTAATCAGGTACTAATAAACCTAAAAGATATAAGAACTTTTCCCCTGAAGCATTTTGCACTGTCTTTACTAATAACAAAATTATCAATTAATTTCTGTCACAGAGAAGAAAAACCTCACACACAGCACACACAAGATTAAGATAGCATCAGACAAATACAAGAGAATTTTGAATCTGATGAAATATTTTTTTAACTCCTGTCACTAAAATGCAAAAATAAATTCCAAGGGCAATAAAAGTATATTTTAACAAAATATCTTAGAATATTAGCTGTGTTTTGAATGCACTAATACACAAATGTCACCATACTTATACACTGCTAGCTATTGTTTTCTATGAACCTTGCTCAACAGCACCATTCATCAGTTTGCACCAATCAACACCATTACTTTGGATTGTGTATGGATAAGTGGCCAGACCTCACAAATAAAGAGACATTATCCTGCACCATGCCCTTGTCAGACAATGTAGCTTTTTTTTTTTGAATAGAATATTAATCAAATTTTATTTTTGCAGTAATTAAAATAAACATAAATAATTAAGTATATTATTAGTATATTTATATGAATGCAATATTATAATTTCATGAGTTAAAAAATGAAAAACTAGATTGGGATTCATATCTTTTTGTTGTTGTTAATTAATTTTGGCTAAGCCAGAACTGATTTAAATAAACAATTTTTTCAGCATAGTTTAAACACACACCCCCTTTTGGGAAGGAATTAAACATTTCAAACAGATCAAAGCACAGATGAACAATATCTTTTCCATCAGAGACAAAGTAAGTTGAATTTATCAGTGGAAATCAGCAGTTGGGTCTGCAATTCAAATATTATTCCAACTACTGGTTATTTTCTCTAAATATCTGATATACAATGTTAAAAACCAAATACAATTTAAGGTAAAAACTCATTTCAGTTATGCCATTAGTTTTAAACCAAGTAAAATTAGATTGAGTTTTTAAAAAAATTAGCAAATGTTCCAAGTCCACCAGATGATTCAGTGCAGAAATCTAAAGCTTTTTAGTAAAAATGTTAGACTATAATTAATAACCACCTCACCACTTATAATTGGACTTGTACGATGCATATTATACAGGGTGGTCCGAAAGTCTTGTTACTCCATTCAAAAAGACCGTAACATAGATGTAGGGTGGTTCAAGGTGTAATGCATCATGTAAAAAGGGACAAGACATATATACAAGTGCTTTATTACATACCAGTCAGGGATGGGGCCTCTTTAAGCATCCAGAAGATCAGTATGACAACTATCATTTTTGTAACACAAAATTATCTAACACCATGTCCTATGGGATATTTTGCACAGCACAGCCTTGTCAATTTGTGTAAATGTGACCTATTACTGTTCACACTTATTAACAATATCTAAACATACTGCTTCAATGAAAAATGTGGGGGGTAACAAGACTTTCGGAACACCCTCCACATTCTAATTCTCAGGCTACCATATTACTCCTCTTATCAAGAACTTAGAAAAATCATCTTTGTGCAGGGTTTGGCCTGGCAACTTACTTTTCTTCTTTGTAGGCATGCAAAATAAATGTCACATATTAAACACAAGTCCACTAATTGCTTATAATTGATGATTTATTATTATGGAGGTAAAGTGACAGTGACTTTTGCAAAATAGTGATTAGATAAAAAAAACAAACAAACAATGAAGTAATAAGATGTAGGGATAAATAACATGATGCATCTTTTGAAACTTGAAGTATCGAGATTAGGTTTCTCCAAGTCTGTCAAAAGGTATCAACTATTTTAGCATAACCCTCTGCCCTACAAGAAGGCAGACAACTTAAAACTAGAGATCATCATCGCAGACTCATAGCTAAAACTAAACTCTAAGTGCATTATCTGCCCTTTGTTAATTTGTTTGATAAATGGTTAACTTAACATTATACCCATAAACACACGCACATTTATACATATACATTGGAAGCATCAACAGAATAAAGATATTTCAATGAAAAAACTTTTTAAAAAGTTTGAAAATAATTTTTTTTATGTTATGAATTTTCTAACAGTTATATATTTCCATACAACTAACAATATACACTAATAATATGATTATATATTAAATATTGTATATTTCATGTTGAAGTCTATAATTATAGTTGCTAGTGTTTTTGTATGCACTCAATATATTCATTTTACATCATATCAGAAGAAACTTCATTGTATTTGGATATTCTATTTATACTTTGCAAGTGCAAAATCTGTTGCATCCACAAAATTTTAAATACTAAAAGAAAAAGAAATTACTGATAACATAAGATTTTAATACTATGCATCTAATGTCTGCCAGCTTCTTTTTTAAAGATATGCATTGAAAAGTGGTTGGTTAAAAAGAGCAAAATTTCATTCTGAAAATACTTCAACACTACCAATGAGAGATTTCTGACAATTAAAAAAAAAAAAAATGTAGTAAATTCAGATATCCTAATAAATATTTAATAAATATGAACGTGTAGTCAGTGTGTGACAACTGGCAACACCTGTTTATCAGTCTTGTATCTTCATCATGTGGTGGTGACTGGCCCAGCCTCAGCTGGCAGAACAGATACAGGGATAAGTCCTCTGACAACATGAGGCCATTTTCAACAGGCCCGCTGGCACCAAAATACCCATTCCACATTTTTCTCCATGCATTTTTTTTTTTTGTTTTGGTGGGATTATTTTACACCAATTTCATTCACAAATCTCCTAAAAAGTCTCCTCTAAAAGCCATCAGTTTAATAAAAATATTAAAATTCCCTCATTCCACTTTTGATACTAGATGAGTCATTTTCTCTTGTGTCTGTCTGTCTTAGGAAGAAACATTATCTGTCTTTCCATCAATGACTTTGCAAGGTCCTCCCCATCACAGCCAGCATCACCCCTAATCTTTCTTCAACTTCAGCTGAAGTTTTCTTCCCTCCACAATTCTGCTCCCCAGTCTTGTCTTTTTAACAAACATCTTCAGCAACAGCAAAAAAAAAAAAAGAATAAAAAGTAAGTTTCCTTGGGCTATTTTTGGCAGTCAGCTAGTCCAAAACTTTCCCTAAAACACCCCACCTCCCAATACCATTCCTTCTCAGAATGAAACTACTTGTAGAATCTGGAACTTATTAGTCAGAAGTCAGCAATTTAAAAAAAAAAAAGGGGGGGGGGACGGGAGTGAGGAGAGAGAGAGAGAGGACAACACTTCAAAGTTTTACCCAAATTTGTTTCTTCTTTCCCAATTAAAGAATTAAATTAGACCTAACAAAAAAATAAATAATTCAGCATGGTCCATAACTTCAGTCTTTTGTGCTCTTAAAAGTCAAAAAAAAATTTAAAAATTGATGCTTACCAAAGACCTTGGCAACAGTTGTGAATACCCATATGATCGATTAATTTGAAAACCAAAATAAACAAATGCTGGGTGTCCTAAAAGCTCTGGTTGCTTTTCATGCCACCATCTTTATTAACAACAAGAAGAAAAAATATAATTCACATCTTAATTATCTACTTAGATAAATCAAATACTTTGCAAAGAAATCTCTTTTTGATTTATTGGGTTAATGGCTGAATGTTCTGAAAATTATAATTTAATAAACCTGGATAAAAGTGAAAATTAGAATAACTGAGATGCAGACCCTTCTCTAATACTCAGCAGGAAAGCAGGAGGCTGAGATGATAGCCCTCTTTCTCACTAAAATTCTAAATAAGATTGTTGTTATCTTCTTTCAATAACAAATCATTAAAATATTGTAAAATCAAATGTTTCTGCAGAATTATCTAATTTTCAAGTTATGCATGCATACTTTTAGAAACAAATGAATAAAACCACATCAGAATTATTCCTACATACCAGTTCAAGGGAATGCTTTCAATATCAGTGCTAGATTGAGACATTTGTTTCCATTTAAAGAGCATATTCCTATCCTTGCAAAACCGAATACAGTTCATTCTGTTAGATGTAGGAAGTGCCATTCCACACCCACTGGAAAATCCCCAATGCATCCATGGATGATTTCAATCCCATCTGGCAAGACATGGCAGTTCAACCTTACTAAACTACATGGCATGAGTTTCACTTTGATAACATCAAGATTCTGGCCAGGTCTTATATGAATACTTTTGGGGTTGGAGATTATGATATTTGTTTATTTATGATCAAAAATAGAGTTCCATTATTCATGTTCTAATCTATTCCCCAACCTCTTTACATCTAAGCTAATTCCTTACATTCACTCAGCTTATCATTATATATTAGTGAATTCAGTTTAAAACTGCACAGGTTTTCTTTTGTCAAGTTTTCCTTAAGTTGATAATGAATGCTGCAATGCTAATGAAAATGTATTTATTTATTTAAATAATGCTTTGGTTAACTGCCATTTGTTTTTTTTTTTTTTTACTTTTTAAAGAATTCATCACACTAATTAATTCGCAGTAAAATCAGTTAATGTTTAATTGCAATTTACTTCAGATTAAATTTGCTCTAAATTCCAAATTATTCAATCAATAAAATTTGAGGTTCATTTAAATAATAAATGCATTGCAATCTGTGAAAAAAAGAAAATTGTCACAGAAATTACTAGAACTGAATGAAATTTATTTATTTCACTTAAATATTAAATTTCATGTAAACATAATATATTATAATATTTTGTCATTAAACTGCCAATGTATATATATATCCTTATTTCTTTTTCTTTTTTCCAAAAAAAAAAAAAATTACATCCACCTCTAAATTTATTTTGAAAAATAAGCATCATGAGGTTCGGTATAGCAATTTCTGTCTATAAATGTTTAATTGGATAGCAGACCTACCAACATTGAATAGTAATCCACACTGGAAAAAATAGCAATACCTGTCCCCAAAAAAACTAATCCTTGCTGGGACAAAAAAAAAAAATTAAAAAAATTAACAGAAATGGTTTCACTAAACCAGTGTAGCTTTCGTATTCCTCGAAAATACTGATACTCAACTTTAATCTCCGCAACTTTATCATTACTCAAAGAATGATATTACTTTGTGTTTGTGCTGAAAAACAATTTATATAAACATAAATACAAATATAGTAACACAAATGGTGTCAGTACAACAAAATGCAAAAAGCATCAAAGAAATAGATGTTCTCAGTTTAAAGTTTGCAATAGAAGTCTTTCTGATTACACTAGTTTTACATGTAAAAAAATAATAAAGTAACAACAAATTTAAGGAGAAAAATATTTTTTGATATTTTTTTTTCAATCACTGTTTTTTATCTTGATATAGTACTTTTAAAAAAAGGTGGTATCTTTTGCTTATAACTGAGATCTCTTAGTCTTACATAACACTATAAAGTGGTGAGTGGATTTTCAACTGATGGAGATAAAAATTACTTCCTATGAATACATTCCTGAAAACTATTTCTTTTAAAGTTTTAACAAGGGGAAGATAGTTTTTCTACTAAAATTCAACTTGTGAAAATGTAATCTTTTTTTCATTACTACCTTTTGAAAGATAGACTGGATTTATTAAAATCAAAAAGTCAAAGTAAAAAAAGCCTATGTATATTCAAAATAACTCTCCACCCAAGAGTTACTTAAAATAAGAGGCTTGAATTGGGTTATTAATATGAGGAAAATTTTCAGTCAAGTGCTAAGTATAGAAATAAAAGGTTATTATTTTGAGATTTGTCCAACAACCTTATTAGTAGTAATAGTAGTAGTTAAGCAAGCTATGCTTCAACAGTCATCCTCTGCCACCATCATCATTGGTCCTACAGTTCTGTAAGATATGATGTCTTCTTGCCTCCTTGTTAACTCAGACTAGATTATTCAGAATCCTATGGTTACTTGAAAGAACTTAGGACTATTTTCATACCAGGCCAGTACTGAACTAAGTGTGTAGTAATAATACCCAAGCTGAGACACTGGATGCACTATGTTGCCATGATGAACAATGTATGTATGTAAGAAGACATTTGAATGCAATAACTATAGCATGTACTAAGCCAATAATCAATGTTATCAAAATAGCAAATCTGTGCCCCTGTCCAACACAAAGCATGTGATTAACAATTAAATACAGGCTTCATTCATTAATCTCTCAGCAGACTGCAATGGCAATTTAATCTTCATCACCTGTTTCTTGGTTGTTTTTTGTTGTTCTTTTATTTTTTTTGCAAGTATTGTTGAAAATAGTGCCTATTGTCTGTTTTTACCAACATAAAAACATCATTGTTAACTTCCTCATATGTATATCTATAGCAGGAATCTCTACTGTCAAGAGAGGAAAAAGAGAGCAATTGCCTTCAGCATTAATGGGCATCATCAGTAGAAAAATATACATGGAAAGAATTTATTCAAAGGAAAACCCATGTGATTTGATTGTGGCCTGAAAAGGAAAATTTTAACAGGTGAAATCTTGTCAGCTGTTATAACAATGAGTTACTCCATTATTGCCTTTTAGTCTGAAATTACCTCCCCTTCCAAGTAGCAGAGTTTTTAAAACAGTACTCAGTCATCTTGAGCAGATTGAAATATTTTTTGTTGTTTTTGTTGTTTCAAACAAAGTTAATATAGCAAATGCAATATTTAAAAGGATAAAGTGAAAAGGCTAGTTTACCTCAAAACAAGTGCTTTATTCACTGTGTATATGCAAGTGCCAAATGTTGCAGTTTAGTGCAAGATTTGGGTTTCTACTAGTTTCAGACTGTGCCGTTGTCCAGCCAGTGACATGGTTTCACTAGCTCTCACCAAGCTGACCATCTCAGTGGCCTCTCACTAGTCACACCATTGGCGGCGTTTTCTCAGGAGAATTCTATTTTGTCAAGTTGGTCCTACTCATAGCACAGGAAGACCAGCTGATCTGACCATAATAGTAAAAAATATGAAAGAAATGCTGCTTCCACCAAAAAAGAGAGCAATAAATATTAAAAACAAAGATTTTTGCTTTTAAAAGAATTTGCAAAAAAAAAAAAAAAAATGGTTTCAATAAACATTTGTGAAAAAACTCTACCATAATCCTAGGAACTTATATTAAAGATGCTAAAATGAAATCAAGCTGAAATAGAATCATCATAATTGTATCTGGCTGGGTTTCATCTGAACATTCATAGTATGTGTTTGCAAGACAAAACAGCAAGTATAAAACAAATTCATCCAAAATGAATAATGTCTATTTTAAGGCAAAAATGTGAATTAACTAAAAGGTAATAAAATGGTGGAAATAAGTTTAGACTTAAACCTCATCAATCCTTACATTTCACTTATTCTGTTTAACCCGGTTTAGTTTTCTTTTATCATTTAGGGAGACATTATTATAAGGAAAAAAACCTTATAAATTTAATGATATTTATCACTTCTTGTCTGGAGTATTACAACTTGTTTTTGTAAAACTTTAAACCTGCTTGTTCATTTAACTACTGACAAATACTGAATTTTTTTCTTTTTTCCATTAGTAATCAGCTAATTTTTACATAATGCAATAGAAGTAAAAGCTAAAATGTTTTAAAGCTATTTACAAATAAAACATCAAATTTCAGACAATCTGTTAACCTGCATGAAAAAAAAAACTGTACATATTGGCAAAGTAGATCTTTTAACACAAACATCCATATTACTTAATGATGTGAAACCTTAAGGTTACTTAGGCAGCCAGCTTTAATGTGATTAAAATAAATAAAATAAATAAATAATAAATACTTTTTGGCATTTTATAGATTGTCCATGAATAATTAACTAATATACATTAAAAACATAATATCTGTATTGAGAAAAACAATTCAAGCATTAATTAACCAAAGAAGAATACAGACATAAATTAACGAACTAGTTGAAAAATATGAAAAGAAAATGTAGAAGAATTAATATTTCTTAAAACTAATGGTTTACATTTCTTTATCTAATTACCTAAATAAGAATGAATGTACAGGTCCATGTTAATGGTCGATATGGGTGCAACATAAAATCTCTGATGATCATCTTATTTAAATCTACAACCAGGTAACAAGAAAGCACTAATATCAGTTAATATCATTTTACTTCAGTGGTTTAGGCTAAGCTACAGCAGATAATTCAACCCAGCCCATGACAATGAAGTTCCATCCTAGCCGATGCTAAACTAAAATTCCTTTATGTAAGTCAGCCATTAGCCAGATACTTTTGCAATAATAATTGTTGCTCGTTGTAACCAAAGATGGGCATATTATGTGTTAACACCTGGATGCATGAGCTTATTTATACTGTAAGAACTGATACTTGTAAAGCAGCCACACTTTTCGGTAGCAAGCAGTGTAACCTGGTTCCAAAAATATTTGAGACCAGATAACTTACTACCTATGAGTTTTGAGCTAGCAATATACAAGAAACCTGGTGGCTGAACTAGACAATTTACCTTAATGATTAAGCTAACTTCTTTTTTTAAAGGTACATTGTAATTATTCATAAAAGGCCACAGACAATTAAAAAGAAAAAAAATATATACATCATTTCAATTTTTCATTCAGTGGTGCAAAACTGAAATCATTAATTCCTCAGTAAGGTTGTAGAACTACAAATTCTAAGTAATAAATAGTCTGACACAATTATCTTCCATGCACCAACTGGGTTGTGTAGAAGACCAACTATATGTTGAAAGCTGTCCATTGAAGGGATGTTTACAATGTCACTGCTAAACTTTGTTTATACAAAGTTACTATTAGCTATTTTTCATTAAAATAATGAAATCACTTTAATATTTTTAATTTAGTAATCCATAATTCTATTTGAGACTTTTAAATGAAACCTGGCTGAAATAGCATTGTCATAATGGTGTCTAGCGCCTGAGTTGCATTTAAACATTCCTAGTAGGTATATTATTTATAACTGAATAAAAACTCACCTTCCAAAATAAATTAATTAAAATTACACATACAAACTTTCCTTTTTTAATTTACAGGTTTTTATATCCCACTATTTCAGTCATGAAAATCACAAAGAAAAAAGACTAGGCAATAATTTTTGCACTGCTTATGAAAGGCAAGTTGGTTTATAGATCTTACATGACCAAACTTTGTAACTAAATCCTACCCAACAAGCAATGATTAGTGAAACTCATAGGCTAGAAATAATAACAAAAAATATATATAGAAACAAACAAAATTACTGGGTGTATAATCTCATTAATGGCAGCCAAAATCCAGGTTTCTTATTTACTGATAAAAACTTGACTATAGTTGGGACAGAATCTCACTCTGGTAATTATAATTAGTGCTAACTTGCAGGACTTTTATATATGTATCCGTCCTATCAGAACTGTATTAAAAACAAAAAACAACAAAATAATATTTCTTATTAACTTCCAGGTATTAGTTCAGTGTCAAAGTTTTGAGCTTGTTAAAAAGAAAAAAAGTGAATGCTAAATACTAGGGATGTTCAAATGAAATCCAGCTAAAATACAACAGCCATAATCATACCTATCTTGGTTTTATATGAATGTCACTAGTGTATTATACAGAGCTGGATCTGTGCCAACTTCAGCAAAGTAAAAATTTCATTCATCTGAATGATTAAACTCTTAAAAGCTGAATAAATGAATTTGGGTAATAACCATGAAAAATGGGATGCTGTATAGTCAAATTCATTAATGAACGAACAGTCTATTAACAATATGCCAACACAATGTGGTAGCAGCACAAGCCAAATTCAGTTTCAACAATGACTGACCAAGATAAAATAAGATTAGGACATGTGGAGATAGCAATTTATATTTTCAAAAAATAAATAAAGATATGACTGAGATGCCTGTAATAAGAACACTAGTAGCTGACAAACGGTTGTCAAGAAAAAGAAAGTGACAGCTGAATTCCTCTTTGCTTAAAATCAGTCTCTGAATATTCTGTCCCTTTTGAATTATATGCCCTCCCAACAACTAAAATAAAGTGTGTATGCAGGTAAAATTTTAAAAAATAAAATAAAAGATGGGAAGAAAAGTAGTTTACACAATGAAGCAACTATTAAACAGGTAAAATTTTAATTCAATAAACTGAAAATGTGCCCCCCACCCCTAGGTTGCAACTGAATCAACCAACATTAGATAAGGTACTCAATTGTTCTTAGCTCATGGTAGAATACAACTATATTTTGCAATGGCTACGTTAATACTTCACTATTCACACACGCACACCAAATTAATAAATAAAGAGATATGGACTTTTAGACTATTTTAGATGTACTAGGCATGTTCAAATGAAAGCCAGCTGGTTACCATTGCAGTGATGTTATTTCAGCTGGGTTTCATTTAAATGTCTTGAGTATTTAGCCAGTTCCCCCCCCCCCCACCACCAGTTCATCCCGAGTTATTTACATACAAATCAGTTATGCAACAAAACATGACGTCAATAGTCTTCTGTGAATTTTATGAGTGGCCTTACCTTGTGTCTACACCAAAACAAGGATCCCCATCTTTTGTAGTTAGAAAATGCTGTACTTGACATTCTCTTAAGTCCACAAAGAGGTGGTGGTTAAACCAGAACATTGTTTAATAGTCTTCTAAAAAATTATAAATACCTTGATAGAAAGAACAAAGGTGAAGTTAAAATATGGTCACCAAGCTTTACCAAGGTTTTCACAGTTTTTGGTAAACTGTCAATGCTTCCTTAATCCTTTCTTCATTTCCTAAATAATATTTGATATTCTAAAAAAAAAATTTTTTGTATTAATTCCCTTTTGAGTAAAGATGTCAGTAAAATGGCAAGCCCTCTATTTTATGAAGTCATTCAGAGCAAAAAGAGAAGTAAAAACCAGACAGGTAAGCATATCTAAGAAGTACACAAACTAAAACTTCCATTCTTTCTTTTTCCACCTATAGAATTACTATAAGAGAATGTGATCTGAACAGATAGATGACAACGGCATGTCACTAACCAAACAAAATAATATCTGGCTGGTGTGTGGAACAAATCAACAACAGTGTACATGAAGTATAGAGTTAATATAAAGAATATCTTAATGTGCGTGTTATTTATGTAAAATCTTTACAACTCAATTTATCATAAGTTTTCAAGTTTTCTTAAAATTACGAAGTTGAAAATGCTGTACAAAAATTTCATTTTTACTGGATACAGTCATTTTAGGGATAAATCTAAACAAAGGTTTAAAAATGAATAAATATATATTACAATTTGGATTCTGAGTAATCTTTGCACCAGAACTTCTCCCTTGCCATTGCTTTTATGACAATCAACGTTATTGAATAAATAAGTTAATTATATGTTCAGTAAATAGATGGTTATTTGCTTTGACAAAAAGTTAAAATGAATGAATGAATATAGGTTACTGCATGATACAGTACATTCTTCAAACAGATAAACCACGCAGTCTACCAACTTAGCTTTAGGCAGATGGTTAGCAAATAAACAATCTTATGTAACAAAACTAGCATATGAAACAGGAACCAAAGTATTTTTCCAGTTATGTTGGTAGATTATCTACTAAGAACCCATAAGAATCAGCTGAAACAGTTCTTAATTAGGTGGCTGTAAATAAATTATGAGTTTTTCTTGTTAATGTAGCAGAAAAAAAAAAGCTTACAGACGAGTAATTTTTCTCAAGAGGAGAAGACTGATACTGCCACACTGGCAACAGAATATGCTGTAGATAAGTGCTAATGAAATGAGTGATTAGTAAAAGTGACAGCATTGTATTCATTTTGAGAGTGGCCCAATTCCGATAACTGTTTCATTACTCTTCCAAATCATTCACCTTTCTATTACCTGTTTTATCATCAAATCTTTTGTGAAAACACTTAGGAAACATTTGTAATTGTTGGAATTTTCACTAAGCAAAGTGCACACAAGAGAGGGAGGAAAGGTTGGGGTGACTTATTAACACTTTTAATCTGAAACAAGATATAAATTGTATTATTTCTTTGTTTCCAGGAGACTTGTTTCTTTTCCATTTTTTTTTTTTTTTTAACGGTAAGCATTTAAATTAGGCAGTCACTTGTAGTGCACAAACACTTTACTCAATCGTGTTGCAAAACTAAAAATTACTGTTTAATTAACAAAATATCAACACAAATAGAAATGCCAACTCGTCCCATCCCCACCCACCCCCAAGCAAAAAGTTGCCATTCAAAAGACTTGGTGCCTGCACCTAGTTGCTCCTGATCTACTGACATTCCATTATGATGAACTGTCATAATGATACATCAAACCCAAACCATATTTATTCTCTTTTATTGGCACGTAAGTAAAAAAAAAAAAAAAAAATCAGTATGGTAAGTTCAGGTGCAGTAAATCAAAGGTGTGTAATATTGCAAATTTGTTTGTTTGCTAGTTATTATATATCACTATTAATATGATATAAGATAGGAATGTTGACTTAAAATTATCTAATGTGGTAAATACATTGCTGCTTTTTGGAGTCTCTTTGCAAATTTCAGAGAATTTCACTGAGAAAAGAATGGGTTAATGCTGTCCCCCCCATTTTTCTTTCTGTTTGGGAGAGTTTTCAATGTATATCTCTGTACTAAAGCCACAGGATCAGAGACCAGAGCTGTTGAGACAGCAGAGTCTGGTAAACTTTTGAGAAAGTCTTTCTTGCAATTGTTTTTGTTGCCGATGTCTTGTAAATTCACAGATTGTGGTGCTTAGTAAAGCCACTAAGTTGGTTGTTTAAAAGAACTCCTTTTCTTTTTTAAAATTATTTTGCATGTATGTCTGCCTGCTCTATATATGTTGTAAACTTCCTTCCTAACCTTCTATCTGACTCAGCCTCTGATGTACTTTACACAAGCACTTGAAGCACCAGAAGGCAAGATACCAATGCTCCTAGTGGCTTCTGCAACTGGAAGATAAGCTATTTAAAACCTCTAATAGTCAAGACGCATATTTCTTAGAGAGATGATACTCTACTGCGGTCTGTAAGCTTTCTCGAGGGCTATATTAAAAAGGGCACTTTTATAAAAATGCTGACATTTATTGCCGTTTTCAAATTTGAGATTTTTAAAATTAAAGCAGGGATCTAAAATTTTTTTTGCTTCCCAGCAAAGAAGCATGAAAAGCTATCTCCACCAATAAGCAAGCAATCCTCCTCCCTCAGTTCAATGCTGCAAAAATTGTAAGCATCCCACAATGCAATATTGCAATACTCTCACTGAAAGCTCAGAATGCAATCCTGGAGAAGAGAGCTTTCAGAGAATCAGCTTCAAAAGAGTCATTATAACGTACTTGATATAGTGATATGTTCCTAACAGTGTTATCTTTTACCTATGAGTGATAGATGATAGCTTAATTTGGCTACTGGTACACTTAGATTAAAGAATGAGGGTATATGCAAACACACAATAAGCACTATAATATCATTTATTAGGTGCTGAAAACACCGCTGTTGTGGTAAGCACTAACCCTCTTGAGCAACAGGTAGGTGTGTTAGAGTCAGAGTGAAGCAGCTAAGTGCTGATTGGCTTTCAGCATTCTAATACACTATTTTTCATTGGCTCAGCAAGCATAAACAAAAATGGTGGGTACATCAGTTCATTTGAATTCCCAATTTTTTCACTTACTTTATAGAATTTTTTTTTTAAAAAAAGCCAAAGCCAGGAGTTTAATAATGAATTGGCTTTCAGCAGGGTGTTATTGTACTAAGAAAGCTATCTGAACTAAATGTCAGAAAAATCTTTTTTTTTTTAAATTGTAAACATGATTGCAATTGTAGTTTCCAAGTATGCACCATAAACCTCAGACATGGTAATGAATTTTTAGCTTAGATCTACAAGATCTGTGAAGTATATCAATTTCCTTAGCCGTGTGTTGCAAGAATGTTTCATAAAAACCTTTTCATAAGTTCCACTGATTAAACCATCCTATTTCGTTAAAGTAGCTAGCAACTTTATTAAACTTGGCAAAAACAAACATTTCTGATTATGCAGGGTTGAGAGTGTACTTAGAACAAAGCTCTTAACCCATGTTAGATGATCCAATGATTTCTTATGCATGACAAGGTTATATAGATGCTCATTCTCTTTGCCATCTCACATACTATGTAAAAATGGCAGTGTCCCTTAAGATAATTATGTATAATTTTATTAAGCTGTTAGATGCTGTAAAAAACCAAATTAAAAATTAGTACAAAGCGTTATTATGAAAAGAAAAAATATAATTTTAAATTAAAAAAAAAAAAATATTATAATGTTCCCTGTAGAGTGGCAAAGAGTTAAACAGTTTGGTTTCGTAAAGATTGCATGTATGAGCAAGCTGGTAATCAGAAGTATTAAAGTATACCCTTAATTCCTCTAATCAGCTTATCTTTGTGGTTTGCTCTGGCATTGCTTTGATAGCTGTATATATTTGTAAGTCAATTGCTCATTTCAGATGCTACCAATATTAAAGGTACACTTAGGCAAAGCATTTTATAAATACCTGCAAAAAAATATCAGGGAGCAGGATGATATAAGGCAGAGGGGAGGGGCAGAATAATATAATTAATGGTTTCAAGAACAGAGAAAGTGATTTTAAGTGCAAATAAAATAGATTAATTAAAGACTAACCACGACAGTAGTAGTACTACTAATAGCAAACAGCATGACAGCCTTATACCCTGTAATAATCTGCAGCTTTCTATCAGAAACACTGAAACATATTACTAAATGTTAGTTCATATCATTACTAAGTAACTCAGTGCAAGTCTTTACCATTAATGCTAAAGCCATTTTCTTAAATACTCTTTTAAAACAACCATTTAACTAACATTAGTTCCAATTACAGCTTTATTATCAGTCATTTTAAAATTTATTATGTATATCATGCTCTGAAGACAGTAAAAACTAAATATTTTCAGTCAGATATTTGTATTTGCATGGGAACTTTCATCTAAAAGAATCTAATTTTTTTCTTCTTTAATTTCAATTTAAAAATAAAAACAAGGTATATTTTAAAGAATTTTTAAAGTTACTATTGTACATATAATAAAATCCATGTTCCTCAAAACGAGTATTTATTTAACTTTAACTGCATAAATTATCTAGTTAATGAATGTATATTGAATTTTGAGTCATTTTTTAAAGAACAGTAGTCAATAAAAATGTTGTATAATGCCAAATTTGATCTAATCACAAATTTTGAATTACATTATGAATTTTAAATATATGGGGCCCTTTGATAAAGACACATAGTCAAAGAAGGGCAATATGTCATTCAAAATGTTTTGTGCACTAATATTAAAGTACAATAAACTCAAAACAAAACAACAATATTAATGTTGCTTTCTTTTCCTCTCCAATTACTTATTTTGTTTTTTTTCTTACATTGGATTATTATTATTATCATCAGCCTTTTATGCATAAAGTTCTTCCAAAAACTAATTCATATAATTAAAAAAATGTAAAATTCGCTAGGAGGTAACAAAATAGCTTTTCGGCAGCTATTGATCTACTTTCATTCATGTTGTCAAAAAACAACAAGAGGAAATACTATTATTAAGAAAAACCTTTAAATGTGTCTGAAAAATAAATAAATAAAATATCACTTAAGAATTTGTCTAATTAATTGTGTTTAAGTATGAAAAAAATATATAGATGATATTTTAGAAAGATTCCATCTCTTAAAAATATCCTTGCCTCAGAATCAAAACTAATTTCAAAATTTAGGATGGAGGACCATAATTCTTCAATAATTCTAAGAATACATTTACATGAAATAGAATTATAACTTTTACAGATAGCAGAAGGTTAGTTTAGACATTTTCTGTCAACTTAGGAACTGAACTAATGAACCTATATTTTAGCAGGCTTTCCCAGTTGTTATCTAAAGTGTTGATAAAAAACTTCATCAAAACTGAGCACCAAAAAGTCATGGCTTCAAGACCAGCTCAAGAATTTGTGTACAATCCAAAAAATAAAAGCATCCAGTTAACACCTGTACTCCAAAAATAGCACTAAACCCTAATGTTGTTGACAAACAGAGAATACCAAAATGTAGGTTCATTATTTAACTGCGTTACTACTACTAAGGTAATGGAGAATGCCTGCCTAACCATTTTCCTTCCATAAGTAACATATCACCAACAACTTTCTGTTCTTACCTAACTTTTATAACAGAATGTTCTAGAGTTTAGTATTCCTATAAAAATGTATATTTATACCTAAAGTGTCTCCTTCACTGGCATTCTTCAAGCTAGTGCTAGCGATGGTGAGAAAACAACAAAAAAAAAATTACTAAGAAATACAGCAGCAATCAGAATCAATTTACTGTTTGGCATTTTCAGTTCCCCTGATAACCATTTAAATCTTGTTGATTTTACTTAGATCCAAAGGTTTTTCCTATTTCAAAATTCCCCCTTCTAAGTTGTAGTACTATCACTTCCATAAGCTCTTTCCCCATATGGCCACTACATTGGCTTCATCACTGGCTGGCAGAGTTGAACATTCCTGGCTCCAGCTCAAAATAGTACAGCCATGTAAGTGACCTAAATTCTACTGTCTGCCCTTGCAAAAGCCATGAAAGGCCAGAGCTGGTTTCTTCCCAGCTTCTTCTCTAGTACAATCAGCAACCACTTGGACAGGATGCTCTTCCAAGTTTATCAATGTTAATACCTTACCAGATTATAGAAAAGCCCAAGACACTAATAGAATATAGAATATTGTAGAAATGAAAATAACATTTAACAGAGATAACTGAACGATTAATGGGGGATACAGAAAACAGAAAGTGACCTGTATCATTGTATCTATAACAAAGCATTTACACTTCTGACATAATTTCATGCAACAAGCATCCATTGACAAATCACCAGCATCTCTTATTTGCCAGGTTTTTCACTATTGTTTTTTTTTATTTTTATTTTTTGCATACTAGATTCAAACTATATATATATATATAGAATTCTCAGTATCGCCCGTGTCTTTAAAAAAAGAGAAAACTTCTTTAAACATTTAAAGAACAACGACAACACAAACAGGTATTATTATATTCAAGTACAAAACCTATGTTTACATTTCTATAGTTGGCATGGTTCTTTCTGCTGTAGTGTTAGTCAATGTTCAAAGATTGATGGTGGGCCAGTGAACTTGTTTAATCATAATATTTTCGTTACTTGACTTAGAATAAAAACTATGAAATGATTTTAGCACACAAATACATATGTATTGCATCCGCAAATAATTAAAAAAAAAAATTCTTTTGATACATCCTTGATTGAAATGTGTGTTGTTGTTATTGTTGTACACCAGTCAAAATAATGTAGATTACCTCTTGTATTAGACAACCCTAGCGCTGCAACTATTCACTAGAGAGCACTGCTATCCCGTACCATGAGAAAGGCCCAGCACTTCTGACTTAAGCAAGAAAGCCCTACTAGAACTCTCAATTTTTTGATGTGGAAGGAAACCATGGTGCCCAGAAAAACCTCTCATATAACCAGCTGTTGAAGAAACCATCACAAAGATGTATGCCAAACCAAGTCAACCCAGACCAGGACATGAATCCTCAGCTTAGGCAGTTCAGCAGGCTAACTAGTGGGCCCAAGAAAATATCAAAATTGCACACATTTCACAGAAATTACTTAAGGATCTGAGAATTTAGGTTTACTAGTTCTTCAGGTTTTCTAGTAATTCTAATAATTAAAAGGGTTACATCGCCCCCTTGTCTTCCTAGTAATTAAGTGTAGACACTTTGAACATCTTTAAGGATGGCAGCCAATAATAGTAACCCCAAAAATAACTGTAGTAAACAAAAATATTTTCGTGTTGTTTTCTTTTCTCTATTTTTGCCTTTCCCCTTTTCTCCACACATTGTATCGATATTTACAGAGATTACAGCCACTGGTATGCCACAGATCTCATTTCACAGTCCCAGCAGCTTATATTATTTATCTCATCCCCAAATCTACTTCAGATAGGGAGAGCTTCATTAGCCCATGCATTACCACTGAACATAGCCGCTTGTTTATTTTGAGGGGGATTCATCCTTCTAGAAGCTAATAAGAGATGTTCTATCTGCAAGCATCTTGCTTTAAAACACCTCCAACAAACACATCCGCCTAGAACTGTTTTACCTGCCATTTACTCCCTCCCCCCAAGCATCACACTTCATTAAACATCAGTATCCTTCACTCACTAACAAAAGAATTAAAAAAACAACAACACTACATTGTAAATTGTTTGGCATCAAGAACCTATGTGAAACGATCACCTGAGTAAACATTTAACATAACTCAGATTCTTTCTTTTTTCTCAAAAGTAAAAGGTCTCAATGGTAAACTTTGAAACTACTACAACCTAAAGATGTTTCCCATTTTTTTGCTTGAAAAATCTTTCCATACCAGAGGTTTTAATTGTAACCGGATTATCTAATTCTAAAACGTGTTCTAACACCGTTAAAAATATTACAAGTATCAGAATTTTTTTAGTCTTCACTTTGGTAAAATGATTAACAAGAACACATGGATGAGAGTGAACATTTTTTTGTAAATTTTAAAAAATACCTCCTAATAGCTGTTTGAAGATGAAAAAAAAAAAAAATTCGTTCTGTTAAAACATTTAAAATTAATACCTGCAAACTTGAATAATCACCACATTCGTAATTTTTATCTGTAACAAAAAAAAAAAAGAAAAAGAAAAAAAAAGATGAAAAATGGACAAAGTAAACAGAGCACTTGCCCAACACTTTATCTGTGGTAACTAAACTCACTACCAATAAGGTGATGGGAAACGTCCAAACTTAATGTAAATAATACATCACCAATAACTTTCCATTCTTAACCAACCTAAATGCATTACATTGTTTTGAAACTGGCTATTTGGAATAAGAATTTAAAGGTCTGATGTCTGTTCTTTTTCAGAATATTCATGTTTACTTAATTTTTATTCTTTTTGGTTTATTAGAATTTTTCCATTATTCAAATCCTCCTACAATTTTCAGCTTCTGTCAATTTCTCTCTTCACCGATAGCTTCTTGCTCCCCTCCATGTCAAAGCCAAACATGATCTTGTATGCTTAGGCTTAGCCCCAAATTCATATTTACCAGTTTAGTCTCGGTCATGATTCCCATGAGATCTTCCATTTTCAATTCTTTAGTTGCTAAAACTCTAGCTAATTTATTTATTTATGTTTTGTACTGTGGGTAGGGTAATCAGATAGCAATTTGCCTAAAATATCTTTCATCCTGTTAAATTTTACCCTAAATCATATCCTTGGTTGTAAAGCATCTAGCTGCTGATGTTTTACAGTATTCATGCTGTCTTGCAATGTCACAGCCAAACTCTTGATACATATATTACTTGGTTACTAGAACCATGTCTGATGTTTCTTTGATTCTCCTGTACCAGCAGCAAATTGATTCTTTATAGGTTTTTTTCCATTTTTAATCAGAAAAGTCATGATAGGATTTTCCTGGACATCTTAACTCACTGACCTTGGTGTTGCCTTTACACATTACCATTTCATGTTGTTTACTCCTGGCCAATCATAACCATTATAACTGTTTTCTTAACCAACTAAAATGTCACTTTTACGAGTCATTCAACAAATCCAACATGGTGAACTAGAGCACATTTAAGTGGCAGTCAGTAGTAAACAGCATGAAATGGTGATGTTTAAAGGTGACACCAGGGGTCAATGAGTTAATCAGTTTAAAATCACATTCTGTGATCTTGGCTACACAAAGTGAAAACCTTGCTACACAGAAAAATTAAGTCAATGCAAGGAAACAGGCCTAACCTAGTAAAAGAAGGCAAAGGTTCTGCAAAATTATTAAATATATTTCTTTATTTATACATAGTGACAGTAATAATTAAACTATTGTTCTCATTTAATATTTCATTTCGTTTATGCTTATCTGACTGTAAAAATTGTAGTTGTTACTATATCATTATTTAACAAACCATACTTCAAAATTCAGTAGTCCAGGTCTTTATGGTTTCATTAACACAAACACATAATTAGCCAAATAGATGTTTCATAAATTAAGACAGACAACAGGACAATGAAAAAAAAAGTAGTGTACACAGTGCATTGTCATGATATTGTGATTCCAATTTCACTTAAAAGTGCAATGTAATCAGATACAGAATTGTGTCAGTCTACTATTATACAGGCCAATATACTGTAGTAATCAGAGTTTTTATTTCCTGTCAAGACTAAATTAGGTCTAACAGTCTAATGGGAATGTTGAATATACTGATATTTCAATTTGACTCATATGATATGCTTAACCATTTGTTTGGATAAGATTTTCTTAACCTCATGCAAAACTGGTCAAAGTCTTTGTTTGTTACTAGAATGATGAGAGAAAAATTGTATTAAGATATTTTTAAATAAATGTTTTTTTAAAAAAAATATATTGGACAAACCCTTTAAAGAGAGAGAAGAAAGGAAATGCACATACTTAGATGTTTATTTGGCTTTTAAAGCTTTTGCATCATGGGAGAACACCTCAAATCACTCTCACATTCTCAGAACATGTTACAGTAGGCTAGATGGTATTTATAGTAATGAAATGCTGACATTTTTAGCAGTCTACCCATGGAATTGTTCAATGTAACACAATAGGTACAATAAAAATTGCATTTAATAAATGGTTTGATGAAGAAAGAGAAGCTTTCTTGAAATCCTGCAAATAACATAAGTAGTCATGATTAATTTTCAAGTTAGTTATATGATTACATATAGAAGATATCTTAAACCATGCAATCAAAATTGTGGAGCACAAAAATCAAACAATTAAATATTATTAGTGTAAATTATAATAACAATGTCATTATTCTGAAGAGGTTCTATAAACTGTTTAGACATTTAGTTGATACAATTTAACAAATATACAATATGAAATATTTTTCAAAGACCATATTGTTTGAGAAGTAAAAATATTTTCTTTAGCAATCTACTGGAAACTCTCAAACAGGAGGCAAGATAATGTGGCTATCACTTAAGAAGCTCACCCATGTGACAGTCCACTAATCTTCAACCTGTGCTGGTATCAGCTTAGAGTCCAGCAAGGTGTACACAAATAAACCTTTCTTTTCTTATAAATATCATTTGGTAAAAAGTATTTCCAACATGTAAATAACTAAAACAAAACAAAACAAACAACAACAGGACTATCTGATCAAGAATAGCTTTCTTTAAATTCATTCATCATATTACATGCATTGGTAACATTTTCTCGCTGACAGAGTTAAATATAGAAATAGCATCTTTGCATAATCTGTTTATTATATTCATTGATCTGTTCCAGCATGTAAAGAATGCTATACATAGTTTAATAATCAAAACAAATTTGAAAGGGTTAAACTTGAGATTTTAATTTAAAAAAAATGAGTTCTTAAAACACAAATATAAAAATATGCATATAAGCTGCACATAATATTGTATTCTTTTAATTCTAAGGCTATAATTTTCAAATTTTCTAATGTATTAAGTCATCAAAATAAAAAAATAAAAAATTAACTGTCAAAAAGATTTTGAATTTAACATGGTCACAGTCTTTAAAAGCTAGAAAACTATTTCCCAGAGCCAAAAGTAAAAATGAATCCAAGATATTTTTTAAATACACATAAATGTTATTTGGTAACACACACACACAGTTGACATTGAGTGATCGATAAAAGCTCAACTGAAGAGCACCCATGTAGACAGATATCCTGCTGCATCAAACTGAAGCATGCATAGCAAGAATAAAAATGACTATGATAATATACGTACATACACCAGATTCAAATTCACTAAAGGTTTTGAACAGGCTTGGCTACTGAAGAGTTATCATCACTTATAATGAAATACTGATTTATTTTATTCTGGTTCTACTCTGTTTATTGAAGAAATGGTTTCAGAATTAAAACCTTTAGATTTTCCTCATGTAAAATGGGACAATTTCTTTATTTCATCTCTGTAAAAAAACATACAGCTGACATAAGAAAAAAGATAGATGGAGTCCTGCCAAACTGGTTCACCAAATACCATTTTGCTTTGGTATGCAGATGAGTATCTTTTATCATATTTTTGTCTGATGGCAAATACCTAATAATAACCAAGCAACTAGAAAGCTGATATAGAAAATTGTTACAAAACCTGCAAGACTGCAAATGCACTTCTTTATCCTGAACATTTTTTTGTCTAACAGAGCCAGTTAATGGCTCTTTTTTGAATAGTGCTAGAGTTCTAAAAGATGATTTCAGAAAAAAACAAAACACTATTTTGGTTTAAAACAAGTTTGTAAATTTTATTAAGATTGGCAAATACTAGGAAAGAATTCATATACTGTCTTCAACTCTATGATAACTAAAATACTGCAATGGGTGTCAACTAGGCTTGACAACCACAAGAGAATTTTTGTGAACAGATAAAAGTAAAATCTCTGTAAAAAAAAAAAAAAAAAACATTCACAAACAAAAGTTTGAATTATTTAGATGCTACCGACAACAAGAAGTGCACGTGTGTTGAATAATTTTAACCTATCAAATCATCTATAAACCACTGTTTGCAAATATACATGTATCATGTCAAGTGATTCATTAAATGTGTACACATTTCAATAGTCATCGGAAAAGAGAAATATTCAACCACTTCCCTAAAGGAATAACAATGTGTGTCCATGTAAAAGAATCTTCCATTAACACAATAATTGCTCTAAGTGGGTGTTCATTATGAGATTTGCTTGATGGTTCAAAAATGGCAATACTTGCAAAAACTCTCCTCCACCAGACAAAATCCTTGTTCCTCTTCATATGACATTTATTGACAGAAAACTTATGTACTGATAAACATGGACGTTAGAACAAATTTTTATCGATATATTTGAGATGCGCTTTTCTTTAGTTCACTGGCAAGCATGATTCCATTAACAAGCAAATTTTTATGTCTGTGATGCCACTGTAACAATGTGATATAGTGGTCTGGCTATCAGAAATCATCAAACCAAGAAGAGTACCACACATTTATGGGCCTCAGCAGCAAACTGATTTCTGGTTTATTTTAGTGATTTTGACCAATATGATCATTTTGAAATATAAAACAAGTTTCACAGCTAAAAGAAGGTATTTGTGATTATGCATCATGTTCTCTGGTATTTTTCGAGTGAGTTTCTTTTTTTAATATTTATTGTTATTCATGTCCACAAAATCCTAAGATGAAGTCAGATTCATAGTGTTTATGAGAATATGGGACAAGAGAAAGTATACATTCAAGACTGGCAAAGAACAATGTACATGAGACAAACCTGTTCAGTTCATTGTTCATCCATGCTACTTTAGGATTTAAGTAAATTTCCATGTTTAAACAGATTAAAAATAATCATAATTAATTTAAAGAAACAAAAAGACAGAGGCAAGGCACAACCCAAAATTTTTTAATTGTGTCAAAACAAACCAATCAAGTTAAAGAATTGGCCTAACACTTTTTTTTTTTTAAAATTCACCGACTCAAGTAAGGTATTTATGCAAAAAAGAGAGAAAAAAATGCATGCTGAAGTAATGATGTTCAAATCAATTATCTCCTCCTCACTAAAAAAAGGAAAGATAATGAACTACGATATCTGAAATTGTAAAGAAATTTAGAAAGATAGAAATGTTAGCAATGAGAAACATTTGTATTTTACTCAGTTTCTAGCAGTAACCTTTATTAAATTGTATTGTTAAAAACATTATGCTTTTAGGCACAGAATAAATTTAGACCATACTAAACTCATACATTTTATTTTTTACTAAATATCTTTTATAATTTTCTAATATACTTAAAGCTCACCACAGAGTGCTAAAATATTGCTATTTCAAATCTATTTTACAAAATTTTCTGCATGAACTTGCTTCATATTTTGTAGAACTCAAATCTTATTGCCAAAGTTTTTTTTTTTTTTTTTTTATAAGCTCTTTAGTGTGTTCTCCAAAGGGACACTCTCCACACTGTAGGCTAATCCAGTTTTCCATCAAATTCTTCTGCTTTGTCTATAGACCACCTTCCAGTTTTTCCATTAGAGGGCTTGGTTTGGTATGATCCAATGAGACAGAGAGAGATCACAAATTAAGCTCAGTTTATAATGTGAATGATTCAGCAGTTGCAGTACAAACTTTGGTCACACCTAAAACATTTGGCCAATTCTGTTGGTATAGTATCTAATTATTAAAAGAAAGAAAGAAAGGACAAATGCTGCAAGTGGGTAACCAGTAAAAGAAACAGATCAGCAATGACCTTGTAACAGAAGATTTACTTCTTCAAACAGATTGAAAAAAAGAAAAGAAATATTATATTACAGAATATTACAGAAAACACACAAACAAAAAAAGAGAGAAGTCAAAAATTTGTTGGCATAATGAAGTCTTTGCTATGAAGCTTTTAGCAACAAAGTTATTCCTAAAAATTTTGGAAATGAAAATTGCATAAACAAAGTGTTTTAATTAGTTCATTCCTGGCAGAACCAGACAAGAGGGAGAGGGGTTTGGAACACAAAAACTCAAATTTGAATATTCAACAAAGAGTTAGAACAGTTACTGGTTAATAGTCACCAAATTTGAAGTCTGTGGAGTTTTCCAACTTATGGTTGCAAAATCGTAAGAATAGACATCCAAGAAAAACTCAATAATCCATCATAGATAAATTTGTACCCATTACATTCCTGCCACTGGTCAGGTGCTGAAAAATACCCTACTGATGTTTGTGTAGCATACCTTTTAACTTAAAGTTTGGTTGATACCATGTGATTCTTTCTTCAGACACTTTGTGGAAACTCAAATCCAGATAAACCAAACCATGGAAATGTACCATAACTCCCCAGTTCTTGATGCCTTGTCTGAGCAACAATTGTTTGATGAAAGGGCTGAGTAAAGAAGGTAATCAGGAGCTTTGAAAATTTCTATACAATATCACTGAATGCCTATGATGTTCATTAACAAAAAAGTACTGTGTATATATTTATGGAAAACTAGTGTAGATAAGAGATTTATTTTATGTATTACATTATTTTCCTTTCTTTTTCTCTAGACAGCAGTGATCAGGAAAAAAAAACAAAGGACAACAAGCTTGAAATGCGGCATTCGTAGAAACAACAGGGGATGAGCTATGAAAGCTATCTAAACATCTGTACTCCTGTAATGACATAACATGTAAGTGGTACTTACATTTGTATGAAGGAACCATCACTTAATAACAGCACAGCTGCTCTGCTCTTGTGCACACATAAGACAAAACAATGGAGGCAAAGTAGCTTATCTAAATACCAAAATTCTTATTTTCCAACAATGAACTCAGCAGGTAGGGGAGAGGAAATACCATCCACTGAACAAAAAAGCAGCAGCTGATATTTCCCATTATTTTTTTTTTTTGCCAGGCTACTGTGGGTCTCCTGTGGTACTTTAAAAATCAGCAAGATGAAATGCAACAAGTGAAAAGGTCCACAGGAAATGCATTTTTACTTTTTCCTTTAAAAAACGAAGCATGCTATGTAGGAATGTTTGTGTGTGTTTGGTATTGCACTTACATTAAGTAAATAATAGCAGCAAAAGACTTAACAATATCCTATTTGGAACACAATGCCAGAAAACCTTAAATAAAATCATTGAATATAGCTCACCTGCATTCTAAACGTAAGCCATGCTTTTACATGTTAAACTATTACTAAAATTTCTTAAAGCTTCTGTTTTGATTACCATACATAGCTACCATTGCTAAAGTGGTAGAAATCAGCAATAAAGCAACAGACAAGTCTTCAAGGGGACAGCATGGTATCTAGAGGTGAACTACTGGACTGCTAACTAAAGTCAAGGGCCAGGGTTCAATTCCAGGAGGGGATGGGGCCAACTTGGTTTGGATTTCCTGTAGACACTGACAGTTTCCTCCTGCATCTAAAAAGAGAGCTGGTAAGGATTTCCCTGTCGTGATAGGTCCTATGTGGTGCAGGATCAACAATGCTTCCTAGTGAACAACTGTAGCATTATGCTCCTTCACCAGGGTTGCTCCTGTAGTCATTACAAAAACAAAACAAACAAATTTCCAAGAGAAAAATAAAACTTTCATAAGGAAGAGCTTTCCATGGATGTGAAAACCACCTAGGTTAATACTGATCAAAAGATAAATGCTCAGCACATGGCCGATATTTGCAGCATTAAGTATCAGCTAACTCTAACGTGAAATCCTCACGTCACCAAAGAATGCTTACATTTGGTTTACCATTTTACATTCATCTTATATCTTATCATAAATGATTTCATGGATAATGAAACCCTCCCGCATTAAATAGAGAGATGTGATGTATTGTGCTAAGAAAACTCTGGCTGCTTCAAAACAGTGATTCCGCTATAACTGTTAAGAAATAACTCAAACTCATAATTATCTGTATTCATCAGCATCACGTAATGAGGCCTGTGGCTGGTTTGGCATCTGATAGAGTTAATGGAAGTGCAAAACATGGGATTTTGACTGAAAGGTTAACATCTCCAGCAGAACAGACAACAGGAAATAAATCCTGGGTACCAGCAGCTTACCTAGATGTGGAAGATGATTTTCATCTGTAAATGTCATTGCCTAAATGTGAAGCGCGAGCAAGCTAGCTGAAATCATGTAGTTGTGAGGAAAGGTTTTGAGGTTGTCCCATCAGCAAAAAAGATGAATTTTATAGCTGAATA
The DNA here is from genome assembly GCA_018389105.1 of Nautilus pompilius. Classification (NCBI taxonomy): domain Eukaryota; kingdom Metazoa; phylum Mollusca; class Cephalopoda; order Nautilida; family Nautilidae; genus Nautilus; species Nautilus pompilius. The sequence continues at coordinate 2,072,445 of JACATO010000588.1, forward strand.
TCTGATCTCTACATCTGATTCCTTATAATGAGCAACTCAGGCACAAGTAGACATTAATTCACACGTCCCAGCATTTTATGACATATCATCATCATTACTTCTGTTCACTTCAGAAACTAACCAGAGTAGAGAAAACTGTTACAATTACAAATCAGGGAAGAGACATTTTCAAATTAAAAAATCAATAATACAAAAAAAAAAAAAAAAATCACGTTACCTTTCTTGGATACAGAATACATAAACCCGTACATTTTAAACACAAAGTAATTATTATTTTTAATCTTCTGTGAAAAGAAATTAAGTGTTTCATGGTATACTGAGTTTTTTTTTGCATATTAATTAATTGTCAGTCGGCCAGTTTATATGAAGATGAAGAAAAGAACAGCTGATATTTACTGTTGAGGCAATTAAAACTCTGTACCCAGGGCACCCACAGCAGAATTTGTAAATTGGATACTTTTGAACAACGCACAAGACTGAATTGAGGTTTGAATGAACATGATTTAAAAGCTATTCTTTTTTTAAAAAAAAATGTTTAATCAAGAGTAGACCTTTAGCATATATTCAGAAAGTCTAAATCTATGCGCAAATGGCCCATAGCACAGCATGGTTGTGCAAAACATTTATTATATAAATCACTTCTCAGAACTTATTCTGCTTTAGAAATTCCAACCTCAAGGCATCCTCTTCTATGCTTACAACTCCATAATTGTATTTTAACTATGCAAATCTTTTGTTAAATCCCACTTAGAGCGCATAGTTCTGGTATGGAGACCACATTAAACAAAGGATATAATATATGCCAGCAAAAATTCAGAGTCTTACTAGGAAGATTAATAATAGAAAAAAGACTATAGAAGTTTCTTCGATTAGCTTATTTCACCAACAGATAATTTTGTGGTTAAAAAAATTTAAGGTTTTGAAATAATTTTTGCATAATGTTAGATGGACATTACACTACTAGTAGAACCTTAAATATCAATGGTGGTCAGAAGTATTATTTTGTGGTAATTGCATAATACCTGCCTGGAAAGCTTTACCAAATCAACTAGTGAAAGCAGGGACTGTAAATATGAGTTTTAAAAAAATTTCCATTTTTTTTTTTTTTTTTACAAAATTGCCTGCCACTTCTTAAATAAAATAATTTAGTACAATCCTTATATGTACTGATAATAAGCAGCAGTTCCCTATTTGTTATGACAAAATATTAACTCTTCATTTCATACAAATAAGGTGACAATCACTGCCACTAACAGCCCATCTTCCGTTCTTAATTACCATTCATTTGGTTGATATAAGGAATGATGTGCTGTCCACATTTTTATATATATATATATATATATAACAGACAGCAAAAATTACATCTGATATATTTATTTTTATTTTTGAAAAAGAAAAAAACTTACATTTTGTTTGTGAGGTACCACCACATCAATGGGTTTCTGTGAAATGTCCTCCATCTTTGCAGTTGAAATCAATAAACTAATTTCAAATTTACGAGAGTTCTATGTTAAATAAGTAAAAACGAGAGACTGCACAACCTTAGTGCACAAAGCATACACACTGGTACGCTGCTTGTTATTCAAAGCTGTTTGGACAAATGGCTATATTTATCTAGCAGCGGGCACGAGTTTAGAGCAATGTTTGCAATGGGAACCTCTTGAAATCTTTGAAATGGCCATGGCAATTTTTCCGAAACAACAAAATCAAAAATATATACAGAAATTTTAACTTTAAGTAATCAAAACATTTTAAAGAAATAATAAATTGTTAATATTCAATGAAATCATTCTATAGCAATAACAAAAAAACATTAAAAGCTACGTTTGTCAGCTTGAAGAACCATTAATTATTAGATAGTTAATTAACTCTACACCTCTGCACATTCTAGTAATTATGATTGTATTAGAATGCAAAATGGCCTATGTTGGCTGGCTGCCTTACATATCAAAACAAGTTAACTTGTTTGTTTTTTTAGGGCTCTATAAACTTAATGATTAGGTAAATAAAGATTTTCGGATCAATTAATTAGGTGTATTAAATCAATACATTTATATTTTAAAAGGGTAGAACAACTTGAAGCAAAGATTTTTTCCTTTATTAAGCTTTTCTCTGCATTTAATAAAATGTGATATTTAGGTGGGAGAAACAGTAGTACAGCATTGCTATCATTTTCACTAATCCCATGACTGTATCACATTGACCCCAAATGGCCTGAAGGAGCTGATTAAGGCATCCACCCAGGGAGGAGCCAAGTCATAAGTTTCCCTTGGATTTCTGTTACTGCCAAACACCTAGAGGGCCAGCTGGAAACTACCCAGAAAACAGCTGGAGAAAAGTCACAAGATGCTTTCCATCATTCTTCTCTTGCCTGGACACACAAAAAAAGTATAATTGAGCGAGAAGCATGAAAAACTGATCATGAGTTGCTTTGTCTTATAATGAGCCCTTCAGTTAGGGTGTGTGTTACACATTGTTCACTTGTGACCGAGTGTGTGTGGTTGGTGGGTGTGGTACCTAAATGTCCTACCCTGAAGAGTTCAGGTTCGGCATGCATTTCTGATAAACCAAATGATTTGACTTGTATGCTGAAGTCCATGAAAAAATTCTTAATTACATTTTTAAAAAATGTAATGGAAAGCCACAGGAAGCATAAATAAAAAACAAAAAACTTCATTTTTCAATTATGGTGATAAACAAATCTATCTTACTAAATGAAGACATTCAACAAGATCTTTTGGTTGATAGTTCTCTGATTACACAAACTTTAGAGCTTAGCTGCCATGAAAAGGGAAAGGCCATTTCACTAAAAGTTATTTCCATTCACTGATAGAAATTAGAACACCAAAATAGAACAGTACTCTCAAAATCTGAGCTCATCCTGTTTCAATCTTGTTTCTGCCAACTTCTTATGAAAGATTTAGCCATCTATGTTACCATTCTGATGGTCCATTTTTACATGCCACACTAAATTAAATGCATGCAAATGCAGGCAGCTTTCCATTTAAGAGCCGTTTCAATGATCTGCTGAAATCTATAAAAAAGCTAGCACTTCATTTTTATTCTTAAAACTTAATTAAATACTTGATTAAATTAGTAGCAGCAGCCAAAAGTCCTACTGTTTGGTATCATCCTCCTTCAGTCTTGAAGCACTCTTTTTCTTCTTTCTTTTTTTTTTTAAATTCAGCATCCCATTCTTGTGTGTTCCTAGCCAAGACACAGTAGAATTGGTGAAGAAAAACCAGTACGAAACATGTATTTAATCCAAAACACTTAACATGTTAGCTTTAGTTTGTTTACAACGCAACATTATAGGTTTTTCTTTTTATTTTTTAATGTTTAATCCAACCTTGTAACAATGGAGGAGAGAGTTAGGGTTATTACAATGAAAGCTGATTTTGTGGACTTTGTCCTTTTGGACCCAGCAAAAGTTTACTCTCACAAACTGACTGCCTGTCTCTTCTCAAATATCTGCATACAGAAGTAAAAGATAAGCTTTCAGACAGACTTTTCCACAAGTAATTGCTACTATAATTTTAAGCCATTTTTTAGTAGATTAAAAGACGGGAGAGGAGTTTATCAAATAAAAAGAAAAAGGAAAATAGGGTCGCCCTTTTTGGGACGCTTCTTTGGAAGATGAAAGAGTAATCTTTTCATTAAAAAAAACAAAATAATAAGCAACAGGCAATAATTTAAATGGTCCCCGTGTTTGTTTGTTTGTTTTTTTTCAGTTAAAAATGAAAAGAACAAAAGGAGCCTAAAATTATCTTATGTAAACAGGTTTTAAAGTGTTCCAAGAGATTTCAGAAAAAATTTACATTTAGAAAATACTAAAACCTAAAAAAACAAAAACAAAATACATTTATTAGTAAGTGGCACTATAATGGATGGTCTACTTCTCAGCGATCCATTAACAGGGGTAACACTGTGCATATAACTCTAAAACAGAAAGGAAAACAAGACAAAACAAAGACTCGTTCATGTTAGATGGGCCAAAGTACTTCCACTGGTGCCAAATTCAGAACCCTTTTAAACTCTGCTTCTTACCAACTTTGGAAAAACAGGTGCCACCAGAAAATGAGTCACCCAGAGACAGTTTATTTACACTGGTCTGCTATGCTGCCTTGGGTTTAATTACTAGCACATGCTGTAATATCGACTCTCAGAACAGAAATAAGAAATCATTGAGACTAGAGGTGAAACAAAAGCAAAATACAGATATAATAAGGAAACAAAAAAGGGTTACATGGCTTTGTTTTGATTTTATTGGTCTGGCTAGAATTTAAAAGATTTTCCAAAATTTCCGATGCATTTTTTCTTCTTTTTCCATTTTGGAACATTCACTTGAAAAAAGCAAGCGAGTGATATAAAAAAAACCCCACAAAATTCAGGTGCGCTATGGGGATGTTTCTAATGTTGTTGTACACCAGTCTCAGCAACAGGCAACCAATCCCGTGAGAAAGCCTCCAAGGCACTAAAAAAAGCCTATCTGATAAAGGGCAATGCCTGTCCTTATCTTGTGTCATGAGAGGTCTCAGCACTTCTGACATCAGTAAAAAAACATACTAGAACTCTTCATTTTTAAATGTTGAGGGGATGGGGGCTGTAGGGCTCAGGAAGAACCAGCATGGCTGACTGGTAAAGAAGAGCCAGAAGAAACCATCCCAGGAAGTAATGCCAAACCAAGTGAACCTTGGCAGTCTAATAGTGTAACCACTGGCCACCGACAGCCCTGGGTTGCTAATTAAACCAATGAAAAGTTGAATGTTAATCATTAGCCTTAACAAAGCACAGTTCTTAAAATCCAGAATGTCACTAGTCGTAAAGGAATCAGGTTTATTATTATTATTATTAAAAAGATAATCTTAAAATCTTTAAAAATATAAACAAAGTGAAAGTAGTTTCCTCTCAAAAATTACCCTCTAAGATTAAACTATAAAAAAGTAGCAAATGAAGCCTAACAAAGATAGACCTTTGAAATATAATTTCCGTTAGATACTAGAGAGCAACCGGTTGTAGACTATTGGACTGTTATAGTTGAAGACTTAAGTTTGATTTCTAAAGGGGAAAAAACTTGGTTCAGCATACTTCCCTGGCATGGGTTTCCTCCCACATCTAAAAATGAAAAGTTATAGTAAGGCCCTGCATGAGAATTGGCAGTGCCCTTGAGCAAAAGATCACAGCAGTATGCTCCCTCACCAGGATTCTCTCATTTTTTGGGCATCAACGTATGACAACATAAGACATTAGTCAGCAAATTTCTATTTACTTAGCAACATCTTGCAATGAATTATCTCCCATTAATCACATCTCTCCGTGAGGTTTGGACATCATCATGCCCTTGTTGTAAAATAAAAAAATCTTTAAAGAAGCACTTCACAGATAAAAATTAAGAAATACGTACTTATAAGTAGCCTGAACTGCTTGAACACGGAAAAAGTGTTACCAAACATGGTAAGTTTATTGTCTACAAGGGACCATATGGTTATGATTTTCATACAATAGAAGTCTAGCAAAAACAAGTGAGGCTAAAACAGACAGTGTGATACCCTGCTTTTTATGAAAATGTGTCTACAAAAGTTATTTATGTAACGTGTAATTTATGTAAGAAGAAAAAAGAATACTTGACATCATTATAGATTTTTTACTATAAAATAATTTCATATTTTTCAGTTTTGCAAATATTTTAACCAATCTAATAATAAAATTCAACTTTAACTCTTTGATAGTTTTTTCTGTATTTCTGAAATCCAGTTTTTTTCTTTTTTTGGAAGAGATGCTGCTACGTGCAGAGTATTTTTCAAGAATTCCTCACCTGTAGCCTGGTTTGTAATCCTCCCAACCTACCAAGAGGTTACTTTAAGATGTATAGTCTGCATTACTGATGTGTTTATTATATAATAATAATAATGGCTGCTCCTCAGAGCCAAAGACAGCTGTTCACAAACTACCAGTAAACACCTGGCTGCATAAGTGTGTTTATAGTGTAAAAGCTGTCTATGATATACAACAAAGTTCTAACAGGTTACGAAAGAAACAGCACCATTAACAGTAACATTTTATCATCATTTTGAAATACAATACAGACACCTGACCTAAACATTTACAACATCTGTTGTTGCTTGAGAAGTTTCTTTAAAGAATAAGAAAAAAAGTTATTTTAAAACGTGTTTATGTTCTGACAGCTCATTGTAAGCTGCACAAAAGTAAAATCACATCATTAGAACTTTTCAAGAAAATTAACTGTAACCAATAAGCTTTTATTAATAGTAAGTAAAACCACACACAACTTTAAGAGGGAGAGAGAAAATCTTGCAATGAAGCAAGAATTAGTTGATGTAATATTAATCCAAAAAAAAAAAAAATGACTGTGCTTATACAATATATGAATGCTCAAACGAAATCCAACTAAAATACCATCACCATAATGGCATCCAGCTGAATCTCATTTGAATATTCCTAGTAAACTCCATGCTTAGCTAATTACAGTTGATTAAATAGTACTGATTCTAGAACAGGTCCTTTCTAAAGCTTACGACATCTTAAGATAGTTCATTTTTTTTTTTTTTTTTTACTAATCCTATTTATTTTCACATCTAACTCCTCCGGCTGACTACCAACAATGTGCAAGAATAAAGTGAAACATGGAGATTGAGTAATCTGTTGTTATTTCTTCATTTCTGCCCTTTAAATATAACCGAAGAGATATCCTGCTAGGAAAAGGTTAAAAGGTAAAAAAAAAACAAAAAAAAACATGTGACTGTATCAGTGTATAAGCTCATTTGAAAGAAATTAAAAAAAATTAAAATAAATAATAAATTAAACCAAAGGCCTGGGTTTTTTTTGTTTTTTTTTTTTTCATATGACAGCATGTAACAACAAATTGCAAGTTGCCCACAACAACAAGTCAACTAGAACTGGCTCTATTCATTGCAATTAATTGCAAAATCTCAGCCAAGCAGAGCAGAGCAGAGCATTGAGTTAGTTACATCACTATTAAAAAATTAGGGAGAAATGTATAAAAGTAGGAAAGAAAGTAAATGTTTTAAGCTATGGATGCTAACTAAACATTTACAGAGAATGACATTTGTGGTGGTAAGCTACAGACAAACAGCCTTTAAAACAACCTCTCCGACTACGGGTAATTAAATAGCACAGCTTTCATCTCTTTTGATGACCATGATAAAATATCAGAAATTAAAAGCCATCATTTTGTTGTCAAGCCGTCAGAAGCCACAGTCTTACAAAAATACAGTTGTGACATACAATGATAAAAGTTGTATGAAATTTAATACTGCACTTGTTTTACTTTCTCATAAAAATCCTGAAAAAACTTCTAATAAACACTAGCTAGCAGATGGCATGCTTGGTATTTTCAGTATGATGCAAATTCTGTATAAAGCGGTAGATCAGTTTGGGAATTTATCATCATCGCTTTATTAGTAGTAAACGAATGAATGAATAGATAAGCCTACATTTTTGGTGATCTTTCTTTTCACCTGCCACCATAATCAAGGTACATGATGCAATGGGCTTAAAGTACATAAGCAAGCAACCAACAGGTTGTGTTCTCATCACCAGTCCTGGCCTCTTGTGTGTATATATATATATATATATATAAAAAAAAAATAGAAACACCTACAGAAACTAATCTCAAATCAAATATTCCCAGTCAGGAATCAACCCTGATAGTGACAAAGTAGTGTAAAATGGCTGAACCAGCTCTCTGGTTTATGCAAATGACATATCATCAGTAGCTTTGTTCTTCTAATTCTGTATAAATTATATACTTGTATCACATAAAATACAAAAATACATGTTAGTGTACAGCATGAAGTCAAATTTGGTAGCAAAGTCTTCTTTACCATTCTTCTTCATAAACCATGTTTACAAAAAAACTTTTTCATTATTTTATTTTTTATAATAAGTAAAATCTTTTTGAATTTAATTTTTCACAGTTAAAAACTCACCCTTTGTTACAATATTTAAAGCAATTAAGTGTCTTTTTTCACATTAACATATCTTAAAGTGAAACTGCATGGAATCTGAAAAAAAAAAAACATTTTTATTTGTTGACAAGTGCAAGAATATTCCCACAATGCAACTCTACAAAAAGTGATCCTGTACACTAGGGTGTATCAAACACCCCTTCCATCAGATTTTTTTGTTCCTACTCTAAAATTTTTCCATTAGTGAAAAAATCACTAACAGTAAAATCTTAGGCAATTTGAAGCTGGTTTAGATGGGCCACCATGCGTTTGAAAATTTTGACTGTAAGGTTGTCGAATTCGGCAGGCTTAAAAGATAATATGCAAATCCATACCATAAAAGTCAATTAAAAGTTACTGAATTGTCAAACTATGATTTCTACATCTGATATTGATAGTCCTAATTGAAACGAATATGATCATTCAAAAGAATATTTTCACAGAAAAATGACTAAAATTCCAGATGTATATCATTGAATACTGTGTTGCTGCCAAACTGATGTCCAATAATATGACATTGTTGTTGCATTCTTAAATAATTTTAATATACAATTTGCTGTTTACAATAATAAGACTCAAATGAAACAATTTTACAATTGAATTCTCCTTTTTGGCTTTGTTTCCCCCATTAACAGCACATCAAAACATCTTCATATAGTCTTATAAATACTAAGGAGAAATTTTTAGAAATTGGGATTTCCTATTGCCTTTAAGGTCAATACAAACGTTACTAAAATTAGAGCCTGTTGCGCAACATACATGCAATCTAAAGTGGGAATTTCCATTGCATAATTATGTTGCTAAAATTAGTCCATGATCAAGGCAGGGTTGTCAACTGGTATATTTATATACCAAAAATAAAAAATTTGGTATATTTTCAGTGTTTGGTAGGCATTTTTTTGATTTGGTATATTTTAACTTACGTTTCAATTTATAATATTTACATCCTTTTGTACATTGGTGTTTTTTCTTGATCTCAACCATGGCTGATAAAGCAGAACCTGGACCTTCATCAACTCCAGAGTTAGACTCTAAAGCAAGACTAACTAATACACCACAATTAACTCCTGGGACATGTAAAGCAAAAGCCATATTTGGGCCTGGAAAAGGCAATACTGATGATGATTCACAAATAACTGCCTCACAACTCCCAACATTAGACAAGTACTACGCTGTATGGTACTACGCTGTATGATGTACCATCTTCAAAAGGGTGCATTGAAGAACCAAAAAAAGTGGGGAATGTGCAAAAATTGTGCTTCTCAAAGTTGTGCCATTCTATGGGAAAGCCAATATTCCCATGATCACAGAGCACAAGGCATGTGAAAAAATAATAAAGTTTGTGGATGATAATAACTCAGAAGCATACCTGTTAATCATCATTCTTCACCAGCTACCTTCTCTAAATCAGAACAAGTTAACTAAACTTGAAAAAACTTTTCAGCTGTGGCCAGCTAATGCAGAGAAACTGATAAAAAAATCCTGAAGGCTTGCAGTTTCTGCAATCAATGAAGACAGATCATACTGCTACATTTGGACCCAGTGATAAGGTGTTGGCTCAAAGAATTCAGCGGAGTGAAGTATGTGCTAAAGCAGAATTAAGGAGACGTGAGAAAAATGAAAAGATATCAAGGGCATCTACTACTTTCCAGAGCTTTAGAAACTGATACAGACACAAATGACATTGGTGTGTGTGCTACTGCAGCTTTCTCCAGTACTAATATGACGCTTGCATCCACAAGTGCCACAAGAAGTCATCACCGCACAGTTCACACTGGAACTGAAGCATTCATCCCCCACAGCATTCTTCAGTCTACAAAACTTGTATTTGCATCAAGAAGTGAAGATCACCACCAAAATGTTCTTCAAGTTGTGGAAGAAGACAGATGGTCTCTTCCAAATCTGCGAAAACACAAGGCAAAGACTGACAGCTAAATAAACAATCTGAACATTGTAAATAAGCAGAATAGAACTTTTCCACATGGATTATTTATGCATATCTGACAACATTGATGTTGTTTTTATGTACAGTGTACCGTACATGTAAGTTGACGTAATGTTAATGTAATATAAATGAAAATTGCATAAAAATGTTGGTAAAGTGGTAAAAAATCATGTCAGTTGGGCTAAAATATTTTCATTTGTTGTTTATTTACTTCCTTTTATTGATTTCATAAGTGTTCTTTAAAAAAATGCCTATATCTGGTAAGTAGTTATGAAAAATTTAAATATTTAAATTGGGTCTCTAAACCTGCTGAATTCGGCAGCTTTGCAGCTCAAATTTTCAAACGTCAGGCGGCCCACAAACAAATGTGAATTTTGCTGAAATTTTGCAGGAGTTATTTTTTGTATAATGGAAAAAAAATTAATCTAGGGACAAGTCAAAAACAGACACTTTTAAAAAATCATGGGACATTTGATGCATCCTACTGTACACTTGCTCATGATCCATTCACCTTAAGCTAGTTGATTCTATCAGTATAAACAATTAATGCAGTCATTTCTTCTTTCTTATCCACAACTCATGCTTTGTTGGTGATTTGGCTAATTAAAAATTTTCTGTTAGTTCTTTATTTGCAAGTAATGTGCACACACACATTGTTTAATATCATATTCAAAGCCCTTGAGAATTTTAAATAGCTCAATTAAATCCCTTCATACATCCAAACCAGACAAAATTAGCTTTTAAGTGTTTTGCTGTCTAATGAAAGAACCATATTTGTTCCTGTTATCCATTAAAAAAATATAATATAAAAATGATAAGAGAATTAATATTTCTATATACAGATCAGCAGAAGATAGATTTTCCATGAATGGAAGTTATGGCTAATGTTGAGAGATGCCAGCCAGAGTCATCAATTATGGCTATGGTAAATAAGCATGATTTATATCACACAAAAAAATCAATTTCCATACATTTATTCCTGGAATAAACGGGTTCTTTGATAAAAATCACATTTTTATCAACACACTATCATTTTTTCCAAATGGAATTTGACCTGGGGTACCTTCTCATGAACTCACTACTCAAATGTTGCAACTAGAAACTTCATCTGTTATTATTAGTAACTTCTAATCAATAACTAAGTGAAAAATAGTATAATAATTATGGTAACCAAGCAACTACCTAACCTCAACAGAAACATCAAAAGTTAATCCAGAATGACATTATTCACAGGTAATCTATGAAATGGAAACCATTGTCTTCTACTACTTATTAGTGGAAACTTGTCTACATATTATCCCCTCCCCCCAGATAACCCTTGTCCATAGCAGATACACCACCACTTGTACATTACTTTCACAAAGAAAGCACTCGAGAGCTGTGTATTCATACTGCTGCCTTTATTGTTAATGATTTTAGGTCACAAGTTGTTGAAGAAAAAGAACACACACACACACACACAAACATATTAACCCTTAAATTTTTAGATGCACCAGTGACAAATAACTTTCAGATGAAATTAGACAATATCAAAAACCTAAATTTGTCTGTATCAATAATAGTCAGATCTTCATGAAATAACAAAACCAAAAAAAATCACCAAAACTATCATACATATTGTGAAATTAAAACAAAGTATTATATTAGTAGTTAAGAACATTCATGGAACTCATAATTTTAAAAAAAAATTAATAAAATAAATAATTATTGTCCAGATCACTGTTTGTTTTTTTCAACTTTCGTTTCACTTGCTTGATTTTTTTTTTAAATAAAAAAAATTAATTGTTGTTGTATCATACACTGACATCTACAAGGGATGGTAATGTGAATGATGCTGGAGCACCTGCTACCGACTGTGGCAAGAGCATCTGCAGGTCATTGTTTTCCCAATAATGCCATCTCCAAACAACAACTACATAGTTGAGCAAGCATCACACCAGTGTTCAAAATGATCAAGCAGGTCATGCACATGCAAAGAATGAAAACACATTTTTCCTACCATCAGAAAATTGAAAGTTTTATTAAAAGTTTAAAAAAGATAAAACTTTTTTTTAAAGGCAGTTCTTCCTCCTCTTAATTACTGACATGCTTAAAATTGCACAAAGCAATGAATTTTTTTCCATTTTTTAAACCCCAAACTTAAACTAATATGGTGACATTCCATCTGTCAGACTATGATCCACCTGCATTCTAAATTTAATGGTGTCTGATTGAAAAAACAAGTTATTGATGCCAGAAAATGATAAATACTTTAAATTACCAAATTTGGAAAAAATACACTATAAAATAATAAATATACATGGTACCAACAAATCCATATTTTATCCATTTATGTTCAGTGTATTGCCATAGGAGCTATAATTGAGATTTGGCTTCAAAATATTAAGGATCTATGCAGAGTTGAAAACAACATACCTTGATTTGTGAAAAAAAAAAAAAAAAAACGGAGAGAGATTTTTTATATAAGTTACACAGCGATCTATTGGGGCGATGACTAAGAAAACAAGCATGTTCACTTCTCTGCTTCACTACATCAACCAAATGTAAATTCTGAGATACTTGTTCAGGACAAGAGCCCATATAAGTTGATTTATCGACTCCCAGTTCTGAAATACCTCTAAAGCAGGAAATTCAAACTAGAAAATTTACATTAATTATATATGTTATTTTGATAAGGGATTTTAGGGTAGTCAGTGGCCCAGTAGTTGGATTACTGGATTGCCAAGCTGACAGCCCAAGTTTGATTCCTAGTCATAGTTAGCTTAGTTACCTTCCTAGCATGGTTTCCTCTCCCTCTTCTTTACCAGCTGGCTATGTGGAATTCCTCCAGGCTCTCTGGTTTCCTCCCAGATCTAAAAATGAAGAGTACTAGTAGGGGATTTCCCTGCCAATTACAGACTTTTATGGACAGGATATACTCTTTAGTGGATAACCATAGTACCATGCTTCTCACATCAAAGTTGTTTCCCTTGTACACATTAGTGCACCATGGGAGGGTTTAAAATTTCCAAAGAAAACACATTGCAAGCTCAGCAGGTCCTTGGTGCTGCTGCTAACCAATAAGAATTACAGCAAAAAATATCCAACAGATCATGTAGTAAAATGGTTTTTGAATATACAGTAAATTGTGTTAAATGTTTAGTTTAATTTACTTATGATTATTCTTCCGAGATAGCCATTTGGAGAGCTAACATTCAATTTGAGACATGATGTGTTAGGAGAAATTATCCATTCAGAAACATTCTCATTGTCAATTTAGTGAATACTTTGGAGAAATCAAATTATTTTAATGAATCCATCAGTGATGAGAGTTGCTTTAGCAGGGTATCAACCACATCAGTTTGAGCTAAGAAAAACAATTCTAGCGTAGAAAGTTGCACAACCACCATAGTAGGTAGGTGTACAGATTCATCTCACAAAGGCCTACTGGTTGTTAAGCATTTATTTTATTGCTCTTTAATTTTTTTTTTAAAAAAGAGACTTGTCATTCTTTTTCATCAGATAGTTTTCCTCCCAGGCACCATAGTTTCCTCCTACATCTAAAAAGAAAGAGTTCTGGTAGAGTTTTTTTGGGAACTTGAGGAAATCTTCTGGTCTTTTCAGATATTTCTTGACACCAGATCACACTGCTGGGTGTTCACACACTAATTGTGAATGACCATTCTTCTGTTATGAGGGGCAATCATTATTATTATTATTATTATTATTATTATTATTATTATTATTATTATAAGCTTCACTCTTTACAAGAAAAATTTTATATAAAAAAGCATAAGTAAAAATTTCAATCTTTTCAACCCTTGACAATAAAAAAAAAACAACAAAACAACTTAAATCTGTTCAAAGCTTTAAATTATTTAAAGAACTATATAAACTCTACAGTTACTAGGGCAGTACTGATACAAGGAGTATCTACAGGGTGCGGCAAAATGATCTGACACATTTGTATTTTTAATAAAAGCCAAATAGAGTAAAGAACGAAAAATTTGTTTTTATTTTCGAAATGTACATAGAATGCCATTTTGTTTCATTTGGTTTTAAAAATTAAATCACTCAAGTGGGTACCGTTATTGTCCACACACTGTCGAAGGCGTTCACGAAAGTTGTCCATAACCCGGCAGGTCATTTCATGTGGAATGGCAGCAATTTCTTGGCGAATGACATCTTTTAATCGCTCAATAGATCGAGGGTGATGAGTGTATACCTTTGATTTCAGATATCCCCACAGAAAAAAATCACACGGGTTCAAATCAGGTGATCGGGCGGGCCAACCGATGTCACCACGCAATGAAATCAAATGACCGGGGAACATCTCCCTCAAAATTCCCATCGCACGTCGAGAAGTGTGGGCTGTTGCCCCATCCTGTTGAAACCAAACATTGTCCTTATCGTCAAGTTCATTTAATTTGCGTTTCAGAAAAGTCTCTAGCATCACACAATATCGATCAGAGTTCACAGTCACTGTAACATCGTCTTCTTCGAAGAAGTAAGGACCCCAAATGCCAAATTCTGCTACCACACACCATATGGTTACCCGAGGACAATGCAAAGGGCGTTGGTGCAACTCACGAGGGTTGTTCTCGGCCCAGTATCGTAAGTTTTGCTTATTCACGCTGCCACACAGGTGAAAATGTGCCTCGTCACTGAACAACACAACAGCTGCACGGGGGACATGTTGTTGAATTTCCAAACACGATGCTCTGCGAGTTTTAAAGTCTCTTTCGCTGAGTTGTTGTGCCAACATCATTTTGTACGGATGCATTTGCAGTTCCATGTGAAGAATTCTTCGCAAACTTCTATCGGAAAGGCTAAGAGCAGCGGCGTGTTTCCATGCCGAACGTCGTGGAGACTGTTGAACTGAACCTCTTACCGCTGCCACATTTTCCGGACTTCTGGCAGTCCGAGGTCGGCCGGTTGATTTTCGTTTCAATGCTGATCCACTAGCTCTAGAGTTGGTAACCCTAACAAAATCGCGTTTCGAGTAGGTACAGGATCATGTCTACCAAGCCTGAAGTGTACACGGAATGCTCTTTGTGTTGCAATTACGGATTCGTTGTTTTTGATAAAGGTTTCCACGATGAAAGCGCGATATTCGCCCCTCCAATTCATGTCGGCAACTGTGAAACAAAATGGCATTCTATGTACATTTCGAAAATAAAAACACATTTTTCGTTCTTTACTCTCTTTGGCTTTTATTAAAAATACAAATGTGTCAGATCATTTTGCCGCACCCTGTATATTTATTAACTTTTAAGGCAACCAACAACCATTTTGATATCAAAGGTTATTGCTTACTGTTAAAAAACAAATACTTTTTAAAATTTACTTATAGATAATACTGGTAAGCAAAGCTATTATTAACTAGTGTAAAAATAAAGTTTATATTTCTTAAAAAATATGCACTTGTTTTATCAAGTGCAGAACTACTCATTTACAGGTTAACTACTGCTTTATTTTTGCCAACTACATGACGCCTTATACATATCTTAGCTAGGATCCCAAGATAATTATTAAATGCTTGCTTGTGTGTTTAACCCTCTATACACCACATTAGATTTACCTCTCTTATACCAGTCTAGCCCAGAAGCACTAATTTGTGCGCGTTTGTGTTGAACTGGGTGTATAATTTCTCAACAAACACATAATGCAAAACACCAAAACACATGGGGTTAGAGTGATACTAGAGTTCAGAGTTTGTCATTATAAAGGGTGACACTGATTTAAAAAAGTAGTGTGTCACAGTAGCTCAATCTATGCTGAGTAATATAGATTTGAAAGGTAGTGGGATGAAAATGCAACCCAGGTAGTATTCAAAAGGAAATGTAATCCTCTTCTTGGGAATTTAGGAAAAAAAAAATCATAATGCTATAGCAGAGTTGAACAGTTTAGATATGATCAAACATTTTAAAACCACAATGCAAACAAATTCAGTCCTTCTCTTATCTCCAATGTAATTGGTAATAATAGAACTGTACACTTTTCCATTTAGTGGATTCATTGAAATGTTCATACAGTAAACCTTCTCTTAACCAAAATATTCCAGATATCAAAATTAAAAGTGAATTTTGGTATGATGATCTGATTCCCCAATAATTTCATTTCTAATAAGGCAGTTTTTCACAACTTGCAATGTGTTTACAAGTCTCACAGGGTGTAAAAATGATCCAACCACGGGTAGAGAGATGCTGTAACACCATTGGCTGATATAGGTCATATCACCACCAGTGGTGGATCATCATATTATAATTCAATATTTCATATATTAAAATAATATAGAAAATTTGGACACTATTTCAAACAAACACAGAAAGGTTGCATACACAATTTAGATATACTATTAAGACTTGTAGTGGCAGGATGAATTTATTAAGGCACCATATCAAGTTTAATATTTTTAATGTTTTGTTTTCAAAAATCCCAAGTTTAAAATTATTTATCTGTTGTTAACCCTTTTCTTAAATTCAAAATAAAAAAACTTTAACAAAATGTATCTAACCTAATAAAATGTTAGCTTCTGTTAACTGAAAATATTCATTGACAAGTGGTGCACACCAATTATTTTAGTTAACAAAGGGTTTATTATATTTGATTAAATCAGAGGCACAAATTCACCTTGACTATCTTACACTCAAAACTGTATTTACCATATAAGTATAAAGTGCTTTTTTAACTAAAAATTATGTTCTGCTAATTGTAACATCTCTCATCAATTGTATAAGAAACAGAAGGTAGAATCACTGCATTTTTCTTCTTTTTTTTTAATAGTTCATATGTTGCAGCAAATTGACATGTTTCTTTTATTGAAAAATCCATGATGTGAACTCTTCTGCACTCACTATTCATGTATGTTCAACTATTTAATTTTAAAGCCATACAAGGTTAGATTTCCAATTCTTAAGACTTTTCCTGATGCAATGGTTTTAATGAATAATAATTTTATTTTGGTTCACTTTTTATCTTTTGAAATCAATATGTTGGCAGCAGAACTGATTGGTTTTAGAAGATTTGTACCTATTTTTAGATACATTTAGAAGTTGTACTGAAAATAATAAGCCCTAAATGAATTACTAGAAAACTCTTTGGACAAACCTTGGATTTTAGTCGCACAAAGTATAACACATCATAGAAATACCAGAATAAACCAAAAGAAATACTGTTTGAATTAGTTTGTCCGCACATATTTTGCTGTCAGGTGTTAAAGCACACATAACTAATGCTAGATGTGCCATACCCATTCATCAAGTTGCACACACAAGTAGTTTTTTTTTTTTAGAGCTGACACCCTTTGTTGTGAGAAGCTCTATCATAGCTCTTCATTTCAACACACCATTCATGGTAGACTCCATAAGCCAACTCTCCACAAAAACTTTAATGCAACCAAGATTACAACATAAGCAGATTTGATGGCTATCTAATCTTTAGATTACATTAAGTTTACCAGTCTAATCAGGAGTGAAAATCGCAATCAATGTGACAAAAAACTCACTGCTAATACTGATCAGATAACCCTGTGAGATAATGAGATAACTTTCTTCTTTTAATGATTTAAAGAGATAAACACACACACAGCAAAAAATTTGTTGTTAGATTCCAGTCCTCCTAGTTTTAGAAAATCACTTTACAAATGGCTATTAGTGATTTTAACATGAACAGAAGAAAGTAAGTTTTTGTAAAGTAAGATATGTAAACAGATATCCAATTTTGAAAGAATATCTATTTATTCTTGAACCATACAGTACATTATCAAAAGCCTTATATAAGACAGAAACATGCTGATACAGTGTATAGACAAGATTAGCAATCCTATTCCACGAGATTGTAGCCCATTCATTGCTCAGTAAATGGGTTTATGGGAACAAATTTGCAGGGATTAGTTGAGGATAGCCCAGCCCACAGCAGAATTGTAATGATCTCTCTTTCTACCTTTAAACTGCATAGGCTGGTGGTGAGAGATAGCACATTGTCTTCCATAAGACTGTTTTTCTCTTTGGACCTTCTTTGAGAATGTTGATACATCAAGCAGAAGTTGCTGCCGCCTTGCAAACCAAAAGCTGCAACCATCCAGCGGCCCAAATTGCACCCATATCATAAAACATATACAGGAATACCTCAACATACATAACTTCTTATTATCTTGCATCTATACTGTCAACAATTTCTCCATCTCAGCAATCACATCAGTCCCTTGTTTCATTATCACCATAGATATCATGGGGGCAGATCCTTTAACATGTTCTTTAATATGGTCTTTGTCTCTCACTATCGTGTTAACTGTCGCCAGGCCATGTGCAATGGAAAAGTTTGCCCATCTTTATATTTTATGTTCACCTTCTCAAGCATAATCACCTTACACTTCTTTGCAGAACCAATAACACTAGCATCACTTTTAATGCTTTGGTGACATGGCTTGCAATGGAAAAATTTATGTAAAAATGAAAAGATTTACAAAAACTAAACTCACTTGAGAGGGATACTGGCCAACTAACACACTCAGACCCCAGCACGTATTATTATAATTTCCATGTCTCAAAGTAATGCCCACTCATACCCAGGTACCCTTACGTAGTGCTATGTAACATTTTTGCCATATCTCGAATTTTTTTTTTTGAATTTATTTTTTACGTACGTTGGGGTATTCCTGTACCAATATATTTAGTAGTGGCATGCAAATAGTTCACTGAAAATTCCTGTGCTGAACAGTACCATACTCATATACAACCACTGTCTGATAACTGAAAATCTGTACCAATCAGAAACAATAACTATTCCAAAAGGTGAGGCGGCATCTGTTGTCTATTGTGACCCCAGACATTGCATGGGGTGAAGAAAGGTTTGCACATCACCAATCTTCCATTCTGCGGAGATAATGTATGATGGTTCTCATGTACACCTGTACATTCTATCACACTAATTCACACTCACCACACCATGAAGTATCTGTTCTATAAGTATCCAGGATACACATGAAAAGTTGTCTCATGGTTCTTCTTCAACTGAACAGTTAAAAATGGAATATCTGGTTCTTTGGAGATTTCTATTGGCTTCTACCAAGATTCCATTGCCCAAATCAGTTCCCATGTGCACTTCTGTTTATGACATAGCTATTTGTAGACTAAGGTTTTCCCCTGGCCTATCTGAATCTCAAGTGGGGAAATCTATTTACTTATCTCAAGTATTATGGCAACACAACTGCATATAGAGAATCCTCGTTTTAAATGCTAAAACAAATGCATGTAGTTCTTAAATATTCCTATACTGACAACAATAATGTAAAACTTACCATCCTTTATTATAAATTAATTATAAAAATTCAACTGGACAGAAGTTTTAAAAATTTATGTTCCTTTGATGAAAAAGTGCACACTGTCAGCTGTCTTATACTTATTCATACCAAAAAAATATTTATGCTTTCTGCTTCTACCACCTGGGTTAGTAAAGCATCCAAGTAAATACAACAGGATTACTAAACAAATTTCCTCATATCTAACTGAGAAAGATTAAGTATTGTATACATCAGAAATATTCTAACTTTATGCCTTCCTTCTCATGAAAATTTCCACTTCAGCTAAAAAAGGCAACTAAAGCCCCTTTCTTTATAACTGAGATTAAGCACACATTGCTAATCACTCCCTCCCCGGGGGGGATTTATGCTTTTTGCACCTAAGCCACATACTCCAGAAGAGCTCTAGCTAGTGGTTTGTAAAATGGAACTAGAATTTCTGAAGTTTCACTATTCTATAAACTGTATGTCAGTTTTATCTGCAATCAAAACTCTGCTAACTTTCACTAAAAATAATAACAATTTTAAAGCAAAAACAGCAGTGTAAAATTATATTAAAAAACCAACAACAAAGAAATTGCAGTTCCTGCAATTAGGAATACAGTTTGACAGGTTATATACAGATTTATAACCTTTCAAAAAAAATTGTATTTCTTTCTTTAACCCTCTGTATACCAAACCACTTTTCAACCTTGCTTATACCCAAGCCTAAAACCCCTAGCTACTGTATATTTAGTCAACGTACTCGTAATACAAAACAAATGGGGTTGGAGTAATATACATATTTGTTGTGTCAAAGGATTATATTAATGAGAAACCACTGAGCCACAGCCCCTATGGCTCAACCTGCACTCATTAATACAGACTGGAAGGGTAATGGAATACAAATGCAGCGTAGGTGGTATAAAAGAGGGTTAAAACATGTAACTTTTCTTAAAATACAGTTCTTAAGCCCCGGCATGTTTCAGAGTGCTGAAGCCTGAAGTGGGAAACAGCAACATCAATGAAATCAAACCATTGTGAACAATGATATTTATTAACAGTAAAATAATCAAAACTTAAAAATGTAATTCCATTTGTTATATAATTTAAAACAATATATTTCAACTGAAAGACAGCATGGAGTGTCATCTTTCCAAATCTAGAAGTTATTTCTAAAAATGTTAACTAAACAAAGAAATGTGTTCTTTAACTTAGCAATGTGAAAATTACAGTTATAGTTTTTTTTTTTTTTTTTAGATTCTTTGAAGACAAATCAGCACAGTGATAATGGCTAGAGATAATTAAATTAACCTGGATTAATTTTGATTGCCTCCTGTTGCACAAATATTCTAAGGTAGGCTTATCTCAACTATATAAAGAAGAAGCCTAAAGGAAGGAAGAAATGTTTAAGGGTATCTAACCACCTGGAACATATTACTATCAAAATTCTACGAACTTGCAATTTTGTATTTTGCAGGGAACATTTATAATAATCAAAGGTTGCCTTCCATTTTGTGCCAAACAATTGAATGAACTCTGGCTTAAAAAAAGGCATTAAAAGTGTATATCTCTTTGAACCACCAGTTTTGTAACAACATGCTCAAGGTTTTGTATTTTGTGCAATAATAATAATAATACGGGTAAATAAACTTAAAAATGAAATTAATTATGACTAAGAAGAACATTATCAATTTTGATGACTACCATAAGTATTAATTTATTCTTTTTCTAAACAGTAAATAAAAAGAAAATTTAAAAAACACATTTAATTTCAAACTAAAGGTTTTCTATTTCTGCCTACATTAATCAGAAGAGTTCTACATAAGTTCTTTCCTCATTGAAGTTGGCAGCAGCTGGTAGCCTGCTCAGTAGTGCATGTCAACCAGAATGATAAATAGCTCTTTATGCATTTACCCCATCAGTCTCGTCAATTGTGCATAACAAAAAAAAAATGTGCACATGTGTGTGTGTGTGTGTGCATGCGCGTGAGCACATACACTGGTAGTCATAATTTTGAACTCTTAATTCATATTTTGATGAAAATAAAGTCATGTGACAAAAGTTAATATACAAAACCTCCATTATATATGTATAGATTTTCTAACAGCTTGTAATTAAATTTACTAATAAAGTGGTTTATGTAGGAAATATTGGATATTTTATTGTGAGTCATCAACTGTGGCTACCACACACATAATTTCAAAACATACTTGACCACTTATAGCATGACATTAGCAAAACAAAGAAGTAGCTGAAGTAGTGCCCTGTGAATAAATAAACCGTCAGCTTTATTAAAGTAGCACTTATAGTTTTTCTGTAAGGTTTAAAATATAGCATGCCAAATTAAATGTTATGGAAGAAGAAATGATAAAAAACAACAACAAAAACACCAGAAGGTATAAATTCCACAAGTTTATGAAATTTAGGTAATACCCCAACTTTCCACGAAAATAAGAGGCTCTCTCTCGACTTACCAATGAAATATTCCATAATTCATGCATTTAGATGCCAGAGGGTTAAAAGTTTCCAATATTTCTGAAACAGTAGACTTTTAATTTATAAATTTTGAGAAGAGGAAGAGATAAATGAAAATGAACATAAAAGGTTATCTAATCTATTTAAGTATTTGTTACAGGACATTTAGTGATAAAAGTAATAATATTTTGTACAATTTGTTTTCTTCATCATATTAAAATAATAATAATAATATTGCTATAATAATTGAAAATTATTCCTTCAGAAGTCATCTGGTTAGTAAGCAATGTGATTCTGTGAATATTCTCCACATGATGACCATACACAGCTAGTTGGAAAGGTTGGATGCAGGTGTCAGCAGCTGTATTGAAACAGCTCTGGCACTTATCTCCATCTGGTGTGCTGCTATGTCTGAAAACCAACAGGAAATCCTTGACCAACTTCACTTATCTTAATCACCACTTCTGTTCCACCAGTGCTAGAAATCCATTAACTTTCCAATAAGTTCGCATTGACCTTATAAGACAAAACAAAAAAAGTGGCTAAAATGTTTAATAAATTTATCTTGAAAAAATCTCATTTAACATCTAGGGGAGGGGGAAACCGTTGTTAAAATACCTAGAGTAAGATGTTCTAGACATAAATACCAAAACATTTGACCGTGACCATGACTGTGACCATGAAGAATGCATACAAATACAGCCTGATACCATTTATACCCAAAGATGACAAATGATAGTTAGTCCTTTTAGGGGTAAATTTTAAAACTATTTAGCAGATGCCAAGTAAATTCTGACAAACAAACAGATGCAGTAAATAGTAGTGTTCTTGACCTATATACCAAAACCTTTGAAATATAAATATCGTACGGGATTTATACATATTAAATATGACAGCATGAGAAAAGTAGTTTTTAAGCAGATTTAACGAAAATTTCACAGTATACACTGGATTTTTCTTGAATGCATAGAAAAATTGGAAGCCAAAAATAAGGTAAATAAATCCAAAAAAATCCCCCCCCAAAAAAATGAGAGAGAAATGAAACCTGGCATTTTTTCCAATCATAATATCAATTTTAATCTTACTTATATAATCACAGCTTAGAGGAACTGGTTAGTAGTTGTGCTGAATTAGCTGTATATTTAGTTAACATACTCATAATGCAAAACACATGGGATTAGAACAATATATAAGGATTTGACATTACAAAGGGTGTTATTAATAAGAAAGGTTGTGTGTCACACCCCCTATGGCTCAACCTCAATGTAGATTGGCAGGGTAATGGGATGTAAATGCACCCTAGGTGGTATAAAGGATTAAAGCTGCTGTTTTTACATTCTTCTTTCTCTTAAATAAATTCCATCCTGAGGCAATGAACCTTTAAAATCTAGGAAGTTATTGAGGGAAAAAAAATAAAAAAACATTTAGAAAAAATGGTGAATTTAGAAATGGAGAAATACTTTAAAGAAATGTTCCAGTTCAGATACAGTTTGTTATACAGCATATAGTTTAGAATTATTTTAATTTCTTCTATATCAGATGTCTAACTAACTTTAACTTACATAATTTAAACATTTCAGCATAAAAATTCAAAGTAGCACACTATATATGTAAGCCATTAACTTTGCATTAATCATCTTTTAGGATTTTTATCTTTATATAACTAATTCTGAACACTGATTTGTTGCTTAGGGATCTGGTATGCATATCTATTCTGTCTCTCTCACTCTCTTAGAGAGAAGACAAACTTACTAACAGTTTATTTCAAATCAAAATAAATGCCCATGAAATGATGAAATATGGCATTTCATTTTGGGTCAAACTGGGGCAACATTGAAGCAAAGACGTCTAAATCTTTAACCGCCATCAACTTGTGTGAAGCATACATTATTCAGTAATCCATGCTATAATGACATTAACAAGCTATATAAGAGACAGACATTCAAATAGATCAGTTCTCTTCTACTGAAAGTTGGCATTACAGCCCTCATAGGTTACCTCTTTGATTCTAATGTGTGAATGTCATCAGTTTACTGATTTAAATTATTTTGCCATGCTCAAACCCAGCACCTTATATTCCATTAAAATATTTTTCATAAACAGCAAATGCTTATGACCTCTAAAATTTCGTTTATTTTCAATTTGTTTCTGTTGGCGTATAATTAGGAACATCATGAAATAAATGTTAAACTTATAATTTGACAAAGAATTAATCTTTTCACCTGACTAAATACACAGAAACTTATTTCCTTTTATGCAGATTTCACACAGATTCTTCATGATTTGAACTTGCAGGTGTAGCTTCCATGACCTTGGAACTGATGAAACATCTACCATACAAAAAAAGCCTCTCACAACTTCAATATATTATTAGCTAGAAAATAATGATACTCTTTTAAGGATTTCTGTATTATGATATATAAAAACTAAGAATTACTAAAACATTTTCTGAGTTTTTTTGTGCATGTTCTTTTAAACCTTTAACTGATGCTCTCAGAATTCCTGATCAAATTTTCTTGCAAATGTTATTTCCAAAGTGTCTACTGTAACAAGATTCTGGCAGCTGAATAGCAGGTTGTAGGGGTGTTCTCAATTACTTACTAAAAGCTCACCTTGTGCTTCCTGAACACGAGTAAACATTGTCTATTTTCTAACTAAGGACATGTGTTGACATCCTCGAAAAGTTATTTGCAGCAGTAAAAATATGAGAGACTGCCAGTTTTCAGAAAATGTTGATTGCAACCAAATCCAGAAAACAAACATTAAAAAAAACAACAGAAAAACAATATTATGCCTGAAAAGGCATTTTACCAATAGTAAAGCATAAAGTCATTTTTCATATTTTACTCCTCCTCATTGGATTGTCATCTGACTTACAAAATAAAATTCAGTTGGTTATCATATTATAATCATTGGGAGGTAACTCTTGGGAGATTTACATTAATGTGTGTCAGCATTAATGATTAAAATCATAAGAGGAGAGTCAGTTGCAGGGTTCCTTTAAATAAAGTCTGCTATAAGACAAATTAACTGCCAATGTGCAAAACTAAATGGCCAATCGAATAACTTGCCCTTTAAGTAAGTTTCAGCAATCACCAGATATGGGAAGCAGAGCTTTAGATAAGGGAATTATTCATCAGCATACCAGGCTGCATTTACTAATGATAACTGGTGTTATACCAGAATATTATCTCCACAAATCCAAAACTGCAATCAATTTAACAGCCCTGCTTCAGATTACTTCAAGTGACATAGGAAGCTTCCTCATTACTGAAATTAGGTCAGATGTTCTCATTACTAGAAACCTCAAATTAAGCATTATGTGTAAGCTAGTCTAAATGTAGGAATTCAATCTACTAAAGTTGAGGCAGCTTTTTCATTTTTTAATTTTTTTTTTACCAAATATGTATTGACATTCAAAATTATGAGCATACCATACAAAAACACTGCTGCCTGCCTTTTCAACACCTTAATGTTAATGAAAATTCATTATTCCAAAAATACGTCAGAACTACCATCACTTGTGACAGTATTATCACTTTAAGCATTTAAAAATAAAAACAGCCATATTTCATGTGAATATTTTTGAGTATCTGATTAACAATGACTGGTTGAATCTTTTTTCTCTTGACTCTTCAATGTAGTTCATCCCAAAAATTTCAAGAGAGTTTAGATCTTAAGACTGAGTGGCCACCATAATTTTGAGCTGCCCTTCTAATTCTTTACTTGCAAGAGAGTGTTTTGAACAATGTGGTTTGAAACATTATTCTGTTGCATTATAAACCCATCACTTATGAAATATCTTGATAGTATTGCAGAATGCCGTCATCTTTCTTTTGTAAGAATCCCATCACATTTTATCATCACCAGCTGAATAACCAGAAAAGCACCACAATTAACTGTAAAATAAATGTAGCTCTTATACTTATGTCCAGTCTTTTTTCTAACACATGTCCATAGAACCAAACAACTTAAACCTACTATCATTCAAGTAAGGAGCATTGCACTGTTGCTTCAAGTAGTAGTTCTCATGATGTTTAGCCCAGTTGTGGCTTCTTGTCATTTTGTCTAGGTAAGACTTTCTAGCTGCTATTCAGCCAATCAACCCAATCTCTCTTAACTGTCTTTGGTCAGCACCTGAGAAATTGCAGCCAGCAAATAATTGGCAAGCCATAAAGAAACTGTTTACTTTAGACATTTGAAACAACAAACTATTTTCACATTCTAAGACTTTTCTCTTTCTTCCTCAGCCCTTTAAATTAATGACTGAGCCAGCTGACTTCATTCTGTAAGTGATTGTTCACACACCATCTACCAACCTATGTTCCTCCATGGTTTTATTTCATATGAAATTTCATTTTTAGGGGCAAAACAAAGCAATATCAGTCATCAATACTGATGTCCATTAACATTTATACAAAAGCATAGTATGAATAGAGTAACATCATCATTTGAATATGAACTATATTAAACACTCAAAGAACAACTTGTTACATTCAGAATCATGCAAAAATTGTGAAGTTATAATGCTACAATTAATAGTTTAGTTCTTATACATGGTTTATCTCATTTTTTGTTAATATTTTTTCTAGAATAATGCATTTGTATTAGCAATAAAAATATTGAAATATCACGGCCATTTGAAGACAATGAGCAAGAAGAAACCATGCCAGGGAGGTACTATGCCAAACTGAGCTAACCCCAAATGGGAACTGAGCTCTGGCATCCAACTTTAGCAGTCCAGTAGCCTACCCTCTGGCATTACTCCTTTTGAATGTTAATGCAAAAAAAAAAAAAATAAATAAAATCATCAAATTCATAAAGATTTTCATCTTTATAACTTTATTTTACCCTTTTGCAAAATAACAGAAACAAACCAGCAAAGAGCAATTAGCTGCAATTTGTTTTGTTAAGATATCTGCTCAAATAAATTTCATTACTCTCCCAACTCTTGAACAACATCATCAGTTTATTCTACGCTTAATGTACTGCTTTATGATTTTATGGAGTTAGTGTAATGAATGATGTAATTAGCTGGGGGTTATTTTTTAGGGGTTTGTTAATTTTTTTATTTCAGTCCCTGAAATCTGATTTAAAAGAGTTCTGAGGCAGGCTTCAGAGAAACTGCAAGGAGTCTGCCTGTGCCACAGTCAGCTTCTTGGTAGGAGAAATTGCAGTTATTACTGCCCAAGTGGCTGCCTGCTTAATGGATGACTCACTGCAGTTATTTGTATGAAGTAAGTTGGTGAGAAGAAACACTTCAAAACAACAAGTACCCTCTTCATGTGCATCGTAATCACAGCTGCTGTTCCATGATTCACTTGGGTTAATAATTAACCCACAAATAATGCAATGAAGTCACCTTTTCTTTTTCTATTGCTGATGGATTTCACCTCGCTACATCAGAAGATGAAATATGAAATATTATTTCGGTGACAGAACAATAGAGAACAAGTCATGATGTACAAACGCTTCACTGAATGCTTCTGGGAAAAATTATTTGATTCTTTAAAATAACTTTAACACTTTGTCAGCTAAATAAAACATGCAAGGCAAGATAATCTGTTGAAAACATTAACCATGCATATGTATTCAAACTCAAACCATCTAAGAAGTAGCTAAAGTAGTCTGAAAATTTTCAAAATTAGAAAAAAAAAAATTGTCAAAATAAAACTATAACTCTGATAAAAATTATAGCAGGGAATTCTGTGGATTAGTTCCTTTGGAAAAAAAACAACAGAAAAGTTAAAAAAAAAAAAGTACTTGGACATCATAGGTTGTCAGATGGGGAGGAGTACCACCGATCCATTTCTATTGTCTAAGGGAAGAAGTTGGGCTGACAGTATGATAAATTTATGCATATTTAATAAATGAATGAATGACTAATATAATCTTCCAGAATGGTTGATGTCATTGCCATTTTTACATTGTGCAATTTTGGAGAATTAAATAATTTTAAAGATATCAATAATTAATAACAAAAACTGACAGCTGGTCCAGTTTCTTTAATTTTTAATTTTTTAAAGTTATACTGTTTCTCATCTGAAACTGGTTTATTTTGGAGCTTTTATCATTGTTAATCACAGAGAAGCTCCAGCTAAATACAGTGTAAGCCAAACCGGAATTCTGCATGTAGATTAAATTAATTTCTCTTCACAATGAATGAGTGTCCTTATTAGTGCTGACTGATATGCAAAGCAGGCTTACCGTTCCTCATAAAAGCTTCTATGATATATACACAGCTACCTGCCATAATAAATTGAACTACACTAACAAAATGCAGAACAACAATTCATCAAACCTATTACTGAAGTTCAACAGTTGTTGAAGAAGTTGAACATTGAATTATCTGTTCCCAGATAATGCCGACTATAGACATTTCGATCTAATGTTGGTGGCTCAATCGTTGAGAAATATTTGTCAAACATTGTTTATTCCATATTTGAACACAACTGTTTCATCACTAGAGAGCCAGTTTCATGCAAAAAATAAATAAAATTGGTCTTTTTTGTCTTCATCCTGTATAAATGGTGCACATTGGATAGGAAGAATTCAAAAATCAATGAAGTGTACGAAATTGAAAACTTGGAAGCTGCTATCACCTGGTTTGAGATCTGGTCCGAAAGTGGAAATAATGTGGCGTTGTTAGAGTTCAATGATCTATTCCTTCCATTCATCAATCTAAAGTTCATTTAGCACAATGAGAAGGATGAAAACTTGGCTATGGTCAACAGTGGCAGCTGATTCTTTGTTTGGACTTTGTATGATGTGTTCATAGTGCTTGCTAACTGTAACTTTTGCTTTAACTTATTCAAATGGTGATGGATAAATATGGACAAAACCAGAGACATTTGTCAATTCGCATTGAATAAAAAAGTTGAATGTTTTTTTTTTAGTTCATTATAGTGAGCTCTGATGGGGCAACACAATAGCAAAGGAAATTAAATTTTTAAAAATTCTAAATGAATCTAAAGAAATATTTCTAAATAAAAAAAAATATTGATCAAAATAAAAAATCTTTGATAAGAAAAAAGCAACATTAGTATCTTTTTATTTTTTGACATAGGTATTCTTTCATTGCTAGGCACATTCCCCTCTTGTGATATTATTGTTAGCCCCCCCCAATAATTTATCGTGCCAAAATATTTTTGTTATTTTTATCCTCCATGGAAAAATCCTGCAGATGCCCATAATTGTGCATCAAACAATCTATCTGGATGTTCTGCCATTAACCTTGCACTGCTATTTGCCAAATATGCATTAACTATGAACAATCCCTTTTAGCTATTGCAACAGCTTTGATAGATAGCTAGGTATATGAAAATGTTGCTCAATGAAAGCTGTTGCAGACAAAACAAAAGTAAATGCATCTGGAGAAAGACTAACAAGGTTTTTCATCCAGGGTTTTTAAAACTAATTTTTGAGCAGGTAGGAAACAGCACAGGTGGATATTCAGTACGAATGAGGGTATAGCTGTTTTGCATTCATTGAGGAAGAACTGAATTCCACCAGTTACATATGCATCCTTCAGAATATGTTACTTGCCTGTATTTAATAAAGAGATTTCCTCATAATCAGCATATGCAGCAGAGATATATTAGGCAGTATGCCAAAAGTCCAATATTGCTAGTTTGGAAAGAACTGCAACTGTTTCCAGGGGCTTGAGTGTTAACTCTTTTGAGCACCAATGGGAGCATCTTAATAGACAACTAAAGACCAAATGACCAACCTAATAGCAAAAATTAGAAGACCACAAAAACTTAATGGAAAAAATCTGGAAAAGGTTACTAGTGAGAATCTGATAGATTCCAGGTGTGGATATCTATAATCTCTACATGAACTGTTCTTATCAAACAGTGAAAGCGACTTTGGTGTTCAAACCAATATGGCAGGGATTGTAGTTTGTTCATCAACAAGTCAGAGAACTAAGGAGGTAAACAGAATATTGAGAGGTTCTCGGATGGATTTTGCATTGAGTTTGCTTGGATTTATATAACAATGGTAAGTCAAAACATTTGAAGAAAAAAAATCATGATTTACACAAACAATTTTTCCTTTTGTTTGTTTGACATTAAAGTACCTTAATGCATAAAACCTCTTTACTATGACAATTTTTGTAGTTGAATAGCTAATATATATGTAGCTGCAGACAAAAAAAAAAAAAAAGATAAGAATTTGGCCTAAATTGCCATCTTTTTTGGATGCACCATTTTTGTTCCCTGGCTGAAATTTAAAAATTTTAGTGTGCATCAAAAGCATTGAGATCTCTTCATTTTATGTATTTGACCAAGCTTTCAGATACTGATATAAAAATAAGATCCACTGTTAAAAAGAGGTAAACTGAAGCATTTTCAATACTTTGTTTGGATGTCTGTACTCTAGCCTTCCAAAAAGATCCATTAAACCATATTCCACATTTTAAGAAAAAAATCTGTGCATGTCTAAGTATTAACAGCATATGCATCTGAGAAATAGATTTAAAAAGAAAAAATAGCATCATTCTCATTGGCACTATTTGTCTTTTTTAAAAGGTATAAAGTTAGCTTCATTGTCAGTGGTAGTTAAGTTCTTAGGAACATAACTAGAGAAAAGATTAGAGGACTTGGCCAGCTGCAGGTTTCTCTATGTTTGTCCAGGACCAAAGAAAATGCTGCCCAATCCTTAACAATGCTATCAGGTTTCAGCCAGAGATATTCCTTGCTTGTTCCCAAGAGAGTTAACCATGCCAGAGAAACTGTACAAATGGATTCCTAAAGACTCCCTTGCTGCTTCAGGAGGCCTACATTCCAGGCTATTTCCAGATGGCCCTGGCTAGACCTGTTTGTGTTACAGAAATATGATGCTGGCTCATAATTTATTGCTACTGACTGCTCCCATACCTGCTTGGGTGAATTAACCATTAAAGCCTAAGAAATATCCATATTTTATTCAGTCACAAATCAGAGTCTTTACATGGTAATCCCCCAAAAAGATAAAATGTACTTTATCATTTTAACTCAAACTTGTGAAGTAAACCCCCCTCAAAAAAAAAAAACAAACTATCTACAAAGTGCAATTATCAGTTATCAAAATAGTCAATATTATAACAAAATCTCCAAAGTCTCTACAAACAACAGAAACAATCAGCACCCTGGTTTCAAGCATGGAAACATAAATAGTCATCAATCAAAAGTCCTACCAAAAAAGATTATTTTGAACATTTTACACTATAAACAAAAATCATACTTTTTGCTCTGATAAATGTTTGTGCCTGTGAATTCAAGCTGCAATCTGAATCAGAAAATTGCCAATATAAGAAACAAATGACTTGTACTATCCATCCACCCATCCTTTTGTAAGCTGATTTTTTTGTTATTATGAAGAGGTAGACAGCTATCAATGGTTTTTACACAATACATGTTCTTGCAATTTATAGTTATGGCCTTCAGTATTTTTTAGTTGCAGATAGCTGAAATTTGTGGCTATTCACAAGCTTAAAACCCTTGTTGTGAAGAAATGTTCTTTTTTTCCCCAGTCATCCAATACCAAAACTAGGTAACTGTAATTTTCTAATTTACCAAACCATTTTACTGCAGGACTTATATGTACTTATAGATGATAGCCAAAAATTGATATCGTGACATTGCACCCTCAGGATTGCAGATACAGCTGAAACACAAAATTTGCCCCAGAATATTGAAATTTTATAACCATATTTGTTTTTTTTAAAAAAAATAGAATGTGATTTAATTTAATTCTTCTATTTTAAAGAAGCTGTGACCATTTCATTTATGAAACATTATTTCCAATGTCAACAGACTATAGCCACACAAGAATACTACTTGTGGTGGAAAAACAATTATTCCAAGATGTTTAACCCTACAAGAATGGACTGTCAAATAACACCTTAAATATTTGAGAAATACCTTTGCAATAACAAAATGCCAATAATTGATTTCTACTCATTTTTACCAAAATGCCATCTTATATATGATTAATTTCTTCTTCCAATAATTATCATTTTACATCCCTTAATTGTGTATGTGCACGCATGTGCATGCAGAGTTCCAGGGAAGCAAATGTCTCTGATATTCTAAGATAAAATTTGTTGCTATTACAAGGGTTAATTACTTGATAAGCTACTCAGATCATTTAGAAAACATTAAAAAAAAAAACAAACAAGTCTGTGACAAAATGAATATTTATACACTCGTCATTTATTTCCCTTGAACATGTTGTTAAAAATATATAATTTTAATCTAAAACATTAATTACAAGCCATCCAAGAGGGGCTTATCAAAATTTTAAGCTCTCTGCTAATTATTAAAGTTTACTTTAACAATAAAAATGAACTAAATAAAGAAACATCACAGCTAGTATGAACTTAATAAGCAAAAAAGCATTGCATTAAAAAAAAAAAAAATATATATATATATATGTCAAAGATAATAGTTCTCAAATTAGGGAGGCAAAACAGACTAAAATTGTAAATGTTTAATTTTAAAGAACATCAAATTTTTAATAAATCACTTCAGGCAGACTTAGACTTCTGTTCCCTAGTGAAAATCAAGAAAACAAAACATGCTGTCTTTTCTTTAAGTATCCAAGTCCTTTTTTCAAAAATGTAAAAGGAGCATTCAATGAAGCTTCTAAAAGATTTGCTGTATAGATATAATCTGTATTACACGAACATTTTTGGTAAAAACATTTTACTAAAACCCTTATAAAAAATAATAGAATTTTTGTAGCACAAGTTGAAGATGCTTAATATTGAACTGCAGAAGAGGTTCTTCTACAGGTCTCAGCCACTTTCACTCACATTGGTTTAGCTTTGTGGAGAGAATATATGATTAATTATGTCTACTATATCTAATAAGTGTAAAGAAACCTTGGCAGATAAATGTTAAACTTTGATCAGCTGGCCCAACTTTGAGTGGGAAGTTTTGCGAAATTCAGGACAAGATGATACAGAACCAAAGTAACTGTCTTTTTGCCACATTGAAGCCAAATCTTGGCACAAACTAGCCTCAAACATTGTTCCCCTGCTGAGCAATTCCAGTCCACTATTTTAATTATTTGTTACCAATCTGTTGTTTGCCCTCATTATCAGCATAAGGTTCTCAAACCCTGCTTTGATGTAACTATATCACAGTTAATCATTTACAGCAGATTTTACTATTTTTGGATGCTATCAGTGGTTGCTTTTGAACTCAATTTATTGGTTACAAACCTTGCTGATATTTTAATCAGAAAAAGTTCTATTGTGTTGTAATCTTTATAATTGTAATAAAAAACTGGAAAAAAAATCAATATAACATAGAAAACATAAATTACTGACAAAGAGTTTTAAGTTTTATCTTACAGGAACTATACACTTTAAAAAGAATTTTACAAATAAAAAAATCTATGCTTAAAGTAAAGTTGTTTCCCCATTTCAATATTTATGGACTGCAGCGTAATTGGTTATTTATCTTTAGTTGTGTGTGTGTGTGTGTGTGTGTAAGCAAAACTAACCCCTTTCCAGCTAGCCAATAATAGCCTGGCCTACCAACAAGTAGTTTTCCAATCAGTTTTACAAGTGACCTTTATTGATCATGGTCTCCAGATAATTCATCTTATAACCTTGGTATGTGCAATCAATAAAAGTAAAAATATTCAGAGATGAATATATTGTGTATCACATAGAATAAAACTGATTAAGAATATAACTTTCTAATAGAATAAATTGTCTTTCATTTAACAGAAACAGCTATCTTCAGTTCTTGCCTTTTACTCTTTGTACTTGAGACTGAACGTACAACAGGAACAGAGACTTTTTAAAAAATATACTTTCATTCTCTGTATAAATGTTTTTGTTTACCTAGAAGTGTTTTGATTTAATTCCAATGATGCCAATACTTGAAATATTACAAGTGACCACCCACAATATAGAACCATCTTATTTCTAAACAATATTTTTATTAATGAATGGAAACTTAACTATTTTTATGGTTCTCTACCTTTCAGCCTTAAATAGTTTTATTTTAAAAAAAAAAAAGCCTGATAGACTACTGGACTGCTAAGTTCAAGGGAAAAGACAAGCAACTGTCTCTAGCGTAAACCACAGCGCTAAACACAATTTGTCTACTTTTCAGATGCTGGTGTACAAAAACAACTCCAAAACATTTTTTTTTGTTTTTTTGTTTAAGGAAACAGTGAACTACTCTCCTGGAAAGGGAGGATAATAAAAGATAGAAAGAAAAGCTGCTGCTCTCACAAATTAAAAGTATGTTTATTTTTTTAAAATGCCATTTATGGTTTACCCCTTTTCTAGATTGGTCATGTCATTAAAAGCAAAGGCTGAGAAAGAATGATAAGCTGCTCTCTCTCTCCCCATCCTCTTTTCCCTAAATTCTGCAGGAAAACGATAAAGCTCAAGGAGTGTGTGTCCTGCTTACAGGATTAGGAACCATTTGGACTGTCAGTACTCCCCCTGTTTATTATCAATAGGTTTCAGGAAAATAAATATAATAAATGTATCACCATTTCTTGTACAAACTGGAGTCAAACTATTTTCAAATGAGTAATATACCAGCTGCTTGCAAGCCATTGATATGCTGTGATGCCTTAGCAGAAAACATGACCTTTATAGTAATGATTTCAAGAAGGCCTAAAGTTAAGCCTCCCCAGAACTTCAAGGGTCTTCTGCTTTTGAGCAGTGTATTCCTTCTCCAAAGATTCCATTTTGAAATAAATGTTTTTATGGTTTCTTAATCATTTATGCTAAATTTATTTATTTATTTCATTTTTAGAAATCATCAGTGATCACAGGATATAACAATTGTTTTCTAAGCTAAGAATGTTTTTATTTTATTCTTCTTCGAACCCACGCATCAATGTCAGCATATCGTCCACCAGAGGAACCTCACTGGTTTCAGTTTACTAAACAAAACACAGGAGAACAGGGTGCAAAGATTAGCTGTGTACATACTGCAGAAAGTCCCCACTAGAAATCACCTCTTAGATGTGGGAGGAAACCCATGCAACCAGCTGAAGAGCAGCAGCAGCCAAGGAGGTACATATGTCAAACTCAACCAAGATTCAAACTCAAGCCCTCAATCATAACAAACAAGTGGTCTAACCACTGGATCACTGCACTGCATCTATATTATCATTACTAATAACTTATATTTAAAATCTAAAGAAAAAATACAGTAAAAGCCATTATTTTTTATTTGCAATTAAAATTACCTATATTTCATAAATGATTAGTGCACAATTACGTGTTTTTTAAGTATCTGATTATTAGTAAACTCATACATGTAAATATTTTCAGTCTTTTTTCAATGAAACATCTTTTATGCTTGAAGAATTATGTTTTTGCACAGTCCACAATTATTAGCAACCATACTGTGCTTAATTTGATTGGTCACAATGTCTCGTTTAACACGTCCCACAATGTGCGTGCGTATGTGTGAAGTCCACAGATTACATCTGGAAAGTATTGGTGGGATTTAGAACAGGAAAGCAATGGTTGACAAAAGTTCTTCATGCACATTGAGTAATCAAGGCCCAGACTGTACCAACAAAAGAACCTCACTAGAAGTGGGGAGTATCCAGCAGATAGCCAGAGTTCCTACCATGACAGGTAATTGGCTATACTATGGAGTAATGACCACCTATCATGAACAATGAACATGACTTGGCTGTGAAATGTTCTCTGTTTCTAATCTGTGAAAGCCAAAAATACAATTTAAACTAATTGTTTCCGCAAGCTAAAGCTGTTAATAAAACCACACCTTCCTTGTTAATGTTTAAGCAGTTTCAGACAAGTGTTAAAAATGCAAAAGATATTAAAACTGTAAAATAGCTAACTTTATTCGATTATAAATATTAATATCCTAACATAACATGTAAATTAGATTTTAGGATGGGTTGGCTGATAGTCCAGTCCTACTTGATGGAGGGGCCAAAGTTTGAATCCTTGTCGGAGTCAGCTCGGATTTGCGTATCTCTTAATTTTCTTCACCAGCCAGTCTCATATGGGTTTCTACAAAAAACTCTGATTTCCTCCCACATTTAAAAATGAAGATTTATTTCTAGGAGGAGCTTTTCCTGCCAAAGTAAGTAGTGCCAGCCTAGCTCCCTATGTCACAGAATAGGCAATGAATGCTCCTCACATCAGGGCCATCTCACTGGCAGATATCGGTATACCATACATCATCATGTTGGGACTGTTACTTGTTTTTGTGTAAAATAAAATTAATCATGCAAAACAGATTAAATAGCAGGGACAACATAACAGAAGAAATAATGAGGTGGAAGGGATTCTGTGCAAATTCATTTAGCTCTCCTGTTACTGTTTTTCAAGCAAAAAAACAAACAGAAAAAGATACCTGCTTTTTTCTTAAATTATATCGTTTTCTGTAAAGTGTGTTCTTTGATACATTTTTCAGTCTAAACCCACAGAAATCACTCCCTTGCAGTAGCTAATGGACTAATACATGAATTTACAATTCCATTTAGTGAATTAACATTAAATATTTTCCAAATATGAATACAGCCTACACACAACAGTGTAACAGTGAAAATAGGCAAACAAACGACACAAATGAAAACTACACCCCACAACACAACCATACCCTACCACGCCTATAGCAAAATCTCCAGTGAATTTCCTGTTTTCCATTACTTTTTCAAAGAAAAAAATACAAAATTAATACAATCACTGCAATATTAGACATAATTACCACTGATATTTAATTTAGCATCAACTGAATAAAGGAATATTGACAATTTCACCCTGGATACCATATCTGGTAAAAAGAAGTAGGGGCCCACAAATAATTCAAGGGGAGCCAAGCTTGTCATTGGATGCTATCTTAAGTCAGGATAGACTGTCCAGAAAATCCTGATGAAAGTCTTCTGAATAGAAGTGGAAGAAACCCTGTATGAAATGGACTGAGAGGGAAAATATACCTCAGGCTCGATACATTATATGGCCTACACCCTTTAAGGACTGAACTACAGTATTCATCAACTGATAAACAAGCAAACTAGATGGTACAATAGCGTGGTGCCTTAAAAATAACTGTTTCAACCTGGTCTAGCTAGTTCCAATCTGTAACATAACATTGCATCACATAAACGGAAATTTCACTCTTTCCTATATCTCCCCTCCCAATCTAATGCTAGTAGAGATGGATTTTGCATTACTATAAGGAACAAGTAATAGTGATAAATGTACACAAGCAAGTCTCCTGCTTATAAATACAAATGTATTTAATACAGGAGCCATACACGAGTACATCAATTATTTTTTTAAAGTTTTCCATATAACAAAAACATTAAATGCCCAAAAAATTGCTGTAATTTTGATCATGGAAAATTAGATAAGCATTATGGATGATATTCTTACACAACTATAAAAAAATATTTTAATCAGATTTATGAGAATATTATATTAAGCACATGGTTCCCTTCACACCAAAAAAGTGTGTTTTTAATTTTTCATTCAATGTAAACAAAAAATGTGAAACTAAATTATGCTAATTTTCTTTTATGTACTTTTACTGTACCCAAAATTAAGTGTGTCAGATATGTTAGACAGAAGTATGGTTGCTCTATTTGTGATCACCAACGTAATCCATCGCATTCTTTATATATATATATACACACATATATAATGGAAGTTCGTGGTCTTCAACACATAATAATATTCTTAAATGGGTAGTCATTTAACTCAATTTCTTGGTGCAAATGCAAATTACAAAGATAAAATAAAATGGCTTCACCCTTAAGCCCCATACTACCCAACATTTGTCTTCTACCGAACAGACAACTTTAATACATACATTGGCAAACATCAATATATTTATTATAGATAGGTTGATGATGCATTTGTTTTTTGTTTTTTTTTTCACTTCTAGGTAGACAGCAGAGATTTTTGTATTGGCTAATTAGCCTAATTTAAAATTTATCTTAGACTTTGAAAACTGAGACAACTTCATTTTCTTTGTACCCCTGTATCACATGACATCACTGGTGGTGTTAATGTTTCCACATGAAGAAAACCTACATTCACTAAAGTTACTATGTAAAGGAATAGTATAGTCTTTTTGCCTATATTAAATTTTATAAAGTTGAATTCATTAGCAATTTGGATAATGCTTTCTTGGCTTGTTGTAGAGTTTGTTTTAGCCAGATTGTTGTCTACAATCATTACAGATCATTTAGTTAGTTCTCTTATTTTCATTATCATACAATTCAAATTTTAAAAGAAAGAAAGAAACAGACAAAATTACATTAAAAAGTATATCCATTTTTGGATTCAAAATGTTTTTAAAACAGATATACTATTGGATCTTTATATCCATTTAAGGATTGGATTCCAATTTTGACAGGTTGCAATGTAGTATCTTTTATTAAATGCTAGTCACACATGCAACTTACACTAGCAAAAGCATTCAATACACAGGGAATCTACAGTGCACAAGCACAAGTTGTTGAGAAAAGAACATTCAGCTCTAGGTAACCATATAACTACAAAAGTCTCTGGATGATAAATATTTTGACCATGTCCTACATAGGCTTCAAACTCCATATGATCAAATCCTCATTAATAACATACTTAAAGTCTCCATTAAACAAACAAATGCAATAAGTTCATTAATATATTTAATTTTTTTTTTTTTACTCCTATTATACTGGTCATAACATTGGACAACAAAATGAAACATTTTGTCTGCCACTGAACAAAATGTGGGTGATCTTAGCTAAATTTTGGGTGCTGATTTCAAATCTGAAGTCAGAATTTGGAAAAGGACATCAGGTTTTTGAAATATGCATAAGGAGGAATTTCACCACTAATGCTATATTATGACATGTTATATGAACTATATAAAGCTTGAACAGCGATATTTGGTATTCAAATGTTTAATGTGAAACATCTGCTGTGATCAAAGATGCATGAGAAAGACTGATAATAGTATGGAAGATATGGAACGCATTTAACTTACATAGTAGCTACTACATTCCAAATGTTCAAAAATGTTTCAGACACTTGTTCTTGCACTTATGTGAGGTATCAGTCTCCCTTTGGAGGAGCCAACAATAATTACCCATCATGTTGGGATTGAATTTGCCCTGATATCTACTTTGCATCACCTTTGTGTCTTGGTAGAATCTTTCACCATGCTCATCACTGACAACCCCTAGATTGGTATTCGAAAAAAATCAAGATGCGAATGCAGAAAATGCATCTTTGGAGACATCCTGGCCCTCATTCACTGATACGCCGTTAGCATGTTTTCCACATACGCAGCACAGTGCTCAGCTCTATATTTGCCAGGAAAGTTCTATACAACTATAATAAATGTTTCCCATGCTGCAGACTCCAGTGGGTTCAGCTCATTTTGGGCCCCACAAAAATTCCTTTGAGTGTAGCTCCACTTTTGTTAGCATCAAACTTCTCTCTTAGGTACTTGAAGCCATTACCAATTTTATCTATGGCTTTGCCAAAGTTTTTCATTGATATGAAATGGCGGAGGGTAGACATTTTGAGGGTCTACCAATGGCATACATTGCACATTGTACCTGCCAAATATAGGTTCCTGTTGCATAGGCCAGTTTTTTTTCGTGTGTAATGGTTGGCATCATCACGGCTGTTCCAAAGACACAAGAAACATGTGTTTTGTGTAGCCTACTGCAATGCGAGGAGAGGAAATAACTTAGAGATCACCACAAATTTTCCATTTATGATCTGAATAATTCATCACTTTCAAAAGGAGTTCCATTGATTTGCATGTCTCTTTCAAGCCAACTGCATGAGCTATAGGAACCGAGGGTTTTTGGTTACCATGATGTAACAGCACAGTTTTACGGTTTAGTTTTCTAGTCTATGAATAACCTCCATTCAGTCACATGCCATAACTAAAAAATGTGACGTCCTAGAGCTAAACAGTTTTCAGATTTGAAATCAGTGAGCGAAATACTACAATGCAAGTATGATAGTGTTCTGGTGACAAAATCATTGTTGTCCAGTGTAATTTAAGATCAGATTTTTCTCATGTTTAAGGTTTGTGTTGAAAATTAACCCCTTGAATACACTAGTATATTTATGGGAGTGGATAGTGATTCTGACATATCCACTCCCTATAAATATGAGTGCACTCTACAAAGAGTGTTTATTTGAAATACTGAGATGATTTTTTTAAAAATAATGTATTACCTTTGTCGTCTGTTGTGTTTGCATTTTTATTTGGTTTAAAATAATATACTTAATTTAATTTTCTCTTTATTTTAGGATATAAAAGCTTAAGGCCATGTTTGCTTTTTTGTCTCATAGTGTGCTAATGCAGCAAAGTAGCTGAAATCATATAGCTATGTATACAGCCAATTGTTAAATCACACACCTTTGGGATTTCTCAGTTAAAAAGCAAGATGAAGACAAACATTTCTTTTCTTCTTGGAGTCTATGTGAAAGAAAATAAATGGGATTCCATAAACATGTTCAGTGTTTCTGGTAGAAGTTCAAAGAATTGTTTCATTGATAAACAACAACAACAAATTATTTACAAAGCAAGAATTCTGCTATAGCCAGCAAATATTTATATGAAACTTGGAATAATAGTGTAATAGCCATACTAAATAAGCCATGAATAACACACCTGTACCCTTTGTATGAAGAGAGCTTTGTATCTGACTTGTATTCCACCCCCACTGTATAACCTTAGCAAACTTAATGCTAGCAAATAAAATGTGAGTGTGTGCGTGCGTGCGTGCGTACTGTATATCAAGAGTTCATTCACAGAAAAGTGCACATCCATGGTAGATAAGGCTGTGGATCATAGCAAGGCAACAAAACCTGACCTGATGTCTGCACCACATATACTTGTGTAGAGCAGCAGTCTGACATAATGCCAAGAAAGCATCTGCCTACCAGTTCATTAACTTCACGGTGAGATGTACACACGTATTCTGAGAATACACTTAAAATGCTGAGCTATTGCGTATTCTTCTTTCTCCCCATAAAGTAATTTGTCTGTCACCTATTTTATTATTATATATAGACACAATTCGCATATTTGGGGAATCCATCTCCAATCTGATCATTAAACTCTCCATCCTTACAAAGTTATAACCAAAATATAAAACTTACAAAATAAAATTAATATAACATAAAATTACTATCTATGCTTTAAAAGAAAATAGAAACTAACTAAAAAAATTAATTGTTGTGTTTTAACAAATCACAATGAGAAACAAACAGGTAGGTAAGTTAACTGTTGGTTAAAAATGTTTTAAATATGTACTTCAACTCTGATGTAAAGAAAAAATGATGATGGTAATAATATCAACATTAATAATTATAATACTGACAGGCACAAATGATCTTTTTTTTTTTATTTAGGCTAATAACAATGACTTAAATTAGTTAGCACTAAGCAAATTTATACTAAAACCAGGTGGTTCTATGCCTATGTCAGCATGCTTATTCAAGTAAGAAATATGTATACATTTAATTTGAGTTGGACAATTTGTCTTTAATAGATAACACTGTTTTATCATTTTTATGGCATAAAAGTTGTAAACAATAGCATAATTCAACACATAATGCATAATCTTTGAGTCGTCCTGCTTTTAATATATCACCATTATAATTTTATAGATCCATTAATTTAGGCAAGCAGAATATGTCATGGTTACAAAGCAACTAAAGAAAAATGTTTGTTATAGTAAATACGTTGATTTGCAAATTTCAGTCAATCAGGGGGGGGTCTGTGAAATGAGATTGTAGAATTGGCACACAGAGAGAGAGAGAGAGAGAGAGAATAAAGGTTGTTTTTGGTAAAGCATACTTTAAAAACAGAAATTATTTCATTCTGAAAATTGATTCAAAATTTACTTCCACTACAAATTTAATGTTGCTTCATATAATTTAACTAAAATCTCATTTACAGATAAAGATTGAAAGTTCAACAAATGCAAGCATTTCAACTTCCACTGACACATTTTCAAACTTATAAATCCAAATTTAGGAAGAAAATCAATGAAAATAATTCTTTTCGTCACTTTCTTGAGAGAGTACTAAATATATTAGCTGTTGACTGTTTCAAGACAGTACAATTCAGATACAGTCTTCTTGGTTATATTAACCTGACCTGTCCTGGCTTTATAGACAAATCAGGTATTGAAGAGAACTCTCCAGGGCTGCTTTCTCTCCAGATTTAATTATATTAACAGGGAGCAGAGAGATTTGCACCAAATCAATGCTGACAAAACTGAAAATCCCTTACAGTGGAGAAATTCTACTCCAAGCTGTGGAGTAATGAATGTGAAAATTCACTCAGTCATCACCAGAAACTGACTGGGAGGTTAGATAATCCAACAGCAGTGATGCTAGCTGGTTAATTTATTCCCCCCCCCCCGTTTCTCTTCCCATTTTCTCTCTTTCATCAGTCCAATGGGTGATTCCAGAAAGTAGAGGCAGACAGACAGACAGACAGAACAGAACGAAACCCAGTGACTGACTGACTGACTGACAGACAGGCCCCAGCAGCAAAGATGAGAGAGACTGGGTGAGTCAGCTTGTCAGACTCTGACTCATTTTACACTGTCATGCTCCATATCCAGCATTCCTTGGAGAAATTTAATAATAATAGTAATCTCTCCTCTTAAACATGTCTTAAGAAAACAAACAAACAAACAAACAAACAAAAAAGCTTAGGAAATGCATGGAAAGTGTT
The DNA here is from genome assembly GCA_018389105.1 of Nautilus pompilius. Classification (NCBI taxonomy): domain Eukaryota; kingdom Metazoa; phylum Mollusca; class Cephalopoda; order Nautilida; family Nautilidae; genus Nautilus; species Nautilus pompilius. Next base: position 2,114,820 of record JACATO010000588.1, read on the forward strand.
TCTTCCTAGACGCTACTTTGCCAAAGAAACCATAAAATCCATGTTCAAAATTGCGTTTAGAAAACAAAAATTTAAAGAATGCTGCTACATGGATTTAAAAGTGCAGCATATATTAATGGGTTGCTATGGCAATGGAAAATTGAAAGTGTTGAAGTAATTCGCATTTAGCAGACAAACAAATTCCACATACTCTGAACTAGTATGTGATAACTTAAAGCATATAAATGGAAAGCTAAATCTCAATGTAGTCATGCTAAACATTCTTCTACACAGAACTTAAGGAATTCAAACACTGCTTGTTTTTTCAGATGTGTGTGTAACTACAGACCAAAGCAGACATCTCATTTTTCAAGAAAGGTCAAGGTCCACTCATGAAAGATCATGGTCTGCACTTGTAGAAATGAGTAAGCCAACAGTCAAATCTTCCATGTCCAGGATGAAGTGGTTTGTCTGATGAAGTCTTCGTTAATTTGTGGAGCCAGGGTTAACATTATAATTGGAAAGTCGAGACAGCTGCCAGAGGGGTTGAAATAAAAAAAAATAAATAAATACATTTCATAAAAATCATTTATAATAGCACTCTGTATCAGGTTTTCATTACCTTAAAGAATCCACTTAGTGAAAAAATGTATGAAGTAAGTTTGATCACAATGGGATACAGAAAGTTACAACAAATAATCCTTTGTCTATTGGTGGTAATGTGGCACTAAACAAACAGGTTTTAAATCACTGCATTAAACAAACAAATTAACTATAATAGATAGTAATTTTTTTTACATGAATCAGTATGTACCAATTTTTCAAAATGTCATCTTATTATTGTTATTTGTTTTTAATAACAAAGTCTTCTGTATTTTATATTATAATAATATTAACAGCAACAACAGCCCAACACCAGAGTGACCTCCCGGGTCCTTGCCCCCCCCCTGTTGGTGGACCAGGCCGCTTGTGGGCTCCACCAAGGAAGAGCAAATGTCTCTCAATCACAAGGACCACTTGAGAGAGAACAGGCCACTTGTCTTTAGGGGATGCAATGCCATTGAAAAAGTCTTGTTCAGAAGTTCAACTCACTCAACAACAACAGCAACAACAAAAACAATAATCCTTTACATTAGTCCACACCTGAATTCTCCTAAATTGCCCCCTGTTAACATCCAATTAGATGAGTAAACATTCATTATATTAAGTTAAGAAAAGCCATATGATTAAAACAAAAGGCTATTATAAAAAACAATAATAAAAATAGTAACTAATAGCAAAAAAGAGAGGTTGTTTGTACAATTAATGACTGTTTAAAACAAAATAATAAATCAGTAGGTATTCTTTCTTTCCAAGGTTTTTCTGCAAGTTTCCTGCCTCAAATGAACAGAGTCTTATTTACCTGTTGAGGCTTTAGTGTTTTCTAAGGGAAGAAAAAAGTTATAACAGCTTATATAGAGCTTCTGAGATTGTTTTTTTTTTAAAGAAAACTAATGCAAGAGTTTTAAGTTAATTAATCCTGCCATTAGTAAACTGGCAGTTAATTACACTTATCTATAATTCCATTAGCCAAGTTGTCCTTTCTATTATTCTTCCTAAACAAATTTAGTCTGTAAAATAAATGATTAATTACTACTATCAACAAAGGTTTCAAATTATTTGTAACTTTTTTTTACTACTATTTAACTAAAAATCACTATTTATAATAACATTAAAAAATATATTCACTTAGCCTAAGTATTTTCTCAAAATTGCCTTGCTACTGTATTCTTATAAACTGTTCACAAGGGAGGTAATCAGACATAAGCATATCATTAACTCCTTTCATGAAAGTTTAAAATTAAGTAAAAAAGAAAAATCTAACATAATTCTTAAATCTTGTTGCTAATTTTTTTCAGAATGTTTCTTAATAGTCCTCCCAACTTCTCCAATCCCAAAAAGTAAGTGTGTAAAACGTTCAAAACTAAAATGCAAAACAGTTACAAAGTCATGACAGATTTGTGAATAAATAAATACAACCAGGATATTTCATAGTTTAAGCAAGTTTCCTTAAAATCCTAAATCAACAAACCAATCTCTAGGTTATAAACCATTATACTAACAAAGAGTTTATTTAAGGGGAAAACAACAATGTTTAAAAACAAAGCTGATATTAGAGTCATTACAACTGAAAGCCAGCTTAAATTTGAATATCTCTGGTATTATAGATAAGTAAGTAGTTGCTTGGCACATGTAATACAAAACAAAACAAAGATTTGAAGCAATATACTTTGTTGTTATATGCATGACTGAAAACAGATGAGCATTTAAACCTGAGGTCACTGAGTTAGATCCATCAGAAACTGTCTCACACACACACAAACTTGCTCCAGGTGATTTGCTGGTAAATTTAATTTCGCATAGATATCTAGCCAGCTAAAAGAGTAAAAATTACCTATCAAGTCACCATATGGATTTTCAATCAACATGGATGGCTCGGTCATTTCCATCACACATCATGAATACATTCTTTTATGTTCACTCAGACTGCTTTTACACATCTTAACTTAGTAGTCTGTATATTGTGGTAGCTTTAATTTAAAAACAATTAAACATAAATTAATGCTTAGTTAGAATAATCATGACTTTAATTGATTTACCCGAGTTGCTACAATCAGTGATCTGGCCATTTTAAACAAAGCCCCTAAAAATCTGGTCTAATTTAGATTTTGTAGCCTTTACAGCAGCAATCCTACAGACCTAAATTAAATAAAATTATCTTTTAAAAAGAGAGAGCATCTTTCAGTCTACATAATATTTGTTTGCTTCTGTCCCTCCATCACTAGAAAATAAAAAGAAATCCATATAGCCTTTAAACCAGACCCTCCTTTCTTCATATCATCCATAACTTGATTGTTAAAAAAGAAATTTATTTAAACCAACTTAAAGCAATATTATTAAAAAAATTTTTTCAAAAATTTTTTTCAATTTATCAAATACCATTATGTCCATAACTTTATACATCAGTTCACTACCCTAAAACTGTCTATATATAATGCCTGCCTTATGCTCAGTAAGGTCAGTTATTGTCATGCTGTATGCTAATGTATACGAGAGAGAGATAACCCCAGAAAAGGGATGGTAGTGTTATGGTTGTCTGCTAGGAAGCATTTGCCAATCCTCCACCATAAGGGGCCCAGTACTTTTGACTTCAGCATGGAAGTTCCTAGCAGAATTACAAGGGAGGAAACCAGAGTGACAGAGCAAATACCCATGTGGCCAGCTGGTAAAGAAAAGAAAGAAACCATTCCAGGAAGATATGTGCACTAAACCGAACCAATTCTGACTAGGATTTGAATTTGGGGGGGGGACCCTTCAACTTTATCAGTCCAGCAGTTTACCAGCAGAACATTGCACTGCCCTAGTAAGGTCAGTTATTCAAGACCCTTAGAAGCTATGCCAATGTTTTTTATGCTAGCCAATTCACATCTTCGGGGATCTTGCTTCTCATAAATACTTTCCCTGACAATAAAACATTTTGTCATCGCCAATCCACTATTGTAACACCAAGCCTTGGTGCCAGAAAGTAAAATAAAATACCAGCCAGCCTAGCCCCACTCTCCAATCATAATAAGTGTAGCTGCTAATTCAGACTGATGTGGCAGTGATTTCAGAGAGAGTTTTTTTTCTTCTTAAAACTCTGAGTGGAAAGGGGGTCAACAAATGGGAAGGAGAATAAATCAATAAGTAAATAAATAAACTACTAACTAACCACAAACAGAAACATGGTTCTTTAATCCTCTGACTCTCAATGAATTTAAAGGGAAAAAACCTAAGAATTTCTGAAAGCTCTGAATTACTAGGAGTTAGAACTGCAACATATGAATATGATAGAAAATGAGATGTTTAGCATTAAAAATAGGGCCAGCGTTCTTCAGTAAATATTTGTATCAATTGGTTGCTATTGTTTCAACCTCCACAAAGATTTATGATCAGCAGGTTTCAGGTCTTTAGTTTGCAGTATGAACCCAGAAGTACTAACAAGGTCTTACATGGCAAACTTCATCTCTGTATTGCAGGATTACCCTACAAATAGTCCATAAAGAATCCATTCTGCATAACTACATGACAATATCTCACTTTAAAAAAACACAAAAAACATTTTTAAAAAGTACTATTACAAGGTAACAACAACCATTGCATGAATCTGTTTTTGAAGGAAATTCTGAACTGTCAAACAAAATATACTGTAAGTAATGATCACATGGGTACATCCTTGTATCAAATTCCAAATGCTTAACTGAAATATACAGTATTTAATATCACAAACTAGCTAAATTCATTGCATAAGTATAATCTAGTATCAAATTCCAAACTTTCAACCAAAATATATATTGTAGCTCCCATTTGATCAAATTCTGCCCAAAGTTTGTCTAATCTATGCAACAGTAATATTTGTCTGTTTTGAGCTAAATATCTGAACAAAGAATTCTTAAAAACACTCAAATATTGGAAACAGTAAAGTCAACAGAAATTTTAGACATTTAAAAAGGAAACCAAATCAAGATTTCTTGCCTATACATTTCAGTTTGTGAGTGTTATTTTAATAAAGCTTGCTCTCGTTCTCAACTGTCAGTTTTTAACCTGACTTATACTACCCCAGGTTAGAAGCTCTAGTTATTATTCATGTTGAACTGGCTATATTATATCTATTAAGCATAGTTGTAATGCAAAACACATGGAATATGAGTGATATATGTTGTAACACAAGGTTATATTAACGAGGGAGGTAATGTATGTCAAAGTTCCTATGGCTGAACCTGTGCTGAGTAACAAAGATTCAAAGGGATACAAATGCATTCCAGGTGGTATATAGAGGATTAATGAACTGTCAAAAATGGTGAGAGTTCTAAAAAAAAATTTGGAGCCCCTAAAAACTGTTCAACTTTTGAAAAGTATAAATAATCAGTAAGTTGCAGAAAAAAATTTCAAAAAGAAATTAAAATCAAAAACAAAGCTAAAATAGCAAGTAATCTCCTACTTCCAATAAACAAATCTGTAGCAGAGTAAGAAAACAACAACATGGCCAGAAGTAGTGTTTGATCAAATATTGATGTAAAAAAATGAGTTGGTTCTGAGGCACCATGCAGGCTGATAAGAACTGACTTGGTCAATAAGACTGCTGAACACAATAAGATAGACAGAGGGAAGAACATGCCTCAAACAACTACCTGGGAACACCTAATTACCAATTTGCAGTCACGCAATTTGGAAGCTTAAGCCATTGTGCTGCACTTTGAACATTCATCACTGTTACATTTGCTGAGTGTCCAGAACCCCCCCAAACAAGAATCAACACTCCATTTGCTCTGTAAATAACTTGCAACATCATGAATTCACTGGGCCTGCAAAGATGACCAGAAATTCCTGGGGTGGGGGGAGGAGAAAAGAAAGATTATTAATACAAACCCCAGTCAAATGAAGAAATCTCCATTGTTGGATGGTTAATCTTAATAAGTGTAATCTGTTCCTGTGGTTACAACAAAGCTTGAAAATATAAAATGGTATATTTTAGGGGGTTTGGGTTTTTTTTGTTTTTTTTTTAAATGAAAAATTTTCTCAACAAAAACTCAGGGAAAATTATAAACCCCCTTCTGTAAAAGAGCATCATCATCTGAGACATAATCATGACTGGAAAAATATATCAAAGTGGTTAACATTACTTGTTTTAAAGAATTTAGGAATTAACACGTCAATAACGATCAAGCGCATTAGTGGAATCATCAATAAGTCTGCAAAAGAAGAGAATAGAACAGCTCATGAACAGTGTGCAAATTCCATTAAGGTCAAGGTTATAAATGACTTTCTATCCAGAGATTCTAGCAGTAAGTAAAATTTATTATCTAAAATTTGAATAAGCAGATAGACAAAAAAAGCTACATTTATGGTCACCTATAGATACTAAATATAATTTAAATTCTTGAGATGAGGCAGACTAGTGGGATCCTTTTGTTTAAAATTTCTCCTTATTTACTACATTACTCTCTTTGGATTCAAAAGACAGTGTGCTCTGTCCACACAACAGTGATACAAGTAAAAACAAGTTCAGGTTGATTATTACATTTACAAAAGAAAATTTTTTAAAATAAAAATTGTATGAAATTTCATGAGATTCAAACTGTAAATGCTAGGAAATTGAAACTTGTTTAAAAAACACTAATAATGAGAGCAGCTATTCAAAGACAGGCCGTTTTAACATGTGTCTAACCAAAATGGATTATGGGAGATAATCATTTATAAATCTTAACTATAATGATGTGTTAATGTAGTTTTTACGTTACCTCCCCTTACATGCTGTGACAGTATTCATTAATATTAAAAAAAAAAAAAACAACAGGAGCGAGCGAGCCATACTGAAGTTAGCAGTATTTTTCCATGTCTGGTAAGAAACTTTTGTTAGCAACCTCAAACAATTAAAAGCATCAACATGGGGGTTACAAATGTTGACTGATTACTTGGTAACAATAATTAAGTAAAAATGATGTAGAAGACAACTTTAGTCCTGTACAATCTATTAAGAGACTCTACCTGTTCCAAATCTAACCATGTTGATAATACAGGAGAACTAACGTTTTAAATTTAATCATCCACTCAATAAACTCCATACTACCCTGGCCACATCAGTAATGCTAATCTGACTGGCTGGCATCATATTCAGCAAATGATGAAACTATAGTAATCTTGATAGCTTCACAATGTAAGACTGGATTAATAATTGAAAAAAAACTTAATTTTACCTGCTAGATTGTTGGTTGGATTATTTAAATATTTCTATAATTTAAAAATTAACTATCAGCAACTACTGCTTATTATTAATTATTGTACTGAAAAATTTTTTCCATTATTGTAAATTTTTTATCCACATAAACAAAATCGTTATCAGATTACAGTAGCAACTACTGAAAGGTTTCTGTCATCTCCAATCCATAAAACTTGTAAAAAAAACAAAATAAAATCCAGGTAAAACTACAAACTTTCAAACAAATCTCACAATTTTGTAGCACCAACTCCTCAAAAAAAACCACAAACAAAACCAACCATTATGATGAAATTAAAATCTGCATCAAAGAGAAAAAAATATAATTAAAAGTTGTTGTTCTCACTGTCTTATTTCACTAAATTACTTATTAAAATCATGGTAGCCATCCATGCCTTACTGTTTGTTCAAGAGACAAGCTATATGTTAAAGAATTTCTCCATATTTTCATTACATCTTCATGAATAACTTTGTTGCCTCTGAATTGTAAAATGTTAAATTTTATTTTATTTTAATCATGTTTAGTCATTCTTGTTAATCCTCTGAGGAATATACCTGCATGTTTACAAGATGGATATTGATCTTGGCAAGGTAATCCCCTAAAGATCATGGTGGTTTCAGAGACTGTTGGGTACAAGATTACTCTGTATCAAAACCCACTCCTCACTAAATATATGGCCACACTCTTTACAGAGTTAAGTCTGATAATATTTACCAGTGACCGCTTAAGCCAGAATATTATGGTACCAACATTTCCACATAATCTATATCTTCACCATAAAAAAATCTCCCTCACAAAGCTAAATCCTGATCAGATCCAAAAGTAAAAAGATTTCCATCATCATATATGTTCTGTGACTTACAGTTGATAAGACATGGAGTTTAAATTTTATGTATATTATATATATATATATGTCACAAATATAAATAGCAGAGTAATAAAAAATACAAAAAATATGACTAGTAATTATTTTAGATGAAGATCTGAAAATCAAATTATGGTAAATATTGTATGAAAAATAAATACTTGACATATTTGGCCTACACCACTTTAGTGGTCTAGAATAAATTAAAATTGATCTAAGAACAGACAACTCTCACTTTCTCTGTATTCTTAATAAACAAAGATTTATTTTATTTATTTTTTTTCAGCAGTAAAACTTTTACAGATTCTAGTTATCAAATGATCAGAATTAATTGAAATACCTTACGTTAAGAATTCAGTACTTTTAACTGAAAGTTTAGCAACAATTAATTTTGTCATCTGCATTTGTTAAATTTTTTTAGCTTTTTAACAATATTTGGATATTGGAATCTGCCTATAATAAAAATAGGCTGATTTTTTTTTTATCAAATGCTTTTTCCCAAGAATCTAATTATCTATTAAAACAACAGTTAAATATAATAATTTCCAAAACGTGTCGAAATTTATTTCTCTTTATCTCCCTTCAATCCTTACACCTTTGAACTCTCTTCCTTTTCTGTCGATGGATTAGCAGTATCTTGTTCAGGATTGCATTCTGCTAGTCACTTAAAGAGAATGGACCAGTGGCAAACGTAGAACAACAAGGCAAAGCTCACAGGCTAAATACTCAGCAGAGAATACAAGCAACTAACCTGTTCATGTGGGTTTAGCCGTTGCTCTTCAAAACAAAAGCACTGAAAAAAACAACAACATAGATTTATAAAAAATATACCAGATCTAAATCTGACAAAATGATTTTTAAGCTAAAGAATATTTGAGCTGCATACAGACAACAGGTTATCCAATAAATACAAGTACTGCTTTTTAGCAGTTGATTTCTTTTTTAAAAGAACAGCATATGGTTATTTTCCGAGTGTTAAGTATTCATCAGCTAAAATAAAGATCCAGACAATACTGCACATTGGTAAGTTTTATTTCAAATTTCTTTTGTCAAACCTTCCTCAAGAAGAGATAAGGAAACTGGTTATCAATTAGTTGTCAACTGAGAGGCAAACAAAGACTTTCACATATCCTTGCTCAAACACCTGAGGTGACAAGACAAGAAAAATAAACCAAAGCAGCCACATCCTTAAACAAAGTATAAATTTAGTAAGTGGAAGATTTAGAAACTTGTCTTAGAGCTGTTTTGAGCAAGCCTTGTTTGAAATTTTTTTTAAAATTCAAAAATATCACTTCAAGACAGATATGATTTCTATAAATCAAAAAGACAAAAAAGTTTGTGAATGATGCACCATCCTAAGTGACATTGTATTTAAACTTTGCTTCAATCCTGGGTGAAAAATAATTAAGACATGCAAATTTTCTTTTACCTGAATTTTATTAAAGTACTGTCCTGCTTCAAATGGAAGAACATTGTAAGTAGATATCCCAATAATTGGTTTATCAGTAGGGTTTTTTGCTGTATAGAAAGCCAAAGCTGTTTCTCCAGGAAAAACCTTAAAAAAAAACAAAACAACAACACAATAGACAAATAAGCAGACTAAACTTCAAGAACATACAAATAATATAAATTCTAATCAACAGCCAGATAATTATAACAATGTATTTGTACTAATCAATGCATACCAGACTAATTAATGCTTTTTAAAAAAAGTGATGATATAAAATATTTCCCATCTTTTGTCTTAATGGCTAATACATTTTTTTAAAAAAGTGAAGATATTTTCTGTATCTGTGTAGTTGGTATTTGCTAAAGGTTTGATTTCTTCAGTTTAACTATACAGTATATGTATATGAAAAGTTGTGAAGTGTTTATTTGAAGAAACAATTGTTTTTGCCCACCATTCTAAGGGAGACTACCTTGACAAGGGAGCGTAATGCTCGTGCTAGCGAATATTACTTCGTTCCAATTCTGGTAAGGAAATCCACGTTGCAGGCTGATGAAGAAAAGGCACTACCATGCCAGGGCGGTAGGCCAAAGTTGACCGGGATTCAAACTTAGGCCTTCAACCATAACAGTCAGTAATCCAACCAGTAGGCTTCCAGCCACACAGAAAGACTTAGCAGTTTTATGAGAAAGAAAGCAACATAACAGCAGCAAACACTAGCAAAATAATTTCTTGCTATAAGTCATGGATATTTTCTAAAATTACTTAATTTCTATGTAGTTTAACCTAAATTCTGAGAAAACCTGGTTAAAAAAAAAATGGCGACAATGAGTCGGAAAAGGAGAAACAGATTCAATTCCCCCAGCCTAAAAACAGATAAAAAAAAAAAAGCAGTTGGAAGTTTTCTTAAGAATACCTTGACATCCACCTGCTGAGGATGGAAATTCCAACGCATGCTCGATGCCACATCAGCATTGAAGCGAACACGGATGGTACGGTCTTGTACTCTGGGCATAGTTTCGATGTTAGGTGCATCATGGCCTCGAACTGCTTGACCACCAAGACCTGTAGTCTACAAGAAACAAGAGGTATTCACAAACAGCTGAAAATGAAAAATACTAAACAAAAATCTAAAAAAAAGATACGTGCAAACAATTCAGATGTTTTTCAGTGTCAGTGAAAACCAAAGCAAGAGGCCATTAGGGAGATATCATTTTATTTGATTTTATTACATTAAAAAAGACTAAAACTAGACTTACAGATAGATGCAGGGGAAAAAATCAAGATAAAAAGAGAAAATAGCAGAAAAATATTTTTTTTAAATGAACACCCTAAAAAAAAAAAAAAAATGTAAATAATCAAGTAGGAAAAAAAATTTTTTTTAAATTGCTTTCTTGAAAGATTGCAGTCATTTGTCTCAGTTCTAATTTTGTTGTCTTATCTTTAATTACTATAAAATTATAGATGTTTATTAGGTTGATAAATAAATGTCAGTATTCAATGCATCATCTAATATGTAGGTCAAGCATATTTTGACATTCCAGACTTCTGATGGCCTGCAAGACAATTTATGAATAACAAGAGTCACCATAACAATCTGTGGAGAAGAAAACATCCTAGCTTATTGAAAACATACCAGCCAACCTTTTATTCATTAACTCACTTATACTGCATAATTAACAGTCATAAATAAACTGCTACATGTGAAGAATCAGCTTAAATATTTTTACATCACTGACAAGAAATTGTAAAATTACTTCATGAAGATTATTCATTAGTGCATGACAGATGGCCAAATAGGAAATTACTTGTTTTGGCAAGCCACTCATAATATGGTTTGTTTGCTGATGTAGATTTTCCCCAAGTCACTCCTGCTTGCTCCATATTAATAGACAAGTTCTAGTAGGGAATTTCCAGCATGCCAACAAAAGCCATCAGTTTGAAGGCTTCCAAAATGTGAATGCTGGTAAGCTATCTAGCCAGCAAAGCTGACACCCTGCTAGCCCTTTTAACTGTCTACTATCCACCACATATTAAGGACAGTTCCTTACAGTGTGGACAAGGAGTAAAATAAATAAGCCAAAGGATTACAGGATGCTTAGTATGCTCTCCCTTAAATTAAGTAATTGAAACTTTAGAAATATAAGCAGCATCTTTTAGGATGGCACAGACTAAGTAATCTAAAACATAACCAAACTTAACATTAAAGCATAAACCTTCCAAAAATAGTAGTTAAATAAGAGGTAGACCAACATTGTTCTCATTATCTTAAGTTTTACTTAATATATATAAAAAAACGTGTCTAAAAACTATGCAAAAAGAAACACATTGAGCTATTAATCAGATCTAAGCAATCTATTTTAAAGTGTAACATTGTAAGTTTAGTTTTTTAAAATTAGTCTGGTATTCACATATGCAAAAATTTAGAAAACAGTAATCTGTTTCTTAAAATATTATTATTATTATTATTATTATTATTATTATTATTATTATTATAGGCCAATTCTAGAATGCACAATACTTTGATATCTGGAGAGGTAAACTGTATTATTTTTCTCTTATATTTTTCCTGTGTTGAAGTATGTAGAACAATCTTTATTTTCAATAACATAAACACGACTCCCATCACAAATGCATGCACCTCTTACTGTTTGCATAAAATACCAAAACAATCTGCTGAATAATGAGTTAAAAGTGTGAGAAATACCAAGTTGTCTCCAGAATCTCACCTGGCAGAATATCCTATAAAGTGGCACACCAGCATAGCTCATTCCAACCATAAACACGCCAACAGCACAAACATAAATAAGTGTTGTCCTCTTTCTGTGTACATCCTTCTTGGATTCATTCAAAAAATGTCTGGCACAGTAACAAAAGAGAGGTTGCTGAGAGCTCTTACCTCTGAGTAAAGTATGTCCCTGCAAGTAAAGTTTTCCAAAACATGCATAATTCCTTGTCGAGGACATAATCTTGGTTCTGTGTACATTTCTTGGACAGAGAGATTTTGGATGAGGTATATTTTGAGATTTAGTTGTTGAGCATTGACTGCTGTGCAGCTTAGATACATACTGTTTTAATAGGTTGCGCATACACCATGATGCTAGGCCAGTTGTCTTGGAGATTTTCCTAAAAAAATAGTTATAAAACAAAATGATATCATGCAAATATATATACACACACACACATACATATATAGATAACCATCTTAATAAATACCACAACAACATTATTATTCTCCTAATATAAACTGGTGATATTTCGTAATCATAAAAAATCTCTACTCTTACTCCTCCTCTTTGGATCTTTGAAGATACATACCCCCTTTTGTTTCATATTTAGTGAAATTGTAGCTGAAAATTCTATGATACTCTAATGCAATCACCATTATTTCTGAGCACTTTATAATGAAATCAGGAAATCACAAAACCGGATCACGTGTGGTGGTAGCAAATGCATTAATATAACCCAAGTGGAAAAAAAGAAGCTGAAAACGTTCCTTGATTAACTTACATTTCAAATACTGACCAACCAGTAAAAGAATATCCAATGGTAAACCGTAATCAGCAACTGCTCCACGCATCTGATAATCTGGCGTTGGGTAATTATGAATAGGTCGTCCCGCCTACTAATAGAACTACCAGGCTATTCTTAAGATACCCCCCCCCCCTCTAACACTCCACATCTTCATCTCCCTGAGCAGAGCGGAGCGGAACACTCAAATTGACAGCATCCTGATAAAGTGAAGCTGGCCTCTCTCTCTCTGAACGGGATAAATTAAGATACCCCCCCCTCTAACACTCCACATCTTCATCTCCCTGAGCAGAGTGAAGTGAAACACTCAAATTGACAGCATCCTGATAAAGTGAAGCTGGCCTCTCTCTCTCTGAACGGGATAAATTAAGATACCCCCTCTAACACTCCACATCTTCATCTCCCTGAGCAGAGTGGAGTGGAGCACTCAAATTGACAGCATCCTGATAAAGTGAAGCTGGCCTCTCTCTCTCTGAACGGGATAACTTAAGATACCCCCCCTCTAACACTCCACATCTTCATCTCCCTGAGCAGAGTGGAGTGGAACACTCAAATTGACAGCATCCTGATAAAGTGAAGCTGGTCTCTCTCTCTCTGAACGGGATAACTTAAGATACCTCCCCCCTCTAACACTCCACATCTTCATCTCCCTGAGCAGAGTGGAGTGGAACACTCAAATTGACAGCATCCTGATAAAGTGAAGCTGGTCTCTCTCTCTCTGAACGGGATAACTTAAGATACCTCCCCCCCTCTAACACTCCACATCTTCATCTCCCTGAGCAGAGTGGAGTGGAACACTCAAATTGACAGCATCCTGATAAAGTGAAGCTGGTCTCTCTCTCTCTCTGAACGGGATAACTTAAGATACCTCCCCCCCTCTAACACTCCACATCTTCATCTCCCTGAGCAGAGTGGAGTGGAACACTCAAATTGACAGCATCCTGATAAAGTGAAGCTGGTCTCTCTCTCTCTCTCTGAACGGGATAACTTCGTGTGTCCCCCTCCAACCACCCATAAGACGTTTCTGGAGCATCTGGTAATCAAAGAATCGTACAATCTCCTCTCCTCTCCCCCCCCCCACCACCTCCTCCTCCTCATACAGAGGTTGTGTTTTTTGTTTTTCTTTAACGTCGTAGTCTGGTAAATTAGTAAAGCCTACCCTCAGACTTCTCCAATAACATTTTCGCCCTACAGAAGTTTGCCGCTTCCTAGCATTACTAAGCAGCAGTATTTAAAATATAAGTTCGTGCTGACCCGTGGACGAGTAACGATGGACGACGACGACGGACGATAGGGTCGAGGCCAACCAACTGGCTGGTTGTCTTTCTTTAACCTCTCGCCAATGCAGATTTTTTTTTTTTAATTTATTTCCGTAATATTCCCACAGAAATCCGACGACAAAAAAGAAAAAATCGGGGGGGTTAGTTTAACTTACGATGCCGGCAGGGTGTTCATGGTTAACAAGAGACCTCCGGCCAGGCCGACATCAAGGGCAGACGAGCGGGATAGACGCGACGCCACGCGACCGAACCCGTTTTCGGTGTCCAGAACGTATGTCGCAAAAAAAAAAAAAAAAAAAAAATAACACGGACTTCTTCTAAAGGCTTCGGGTAAAGATTTTAGATTAATAGTTTTGTGATACGAATATTTTCATTTAGAAAACGAAAAAAAAAACAAGTTTAACTGCTAAAAAAGGGTTAACCGGAACTCGAGGTGTAACGCGTCAGTCGTAAAGTGTACCGGGAAGTTGTAAGGGAAACTTTCTCTTGTTGCTGCTGTGAGGTTGGTTACCACTCCACCTCCTCCTTTAGTAAATACCTTCTCTTCTGGACTCATCATCGACACAAGCAACAACAACAACAAAAAAAATGGGGATTACGGAAAAGATACAAGAAATAGAGAGAGAAATTTCCCGAACTCAGAAAAATAAAGGTAAGTTTATTATCGGGACGAAATAAGAGTAACACGTGGTGGGGAGATGAAGCTCTGGGCTGTTGGGATTGTTACTGCGACGCCTACTAAACCGCACAGCGTGTTAAAATAGTATAGTGAACCGGAATAAAACGGTTGGGAGATCGTTTTGTGTGGAATGGTGGTGAAGAGGAACTCGGCCGCGCTGATCGAGTTACAACGCCACTGTGTGGGGGGGGGGGCGTATGCTTGTCTTTAAGTTCTACCCAGGTGTGGCGTCCTCGTGGGAGTTGAAGACGGGCTGCAGAGGTCTTCTTCTTCACCGCACCTGCCTGTTCTGTATAGTGTCGGAGCGACGAAGTGCTCCAGAGGCGTGCTGCGAGATAGGCGAGGTAATAATAATAGCATCTTGTCTCCCCAAAAGCGTTCTGAGACTGCAAAACCTTAGCTTAGGCTCGCTCTCTCTCTCTCGCAAGCTCCAGGTGTCATGGAACCTGGTTCTGTCGGGATGAGGCAGACAGCTCTGAATGTACGCGATGATTGTGTCGTTTCGAGCCACAGAACACCGCCAAGTGGTGCGGGCTTTCAATGAATCGACCAACATCCTCTCCTCAACAGGTAACAGTGTCCGAGGTAAATGCACTCGCTTCTAGAAAATAATAATCTGGCTCAATTGGTAAACAAATATATATATATTTTTTTTTTAAATTCAGTATTTTTAAAATCTAGGTACAGCCAGAAAAAAAAAACACCTGTTTAGTTAATAAACTGTACACGAGAATGGTTTTTACATTACATCTGTGGAAGAGTATGTAGATGCTACCAATACTCCTTATAAAGGATGTTAGATTGTGGAAGCCTTGAGACTGTCTTTCATCTATTCAGAATTGCTCTCAGTAAATCTGACAAATTTCAAATTGATATGAGGCTCAAAAGTAATCTTCTCTATTTTTTTGTCTGACCTTATTAAAGTTACTGTAAGTTTTTCAGATATTAATTTCATTACATTTTTATTTTTCTAGGTTTTATTAACGCAAGTAATATTTTTAACTGTCTTCTGTTTGTATTTATGAGTAATAAAATTCCTAGGGAGGGGAACTTCGAACTACATAACAATAGTTAATTAGAGGTGGCTACATTTTATTTGTAAAGAACACAGCTCTTCGGGTTTAAACGTACCTGTTTGTTTGATAGAGTTATGTCCCTTAGACTTGAATACACCGGGATGGTGAGGATTAGCCCACTAAATCTTTCAAAATTAAAGACAATACGTATGAATGCAAAGTCTTAGAATTTAAATGATTGGGCAAACTATTTGTTTTGACTACTTGAACTAGGAGAACTGGGATGCTGAAGTGGATAAACCATACAGAAAAGAATGCATTAGAACTGTGGGGTTTTTCAAATTAAAGTATTCATATTTGGAGAAACTCCTAAGGGCAGTTTCCCCCCTTCCACAGTAATGCAGAAGTTGAGCATGGGTTCAATCTTAACAAAAATGCAATCTCCAAGGAGCACAAACCCCTTGGCAAAAACAAAGAAAGCAATCTGGGTAGTCAGAGGAATCCTGCACTAAGCCATCTGTCACTTCTGTTTAATATTATTATACTAGTTTTTGAGAGAATCTCTATCCACAGCAATTAATTGGAAACCTCACAATATGAGCTTTCAGGTGAAGTCATCAATATGGACAAGAAGAGCAGCTGAGATAACAGGATTGTCATTTGAAAAATTGAAGGCAGGCACTAAGATGGTTGCTGACCAAGTACATGAGAACTCAGGTGGCAGAGTTGTTGGTTAAGCAAATAAATATCAGACTGACGAAAGCCATTAAAAACAAAGACATGACTCGGGTGGCAGTTATCTGGGCAATGTTGGGAAACTGGACTAGCTGAGAAAAGCTGCAAAAAGACATGAGAAAAATAAGAAAAAAGATTTTTTAGAAATAATTACAAAGATCTGTAATTCATATTCTAGAGGACTGCCCATACTGATCAGTATACTATGTTTTACTAAAGTAAACATTATTACAAGTTGAGCTGTGGTGCTACCCATCACTTAATCAGTGGTCAATGGAAATTCTAAGCTAAATTTTGTCACAAAAGTATTTTGTGACTATGACCATCTATGTACTGGGTCTTCCTCTGTAATGTAATTCTATATGTAACCATATTTCAGTTTGCTACATAATTATACTTTGTTTTTAGACATTATGCTGGTGATGTAGCCTTTTGGAAAGATATGTTACTACCCATGAATGTCCATTGTTGTTTATGTATAGTATTGTTTTTGGATTTTTTTAAAAATATTTAAATAAAAGTGGTTATTGTGGAGCAGTAAACTCATCATTAAAATTAACGGTTGGATATCAGATTTGATGTCTCCATAAAGTATCATGAAGCTGTCCTATAATTAATTTCTCTGAGTGAGACTTTCCTGTAATACTTGTATTAGTATAAACTTTCTTGTTTTAAATATTATGAATGAATTTCTTTTTAAACAATTTTGTTTGGTTTTATTTTTAATGCATTTTCATTCATTCTGATCATATGTTGCTAGAATGGCTAACCAAGTAAAGTGGTGAATGTTAATCATGTCAATGGTTTCATGAATGCCTGATTCCATTTTTAAGGAAACCATTTTATCAGTTGTGAAACTATTTCTTTTCTTTATTTATATCTATTTATTTTGTTTGTATTTTAGCAACTGAGTATCATTTAGGATTGCTGAAAGCTAAACTTGCAAAATATCGTCAGCAGCTTCTAGAACCACCATCAAAAGCGGGCCAAAAGGTAAATCATTTCTTTCAATAATCATCTCTAAGAATATAAAAGAGCCATTGTTTCATGTCAGTTTGTATTAGTTTGAACTGTGACAGTATTCCAGACTCAGCATTTGCCCCACTTCTTGCAACACTCAAGCAAATTTGTGACCTTGTTTTAGGCAATTTGCACCATTATGAATGCATCTCCCAAGCATGTTTTATCTGTGGACAAAGAAGAAAAAGGGGGAGAGCAAGGGTGCTCACCATTTTGCTTCAGGAAGTTCTTTACAAGTTTGACACATTATCTTCAAGCTTTGTCATTTTGAAAGGTAAAACCTAGTTTAAGAGGCATCATGAATTGATAGCATGGTTAAAGCGTAAACTTTATTTCTGTGTCAGTTGGTTGTAAGATTGTCCACAACAGTGCAAAAATCTATCTTGTAATGCTTAACCTTTCTGTGTTGTTAAAAATAATTTTAGAGTGATCATGCCTAGCATCGTTGATGATAATTTTGGATGTGAACTATACCAGACTCTGATGATTTTCTTTCATTATATAGATAGATATATACACCATTTTTTAAAAGCTCAGTGCACTGTCAAACATTTTTCGCTATGGCCCAAACACGATCCTAGAACTGTCTGATGAAGGCAAGCAGTCGAAGCAGATTGTGAGGAGTTTTCAAAGATAAACTTTCTCAAAAACTATTTAAAAAAAAATATTTTGATATGCATGATGCTGAATAAACTGGGTTCAACAATGTTCAAGTATAAGTGTATCTTATTTTCAGGGAGAAGGGTTTGATGTAATGAAATCTGGAGATGCACGAATAGCTCTTATAGGTTTTCCTTCTGTCGGGAAGGTAAGCAGACTTATTATGTAGTGATTTCAGGTATAAAAGTAAAAATTATACAATTATATTTATGAAACAGCTGAAACCCATTATTGGTATCCATAAAACATTCATGCTACATATGACTGCTCTCAAAAATTTGCATATACAGTAAACAACCTGTCATCTAACCTTCAGATTCCTCCGGTTATTCAACTTTTCCAATATAGGCCAAAATAGGTTCATTGTTTGGTATCCAACCTTTGTAGTTCATAAGCTGGTCAACAGGGGGTGCTGTATTTGCTGTTTGCGCATGCCCAGCTCACTCTTAGTCAGATGGTTAGCATCCTTTACACTTTCTGCTTGTTGACTGGTTGTGTTCTCCCTTGTTAGTGATCTTCATCGGTGATGATAATTGTATTCTTTGCAAATAAGTTGTCTAATAATGCAAATAATAGTTTGGATAGTGAATCAACAAGCAATTTAAGAAGGCATGTAGTTCTTAGTATTGAGCAAAACTAAAGAAAGAAAGAAAGAAGTTGGATAAGCAGCAGCACTTGTTTAGAAACAGTCCATCCAGATATCTGACTTTTTTGGATATGTGACCATGTTCGAGGTCTATAAGGGTCAGATACTAGGTTTGTTTAATTCACTTCATTTGGGTTCCAACATGTTTTAAATAAATCACTGTCTTTTACTTAAAGATTTTTGTTCAAAATATCCTATGTTTATACATTTTTGTTACATTTTTCAATGTTTATCTCTCTCCTGTGATTTTTTTTTTGTTTTGTCTACGTTAATTGTTTTTGTATTTACTTTTGCAAGGGAAGATTTTTTTTTTCAAAATAGCTTCCACTGCATGTAAACTGATAAAGAAGTGTGAGAGAATTTTCAGTCATATTGGAATACATTAGTCGTACTTATCCCCTGATTGCTAGTTGCATTATGCTGAAGCTGCTAACAGTGTCCAAAGTGGGAAAAAACTAGTTACATCAGTCTGGTCACAGCATTTCTTTTCACTTCATTTCTATGTTTATTAGGTTGGACTTTGTTTGCCACGTGAGCAACAGCAGTCAAAAGTACATGATCATAGCATCACGCATTGGTCTTGGGACTGCAGATCATTTCTACAGGATTATCTAAGGACTTCTTTTGAATAACTTACTGGTTTGTTTGGTTTTTGGAAAACCATGTAATTGTAGGTTTTAACCTAGTCCAAAAATGTGGAATTTGTAGAGGTCTTTTGCTCAGATAATATTTTATATACCTCTCCTATTTGGCAAACCACTGTTTTGCCTTTCAAGGTCTGAGATCTCACAACAGTGAGTTAGAAAGGGAAGGCACGGGGTATTATCTTAGTGACTAAACAACTTACCTAGGTACGGTTGGGTGATCAAGATACAAACCAGTCAGTAGTTACCAGCAGAACTTCACTACATGTACCCAGAAAACCATACGAGAAAACATCTTTTCTAGATGTGGGAGGAAACTGGACTGCTGGAAGGTACACCTAAGTGAGCCTATCTTGACCAAGTTTCAAGCATGGACCCTAAACCTTAGTAAGTCCAGAAGTCTGTCATTGAAGTGGACCACCAACTGCTCTATTTTATTAGGTCATTAGAAAAGTTTTGTTGGTTTTCATATGTTAATTTGGGGTTCATTTTTTGCATGCATGTGAAGGTGTATGTAGATATGTTATAAATCGTTGTTAGTGTGTGCATTGGCATACATTATGCAAAACCTACCTTTTTAAAAATCGTCAGTGGATATTTGTGTCAGGGTTCTGAGTGAAGCGTGGATAGAAAAGTTTTCGTGCCATTTGCTTCATGAGTTCAAGCTAGGACACAAAGCGAGCTAGGTAACTCTTAACATTAAGCAAACATGGGATGAGGACACAGCAAATAAGCGCACAGTACTACAATAGCTTGCAAAGTTTTGATGAGGAGATGTAAGCCTCGAAGATAAGGAATGTAGCGAACCATCTGAAAGCCTCAGTTGAAACCGATTCAAGAAAAACAATGCGAGAAATTGTTGGAGAGCTTGATGTAAGCACTGCAACTGTTTCCCGGTATCTTGACGCAATCAGCAAAGTGAAAGAGCTTGACAAATGGGTGCCTCATGAGCTGAATGAACAACAAAATCGTTGTTTGGAGATCTGCTCTTCGCTTGTCATAAGAAACACACAAAAAAAAGTATTAGCTGAAAAATCTTATTAACAGATGCTTGTTTTTTGTGATTATTTAAGAGATTATTGGTGTATACTGATTCTTCTTGCATGTTCATTTATAACTGTAGTCAAACACCTATCACTTGTTCTCCACTGCACCAGTAACTGTGATAAAAAAAAAAACAAACAATATTGCATAGAGGAAACCTGTGCTAATGGGAGGTTTACAAAAGCAAGCAAGTCCCTAGCATGGATGAAACCCAGATCCTCAGCAACAGCAGGCTGGCAAGCTACCCACACAGCTATTCATTGCTTATTATTTAAATTGCTGTAAGATAAAGACGAAATGTAGATGATGTTATTTCAAAGTTGATGATTTCCTCCATCAGTACAGTTACCATAGTAAAAGATTTCAATTACTCAGCTCTTGTCTTTTTCAGTCGACATTGTTGAATGTGCTGACAAAAACGCACAGTGAATCAGCCTCATACGAGTTCACGACGCTGACCTGCATCCCAGGGGTAATCGAGGTAGGATAATTTCTGAAATATTGACAGCTTCTTTAAGAAAAATTGTTTTTATATACAAAATAATCACACAAGCAAACTGTTTGCAGTTAGCATACAGATAATGATCAGAATTAGATTAACTAGTTTTCATCAAATTCAGATTAACTGAATCTTGCCGATCAGCATTGGACAGCTGATGTTTGCATTTTAACAGTGCTATCTGGTACACAAATGGTAAATGCAACTTCTACACTAATCTTGCTCAACTGCTCATTTTCTGGACCCTTCCTGACTTTAAGGTTAAGTACATCTCACAGCAGGGAGCTAAAAGGGGAAGAGGGGTACAAGCCATTCAAGATTCTCAGAAGAATCACCACTACAAGCGCAACTACTAGAACTCTTCGTTTATTCAGATACTGGAGAAAATACTCACAGCTGGCTGGCAAAGAATAGAGAAAAGAAACCATGCCAAGGAGGTAAGACAAACCAGGTAGTTGTGACCAAGATTCAAACTTAGGGCTTCAACTCTAGCATTTGTTCTGCTTTAACACTGTGTGTGTGTGTGAACAAAAGTTGGTTTTTGTGTTATAGGTTATAGTGCAAAATTTCTCCTATGTTAATGTAGCTGTGCTTTTCTCATTATCAAAGACATGAGGTCTAAAGTAAACTTTATAAACTGTAGATAGCATGTACTCTTGGATGAGCTGTGGTCTTTCTCCTCTGCTTGTCCAAGACATCCTGAAAAGGGATTCAATGAAAGAAATCATGATAGGTCAATAAATGGACAACCAAAATCTCTCTATTCTTTCTGAGGTGCATTTTCACCTTACTACACTTTAAATCTGTATCATTTCAACCTCATGTGCTTTGCATTATGAGTGTTGATTCCTGTTTGTACTTATATCATCTTGGATGCCTTTGCCTCTCTTGTTTTAGATTTTTGACAAATGTTTTCTGTAAGATGGTTTAGCTGCTGGTGATATGGCTTTGATTTTGTAAATTCTGAGCACAAAATGGGCATGTGTGAAATAATGATCAGGCTAATTCAGTAGTTTGTTTTTTCCCTGAAAACACTGTCTTCAGGAAGGAGTAAGCAACACTGGTATGGTTTGAACAATAGCAGAAATACATCAGCTTTCCATCACAGATGAGATTCTTAATTTTCAATATTGTGTGAGAAACAAATTGATATGCAGCTGAAAAGTGGAATTGCAAGAATAACAGACTATATTAATTGATGGAACCTCTAACATGTAATGAAATAAATATGACTGGGATGAATGCAGTTAATGGCTTACTGTTATTTTCCAGAATGTATAAATCTTCCCATGAAACTACTTCTAAACTTTGGGCTACAAACTAACAGCTGTTTTTCAGGTCTTTTGTGTAAAGAAACAGATTTTCATTGATCATGAGATTTATACAGCTCGATAACTTCTAAACTGGCACAAAATGCCCTACAGGGTTACAAGTCAGCTTCATTCTGTCACATTTGGGAAATGTTCACAGCTCATTTACTAGTTATTGTCAGCAAGGTTTTAATGACCGTTGATGAGTAGTTGGTATCCTTTCATGGTTTTTGTGATTTTTTTTTACCAATATATTCCAAAAATACTTGGCAAATATAGCATCAAAGTATACTGAAGTTGTGATGCAAAAAACAACGTACCCACTGAAAGATGAAATATATTTGGACTGACAACTTGCTACTCTCCATGATTCAAATCATAGTTCACAGGTTGTTTCAAGGCTTGCTCAACTGTGGTTA
This sequence comes from Nautilus pompilius, assembly GCA_018389105.1. NCBI lineage: Eukaryota > Metazoa > Mollusca > Cephalopoda > Nautilida > Nautilidae > Nautilus > Nautilus pompilius. Next base: position 2,137,391 of record JACATO010000588.1, read on the forward strand.
TAAACAGGTAGGAACAACTTTGTGATAACATTTTGACTGACTTTCACTTTGTAACACCTTTTTACCAAGAACTTGATTCTAGTTGGCATACTTCGAAAAAGAAAAAAAAGACATACCTAAGCAAATTTCACCTTCAAGGAATGGACTAGAGCTAATGCTGAACAAGAAAATAAGACATTACAATCATAATCTGGTGGTTAAAACTTTGATCCTTTTGGTTAGGTTGGGCACTTTCTACGAAAGCAGCAAGATGGCTACTAGCTGTGGCTGATATAACTACATTTTTTGTTTTTGGTCGGAACAATTTACAAACTAGAAGTACAGAAGGTAAAGCTGTGACAAGTGATTGTTCTTGATTGAGTTGGGGAAATTCCTGGTGCTTGACCCCCAGATCTGCATGTTATAAAATCAAAGAGCTCTTTGGGATGGTGGATGCTAGGTTTTGATAATGTTTGTCTTATGCAATGCTTTACACATGCCAGGCAGGTTCTTTTTGCCCACAATCTGAAAACAAAGATGCAGAAGGGTGTGCAACTTCTTTGGTCAATTTGTTTTCAAAACAATCACAGAATTTTTTGTCTGCATTAAGTGGAATGAACTAGGACAGTGTATAATAGACTGAAACAAAAAAGCATGCTTATAATTGTAAATGTTTATTCCAGACAGTTGCTGCCTTATAAGTAAGGTTTAAAACTGACATGATATACGAGGTCTGTCGAAAAAGTATCCGACCTTAGGCTGGGGAAAAAAATTACGTATTTGGTGGGGGTTCAATTGCTAATCCCCTTCAAAATAGGCCCCTTGTGCCTCCACACACTTAGCCCAGCAATCCTTCCACTGTTCGAAGCACATCTGGAAAGCTTCTTCCAGAATGGCTCTCAGCTCTGCCGTCGCATTCCGCATGATGTCCTCTCTGCTCTCAAAGAGGGAGCCTTTCAGTGGCATCTTCATTTTTGGGAACAACCAGAAGTCAGAAGGAGCCATGTCTGGAGAGTAAGGAGCCTGGTGAATGAGCGAAATGCCTTTCTTTGCCAAGAAACCTTGGATTAGCTGCGACGAATGAGCCAGAGCGTTGTCATGATGCAGCTGGCAGTTTTACGGGATCCACAGATCCAGTCTCTTGTGCCAAACTGCATCAGGAAGACATCATGATAGTACTCCTTTGTAACTGTTTGTCCTTCTGGTGCATATTTTTGATGCACAATGCCTTGGTAGTCGAAGAAAACAATCAGCATCATCTTGATTTTTCTCTGGACCTGACTTGCTTTTTTGGGCCTTGGCAACATTGGGTGCTTCCACTGTGATGACTGAGCTTTGATTTCCGGGTTGTACCCGTACACCCACATCTCATCCCCAGTTATCACGGTATTCTGGAACTCAGGATCCCTGTTGGCAGTATCCAGCAGGTCCTGCACAACCTCAAGTCGAAGTTGTTGTTCCTGAGAAAGCAGCTTGGGCACAAATTTTGCTGCCACTCTGCGCAAGCCCAAATCCTCTTTTAAAATTGCATGTGCAGAATGCAGTTTGCCACACCGTCAAACGACAATCCTCCATTATCAAGGTCTGCACTTTCTTGATAACAACTGCATTGCAGCTTGTTGACGGCCTCCCGGAACACTTGTCACTCTCCACCGATGTGCGGCCATCTTTGAACTTGTTGTACCATTCTTTTATTTGGGTAACACCCAACGCATTGTCACCGAAAGCCTGTTGAACTTTGCGAAATGTTTCCGCTTGGGTATCTCCAAGCTTTTGGCAAAACTTGATGCAAGATTGTTGCTCCACACGTTCCGTCATCATGGGCAAAATGAAAATGCGATGAGTTAGTGGTACAGCACCTCACACGCTGGCTGCCTGACAGCGACTGACGCATCCAGCAAGCCCGCCAAAAACCACGCATGCGCATGGAGGCATGCGGCTCCACTATGCACATTTTTGCCTCCCTAACATCATTACTTCCCACGGGAATTGGATACTTTTTCGACAGACCTCGTATAGGGGGTTAAAAATAGAGAAAGGTGGAGATTGATTTTTGTCTATTTTCTTTTGGTTCTTTCAGTGTAATGGAGCTAACATTCAGCTACTAGATTTACCAGGAATTATAGAAGGTGCTGCTCAGGGTGAGTGTTTCAGGTTACTCTGCTGACATCAACTGCTACCTTCTTTCTAATAGTCAGGTTGGTGTCATAGACACTGACTTCCCCCTTTTGATGAGTCAGTTGTGTAAAGGTGGCAGTGCATGCGTTAGCAAGATTACATCAGCTACTACAAATAAATATTAGGTAGTTTTGTACTTTTGCCACCTGACAAACACTTCATAGCCATAATTTTTATTTTTCTTGTAACAAAATAAAAAGTCATTAATCTTATTCATGATCATGGTGGCACAAGGGGTGTTGTATTTTTTGTTTTAACTTTATATGTACTTTTGCTGGCTAGCTTCAATAAAAAATATCATTCTTTCCTTTTTCTCTTTTAATTTTATTTTTTACCAATAATTAGTTTCAGCTATATCTGTTAGCGCAATCTTAATCAGCACTTATGCCCTTGACAGATCCTCTAAATTATGCCAAGATAAGTTGGGAATTAAAGTGAACAATAGATTGTTTATTTTTATGTCAAAAATTTTTTTTTACTGTTTCGTTTAGATGATCTAGACCCAATGATGATTTTCCCTTTTCTGTTTTTGTAGGTAAACTTACATGTCATTGCTGTGGTATGATCTTCAGGGTTTTTCATTGTCTTTCAATATTTCAAGACAAGACTGTGCTTAAACACTACCTTATGATACGTGATTAATAATATGTAATAACTTTTTATAAAGATCATTAATGTGGTAGACATGCAGACTTGCTGATTTCCTCCTTTAAAATGCTTTTTGCTTCAAAGGTCTCTGAAGGCCACAAAGTTTTGACAGTTGCATATAACTCTCTACTGGGGACGCTCAAATGAGACCTAGCTGAAATAACTTCTCTGTAATGGTATCCGGCAGGGTTTTCTTTGAACACACCTAGTATAATTTATTTTTAATGATGCAATTATGAATCACAAGCTATCAAATGTATTCGTGGAATATTGAAGTATTTTCTTATGGATACTTAAGAGTTAGCCATCTCTCTCACCTGAGCCTTAAAGCAAGAGAAGCAAAAGTAATGGTGTAACATGAACATTATACAAGAATACCATCTTGCACAACTGTAACATGCCCAATTGTTTGCAGTCTCTCTCTTTAATGCAAGGTTTACAGTACATTGTTTAAATGTATCAAAAGTTTGAATTTACTGTAACTCCTTGAACGTAATGATGTAAATAACTTGTTATAAACCAATAAGGTGGTTTAAGTTGCTTTTGGTTTTTCATTGGACATCAGAGTCTCTTCAGCGCAGCTGGGCATTTGTTGTTTTACAAGACCCACAAGTTAATCTGACTGACTACAACCATCTTAGTGAAAGAAATGATGTATTGGAGATTAGTTGAAGCAGGTTTTAAGATGTTTTAGATGTTCTCATTCTCCATCACTCACCATGTTCAGATATGGTGGTTTAGTGTGCAATATCTTTCTTATACCTTTTTTATTACCTTTTTATTCTTTTAATAAAAATTCTAATTTAATGTCTACTCTTATGCTTTTGCTGAACAAAATCATGGCAAATGTATCCTGTACAGGATAATTGGCAGTGCCAGGGTTAAACACCGATAGTTAAATCAGTAGTTTGAAACTTTGTTTGTTTTATTAATACCATTTCATTATAAAAATGTTAATCCCATTTTACACAGAAATTCTTGGAGTGAATTTTTCATGTTTCAACCTAAATTTATAATCTAACCTAAAACAAAAGGTTTCTTATTTACCTTTTCTTCTATGAATGCACCAAAATTGCTCCATCTAGCTTCTACTTTTCAAAATAATCTCACCATAGAAAAATTCTACTTACGTTGTTGTTTTTTTGTTTTTTTTTTCTTATTTGGGTTTTTTAAATAAATTTTTTCTATAAGCACAGTTAAACAAGACAATATTTAAAAATGATGTACCTACTGCTGCTGTTTTTTCTTGCCTACAGGCAAAGGTCGCGGACGTCAGGTGATTGCTGTCGCCAGAACGGCTGACCTCGTTTTGATGATGCTGGATGCCACAAAGGGAGAGGTCCAAAAGTAGGATTTTTTGAATGTTACTATTAGCAGGCAATGTTGGGTTGGTTCAGAAGAGCCCAGAAAATCTCTGGATAATGTGTTTTTTTTTGGCAGCGGCTGAGAAATTCTGACTTTGATATAATAAAAAAAAAAAAAAATTTTTTTTTTTTAAAGAACGCAGACTGACTCCGTATCATGTGTGTGTTGGGAGGTGACAAACATCAAGTAATCAGACTTCACTCTTTTTTTTTCACTTTTCTTTAACTATTTAGTCTGAAAAAGGGCCTTATTTTCTCAGTTGATTAAAAAAATAACCTGAACAAAGATTGGACCACAGAAAGTAATTGATTGCATTTGTTAGTCAGGTTAGCACCATGGTCTATCAGTCCAATGAACCAAAGATATGAGTGGAGGAGGCAGGTCGACCTGCCTGCCTCCACACACACACTCTTCTCCCACCCTAGAAACTTTAGAAAATTCTAGAAGCTTTGAGATACTTTCTGATGTGTGCCAAGTCAGCAGTACAGCCTGTTTGCATCACTAATTGCATATCACTACTAACAATTACACCAAAGTTTTGCTTGCACTAAGGTGCCATTCTGATGTTGCTTTTGTATTTTTTCCTAGCTATTTGACAGGTGCTACTCTCATTTCCATCTATCTATCAATGAGAAATGACTATTTTATTATTATTATTATATTATTATTATTATTATTATTATTATTATTTATTATTATTATTATACAAACAATAAAAGAAGTGCTATGCTAAAATTTTACATTTTTTAATATTTGACAACTCTTCTGGGAGAGTTAATTTTTTGGGGTGTTTACTGATATTTGTTAACTGAAACGATACATAAAGGATCTCTCCCTTTACTCTAAGCCCTTTTAGAATGTGCCCACCTGGTTTTTTGTGTGTAGGTGCATGAGGAGCAAAAACAACAGCAACAAGATGAAAAAAGTCAACACACCTGAGAGCAAATAGCTGCCACTTGTGACTTAGTAAACAAGACTTGAATGCTTCTTTTTTCCTTAAGGATTATGGAATTTAAATTATGCTAATTTAAAAAAAACAATCTTGAAATTTACAATCCAAAATTTTATTGTAACTATTTGATAAAATCAGATGAAAAAAAAATTTTTTTTTCTTTCCTGCTGAACAGTTCATCTTTATTTCTTGGTTGATTTTTTTTTCTATTGGCTAATGTTTGAATATTTTTAGCTCTTTATGAAATTTTTATTGCCAATGTGAATTTTTGAAATTAATTTTTTAGTTAGTTTTTCATTATTGTTGTTGTTGTTGTTTTTCTTCTTCCAATCTTTGGCCCAGATAACTGAAAGGGAAGTTGGATGCTCACTAGTGGTTTTCATATAGTGGAAGTGGTTCATGTGTAACTTTTCTTTTACATGGGCTACCAAATCTTCAGTTGCTAGCCTGAGCCAAACAAGGTCTGCTCCCTAATCACTACTGCCTGTGATCCCATCCTGCTGACAGCAGGAAATGCTGAGTCAGAGAAATGAATGATTTATCCTAATTATGGCATAATGAGCTCTTCCAGTGGGATTTAGGAGAAAAAGATAAGCCCACTGGTTTCTTACTATTAAGCTGTCAGTTGGATTATCCTGGGTTTTTAATCTGCCACTAGTGATTTACGTATTTTTCAGCTAAAAGAGAGAAAAGGTTCTAAAAATTTCTTTCTGATGAGGCGTTTACTTTTGACTCTCTTTCCGGAAATAATTGTCTCACATAAACAGTTTCCACTTTGTCATTGATACTGTTTATAGATACTTTTAGCATCTCTCTCTGGTTTTGCAGGTGAGAAAACAGCAAAAGACTTGTTACTGGTTGTACTTGCAAATGTCACTCTATGTACACAAGAAACACATTTCTCAGAGCTGTGAACCTTAGATAAATAAGAGATAGTAAAGAAAATTCTCAAGTGCATTTGACAAGTTTTCTTTGTTTCTTTATTGTCCCAGAGTGATTTTCAGCATGAATAGTCAATAGTGAACTTTTTCATCAATAAACTTTTGACCAACAGAATGTATACTTAATGGGATTCCATCTGTCATTCCATAAAAGGCTCCTCTTGGTGAATTTTGGTTTGGAAATGCTAAATATAATAAGGTAAATATACCTGGTCAGTGATTAAGATTTTTTTAATGCATTTTTGAGGCTTTATTTTATCCAGAAATGCATGATGAATTTAGTTTGCTTAAACATTTTTGAAGTTATGCAAGTCGGGGATGAACCTATAATTTTGTAATAATACTATACCCTCTAATTTGAAAATGTACTTAATGCAATTTTTCTAGTACATTTTTTAAAAAAAATCTCTATTACAGTAACTATGATTTGTTTTCTGTCACTAAATGACCTTTTGGTCTCAACAGGTACATTTAAGTGACAGATGATTGATGGAAAGAGAGTCCAACAATTGCTTGGTGGCTAATTTAATCATCTTAAATCGTGGTTGAGGACTTGAAAAACAACTCTTTTGTCCTCTTTCATGTGTGATTCTAATTAGTTCTTTAAAGCTTTTTTTTTTTTTTTTTTGTTAAATATAACATGGTCCACAAACACTTAAAAATTTCCCTAGAAGCCAGATGTAACCTATTTTCAAATGGAGGAGATGTAAGATAATTCATCATTTGAGAAAAGAAAAGAGTGTGAAACCATCATGTTAGCTGTTTGTTTTTCTTTGTCATTGATGGGTGCATAGAAGACTACTAGCGTAGTCAGGGTGGGAATTCCTTGTTTTGATAATCACATTAATTGGTCAGTCACCACAGTAATTTGGCCAAGACCATGGGGACGTCTCAGTCATTTTCTATATTGTATTAGGTTTGTAAAAATAAACCAATACATTTAATTATCAATAATGTAGGTACTCAAAGCTTTTCTCTCACTTTCACACACACACACACATTCTAACCATGAATAGCAAGTAGCTTTAACTAGGCTAAGTTTGAGTGACGCTAAAATAGGCTGCAAGTGATTTGATGCTCTATTATATAAGTGGACCCATTTCACTGATTGTTTCTCCTGGCTATTGTTGTTTTTCTGAACTCCTGGCCTGATATCCAGAGGATTTCTTTTTATTAGAGTTACACATTCTGGATACAGAAACAGTCATTGTTTGTAATTAATTGTTTTGCTTTGGCTACAAAACCATAACTATTAAAAATATCCAATCTAATTTTTTTTTTGTCAGAATTCAAAGAGGTGTTCAATTTCTTTCTTCAGATTGTTTTTCCCCCCACAACTATTTAAATTTAGTAATATTTGTTGTAAGCTCATAGATTAGTGTTTTTATCTGAAACCATGTGATTGGAGAGTAGTTTCTGTTCTTTGCAGTAATGGGAGTACGTTCATCACAAAATGCGTTACTCCATCTTGTAGCCAGTGGCTCTGTTGACATGAAGGAAATATTCACAACATGCTTATGTTCATGTCACACACAAGATCTCCATTGATTTTGTCAACTCTCTCTTTGCCTTGAGCAGGTGCAAACAAACTCCAATCTGCATTACATCCAAAATCTTTTTCATGAAAAAAAAATAGGTTGCAGTGTGTGAATCCAATTCTTTAACTGACTGATGGCTTCATTGTACTGATATTTCACTTTTTGAATCCTGAGTTCAAGAAAAGTCAAGCATGACCAGGAATTACTTTGTTGGAAGTGTGAGTAGACTTCTTTTCATCCTTTGTGAAATTATAAACTACTGCACATGAACTGTCTCACCATTCCTGTAGTACAGAACTGCTGCAAACCTCAAACATTTAGTTAGCGTGCACTTTCTTATTTTTCTGTTTTATACCATAGTTTTCAGAAATTCTGTGGAATAATAGCCTTTAAATATGGATGATCGTCTTTGAAGAAACACAGTTTAAGAGTGTTCTGAGATACCTGTATTTATCCACCAGACTTCAGCATTCTTTCACTAATAGAAGCTGATCTCAATTTTTTCACTGAAGTTCTTGTATTATGTTCTAATATACTCAACATTGCCCAAACCATAACTTGGATAGAGATTTCATTCCGTCTGCAGTAATTGGCAAATAAGAGAAAGAAATGCTAGTTAGTTAAGTCTGTATCTTATCGACATTTATGTAGTGATACAAAGGTGATATATATATATATATCTGATGTGTACATTACAGTTATCATTTAAAAAATATCATCTTCATATATTAATACATTTTCCTCAAAACTCTGTTTAAGTGACTTTCATGGACCAGGACAAGTACACTGGTATATCGTACAGGCAGGAGGCATGAAAACATAAACAAGACTGGGATAGAATAGCACTGAGCAGCTGCCATTGATAACCACTTTTATGGCCTTAGAGGATTGGTCGTTTATCTTTCAGTTATCAGTTGATGTGAATCATAAATCATAGCCATGTAGCATCTGGCTTTTCTGTTGCCAGTTTAGTTGTCAAATCTCAGCTTCTCATAACCATTATGTAACTGTAGATTTAGCTTTTTTTTGGTCAGTCACAATGGCCTAGGTTTCTATTATTATGCTTTTTTTGTTGTTGTTTGTACATTTGAGGGCCAGCCCACTATTGGTGATACCTATATCAGTGAAATGAAACTGGGTGTGATATGACTCAGCTGAATCCTATCTACTTTACTGAAAGCTTTTATGGATATTAGCACAAGTTTTTAAAATATCTTGGGGAAATGATCAGGTTTTTTTTTTTTAACATTTTTGAAGAATAAAGGACATGGTTTATATTTTGTTTTATTTTAAGTGTACTTACCATGTGTTATTCTGCTAAATGTTGGGGTAATAAGCCTTTATTTAGTCTTTTCATTCTAAAAGAAAAAAAAAACAACAAAAAATGCGCATCTTTTATTTTAAACTTACTGGATTAGTTTGATAAAGTCAAAATTACAGGCATTCATCTTGATTACATCAAAAGATAGCATACTATTAACTTATATCTCTAGGTGAATGTAATATAGAAGTTAAAAAAATGTGCTGGAAACCTGTCATTGAAGGTCAAAAGTTAGTGATTTCTACATTAAATGGCTAATATTACTATTGATAAAAAATGTTTCGTTTCTTTTTCCCAAAATATCATGTTTTTAGAAGATAAGGTTGTCTTTTTTCACTAGATATAAATCTGTAATTTATTTATTAATTTATTGAATAGAGAAAATTCAGGTGGATCATAACAAAATATTCACCAGATCACACAATAATGGCGTCTCTGTATCAGTCCAGCTTTTGTTTTTGTTTTTTTTTTTTTATTTCTTTGCAAAGTTATTAATGATTTACTACTGTGTCATAATGCTATGGAATGCACCAGAAATGGAAAGTCTGCTGTATTTCCAACAAATGTATATACTGTACCAACTCATTCTGCAAAACATTGAACTGATCTTCTTGCTTTTAGACATACATATCCACTATATCCAATCTGCAGCTTATGCTAAAGAATCATTTGTTGTACTAAGCTTAATTATCCAATCCATGGACAAGCTGGAAAGAATTCATTATAGGCTTGGTTAACACACTTGGTTAGAATATGGTCACAGCATTGACTATCAGGAACTGGTGTTTGAAAAAAAAGGATTTTCCAGCACCAGCTGCAGATGTCAATGCCAAACATCAACAGAAGACTGCAGTATGTGAGGGGGGGGGGGAGAAAGAATACATGTTTGTACAAACTTAGATGCATATATATCTGCAAACAGGAATGTGAGATCTACATCGAAAACTGGCACTTAGTAGCATGTCTCAAATAGCTTGTTTTCACAAACTTTGAACAACATTTCCCATGACTTCAGTTAACAAGATTCCTGTATATTATGTATATCAAGACAAAAGTTTTTTATTATTTTTTTCAATATTTGCTGTATAAAAAATTCTTTTTCGTTGTAGCCAAAAATGAAACTATCATCCATTACCAAATTGCATCTGCATACTTGATAAGCAAATACATTATTTTTTAAAAATTTTTTATCTTAGTAATAGAATAGATATGATTTAAAACTGTATGTTGTAGCACGCATCTGCCTTGAAACATGTACCTACGTACATAATATATATATATCCTCTTAATAGATCCATAGATTTTAAACCATAAGATACAGACATAGAGTCACTTTCAAGTGATCAGTGACATTTTATTTACTATCAAACCATTTTAATTAATGTTTTATAACCTCTAAGATAGATTTTATTCTGAAAAACAGTTAAAAACGTACTACAGACCCTCAGGTATGTATGTCTCATAATAAAGTTCAGCAATAGCATGACCGCTTTGCTTGTTTTTACTCGTAACCACGTTCACCATTTTATTACAGCCTGCTGTTTTACCACTTACTGGCATGTTCTGTTTCATGGATTTGATTTTCCAGATGTGGTCTCTCTCTCTCATGAGAATTACATTGTGTCGAAAGTGAGCTAGTAAATTATTCAATGCACTTATATGCAGTTCATTGAAAGGCTATTATAATATCTTTGTTCTCATACAGGAAATTAAGACTGAAACAGGATATAAACAGGAAACCTACTTCCAAGAAAACTGTATTGGTGCTAGTGTTTGCACTTCCTTGCCATTCTTTATGTCTTGCTTGCTTATATTTGAATATATAGATCAATGGAGTTGCTGTAGTAGAGAGTAGGTTTCTTAGAGGTTGATGAAATGTAGCTTTTTCCAGGCACTGTTTTTTTTAGTTAAATATACATAAGGAATCACTGAAAATCTGCACTCATTCTTTGTCTAATAATCTATTGTTTTTTTCTGAGCTTTTAAATATGTAATCATTTATGTTCTAAATGCACATCTCAAACTAAAATGGATGCCAAAAGTTTTATATACATTTATTTTTTTTTTATATTTACTTACATAAAGGCATATTTTCTTTTGTTGGCTTTTTTAGCGTTTTGTTCGAAAAATGAAAAAAAAAATTTAGTACATTTTAATGCCTTTTGTTATTATGGTAAGTGGATTTAACATTTTAAAAATCTTTCAGAAAAACTGTTTCAAAAGATCTATGAAAAATATTGGAAATTACTGGCAAATAAATTAGTGTTAAAACAAAGACTCATTGCTGGAATAGTTGGATAGTATATTTAGATATTGAACATATGATGGAAGCAAAGTAACTTGGCTGATTTTGTATTGGCCAGCTGAAGAGAATTACAAAGTAACTTGGCTGATTTTGTATTGGCCAGCTGAAGAGAATTACAAAGTAACTTGGCTGATTTTGTGTTGGCCAGCTGAAGAGAATTACAAAGTAACTTGGCTGATTTTGTGTTGGCCAGCTGAAGAGAATTACAAAGTAACTTGGCTGATTTTGTGTTGGCCAGCTGAAGAGAATTACAAAGTAACTTGGCTGATTTTGTGTTGGCCAGCTGAAGAGAATTACAAAGTAACTTGGCTGATTTTGTGTTGGCCAGCTGAAGAGAATTACAAAGTAACTTGGCTGATTTTGTGTTGGCCAGCTGAAGAGAATTACAAAGTAACTTGGCTGATTTTGTGTTGGCCAGCTGAAGAGAATTAGTGATGATTATAGGTACTTTAACACTGGTATAAGAAGGAAATATAGTGCTGTATAAGAATTCTAAAATAATTCCAATGATTTCTACCATGATTAATCTTTATTCAGAAAGAGACTTGATCCATTTCTGTAAAATTCTGAAAGTTTGAATATAAACATCTAAATATTTTTTTAACATAAAATGCTAATCGCTGAAAATGTTATAGGTAGTACTGAACACCTGTCCAACTGATGATAGTTAACTAGCAACGGCTGTAGGTATTTTAACACTCTGCCAGTGAATGCCCAATGTAGATTGCATTAACTGTTTTGCTGCTGAGTTTTCCCCTGTAACCTTATTTTAGCAGTAAACAAATATATATATATATATAAAAAAACACTTATCAAGTTTTGGTACAGGTCAAGTTAAGTTATCTAATAAAAAATTGTTTATTAACAAATCAAAGTGGCTGTTTTACAACAAACTCTGCAGGCCATGATGCTGAGCCTACTGAACTTTTCAATGATGTTATTCCAGCCACAAGCGTGTGTTCTCCTCCAGCGAAACAGTTAAGAACAGCAAGCAAAATGTTACCTACTGGACTGCCAAGGGTTAGATTGCTGGTTGGGTCAGTGTGGTTTGTTGCACCTCCATAGAATGGGTGGTTCTTGCTCTTCTTCACCAGCCAGTTTTGTGTGGGGTTTCTTGCAAGTGTTTCAGTTTCTTTGAAGAGTTCTAGTAGGGATTTCTCTGCTGAAGTGAGAAGCCTAGGCCCTCAGGGCGCAGGATAAACATCATCTAGCAGATGATATGGCAGTAGAATGATTGTCTTCACCATAGAAACTGGTGTATTACTGAACAATGAACCTCTCCCTTCTCTTATTAAAGTGTATCCCAAATTAAATGTCCACAAGTGTGTTCTGCCACCCTGAGTTCTTTGTCAACTTCAAAAAAATTCACTTTCTTTTCATATTTCAGTTTTTACTTGCTAAGGAGTTGATAAGTTGTAAACTCTCTTTCATCAACAAATGAAAAATATTTTTGTTTTTTGTTGCATTTCTTATAGGATGCATAATTATTTCAGGCATGTTTGTTTTTATAATTGAGGAAACCTCTGTTTTCTCTGTAGCTTAATAATGAGTTGGTGTTTACAATGAAAGTAATTTACTTCAATTGTTTTTTTTCTGTTCTCAGGTATGACAAATGAAGTCTACCTCACTACAAGTTTTAACTAAGCAGTCGTGGCTTTTACAACCCTCACTTGTGACAGATCATGTTTGTCAAATAAAATATTTGCTTATTTTGCTACAATTTGATCGTTGCTTTGGAGTTTTTATTGGATCATAATAGAGAAGCAGCTGATCATTATTACATGTCAAATCCTAAATATGTATATACATTACCAAACCAAACTCTTGGAAGCAAATACAAATGTGGGGGCAATTATTTATAAAAGAATAATATAGCCAATTTATCTTGAACCATAACATAGTTAATGTAAGATTCAACATATGGTTGCAAAAAGAACAAAAAAAAACACACACACATAATAAACTTTGACTTAAAGCACTGTCTCATCAAAATAACCTTCCTTTAATAACAGTTTTGCAAATTCTGAGGAGTCTATCAAATAAATTTTCCAAATGTTTTGGTGTTACTAAGTTCAGTGATGTTTGGAAATATTCCTGTAATTGCATTATGTGGCATAATTTTCTGATGTTTTTGTTGAGTTCATCCCATAAGAGTTCAATGGATGATAAATTAGGTGACCATGGGGACTTAACCATGTTCTGGAGGATACCCTGCCTTCATTCTGCGCACATTTTTTGGAACCCATAAGCTATTAATTGATCCAGAAGAAATTGCATCTTTGCAAAACACTGTGGTAATGCTTTTTGGTAAATGTTCCGTTAATGGTACATAAATCATCAACTGCATTAGTTCCCAAAACTCCTCCAAAGTATTATGTTCAACAGAAGCAGCAACACTGTTCTGCCAGGTGTTCTCCAACTTGTCTGTGCACAGATTCTACGTTTGGACTCATCAGTCCATAACACTTTATTCCAGTCTTTTATAGTCCTCTGTTCAAGTAATTTTACTTATTGCAACTTTTTGTTTCAAGTGGTTTTTCATAGCCATATGACCATTTAAACCAGCTGCTCTGAGACATCTTTTTACTGTTGTTGGGGCCGTAATATTTTTTCTGTGCTGTTCCTTTTTCTGATAAGCCTTTCTTTATCAGAGTACAAGTAGCAGATGATGTTCCAAGGTCAATTTCCCTTTTTGTCATCCTGAAGACCAACAATTGTGGCTTCTCTATGGTCTAGAAGCATCTTCTCTGCTCAATTTATAATGCTCTGGTTCATGTGGTATCATTTTATTGGTCCATTTCTCGTCCAGTGAGATTATGTCACGTGGATAGGAAAAAGTATGTTCTGTTAACCTCCAGGCTACTTTTTAATGTTGTAGGGGGCTCACATGCTCCGCTGGTGATTTATGTATTTTCTTGTATTGCTACTCTCTTTCCAGCCAGGTGCAGTCAGACCCATTGTTTCTTGTCCAGTTCGTCACACACCAGTAAGCATGGTGAATTGGGAAAAAAATAATGTCGTCATTATACTATCACCACCAACTTTCTATGGGGTGGAGGTAGTTACTCCCCTCTTGCTTCTTTTTTGTAGACACCAATGTTGGTAGTGTATATATAATATTATAGACATTGAAACAAATCCAGCCAGGTGTGATTAGATCAACGCCATTTTAGCTGGGTCTCATTTACATTCAGTTCTTATGGAACTTTGAAGATGCTGTTTAACAACTTTTGGCCATTTTGCAAGAGAAAAAAGTATTCTGAGAAAAATACCATTTTGCTTTGTTTTCTGTTAGGGTGATCTGTGGCTATACTGCTTTGATCCAGCACATTGAATAATATTTTTTAAAATTAAGATATATAAATTATAACTTTGTTTTGTTGACACACTGAAATAAGATCCCTTACAGCCTGCTGTCTAAATTTTAGAAAAAGGATGTAGACAAAACAATCTTTAATCCATCAGCCCATTCTCTAGGATTGCTTTTTTTCTCTCCTTTTTATCTGTAACCAATCTTTCAAATAACAGTTACAGTTTTTGTACAATTCTTTTGGCTCAAAATCACATAATCTATCTGTCTATTTAAATTTTTTGTTGTTTGTGTGTATGTATTTGTTTTATTGCTTTTCATTTTGATATTTTATTACTGTCCAAAATAAGACCAAACCACTTTCTGCAAGTAATTTTAAATTCTGAATAACAACTTTGTTTTCACCTGAATTTGGTTATTTTTACCTGTTTTAATTTTGTTTAATTAATTAATTTTTTTAACTTTACAGGCATCTTCTGGAGTATGAACTGGAGTGTGTAGGGATCCGCTTAAATAAGCAGAAGCCCAACATTTATTTCAAGGTAAATTCCCACCCCTCCCCGCCAAACAAAATGACATTCAGCAATTTGTAGTGTATTTCTCTGCCCAGTTATTGTGATTTAATTGCATTCAGGCATGAGCTGCCATATGTGACAAAGAAATCAATCAAGATACTAAATATATCAACTTTGACCTACTCAACCTCCTGGCTTGTTTCTTAAGAACCCTGTTCTGGTTGGCTTCTCAAACCCAATGTCTGAAGGTTTGGTGTCACTGCTTCAGATGGTGAGAACCAGAAATGTCATGCAGAATATTAATGATGCTCCATGTTTACTGTGTGAAATTTAAAAACAACTCATTAATATAGAAGTCTTTCCATTGTGCTTTTAAAGAGTGAATAAGTTCAGTAACATTGTCATCAAGTTATGCTGTTATTTTTCTTTTAATGAAACATCATCGTAACTGATATTTAACATACTGGATATGATCAATGTTACATTATAGAAATGGTATAATGATAATAACTCTATTTTACCACCAATTTGGTCGTTTACAGGAGATTTTTTTTTAAATAATGGTACATAGTGAGGAGAAGAAAAAGCAAAGGGATAATTCATTAATCCTTGAGTCATGTTTACTCCAAGCCAGTGAATGAAACTACATTATACTTCTAAGGGAATCCCCACCCTGCTAAAGGAAGCCAGATATCTCAAAGTGTGTAGGTGAATGATTGTGATTTACTATCAGTGCCTGGCAGCCATACCTTAATGTTTCCTTTCTCCTGATTGTCCTTGACCACTTGAGCATGTTCTTTCCTAGGTACTAACATTCTATTTTTAGCAGGCTGGTGTGTTCATGTGGCCTTCTGGCATCCCACCCTGTCCTCTTTGTTTATGATTAATGTGCCAAAATTTACAGACAGTGGTTAGTAGGGGTTACTTGGTATGAGAGGGTTGGCCATTAGAACCACAAGCACCACACCTCTCTATTTAAAGGAAGTTATTTTCACAGTTTTATTTGTCAGTGGTGATCATAATGCACCTACAACACCGCATTTGTGATTTTAATTAGATAAATAATTTGTCATGGTTTATTTTTATGGGAAATGCCTAATTCCATATTCACCTTACTTATCTTTGTGAAATAAAGGATTTTGGATGTAACTTATGATAATATTAGTAAATTGGATGAGTATCAGTTAAATGTACTATGGCAGGACAGTTTGGTATAAATGTAAGAAGAGCTGCTTCAGTACATAAATTCAACATTTTGACTACTTTAATTATTTAGATTTTTATAGCTGTTTCAACCTTTTTTTTTTTTTTTTTTTAGTTTTTCATCTTTGTTTTGTTATTGTTGTGTACCCTAATAAATCTGTGGTGTAGCTCAGATGATTAGAGCTTGATACACCAGGGAAGGAGGGGGGGGGCTTGTGTAGCACTAGAAAATGGTAAGCACAGAAATTCCCTGATTGCAGGAAACTAAGGGAGCAGTGGTTCTTGTTTTTTTTTCTTTCTTTCTTTGGTTTATGGAGATGAGATTCCACAAATTTAATGTTTTCAGTACAGTCAGGAATTCGAACTGTTTTCTAAAACTGCTCTTTTACTCCAAAGAAAATGTGTTGATATGTAGATATATATATATATATATTGGTGCTTGTCCGCAGTAAATGTCTGCTTGACTAATAATTTTGTTACTAGTTTTTATTATGATGTTTTTTTCATTTTACACGGCAAAAGCTGGTCTTTATGTAACCAGTGTTTTAGGCCACTATACATTCCTCTGCCCAGATTTTATTTTGCCAGATATCTATACTTTCTTATCAATGTGTCAGCAGCTTTCAGTGCCACATGGATTATAGCGCATTCCACTTTTCCTTGATAGTTAATGTTGCTCACATTCTGCGATGTCAAGTACTGTATACCTGGCATCCACTTTTCCTTGATAGTTAATGTTGCTCACATTCTGCGATGTAAAGTACTGTATACCTGGCACATCTTCTAATGATCGTCTGTTTTTGTTGGAGAAGTAGGGGGGGATGGTGACCTCAAGACCATCCATTTTTTTTTTTTTTTTTTTTTTGTTTATAAAAGGTATTCTGGAGATCTGGAATCACAAAATCTCGGTTTAAGGAGATTGATCGATTGATCGCAGATTTCCACTTTCATTACTCTTCCTAAGGCTAAGACAGGGTAGAACAAAACTAAAATTTGGAAGGCAGCAGGCACCTTGAACACACTAGTTATGTGAGCGGCGGGTGGTCTGTAAATGTTTCCGTATTATGTAACTAATGAAGTTTTCAGGGCTTAATTTAAAAAAAAATAAAATTAAATTCTATGAAGTTGAATGATAATGAATAAAATAAAACTTTAAAAAGTCATTTTATGCAGTTGAACAGACAAAGTAGTTATCAGTCTTTTTGATATTGATTTCTCTCAGGGATTTTAAATGGAGAATTGAAGCTTTTAACACATTTTAATTAACAGACTTTAAAGAGCTATTTTCCTTAAATTATACAAAACAAATGGCATTGTTTTACTTTAGATAATTTTCATGACAGAATACAAGCAATTTACAAGATTAATGTATTTTGATCCTTCACACACACGCACGCACATTAAAACAGTTTACTGAAATGTTTTTGTTTGTTGGGACATTTTAATGTGTATGAATTCTCTCGATCTTTAAACTTAATGGGGGGGTTCTAGTAAGAATAACTCAGTGTCAACTGTCATGAAAGAGAATGCAAATGGATATTTTGTATTTGGGCATAATTACTAGTTTTTAAAAATATTTATTGAATGCAGACTGACAAGGAAAAAGATAAATAAAGCAATCCTTTAAAATTTGGGAGTTTATTGGCTATCAACAAACAATTTATAGAAATGCATTTTTCACTTTACACCAAATTAGTTTCATCATACAATAAGCGGTGTGGAAAATTGTGGTTTTCTTTGTTTTATTTCACTGTTTGTGATCACATGACACACATTCTGCAGGCATATTGCTAGTACTAAGTCTTGTTCCTCTTTTAAATCTTGAGATGCCCAAAGAAAGTTGATATTATTGTTCATGGCTATGTAAAAAAGAAATTGTCATTTAGTCAGTTCTCCTTGAGACTTATCAATAGCTCGATACGTGTTGAGCCATCAAACCTGTTGATTTACACGGATAATTTCATGCTTTGAAGAGGGGCGGATGCATATTTTGATTCTTATGCTTGCTTGTCTCACTTTATATTCCATAGTTCTTATTTGGTTTTACGGTTTTTTTTTTTTTTGTGGTTACCATGGTAGAATTTTATGCAGGACTTATTAGGCAATAACTACTAGACATTTCTTGATGTGCTATGATTTTGCAATTCCCCCCTTTTTTTGTTCATAATTACCGTAATATTCCAGATCCCTCCCAAAACCTCAGATAAGATCAAAACCATACCAATATGGTTTTACTCACATGCTCCATTCTGTTGCTCAGGCTACAAACATACACCTTGAATTTCAAATAAGCTTTATTTCAGTTTCATCATTTCAAAGTACATCGTTGCATTTACTACACATGCACCTTTGCATTTATTTCATGAGTTATTTGGTATCATTATTTTCCTAATTACACAATCTTGCTCTGCAATATTTTTTAACTCTATAACTATTAGAGTTCTTATTTTGTTCTAGTGGTTGCTTGGACATCTTTCCAAATGTCTGTCATAATCTGCAGGAAAATACTGTAATCCCAATTCATAATAGGAATTGCTGAATTAGGCACAATGAATCATTTGGTTAATGAGAAGAGCCAAAAAGAATTGTCTGTTTAAACTGCGTGATACAGCAATTTCATAGTTGCTGACTACTTTGACAATTCCTTAGGGTGAAGCGATAACATTGAACACCTAACCTTCCTGTTATGTTGGGATTTTGGTTACATTTGTTGTTCTGAGTCATAAGTTTGTATAGAAGGTCAGTAATAGGAAAACTAAGCATGTCAGAATTGTTTATTTCTCACTGTATTCATGATCCTAAGCTAGGGAAAGTCACAAAATATCATGATTTAAAAAAAAAAAAAAAAAAATCTTGCAAATTTCAAGCTTCGACCCAAAAGCAATAGGAGGGTTAACTATCCAGTTATGTTTGATGACTGGATTATTTTTCATTGATTCAGAATCTGTGCAGTTAAGGGTGTTTTTGGTGTTAGTTCGAACTTATACAGTATATAATAAATTAATATATTTAAAAATACAATGACAAAAGTCCAGTTTATCTCAATTTAGAAAATGTAACTTGACAAAACACAAGTAGAGGAATTCTAAATGAAGCTGAAAAAGAAAAGGGGGGAGCGTACTAAAGTTTTCAAATCTATTTGTCTATTTTTAAAAGAAAAATCAAATTCTAATTTGTTTTTTAATTCTTTTATTAGTTTTATTTCTTTTGTGAGTGTTTTGTTGATGATTTAAAAAAAATATACTAAAAATAAGCAAGAAGCAGTTGTTTCCAAGTCTACAGTGCTTGTATGGTGTGTTAAAATGTGTTCATATTCTGTTTGAAGAGGACCTACATTCTGTGAATTGGGTGACCTTAGAAACGCACATGCAAATCACTTTTCCCACTTAGTCTGCACACGTTCTTTGTATATGACTCATTACCATTTTTTCTATAAACTGGTCATACATGTGGTGTCAGTCAGTCTCTGAATGCCTAAGTGTAATTTAGCATAAAATGAAATTGCTCAATCCATTGAGATGGTTCAATATTCTTCATAGTGACATTTTCAGAACACTAACAAAGTACCATCAGACTGACTAGTTCGTGGAAAAACCTTGCTCAAGTTTCCCGGGAATTACAATCCTTCAGATCATTGCCAGAAGAAATCATTTTTCTATATCACAATCTCTTCATAATGACTCCAAAGAACAACCAGCCGTAGAATTTTGACACAAAGTTTGAACTGGATGCATGCTAGTGATAGGCGATTTAGAATACCACTGCTGCATGTCCCTGTAACAGTGCCATTGACAGCTGTGCATTGCAGCTGGGGGTTGAAGCGTTAATGCCATGTTCCTTTCACCAATGAGTCTACATTCTCTTTAGACATCAATGATGGATGGGCTAGAGTCTGGAGGACAAGGTGTGGAACAATTTGCTAACTCTGCCTTTAGTCAGCATGATTGATTTGGTTGGGTCAACCTGATGGCATGGACTGGCATTCAGGGTGGCCCAAGAACTGATCTTGTCATCATTGGGAGGGGTACCTTGACTGATGTCAGACATAGGGATGAGATGATTATTTCTCTAGGGTAATGGTACATTCCAAACTTTATTTTTATAGATAATAATGTCTGTCCACAATGTGCGCATTGCCTATGCAACACTTCAGGTCCACAACATAATTTGCATGTACCTACAATCTTTAGACTTATATCTGATTGAGCATGTTTGGAACATTCTAGGGAAATATGTTTGTGGTTATCAGATTTAACCACAATGTTGTGTTGGTCAGCTGGAAGTGGCCCTGGTTGAAAAATACCACAATATCCCATAATGACAGCTGGATAATTTTATTTGGTCAATACCAAGATGAGTACAAGCCTGTACTGGGGTTATTGGTGGTCTCACACATAATTAAAGCCTTTCTGCCATTGTCAATTTATTTGTGATCATCTTTAGACTGACCTTGTTGCCATTCTGCATGCTCATTTGATGAAGCCATTTTGTTTCTGCCCAACAATCTAACTTCTTTTTTTTAAATGGAGAATAGAGCTCAGTATGCAGGTCTTTTTCAACAGAATATGGATACATTTGAACAAAGCCATACGGGCTTAGAAACACTTGTTGCTTATTTTTTTGTGAGGAGTATATTTGAAATGATTGAATTATAACAAAAGCAGTATGCAACAGGATGCATGTTTTCTATATCATCTACAGGTGGCTTTAATTTCATCCAGGTACTCATTTACTGCGAAGACAGCTGGAGCCAGCCCTCCTATGTCCACATAACTTTGCGGACAGCATATCAGGAAATAAATTTTTACGATTTCACGACATGCTTAGAAGATTGATAAAACTTTCAGTAATGTTTTACAGTATTGAACTGTTGTAGACTTTTAGTTCATCTAATGATTGTCAGCTGTATATTGGCATTCTGTCCCCAGATTACCAGAAGTTTTATCATTTTAAATAAATACTTTTCTGCAAGATCCTCCAGCAATGAGGATTTACAAGTATGTTTTATTTAGCTTATTAACAGATATAACTGAATAACACTGTCATGGGGATGGATCAAAAGTGCACTTGCTAGTAATATGCAGTATAGAATTTTTTGCTTTATTTTTATTTGTTTTCTGAGCAGCAAAGCAAGGACATGGAAATGTTGCAGATTTTTGTTTTTTTTTAAATTTTTTTTGTAGGTAAAGAAAGGTGGTGGTGTGGCATTCAACTCTACAGTTCCGTTGACAAAATGCAATGAGAAGATGGTACATATGATTCTCCATGAATACAGTATCCTTCAGTGGGTTTTAACACATCTTAGTAACTACGTTCTACTTCAAGTTGATGCAGAGCTAGTCAGCTGCTTGACAAAATGATATATCTTTTCATAGCATTATCTGTAGCCTCCTCTCAGAATCCATGCAGGCAAATATTTATTGGTTCAATGCTATTTTTTTTCAAGATTTTTTATTAAATCACTGAAATGTGTGACTACTGTTCTTATTTACAATCCATAGGAATATTTGCTAGTACCATAAATAGCTTTACTGCGATCTCATTTTGGCAGCTGTGAAATGTTGTACAATTCTTACTACCTGTGTTGTTTTGCCATGGTGATCCTTTGTATACTTGGCATTTTGGTTTTGTGTCACCAGAATTAAAAGCAAAAATTGTGATGATTTCATGCAACTACCCATTTTTTACAGTGGGAATAAATATTATTTTTTGAAGTTTACAGAACAGTACTTGCTTTGAAGTATTTGTGTACTCAATTTGATATATTGAAATTAAAATCATAGAAATTAATGTAAGAAATTATCTAAGATGAATTTTATTTTTCTCCAAATCTTAAAAGAATTTGAGCGCAGAAGATCAGTACAGAGAAGAGTTAAAATTGGGCTTGCAGTGTTTTCTGTTATTGGCATACAAAAAATATGACATCAGATGGTTTGGGGTAGGAATTTGTGGACACTTGTTAAATCTTTTGGCAGTGGTTTTTGACATGTAAATGGATGATAATATGGAAAAATTCATTAAGAGTATAAGCAGGAGAAGATTATTAAGAAAGAAAACAAGTTATTTTTGAAAAACATTAAGGAATAAATGATTATCGTGTCATGGTCAACTAGTAACGCAGTTTTATTATTTCTTTACTTTGCATCTTTCACCTGGATGAGGTGGTGGTGGTGGTGGTTTTAACCCAGAATGTCCAGATGTATTTTCTGACAGGTTGGTTTCTTGACAACAACTTAGAGATATTCAACTGTGAAGTTCTTTTCAGAGATGACTGTACTGCAGAAGAGTTTATTGATGTTATCCTGGGAAATAGGATTTACATGTCATGTGTGTATGTAAGTAACATTCAGATGCTTATGCCACATTTTTGCATAATGCGGTGTACATTTCCAGGGTCAAAACGAAACCTTGCCACGTCCGTGTTGCTTGGCACAGGTTGAGTTCTAGGGTCTGTGACACAGTACTTTTCTCATTAACATGGCTCTTTGTATCATTACAGCCTCACATGCTGCTTAACATTGCATGTTTATTGACTAAATATGCATTCACCTCAACACACATTAACTAGTGCTTCTAGGCTGTCAGTGTATACAGAGATCAAGAAAGGTTGATCTGTTTATTAACAACCTACGCTTGCTTCATTACTTTCAAGGAGGTTTTCAGGGTCAAGAAGACGCCAAAGCTTTGTGTGCATCTTAATTGTGCAAGATGGTGTGCTGTTCAGCATTTGTCTTTGGTTCTCACAATCAACACTTTTTTTTCAACAAGAGTTCAAAAACTCAGAATGGGAGTCTCTGTTAATTTATGATTGTAGTTTCGGTGCTGAAACTGAATTTATAATAGCTGCAGTGTAAAACTCAGTAACTTTAAGCTCTTGAACATGTCTTTTGCTGACTACAGGAAAGTACTAAAAGAAGAAGAAAAAAGAATTAATAGTTAGAAGCAAATTTAAATAATCCCCCTGTTGCACTATTGATAGTTCTAACCTCTTATAATGAAAGGATCATCATCTGTTTTGTTTGTTTGGCTTCCTCATTTAAAGTTTGACAATTATTAACACCTTTACTCTTTTTTTTTTTTTGTATAATACAGATATACAATAAAATCGATCAGATTTCGATTGAAGAGGTTGACCGGTTGGCACGACAACGCTACTCAGTTGTTGTCAGGTGAGTTATGAATGAGAATGCATCTTCTTTCTTTCACCAGTAATATTGTTATTAGATTTTTTTTAAAAGGTGTTCCCTAGAATTTTTGTTTCTATTAGTTTTATTTCATGGCTAATGTTTTAGCTACAATAATGTTGGGGGGTTGGTTTGTTGTTTTCAGATGTTTCACTCTACTATTTTGTAGAACTAGCGCAGAAAATTTTAAAAAAAAAAGGTTATGTAAGCAAACTTTTACATTTTGATTTATGACATTTTTAAAAAAATATTTAAACACTATTTTCTGCTTGTCTAAATGACTAGAAGTCTTCTATGTTAAAGGTTTGTAATTGTAGTTGCAGTGTAATTTTATTTGTAAATCTGGAAGAGGATACAGAATGGATATGCTAAATATAAATTAGAAAGTTTAAAAAAAAAACATTATCATGTGACAGCTAACCTTGTGCTGGTATGGCATCAACAGCACACCAGTTCCTGTTGTGCAAAGATTGGCTGACAAATCTCTTAGAAGCGTTGTGTGCAGAAACTAAATCCAGCAGTCTTTGTGATTCATGTTGTTGGCCAATGCACTTCGTAGCAAATTTTAGAATTAAAATCAACATTTAAGGGATGGACATTATTATTATTATTATTAAGAAAAAATGGCAGAGTTGCAATTGGTAGAAAACAAACATCTGGATTATGTGATGGTTGGGAAATGAGATGGAGTGTAATCATCTTTTACCTAAACACCTAAAATTTGTTCTACTGTTGTTTCATGCACCTGGGGGTTTCTTTATCTTATAGAAAGAAAAAAACAACAAAAATATTATAGTAAAACTATTTAAGGACTTCCATGGTGTTTAATATTACAAAACAAGGAAGGAATAGTTGTGTGTGAAGTTGGACTTAACCGGAACACAATTCCTAGCCAGTATCTCCTCAAAATTTCAAATTTATCAAGCTGACCGAAGAACACAGAAAAACCCAACTATAGTGTAATCTAGAATTTATCTATATATATAATTTGTATATAATATCTAGGTGAATTCAAAAAAAAGAAAAAAAAGGTACTGGATCCAAGTTCTCTCTAGATATATCACTGACATCATTGTGGTAATTGTGGAAAGGAATAGTATAAATAATATACATTGTTGCAGATTGATAATACGTTCTTCAGTTTCATCCTCGTAAAGTCGTCGTCTATGTATTTTTTTATTCCGATTGAAGTATCTAACCAATATGTTATGGTAGCTAAAATATCTAGATTCTGGTTTTCTATTTTAACATTGTACAGAATCTTTTAAACCACTTCTTTTATTTATTTGTTTATTTATTTATTCATAATTATATCAGAGGAGGGGAGTCAATTCTGTATTCAAGCTCTGAGTTTTTTAAAGGCTATTTTTCTCATTAATGATAAATTATAAATAAAAATACTAATTTATAATTTAGTGTAAAAATGTGTACAAACTTCTGTTGTAGTTGTAATCCTATCTACAACAGGTGTAATAGAATAGACAACTTCTTAATACCATTTTGGCTTCAGAAACATGGCCGTCTTCTTAATGCATATAAACAGTGTGACCATGCATAATTTGTGCTAATTTGGTTGTTTTAGCTGTAATATGAAGCTTAACCTTGACTATCTACTTGACCTCATCTGGGAAAGCCTAGCACTAGTTCGAGTGTACACAAAGAAAAGGGGAGGTAAGTAGTAATGAGTGTTCTTTGGTTTACATGTAATAAAATTTTTGTTTGGTTTTTCTCATAAAACTATATAAGTGAATGTTTATGCAAAGATGCTTCAATATACATGGGCTCACTGTTAAAATATTTTATCAAGCATAGAGGAGGATATTTTGATGAAAAGATGTCTTGCATGACAAAAGTTAAAAAAAATAGCCTTTTTTAAAAAATTTTCATGTATGGATTTTCTAAGAATCATTTGCTTATTACACAACTGTACATGCTAATTAATAGATTTATGTATGAAAATGGGATATTTCACTGGTTACCAGGTTTTTATTGAATTGAATGCATTAAATTCTCTGTATTTTAAACTTGAAAATAAAATTTTTAAAGTATGGATTGAGATAAAATTTATTTTTTTCTTTACATACCTTACGTTTTAATATCATTAGTACATATTATTTTGTATGAATAAAAGATAGTTTTAGGGTATTATAACTAAAATTAGCATATAAATAGAATACCTGTGGACCACCACCCCCCCCCCAATTGAATAGAAAGTGATGAAAGTATGTGTAGTATTGATGATGATTTAAGAATTATCCATATTATTATTAAAGTTAGTTATTTTCTTTTGGCAACCTTTTCTACTTATAAAGATAATTTTTATGACAAAAGAAATCAGTTATATGTACATCTTTTCTTCATATTCTAAATAAAAATACGATTTAAACTCCATTAATAGATACTGACAATATAACATTTACTGTTATAGGATTTTTTTGGAAAATATGTATTAAAGAATTATTTGTGTGGAGAATTTTGAAGTATAAGCCCACTTCCCAGTTTAGCTCAAGTGAGTTGAAGCTCTAGATTTATACACCAGAAGACAGTATAAAAGGAAATCACATCTGAATGTAAATTATTTTTAAATTAATATCTTTATTTTCTAAATTAATTTTGCACAAAAAACTATTACCTAAATTTTATAGATATTTTTATTTCTTTAAACTTTTTGATTTGTTAAAAAGATTTTTTTTTCAAACTAATTATTTCCATATCTTTAGATCTTATTTATTTTTAATTGTACAATTTTAATATCCTTTCTAGAAAGGCCTGACTTTGAAGGAGGGTTAATTTTACGAAAAGGCTGCTCTGTGGAACATGTGGTAAGCAGAATTTATTTTTAATTTAAGAAAACATTATTAGCGTATTTTTTTTTGTTTGTTTTTTAATTATTATTATTATTGATGTTATTACTATTCTAGAATATGTGTTGCTAATATTTTTTTTCATGTTTGTACTCAGGATGTAAAAATAGTTTCTTAGCAGGATCACAACTTAAGAAATTTTGGTAAATTTATGTAGGTACCTGATTTGGAGTTGTTCATTAATTTTCAAAAGGATTGATAGAGAAAAATAAACAGCAATAATAAATCAAAATTTGAAAAAGTGCATATCAAATTTTATTCAATTTGCTGCATTTGCATTATATTAGAGACTTGAAAATTAGGATTGATCTTATATTGACCAATATCTATGTAGCATCAGTAGGCTGGCTTCTGTGTGTGTGTGTGGACATCTGTCCATTTCTTTTTAATATTTAATTTTGCAGATGCCCCTATACATATAAAGTATTGCATATAAATTAATGTGAACAGGATGGAAAAGCAAAGTTTTTAGTAAACAGCATTTATTTTGAAGACTGGAACAAACCTTAGTATTTGATATGACCACCTTTAGCTTCAATAACATCTTGAATACACTTGGCTATGGAATGCACCAGCTTTTATAAATTTCCTTCTTTATCATGAAACCAAACTTGGATGACAGATCTGATAATTTTTTCTTTAGTTGTACAATCCACTTTTCAAAGTCTAGTCTTACATGTAGCCCATAGATCTTTTATTGGGTTGGTGAGTTTTCTGATTAATCTAAATAATCAATATTGTTCATTCTAAAGTACTCCTTAATACATTATGAAGTTTGGCTTGGAACCAGATCCTGTTGGAAAATCACATTTGGGGATATCTTCAGCAGTTCTGGTTTGATACAGCATTCTAGAACTTCAATATATTTCTTACTATTCATCATGTCTTGCATAGGCACTTATGAACCAATAACTCATGCAAAAAAATAGACCCAGAACATTTTCTTGGCACCCATCTCAAGCAATCAACATCCTATAGTTGATGGTGATACCTGGACATCTGCCATATCACTAGTTTTCTGGGATCTTGCTTGCTCATATTAATTTTGCATTATATCTGGCTAATGTTTTCTGTTTTCTTTTGCATGAGCCTTTCTCTGATGGGGATATTGAGCCCATGGTTTGTTTCTTAATTATCTTACTGACCTCTCTTACACTAACTTTGACTTCATTGGAAATTTCTTTGTGAAAAATTTGTGTTCATTGAAGGAAATCATTTTGGTTTTTTTTTTTTGGTGTAATGTCCATTCAACTCTTAAACACAAAAAGAAAGGATATCATGCATCTGAGTCTGATGACCGACAAGAATATAATAACTTAGTAAAAACTGAATGACAAGTCCAGTATCATAAGATGATGAAATAATGCATCGTATATCATAAATAATTGCTTATTGATAAAAAATACAATTTTAAAAAGATTTCATTGTTTTAACCAGCTAAGTGACACTGGTTTCTCACTTTTTAAAATCTTCTGTAATAAAAGGTTCTTCACAGACATGACAAAATTTAGGGGCTGTAAAGTTTGTGACCTTCATTTGTATAAATCATATTTTTGCATTTTTGAGAATAGAACAAATATTAAGTACTTATTTTTAATACATTTTATACAGATTTTAACAATAGCATCTATTTATTCTTAGCTCTACAGGTATGGATTTTGCATAATCAGATACAGGAAGACCATGAGTTACGTAATACGCGACTTACGTAAACAATTTCCATAAGCCTAAAATTTACGTTACGTTAGCAGAGCACTGCTGCTGTCGCTATGTGGTCGTTTCCGCAACTTACGCAGAGTTTCTGTGATGCTATTACGTGATATCTCTCTCTCTCTCTTGCATGCAGCACACACACATTCTCTTGTTAGACACTACGCATAAAGCATCTTGTGCATCACTCAGTTTTTTTCGAAAGTTTTCATTTTCTAGTGATTTATTCACTCTAATTTTAACTGGAAAAGGGCAAAGTGGTAGTAAAAGTGCTGAGCCCGCACGTAAACGCACTAAAATAGACTTAGAAATAAGATAAAGATGATAAAGAAATATGAAGGTAGACATTCTTTATTAGCCATTGCACATGAACTAGATTTTTCGGTGTCGACAGTGAATATTATAGTATGCTGTTTTCATTAAAGAACATGTGAAGGGATCTGCACCTCTAAAGTCTACAATAATAATGAAACAGCGTGCTGGTGTTATCAGTGAAGTGGAAAAACTGCTTACCATGTGGGTGGAAGATCAGATACAAAGGTGTGTTCCATTAAGCCTTTATGTGATTCAGGAAAAAGCATGAAGCCTTTACGTAGACACTAGCGAAAAGCATGTGAATACTCTGAAAAGTTTTATGGCTAGCAATGGTTGGTTTTATAGATTTAAAAATTGTGCTGGTTTTCATAATGTTAAAGTGAGTGGTGAGGCTGCTAGTGGCAGTGTTAATGCAGCTGGAAAGTATCCTGAAGTGTTGAAAGAAATAATTGAAAAGGGTGGTTATACGGCACCACAAGTGTTAAATGTTGATGAAGCAGTGTTATTTTGAAAAAAAAAAAAAACAAATTGCTTAATCGCATATACATTTCAGTGGAAGAGAAAACAATGTCAGGGTTCAAAGCAGCGGAGGTTAGACTAACGCTTTTATGGGGGGCAAATGTGGCTGGTGACTTTAGGCTTAAACCATTGCTTGTTTACCATTCCGAGAACCCACGTGCGTTCAAAGGGATCAGTAAGGCAATGCATCCTGTTCATGATCATTCAAATTCAAAAGCATGGATTACTATTGCTCTATTTGAAGACTGGTTCATACATTGTTTTATCCTGGAAGTTGAAAATATTGTAGTGCAAATAACATCCCATTCAAAATTTTGCTTGTTATTGACAATGCTCCTGGCCATCCTGCTCATCTGTCTGGATGGTTTTCAGCCAAATGTTAAAGTTGTTTTTCTGCCACCAAACACAACTTCGTTTATCCAGCCAATGGATCGGGGGGGGGGGGTGATAGCAAATTTTAAAGCGTATTATTTACGCGTTAGTTTCCAGCAGGTACTGGCAGCTACAGAGGACGGCAGTAAGATGCTACATGACTTTTGGAAGTTGTACGATATATATCACGCAATTCTCAACATTGCAAAGGCATGGGCAGAGGTAACTGAGACTTGTTTAAATGTTGTGTGGAAAAAAAAATATGTCCCCAGTACGTGCGCACATTTAAAGGATTTGAGAAGGACCAGACATACGAGGAAGTGGCAGATAAGACAGTGAGGCTTGCTGAGCAGTTCGATCTCAAAGTCGATGAGGATGACATACATGAGCTAACTGAATCTCATGGGAAAGAATTATCCAATGAACATCTCATCAAATTGGAAGCAGCAAAGATCCAAGAAGCCACCCAAGTAGAAGCCTCAGAGGAGCCAGAAGAAAAGCCACACTGCTTCATAACAAAGGAAATGGCTCTTGCTTTCAGTGAAATTGATGCGGCTATGTCACGATTTGAGAAAATGGATCCTGATACCTCTCACTTCTTAAAAGTCCTAAGAGGAGTGGAAGATGTGTTAGCCTGACAAAGAGATATATGAAGAGAGGAAAAAGGCTACCATACAATTGTCTCTCGATCGTTTTGTTAGGAAGATCGATTAACAAGAACCTTCTACCATTGCCCAAATCGACCCTGCCCAGCCTGGTCCCTCTACCACTGCTGACGTTGACCCTGATGACCCGGCTTCCTCATCTGCTGCATCATCTCCTTCCTCATCTTTCTCATACAGCAATTAAATTTGTCATCCACCACAATTAA
The DNA here is from genome assembly GCA_018389105.1 of Nautilus pompilius. Lineage (NCBI taxonomy): Eukaryota > Metazoa > Mollusca > Cephalopoda > Nautilida > Nautilidae > Nautilus > Nautilus pompilius. Next base: position 2,167,481 of record JACATO010000588.1, read on the forward strand.
AATGCCACTTCAAGCAAGCATGCATGATGTTAATTTTAAGGTATGTACAGTAACTGCCATTACAAATTTTAATATAATTTTTCATTGCTTATTTCTAATGAATGTACAGTACAGTATTTTTCATTAAATCATTTCTAAGTCTTTATTTTCATTAAAGGTAATATACATTACTGTACTGTACAAAGCATTAGACTGTTTTTCATTAACTGTATAATGTGTGATTTACATTTTTTTGTAATACGTACACTGTATATTTACACATGTATGCTAGGTGATTCCAACTTATGTAAAAGTTGATTTACGTAAGGGTCTCCAGAAAGTAAGCATAGCAAAAGAATGATACAATACATCTGTTATAATATTTTGTGCTTATAGTATATTCTACTTTTAGCAAAACACTTTCAGAATCTGCACAGATTACAAAGGGTACTTTTGATTTTGCTAAAATGTTTTTAAATTCTAATCTGTTATACATTTTAGTCAATCTAGATAGAATTTTTACTATATGTCTCTGTTTTATATAACTTTTTTCTTATCTCTATAATCTAGAAAGCATTTTGGGTATACAAAAATGTTTTATTTATGCTTTGTTATTTGCATTTTAATAATTATAAATAGATTTTAAATTAAAGTATGAAGAATTTATTTTGTGTAATAAGCAGGAGGTTTACATGTTCTCTCACATTTAAATTTGCAATTCTTTGTGGTACACTTTGTTGTTATTTTTATCAAATGTATAGATTAACTGAGATGTTTCAGATTCATATTGGTATTTTATTATGCTGTATGGGTGACTTTTAAAATCAAATATATGTAGATGTGCAAATATACACCAGAGGAAACATTTGTGATCTTTATTTTAAATGTTTAGTAGAGGGTTTTTCTTTTTTAAAATATCAGGTAATTCTGTAGATATGATGATGCTTTCAGTGAATCATATTGTCTGTTTTTCGACAGGCCTACTTTGTTGATTTTCACATCGTGCTTTCTACATTATAAGCTAGGTTAAAGCGTTTTTCTTTTTAAATCGACTGAAAGTATATCTGATAGCTTTGAGTACACATTTATTCTCTTTCATTAGTTTTAATGTCTTTAAATTCTGCTTATGATATATATTGAAATATAAAATTATAATGCCTTCTTAACTTGAAAAAGACTAAAAAGTCTTCAGATTAATCAGAAACAGCCATGTTTGTTTCAACTTTTGTGTCATAAGCCTAACTGGCTTAGGAAAAGGTGACAAATATTTTAATTGCTCCCATTTATTTAAGAAGGATTTGGCACTAGCATCTATTCATTAATACCTATATATTTTTAAGGACTTTTTATTGTCAATATCTATCAAGATTTCTTAAATCAATGTTCAAAAATTAAGTTTAGAATTTGGGGTTGTTAAAAATATTCTTAAAAAGATGAGGGAGATTTTTTAAATAAATTTCTTGTCTAAAAAAATTTAAAATCTCAAATGAATAGTCCTCAAGTCCAAATATGAATATTTGTTGAGTCTATTAATAGATCCATTAAATTCTTTGTCATGTTTAAGTATTACTTTACTAGAATAATTAATTAGTTAATTTTCAATACAATATCCTTGGTAAATTCCTCTCAAAAATTTAAGTCGTCATTTCATTTAGTTATGTAAAATTTTATTTGATACTTTTTTCTTTTAAACAGCTAGCAGCTAGGAATTACAAAGGTTTAAAATAAGAGAGAGTGGGAAGTTTTAATTTGAAAGAAGTAGGTGGAGTTTAATGCAGACAGATGTTATATATATATAAAATATGACTTTTATCCTGCTATTATTGCATGTGAAGTCAGCCTGACAGTTTTGGGCAAGCTTCCAGCCTTCTATAAGTATATCAAATGAAACTAGTTTAAAATTTATTGTGTAATATGATTAGGTTTATAAATAACCCAGTAAACATATATTAATGGATATCTATTTGAAATTGAAAAAGTAGTATTTTTATATTTTAATTAAGGTGTGCTGTGAGGGATCTAGCTTGCTTTATGTATAAATGAATAAACAATAATAGCTCAAAGTTTGATTGTCTGTTTCGATGGCGTCAAATTTGTTTCAGAGTGAGGTGGATAAAACAGACTAGTGTGGAGTACATGACTGAAAAGCTGGCATTTCATGATAAATGTAGTCTTCAGCAGGAAGCTGTTATCTGATTGTTGGGTATTGTACTTGTAAACTTTTTAATAAAGTGGTTTTCTTTTTTTTAAACTGTGATTTTAGATTTTTAAATTTTGCAGTGTGCAGAAGCTCTGTGAGAGAAAAATGTGGATGCTCCTATACATGCATAATATTTGCCTCAAATACCATTGCCCATTATCGAGCTGGCTAACCAGTCAATCAGGTCTTAGCCATTAAGAGCTTTTTCTTTTTTTTTTGTCATTGCCATTCATGTTTAAAAATTGTTTACCTGGATACTTGCTGGCAATACTGTTTACCTGTGTTGATATAGATTTTTGCTTTCACCTGGCTGTGTAATATTTAAGCATGTGGTTCTTATATAACCCTTCACTAATTGTTTGTGAAACTCAACTCTCATAAGATGACAAGAAAATTTAAAGTTTCAGATATATCTCCAATTTATTAAAGAAAAATCTAAATTAGTTTTACTCTGGGTTCTCCATGTATATCATTATGATATCCAACATCAGTAAGCCATCATCATTAGGAAATTTGTCAAGTGGCACCAACACAGTTTTTATGATACATCTTATTCTCCAGCAACTCTTATGTCTATTTAATGATAAATGTTTAAGAAAATATTTTCTGAGATAAAAGGGAAAAAAAATTTTTTTTTTGCCATAGCACTGTTTGATGAGGCCAGATGACAATGCTGTTTTGGGCTTTCAGTAGTAGATGTAAACATTGGTATAAATCACTTTTTACACTCCCCTCTCTTCTCAGAAAGGTAGAAAAGATTAGATCCAGCTGACAACACAACTCTTGTAGCCTCAATCTGACTTTGTTGGGTGGCTAAACATGGAACCCAGTACTTTGCATGGCAACAGAACTCCATCAAGAAACGTCTTCTGTGATTGCACCCTTTGACTGATTTTTGCCTTTCCCACTATCTTCAGTATTTCAGTCAGCTTAACATCTTGCTCTGAATGCTCCAACTTAGAACTTTCATCTGTTTAGCAAAACTAAAATTTCAGCAGCATTTTGTTTTCCCTTTTTTTTTTTTTGCCATTGGTTCTGAAAAGAGTTAATAGTTGTTGATATTGTCAAGCCGTCAGTCTAATAATTTTTTTCTGTTAGGGTTTGGATATTTAACAGCTGGACACAGTCAAGAAGTATTGCTGCTGCTGTTTCATCATCACATCCTTGCCATCACTACCATTTGTTGTTTTTTTTTTCTTTCCAGTGCCACATGATTCACAGGACTCTTGTTAACAACTTCAAATATGCATTAGTATGGGTGAGTAGTTATTATCATCATTGCTTTTCTTACTTGCATGCACTGGACTTTTTAGCAGGTTTAAAATGATTATATTAACTGTTTTACTTATTATTCTGCTGAGGTATATATGTTAGCCATTTTTTTAAAAAAAGATAGAGATTTGGTGCAAACATGATAAAGTTGTCATTGAGGCACCAAATACAATTTGTATGGCATTATCTATTCCTCAAAGGTACAGCCTCCTCCCACAGAGAAGAAATTGGGAACGAGTTCATGAGTGTGTGCAGAGTAGTAGCAGAAACCACAGCTGTCACAAGGTGTTGAATCCATTAACCTTGGTTTTTGAGTACAGCTAAACATCATTCTATCAAAAAGAACATCCTTAGAATCACCTGCATTGCATTTAAAAAGAGTTGCTGCCTCTGACCCAAACTGACCATGTTTGTAAAGAAATCTCCATCTGTGTTCAAAAGAAACCAAATCTTAAAGAATTGACTGACTCTCACAGGATGGTGGAATTAGGGTTATGGTTGCTCTTAAATCAGAGGCTAGGTGGTAGGGTGTTATAGGCATAATTTCAAACCACAAAGAATCCAAGTGCATTATAGTGAAAAAGTGATTTTCAAGATACCTTTCATTTCTGCCATACAAATTACAAACAGTCTCATTTTTTAGATGTTTATTAATTGAATGTGCAATACAGGAGTTCAAAAGGCGGTTCATTTTGACGAGCAAAGCACCAGTTGTTTCCTGAAAAACTGTAAAGGAATGCTGGAGGGTTGTTGGAATTTTGAGCAACTATAGTTCACATTTAGGTCTTTTTAGGAGGTGGGGATGGCTTTTACTTTCTGCGTATCCTGATAATAGCTGTCAAATTATGGACTTTCCCATGTTTAAGGGTCATTAGATTAATGAATAAGTAAACTGAGCTGCTGAGTGTTTGAAATACAGAAAAAGCTTCCTTTGGTTGGTGTCTCAAGTTAGAAACACAGTGAATAAATGTTCATATCTGGATATGCCAAAAAAAAAAAAAACTCGTCCCTTTTTGCGTGAAAACTATCTACCAAGTAAAGCTGCCACAGTTTCACTCTTTGGCTGGTTGTTTGCAATTATTGAAAATTTCAGAGAAAGGTTAGTAGATTTTGTACCGTATATTACAAGTACAATGCACTTCCTGACTTAAGTAGGCCATAAAATGAAAACCATTTAATACATATGGCTACGGTTTGTTCTAAGTTCATAGCTAACAAAGGTGTATGTATTTTTTTAAATTTAAAGGATGTCTGAGATGATCATGCTGGAACCTTTTTTCCATATTTTCTGATTTTGCTAATATGGCACCAACACAGAATCTTTGAAACAATCTATACCTAAATATGAATCAGATGTTTCCTGGACAATGTCTTGATATACAGGTGATGTGATATAAGATGCCACTCAACACCATTTTGTTAACCGAGGCTGCTCTTAGATTTGCAACTGCTACATCTGCTTATCTGTGTTCCTATGCAGCCAACAGTTAGTTATAGCGAAAAACATGATTTGTCAGAGAACAGTTGTGCTTACAAATGGCAATAATCATAGTTGTAGTAATACTAATGGTTTATGGTTTGAAATTGTGACTTCTCTGCTAGTCATTTTGGCAGATGTTTTGTAGTCTTGAAATGATCCCTTACTATCCAATCAAATACTCAGTGGTTGGTAGGCATAACCAGTCTGTTTCTCCTGGTATTGTTGGCAGTTACCATTCTTCATGAGAAGGTACACATTGCTTATTCTCTGTCTCACCAGCAAAGGTCCATCTACCAGCCATTCTGTCAATTAACAGAACTCTCCTACCAAATACATCTCTTCACAGCTGTGATCCAATGGTCCACTGTAATTGATTATTAGCCAATCATGTCTTGAGATCTTCCACTTGGATGGTGGTTTTTGTTTATTCGTGTGTGCATTATTAGACATGTATTTTTCTATAATTACAGATATGTTTACTAGACTACAGGCATGCAAGTGACAAATTAAAAAAAAAAAAAAAAAAACAATTTGCATTTTTACAAATACGTGCTGACCGTTTACCACTTTCGGGTATATCAGTTTCCAGGATAACTTCATAAGAGTTTTTTTTTTTTTTTTTTCTTTTTAAATTTTAACTTTAATTAATATATAAGCTGAGGTTTCAGCAGAAGATGTTTTTCTAATATTTTTGGGCTTTTCTAAGGATGTTTCTGATTTGTACAATTCATTGATGTTGGATTAATGCCCATTGTTATCTTAAGTTTGTTTGTTTTTTTAAATCCCGATGCTAACTGGAAAGGAAAGCCTAAAATTAACTTTTTCTTTGTGTATTATTCTGTTTTCTCCTTTGCCCCTAGAAAAAGGGTGGTAATTGTCTCCCTCCTCAGTTATTACTTTGAGCATACCAAATACAGGACCCCCCCCCCCTTGCCAACTTACATAAGCCTCAAGTTATGTAAATTTGACTTTACATAAGAAATAAATTCCAAAAAAAAATTTGAGATATGGCAAAAATGTTACACAGCACTACTACCTATGGGTACCTGGGTATCAACAGGAATGGAATGTGGGAAAAACTTTGCTCTCAATTTGTGCATGATTTTAGGGGATTTCCAAATGCTGAAGAAGCGACCAATAAAGTTATTGATTTGGCGCAGCAACTCTAGCTTGAGGTGAATGTTGAAGGTGTTGAGATGTTGCTTCACAGTCAAGAGGAGGAGCTTTCCATTGAAGACCTGATGGAGTTGGAGGCTTCAAGGAAGAGCATCGGAAAGCAGAACCAGCTGTTGAAGTTACCAAGAGTTTTCATAACAAAGGGCCTGGCTAGTGTTATGGTTTATTGATGATGGGATTGGGAAACTGGAAGCAATGGATCTCAGTGGAGATAGGTTTAACATGTTCAGGAAAAAAATGGAGGATGCCCTGTCCTGTTACCACATGGTCTATGATGAGAATAAACGGGCCGCTGCGCAACCAACACTTGACATGTTCATTCAGAAGGCTCCCAAGATTCATCTGATCTTCCATCCTCTCCAGTTCCTTCAACTTCTCACAACCCTGAACCTTCAACATCTGCACATCGAATGCCTCCATGCTTTCCTGTCGCTACCAGGCTTGACTTTTAGATCTGGATGACGCTATGGAAGTTCTCCTCCTCCCTCTGCCACCTCTATGTAATGGCAGTCTGTCTGTCCATCCAGCAAGTCCCTTCATGCATGTCAACCAACACCAGGATTTAAAGTATGTGCCGGTTAAACTGTACATTTTATTCCTTAATTATTTATCTAACAAAAATCCATTTTACCACCTCTGCATATTGTGGATATTTTCATCTCTGTCCATGCTGAATTAATTAAATGTAAATATCTTTTGATTGCTCTTCAGTGATACTTCGTTTTGAAGTAGCGAAGTGAAGAAAGAATCACCTTGAACAGCTGAACATTGCCAGTGGTAGATGTTTGCAGTGCCAGATTCATTACTTAATATTTTCAGTGTTGCAAGTACAAAATTTTCAAAAAGAATAGTTGCTGAGGTGATCATTAAAGAGCTCAAGGGTGGGTGCGGAGAAAAGATACTGAGAAAAACAAATGAATCATGCTGGACTAGTAGCACTCCAGAAAAGAAGTGCAATAACTGGCGAAAATTAATGAGTTTCTCACCATTTACAACTGAACCCTAAACACTGCATTTTGGTTTTATTAGTTTTATTGCTAAGGTGACAGGAAATGCCCTCTACTTTATCTGAAGTTCTTTTAACCAAAAGGTGGGCATTTAATCTTTTTTTTTTTTTTTAAAAGAATTATGTATGCTGTAAGCTACCTTCTGGCAGATGGTAAATAATTACTTGAAAGCAAAACAAAAAAAATTACCTAATGTACAATCAAGAATGTATTTTATCTGTCTCGTAATTATGACCCCAAGTGACACTAACATTTAAAAAAATTTATTTTATACATTTTCTTTTTTTTCCAGAATTTTTCTTTACAAATTTCAGTCACATCACAACAAAAGCATCTGTAGGTCAACATGGATGTCCAAAATGTCTCCAGTCTTGTCCCAGTAAAACTTCTCTCAACTTTTTCTATTATACACTGGCAGCCACAATTGTGAATACACCAGTAAAATATTGCATTTTTCATATATATATATAATTTATTACTGCAAATAGATACAAATCTCCAACCCAGTGACCAGGGAAGCTTACAATGATGATAGTTAAATGTTTACCAGCAAATATCTTTCAAAAATCCATACCTGCAACAACAAAAAAAAGAAAATATTTGTTCTCAAATTTCTTGCACACAGGAACACAGGATTTCTTTCAGTAAAATATCCTCTTGCTTGCTTGATGAATTGTTTTTATTGATACATTTACAATTAAGGCTGCCATGTTCTTTGTGCATTGTGCAGTTCAGGCATGAAAAGATGTCTGACTTTCGAGGGAAATGAGAAGAGTTTTGTGGTTCTGTTATTTAGTTTTAAAAAAAATTAATATAGTTTGGATTCTAGTTTTAATAAAATTGATAAAATTAGATATGAAGTAATACCTTTAGTCTTTCCACTACCATTAGACTACTTGCCTAGCTTTTTTTCTCCAAAGCTTATTATTATATGGGGAAAACAGTCAGATTATATATAGCAACAGCTTAGTAATATCTCACATTTTTTTAAAAAAAATTTGTTATTTTTTATGCATGGTGCAGCAACCATAAACGTTTGATTAACTGTTTATTATTGACTATATTTACAGGGCACCAGCGCTAAGTACAGCCCTCAGCGAGTAGGGTTACAGCACTCAATGGCCCACGATGATGTCATACAGATTGTCAAAAAATAATTGTTCACATTGATGACACCGGTTTTGTCTTGTCTTTCCCTCTTGCTTACTGGACAGTACCTCATCACCTTATCCACGCCTGATTTCATGTAAATTATTATAATATTTTAGTGTATATATTTTGTCAATTATTAAAGTGAACACTGAAGTTTATAATAAATATAGACTTAATTTACTCCGTAACTCACAAACGTGTTTTGTCATGACTTTTATTTGACAATTTAGGAAAAATAACAGTAAATTTCCAGTACTTTACAAACATGCATAAGTGAGACAATAGCTCTCCTGTCAAGAAGGCCTCAAGTAACTTTGTTGGCTTCATGGCTGCGTATGGTGCTATGTGGTGGTCATTTGTGCAAGAAGGTGGATTGTATGGCATTCATACAGATTCTGCATTTTTCTTTACTTCAAAAGAAATCTTGAACAAAATACCTATCTTTGAAGTTCTAATATTAGAATACTGAATTACCTCTTATTTGTAACTGTTAGTTTGTGAGTTGTAAATTTAGCATTGAAAACAAAATATAAATGGTATTAATATATACTAGAAGTATGTGGACTTCATTGTTCCTTTAATATCTAAACTTTAAAGTTTTTTGGAGAACAATTGCCTCTAAAAAAATGAAATAAAACTATGTAAAAGAAAAGAAAGATTTTTCTTAATTAATAAATAAGCTTTATGAAATCTTAATTATACCATAGAAATTATTAAAATAAATGGAAGGAGTTCATTAGGGCTTGTTTCTAGTTTACAAAATGAAGAGACTAAGTGATTTTGTGGCAGTTATTAGTTTTTAGACCACTACATGGATGCATTGGAGAAACTAATGCTGTCATTATGCTGCAGTAAGGTGTGGTTTCTTTAGACTAACTTTTTTTCATAATGATTAACACATTTGCAATTTGTCTGACGACAGCCATGTCTTAATCAAAATAATTTTGAGAAGTCTCGCAACTGGTGTAAAGCTCTGAGCATAGCAAATTTTTTCTTTGTTAAGAAATACAACTGTCATAAGATCTCAGGGTTGTATTAAAAATATTTTCTTTTCAGTGTCCTATACATTCAATGAACTTTGGCCCATCTCCATAACATGAGGCAGCTTGCAATAGTGAGTGAATTAGAAAATGTTTATTCTTGACCAGCAGATTCAGAGGAAAGTTAAATTGGGCCAGTCTTAGGGGGTTCGCCTCAAGAACTGTTTCAAAAAGTCAGAAAATGTTCCTGAAACTTTGCAAAAGTTTGCGGTAAAAAAAAGAGAGAAACTAATGCAAGTTCAGAATCCATGGAGATGTGCTCTGTTTGTGACTTGATTTGTTTGTATGTACCATACAGCAGCAGGATAATGAAGGAGACAAAAGCATTGACCACTTTCCAGAGTGTGCAGCTTTTACCGAATAAAAGATGGTTATGGAGACAGGGATTTTGAGTACACACAAGGGTCAATGTTTAGGTCATTTTGCTATGAAAATTTGAGAATTGGGGAAAAAATATTGTTTTCAAAATTACATCTAATGCTTATTAAAGGACCTAAAATGAAACAAACAAAAAAAAAAATAGTATTATTCAAATCTAACCAAAACATTAAAAAAAAATTGAATGTGCTCGTTTTTTATTTACAAATGCTAGACACATTTAAATTAAACTTGGTTGAAATGGCATCATCATAATTGTATTCAACCTCCATGTTTCATTTGATCATCACCAGCATATAGTTATCAGTATCATTCCAATAATTGTTTAGTTGACTACAATGAATATTCTAATGAATAACTAGTTTATATTCTTAATAAATAAATTTTGACAGTTTTCTCTTTCTTTTAAAAAAATTTTTTATGATAATACTGTTGTACTAAGTATTTTTTTTGCACCCCTGGAAAAATGTTTTGGTTTGTACTTAAGTATTCTGCACTAGTTTTGTTTCTTAAGATCATAGATTGGAATATTTTGTGCTAAATTTTACGGAAATATCTTGCTTAACTTTGCGGTGCAACTATAAATATAACCATTTGTAAAATAAAACTGTTTTTAGACAACAATGATTGCCAAAGCATTGCTTGTAAATAATGTTTTCTCAATATTGAGATCTCAGTAGATGAAGATTTATTTGTTGCTCAGTTTTCAGAAGCTGAAAATGAGTCTTAAAGATGGATCCCTTCCCCTTTATCTGTCAGAAAGTGATTTGAGTCTAACTCCCCCCCCTTTTTTTTTTCAAATAGTTCTGCCTTGCTCCTGTTTGTGAGAAGATTCATTTTCTTCTTTTGTCACTTTTATGGACCATTAAATTGGTTGGTTGTGTAGTGGTTCCCCAAGGTTTGAGAGTATTACCCCAACTGAACCTTAGAAACTGTACTAAAGCATCTCAGCAGGTTTAATTGAAAGATTGTTGTGATAACATCTCTAGTTCTTTTAGAGTCACCCGTTTACTTAAATAACTTTTAACACTTTGAAGCAAGAAGTTTGATTTTAACCTCCCTTGATCAAACATTCAAAACTGACTCTGGTTCCTCGTGGTTTACTACACTAAGAAAGGACTGAGGAATCAAGCAAAAGTAAGCAACTACCACTTCCACGAAGAGTTCAAGTGGCTAATAAAAATGGGTAATAAGGATATAAACGTAATTTAAAAGCAATACAAAATATAATTTTTGTTTTTGTTTTTTTTTTTTAAATTTTCTTAGCCCAAACACTCATAATGGCATTGAAATAAAATGGGTGCATCTTATTTGTTGCCAAATAAAACCAAGCATTTATTGAATCTGGTAAGATTTTCAGCTAAAAAAGAAGAAAAAAGAACATTGTAGATGGTCTGATGTGATGTTGAGGGATAAATATGCTCTGGAATCAATTCACATGTGGACCATGTGGAAGTTTGTGGATTCTCTGTGGTACATATGAAGAAATTAATTTCCATCTATTTACCTGTGCTAACAAGAAAAGAGATGTACTTCTTTGTATTTTAAATGCCTGATGATTTTTTAAATAGGAATTTTGATAATATTTATAGCATGTCAAATTTTCCTTAAAAATTTTGTTTCCATCTTTTAAACAAAAAAAAGAGTTAGATTTCTTTTGCTTAGAATTTATAGTGATTGTCAAAAGATGGTAACTATCATAGTTTTGAATATCCTTTATATTTAAACTTATTTTAATTGATTTTAAGCAGTAGTATGCTCTCTTGATGTTATATTAAAGTTAAATGTTTATGAATTTATGGCTTACACTACAGTTCTAAATTAAAGCTGCATGCTATTGTTTTATGGTTTTCCACTACAGCCTTATATTAAAGCTGTAAGATACTGCTAGTATGTATCCTTGTAGTTTAAGACTGAATAATGCTATTTAAAAGGATAATGTAATGCATGCATGCATGTATGTATGTCTTTGCATTTACAATATAGATAATTGTGTATGTATGTAGCCACTAAATTTTAAAGTCAGCTGTGAAGAAACATCAAGTATTCCATTTTGGGATAACATGTAAAGTTATTTTTTGTGCAGTTGATTTTTCAAACAGTCTTAACCTCCACTGAAGACTGCTATAAAATGTACACCATTTATAATTGTTCTGTCTTGTTTTGTTTTGTTTATTAATTAAAAAAATTACTCCTCAATGTTTTTATTTAGTTTTTTCTTTGCTTCAGAAATATACAAGTTAACTATGTCTGTCCTTTGAGAAACTGTCAGGATGAAGATCAGTCTTTTCCTTTTACCTGGGTATCATATTCAATTTTTATCAAGTTTTGCAAGATAGTTAAATGTCAGTAGATTCTGTTTTCCTCATAATTCTTTTTTTCTAGATTAGATTAACTACCGTTTCAAAGCTGTAAAAGTTGACATTGGAAGGATGAAAATGTCTTACATATCTCTGGTGGAAAAGTGTTCTCTAATCTTGGTATTGTTCCATGAAGGAAAACCATCCAGTTGCCACTGACCTTTGAATTTAAGACAAAGGTGAACTATTTAGATGGAGGCGGTATTGAAAACTTAAGTTCAGATTAATGGGAATTTTCTTGTTAGCAAGTATTTACCAAAATAATAATAATAATAATTTTCCTGAATAGCAACAAGCTTTTCAAGATCGCGTGTTTCAATTTATCATTGGTAAAATCTTACTTAGGGTATTTTATAGCATTGCGTTAAGCTTGTTCCAAATAAGGAGCAGAGATAACTCTGTTATTCGGTACAATACAGCCATCCTGGTACAAAAAAAAATTAAGTACTCAGGGGAGAGGGATTTTTAGAAGCCCAAGTTTTGCTGTTTACAACAACTACCAAAAAAGCACTTTAAATGCTAAAGATTGCTAATCGAAATAGTAAACGTTTTAGTCACTGGATATAAAAATTAATAGCATTTTAGAATCTATGTTACTGGCAAAGTATAAAATGCCAGAAAACATCAGGCAAAGTGAAGTGTTTGCTGTTTCACACACTGCCCAGCCATTCTGTACAATGCCTGACAGGATACCAGCAATGGGTTAAGGACAGGCTTAGCAAGTCTGAACTTGTTCTACTCATGTTGCCTGTTCACCATCCACCCTTGTTTTCATTCGAGATGGTAGTAGAAGTCACTGATTTTGTAGAACTTATGAAGGAACGTTTCCCCTGTTACTAAGAAAAGTTGAGATGGACTTTTTTAAGTAAAGGTGTTAATAATTTTTTAATAAACTGAAAATATTTAAAATAAAATAGACTACTAGCCTTTTTTGATTTCTTAAGAATCTTTTTTTTTCTTAATTCTGAAAAGCTATTGGATTAAGGTAACTGTATTTTCAACAAAACGATTTTTAATGTTTTACAGTATGTAGCCTTCAGTCAACACAGCAGAAGTTAGTAACTTTTTTTTTTTAATGAACTGGCATTAGATTATCCAATACTTTTGTCATTCAAAGGGTTAAACTGCTGTCTGATTATGACTTGTCTAGTGACAGATCACTGAAAAAAAATATATTACCTTGAAAGTCTTGCAGTAATCTTGCTCTCCTTCCTAGGTCTAATCTCATTTATTTTATGTTTACACAACAAGTCTACATGCTGTGTCTTATGTCGCTATCTGAAGGCTTCTAACATGTTAACCTACTTTTGTTTGGATTCATATGCCTAGAGAGCTCATTCATGCACAAAGTTTACTGAGGGATACTTGTACTTTTATGGTGGTCCCTATACTGTGATCAAATGCCAAGACAATTTCTATCTATATATATATTTTTAAATAGTCTGAAAGGGGGAAACAATATACTGATTTTTTGGTTTCATTTTTAAAATTTAAATTAGCTGTACATACATTATATCTGTCAGTAATTTAGAAAACTGTCCCACAATGCAACACTACAAAAATGCATAATTGCTTATGAAGAGTTGGTCATGTCAGTCAATCTTCAAATGCATATCCAAGGTTAATCCCTTTTGTTTTCATACTATTTCTTGGAAAAATCTTTTTAGCACTTCTTTCCAGCAAAAATGTTTACATTTTCTTTTCTATCTGTTTTTAAATGCATCTGCCATATTGATTTGATAGCTTAAAATGTGTTAGCATTGCATCATGTGGAGGTTTTTAAAATTATCAGCAGATAGAAACAAGATTCAGCTTGCACTTAGCCATTTTGAATTAAGCATGAAATAAAATATTTAAAGGTCCAGTTTATATGCATTTGTGTTTGTGTTTTTTTTAATCACTACATTATTTAAATTTTTTAATTTTTCTTTAAATGAAATAAATAACATTAAACTGCTTTTTGGTTTTCAGGATATTCACCAGGACCACACTTTTTTGTTTCCTTTTAACACTGGTTGCATGAGCCAGCCTAGGGAGTTTTCATGAAACTCTGTACAGGTGAGATTTGCAGAATTACATGATCAGATAAAAAATATTTTCATAAATTTTGATTTGTTCCTGAAACAGCCAAATCCAATGAGTTTTCTTCACTGTGCCATTGCCAAGGCTAAATAACCCTCTCTTTCAGTCCAGCTCTACCTGTTCATGAATCAAGAAGAAAATAAAACCATTATACGATGGCCATTTTGAGCAACTGCCATGGAGCTAAGGGCTAAATGCTGTGATTGTTTAGAATGCAGTAAATGCCACATGTAGGTGCCAACTGATCAGAAGGTGACAGCCAAAACATGGTCAATCTGAACCCACTTACAGAGGAATTGATGACGACGAAGACGCTGAATGGCAATGTTAAAAAGGACATGCAGTCCCTCAGATCCATCAATACCAAGTTGAATATGTTGATGTGGATCCTGATAGATGATATTAAGTAATTGCTTCAAAGTATTGTGTGTTCGGAAGACTTTGGACCAGGTTGGGCTTGTTGGCTGCCCTGGGGTAAAGGGTACAGTAAGAAATACATTGAAGATTTCAAAGCCAGTGTTAAGAAGTTCTTGGATGGAGTTTGAGACAAGTCACTGGAAATGGCTCTTGATAGAATGCAAGGGAAACTACTGCAAATGTATTGTTGTCACCTAGATATTCCTTTTGAAACTGAAATTAGAGCAGCAATTCAAATGCTTTTCAATAAACAAAAGAAATGACAGGCAATCAAGCACAAGGGGATTGAAGAGCCTTACACCTCCACTGTGCTATGTATATTTTTAGATTTTAATGGAGCCATAGCAGAGAATGCAGCCTGGAATGAGTTTCAAAAAGCTCACCTGTCTTTTGAAGAAGCAAACTCTCCTTCAAAAAGCCAAGTTGTATCCAAAATAAACTCATTAAAGGCAAAATTCAAGAAAACAGGTGAACTACCGGTTAACAGAAGGCGCTAAAAGGTGTTCATTTGCCATAAGTTACTTGCCGGATGACGATTAATGTAGATGTCCATAACTACATAACTAGATGTTTCTGGAGAAAGTAAAAGTATCTGTGTGAGCAGAATGATCGTAACCTTCGTTTAAACCACTAAACAAGACTTTTCATGCAGTTTCCACTCAAGTCAAATCCTGACAGTTTCATGTTGCGCCTCTAGGCTCCCTGGCCTGGCTCACGCACACCGACCTAAATAAATACAATGATCCTACTTGTGCTGTATTTCTATTGCAACATGATTTCTAATAAATTAAATAATAAACCTGAGCTCCAAACCAATCCGGTCATAATTCTTTTAGAAATATATAAGTATATCGTAAATGATCTTTAAAACAAAATTTTTCTGGCTTTAGCACCTGTCACACAAAGATGGCACTGGTTTCTGCTGAATTAGTTCCTAGATGGGGCAGTTGCCATAACAATGGCTATAAACCAGAATATTTGTGTAATTAGAGAAGATTGACATACAAAGAAAACGACATTATTTATTCAGTGCTTCTTTTCTGCGGAAATTAATTTATGAGCAGACAAAGAATGTTATTTTTGGAATAGGATATACAATAAAGTTACTAATATAAATTTATTAGTTACATTTGATTTATTTATGAAGGCTTTCTTGTTTTTAAATTACATATTAACTACTATTAGAAATGGTGGGTTAGTATAGTAGTTTCTAATGAATTAACATGCTTTAAGTAGCTTTTATTTTTTTGTACTAGTTTGTTTTGTGTTTCAAGGATACCACACCTTGTTTCTTGTGCATGCTAGTCTCACCACCTCATATTTCTTTTTGAAAAGACAGGTGTATTTATAAATCAATTCCTATTATCATCAGTAGCTCCTGACCCATAAAAAAATTTCTATCTTTTCTGATCTCAGCTTTAAAAGGTAGCTCTTAAAACATGAAAAGATCAGGTGAATTATCCAATGCTGATTATTTTTCATGTTCTCTTTCCACAAAACTTGTAAATTATTAGGTGGTGCCACTAAAAAATGTCTGACTGCCCTCACCGACCATGAAATGTCTAAAAATGTTGCACTCCAGTGAGTAGTTACACAAACTTTAAAGGAATGTTTTCAAGCAGTTGTCACTCACCAACCAAGCATGGGAATGAACATCATTCATTTATGCACCTGACAAATAGTGATCAAGTACTTACAAAATCTGAGTCCGACTCAGAAAGGGAATTAAAGAAAAAGAAAGTCGATTAAATTTGAATCACTACTGAAAGCTTTTAAAGCAGTAATATATTCCAACCATGGTCATGCATTGCTGACTGTCTCAACGACGTATATCAATCGTCTAGCCTTTCCATGTCAACAAACAATGGCGGTGTAGAGAAACCTCGTGTTGAGACTGGTGTAAAATAACAACAGACTATAGCAAACTGTAAACAGAGATAACAGCTTCATTATGTTCCTGGCCAAGCTTGCTTTCTGTGTGTTGTGAGAAATGCTGGAATGATTTTCTAGAGAAAAATTGTTTTAAGAAAGTCAAATTTGTCCATCATTTATTGCAAGTGATTTCTTGATAAAATTCATGAATTAGCAACATAACCAGAAAGAACTGCCGTGTTGCTCTATTAATGTGGAAATATCTCAGTAATTGTATTTTGCAAGTGATATTAATACCACTTCTGTGTCATCATAACTTTAATGTAAAATGCTGCATTGTCAGGACTCTGAAATAACAGATTCTTATGTAGGACACATTTAAGTGATTATAATCAATAAAAAAAAAAATTATGTCTGGGTTCCTTTTTAATATCTGTTTCATAAAAGATATGGGGGATTACTACATAGTGTTATCTCTGCAATCATGTAATTTATATCAATAGGATAACCCCCCTGAGACTCAGAAAAGCCAGTTACATGATAAGCACATGACTGCAAGCTATAAGAAAAGTAATAGGCCAGAGAAAGCTTCAGACAGCCGGGGAACTGCTGGACTTTAAAAGAGGTTCCTAGTTGGGGAAGTGGGAGGTTGGTATAAGACAGTAGTAAATCTCAAGGCACTGGATATTCTGCTATCATCATAACAGGGTGATTGCCCAGTTTAAGAGAAGCCACAAGACCATGTGTGTGCCCTGGACAGCCAACAAATTGGATACTGTGAAGAGGAGTGTTGAAAGAAAACCAGGAGAACTGGCCAAATCTATGGCAGAATAAACAGATGTCCACGGAAACCATCAGATATTAGCTATAGCATGCAAAGCAGCAGAAGAGTGTCAAAATGCAAATGTCTTGCATCAACTGAAATGGGTAATGCAGATGCTACCATGCCCTCAAGCTTATCAGTACACTGTCATTTTTCTGATGAGTCCAGATTTTTATTTCTTAAATAGTGGTCATATATGGCTATGGTGCCATCCAGCACAGAAATTTTCACCAAACTATCTACAAGCCATAATAAAATATGGCTGGCTGTCATAGGATACAATTTGGGTCACTGGATAATCATATGGTCCACAGAGGAACTGTAACTTTTTCCTGACCTAGTAACATTCTTTGAGATGGGCTTCTGCCCGTTTATGTCAATGGTCATCTATCCACAGAGGTAGTAAAGATGTTAATAATTGGTGTGCACCTATTTTGGTCAATGAATATTTTTGGTTACTAGAGGTTAGGTATATTTCCTTAAAGTTCTTTTGGAATTTAAGGAAGAGGTTCAATAAATAATAAGTCATATAAATATTTTCAAACTTGTGATTATCAAAAAACAAAACATTAAAAAATATATAGTGCATCAATAAATTTGAAAAAAATATATTCATCCCACTACTACACAAATCTCAATAGTATAACTTATGCATGCATATATGCTGCTTATGTTTATATTTGAAATAAAGTGTCTGAATTTCCTATATTATTTTTAATATAAAATATCAAATTATAATATGATTTACCCCTGGTGATCATAATCTGCATCAGCCAATGGCACCTCTCTACCCATGGTTGTATTACTTCTACACCATGTAAGACATGTAAACATTGCAACTCTTGAGAAAAGTGTTTTATTAGCTGAAATTTCTTTGGGAATCAGATCAGCTGTTCAAAATTTTCAGTAAAGTAGTACTATTGCCTGAAAGTTTCCAGTTTTTTGTTCAGATTTCTAATCTGTTGACTGAAATTCAATTTTAATTTAAATTTCTGGAATATCTTGGTTACCGGAATTTTGAGTAAGAGGGTTCGTTCGTTAGTGATAATTATGGAAAAGGCCAAAGTATCTCCATGTCTGTGTTATTGGAGCACTTATCAGTTAAACCTTTTTAATCCACTCGGAGGCAAGTACCCAGTGTAACAGACAGCGAGGTGGAAATGACCATATCACTCAAGTATACCATGGCATAAAACTAAGGTGCTATTTAAAAAACATAAATCTGATCTATTTAAATTTTCCACTGGCTAAGAAGATTGAACTTGGTTACTAAGCAATGCCTTATTTATAGAGCTTTCTGTCCATCAATCTTAATCTTCATTAAATCTCAAGATCCTTTCGTGACACCAAAGCAATCAAAATTTGTTTGTTTTCTTCTGTGAGCCGAACACATTTACCTGAATTTATTGATTGATAGTCTGCACACAACTTAATCAATATGTGTAGTATGATTTTTATATAGATTTTAAAGGATGACGGCTTGAAAACTAAACTATCTGTTCATGTGGCTGGCACGTGGTTCTTGTGCCTCAATACACTGAATCAGATAAGTATTCAGAAACCTCAAAGAAATCAGTTTTTTGTACAAAGCTTGTTGCTGAAATATGTTTGCCTGATAAAGTGTAAATGCCACCTGATATGAGTATTAAATAGAAGAGGAAAAGTTTTGGGAATGTCTTTACTTTCATATGCTACTTATGTATTGCTTATTGCAGCAGGAAAACTGCTGCTAAATAAATATTTAACTAAAATATGGCATTCGTTTAAATTTGTGTATGTATGATATGACAGATACATACACCGGTTGCACTTCCATTATATAAACACAAGTAAGTAAATTCTATTGTGTAAGAGTCTTGATAGAAATGATTTCAATGTGGTTATTTACCCTCCATCATGAAAACCAAGGAGAGAGTAGATAAAAGCCATTATTAGTCTCCAGGCAGTAAGATAGACCATGTGATAGTGGATCACATGAAAGAGTATCAAAAGTGCATGTGAAAACAGCTCCCAATCAAGAAAAACTCATTATGGAGTGATGGAAGTAAAAAAAAACAACCGTTTTTATTTATCAGATGATGTAACTTGGAGACCTCAAACTCTTCTCCAGGTCTAAGTGTGGTAAGAAGACAACCTAAAAAGAAGCTTGATCAGTTGGATCTGATAGAAGAGATAACATAAGGTCATAGCAACATTTTTCTTTTAAAATACCGGCAAGGAAAATGTTGGGACAAAATATCCTTCAGCAGGGCAATGATCCCAGAGAAGGATAAAAAAAAGGGAGGCAAAGGTGTCAGAATGACCTGCACAGTCTCCAAAAGTAAACCCATTTTAAAATGGCTATAAGAGGATGAAGTGAATCAGAAAAAGCCTACATTAATGAGTCATTAAAGCTGTCGTTATCAAAGAATAGGAGTGAAACTCTAGTGAATATTGTAGAAGTTTAGTTCTCTTCAAACTACCAGAACATTTGTAAACTGTTCTTAAGGGTAGTTACATTACATGTGAAGTATGGTTACATAAACATAAATATCAATATTCCACAAGTTTAAACTGATTTGGCAGCAGTTTTCACGCTGCAATAAACAATACTTCATTAGCAGATGGTTAGGAAGATATTCATAATGCTTCTTTACTTGATGATATGCACGAAAACATCAGATGGCAGATGCTTTACAGGCAGATGAACACATTTGTACAAAAAAATCTGTTACTCTGAGATGATTGAATACTTCATTCGCTGTACAGCTGAATTTTGGAAAATTTTTACTAGAATCAATGATTCATAATACAATGCTGCCAACTTGTTTAGCTTAGCAAACTGATTGCAGTAAAAAGTTGTGGTGCTCTGATGTTCTTAAATCCACTAAAATCCAAACAGTGTGGTGAAGATAGGAAAACAAAGAAACATGCATGCACAGACTGAGATGAAAAAGAAAGGTGTCAGAACTTCATTATTCCTTCCTAATGGTTGCAAGTTGTTGCTGGAGGATATCCATAAGCAGCTTTTTTTTTAGTTAGTTGCAAATGTTGACATCCAGAAAACAGAGTTTCATCCACTTAGAAACTAGTGTAGTTTTTTTGTCAGTTTATATTCAGCATTGACCCCTTCCATTACGATGATGGCTATTCATGCCAGATTATTGAGTTGATTGGCCATTAAGGTGTGAATACTGTTTAACTTGTTTTTTATATTCAACATCTCTGAAGAGAACAAAAAAGAAAAGCTAAATATCAAAATTACAGCCATTTTTGTAAATGCAATTATTAACACGAAAGCTGATGCCAGGTGATGGTGAACTAGAATATAAACCACAGATACGAAAGTGTTCAAAAGTATTTTCTTGTAATGATTCAAATGAACTGCTTTAAACAATAAACTATAAATGGAAAACTTTAGTATTTTCATGATATTTTAAATAATCCTAAATAATTTTCCAAAAAAACTCAACTGTCAAATATACAAGATATGGCTGGCTGGATACCATTATGGAGATGTTCTTTTCAGCCCTGTTTCATTTGAATGTCTGATATATTACATCAAATGAAAATAATTCTCTCTCTTTTTACCACACACACACACACACATTGTCCAAGAAAGGATTTCTTAACTTTTAAGTTTATATTATAACAATGCGAATGATGTTGATTCTACTACATCACTCCCTTAAATTATGCATCACCTTCATATCCACCCTCTGGAAAATTGTCTAAAGTATGTGTGACTAGAAAATTAGGTAGAAAAGCACAAGAGATGGAAGACAAGAGAGAGGGAGATGATGCCATCCAAATGGAGACCACTAGTGTGACATCTGAAAAAGAGGATGTACTTCAAGAATCAGCCCTTTTGGCCATCTCAGAGCTCATGCAGATTCCCTTACCATTTTAGTTCACTCAATGTCATCAAAATCTTTGCCTTGCATCTCATCTTCAATTTTGAAAGAACAACTTACATGTAAAATCTTTCACAGCTCTGATAGTTACACACAGACAGTTTATGCTTTCAAGCCAAGAACATTACCAAACCTGTCTGCAGCTACAAGAACTCATTTCAAGTGATGCAGCTCGGTGGCTGGTGGCCCAGTGGTTAGCCTACTAGGCTACTAAAGCTAAAGGAATAAATCTGACCCCCAGCCAGGATCAGCTTAGTTTGGTATATCTGCATGATTTCTTCTCATTCTTTTTCACCAGCTGGCTATGTGACTTTTCTCCAGACTCCAGTTTTCACCCAGATCTAAAAATGAAAAATTTGTGTATCGATTATTTCCCTACTGAATTTGGCAGTGCCAGATCTTTGTGACACAGGATAGGTAATACGCTAATGAATAACTGCAGCACAATGCTCCATCACCAGGGTAGTTTCCCTTGTAGAGACCGGTGAACAAAGAAAATCAATTGGTGATGCTGCAGAGTACTGTGTGTGTTACAAGCTCATTTAGCAAAAGGGTTGAACTTTTTAAGGTTTTGAGATTAGTTCATTTTAGTAACCAAAATACATTAGGTTCCAGTGTTTAGATTTCATACTCATCTGAAAATTGTAGGGATAACAAGTTGTAGAGTCCAAAAGTAGACTTTTGAGAGTTTGTGGTAGGTTTGGTCAGCTGTTTAAACAGGTTGATCACAAGATAATATAATATAATGGTTATTCTAATTAAAACCTCTGATAATAAATCTTAAACATGGAATGGAATATAATCGCATTACAAGATCTGACAGATATGAAAAATTGAGAAAAACCTATGGTGGCCAATTTGTTTCATTTGACAGATGAATAAACAGTAAGACAGATAAAGTAGCTAAATGTAGATTCCATATCAATTATTGTAAACCTCTCTTCTCATTGAAGGGGGTGAGAAAGAAATTATTAGTTTTCTAATATATCCAGAAGTTAAGGATTTTTATCCTTTTCCCATTATGTCGTGGACAACCTTTACATTTTATCCTTGTATATAGTTTAGGGAGCACATATATCTTTGTCCAGATACTATTAGTGTGTCATATTTGGTTTTCTATCAGCGTGTGCTGGCAACCGGGGCAGCTATCTTGGGTGCAAAGGTGGCACAAAAAACTGATCAACCTTAATAAATTGTTGATAGAAATTTTAAAATAAAAAATAAAAAATTGGGTACTTAATACAATACTTTTAAACTAACTTGTGTACACAGTCAATTAAGTAAGAGAGTGCAAAAAATTGCTTAAGAGTTTTGACTGCTGTAAAACCATTACCAAACCAATCTTCCAGAGCACTTTCCACAAGCTCTGTTAATACTCTTGCTAACTCTGACTACTTGTGAGGGCAAGCTGGCCAACTATATATATATATATATTAACCCTCTGGCTGTACAAGGTGAGTGGCAGGTACTGCCAGTCATTAACACCAGAGATGGGCTTCATCCTGACTGACCTGGGCTGCCAGCAGGAAAATAACACCAGGAAAATAGATAAGGAGGTTAAAGCACCTTGACAATATAGCAATGAAAGATGTGTAAATATGTGCACTTCAGTGACATACGCAAAACTTGAATGATTAAATATCTGTATCTGTCTCTGTTAGATTACATTAACAATAATATCATATTTGCACTCTTTCTTTCCAAATTTCACAGTTAAATTAATTTTTTATATAGATATTCTAAAGCATAGAACTCAAATATAATCTGGACAAATTCTGATCTAGATCTGTAAGTTAGTGTGTCTGTGTAAACTCCACTTCAGTGCTGTGTCCCATAGGTTCTCTGAATATTCTGAAGTGCTCCAGAAGTTCTCTTCAATTCTTTAGGTTACTTAACATGCCTCTTGGGCCTTTGATGGTGCCATGAATATTCAGACATACCAGTCAAGTACCATAGCAAATTTAACATGCCTGTATGTTCTCTGATTGCCCCATAACATAATGAATATTATAACATACCTGTGGGAATCTATTTAGTCCCATAAATTACTTACCACATGCAATTTGATTAAGATGTCTACAGGGGTATCTGAGAATTTACAGGTGAATTAAGTAACTTATTGGACGAAGAGGTATCACATGAGCACTTGAGAATATCCATGGGATCATCAGATAAGTTATAATTCCACTTAACTTCTGACATTTTTACCTATCTTCAATTATGAGAAATGAGGAAGTAGTTTGTGAATCTCACTTTATAAACTGATTTTCACTGAAAATGTAATTTTTTTTTTACAAAATATTTAATTTATTTTCTCTAGTTCCCTCATTTCTGACCTAAGCCTATAGCTTTACAGAAGCACAACAAATGGAACAAAATTGTTCAGCAATGGCAATCCAAATCTTTTATGAAATCCATCTTTACACTGGATGGATTTACTTATAGTTTTAACTTTAGATTAGTAAGCTTTCACGAATGTACCTAATCTAATCACGTCTTCAGAGAGCCTAAATAGAGCCAGTAAAAGCCAAAAGTCGTATTTTGTACGCGCCTTCAAAAGTCGGAACAGTTTAAACGAACCATAGCCAATATATGTTTAAGAAGTGTGGAAGGGGTGGGGCACAGAAACCAGTACCTGGCCCTCACCTGGTTACAGCACTGGGTAAGGTAACAAATTTGAGAGGTCAGAGCACGCCATCTTATCACCCGCCCTATATGATGCTTTTTCGTTGTTGTTGTTGTTTCTCTTTCTTCTAAAGTCCTGCTGCAGCAAATCAGTAGCGAATTTACCTGGCGGAATTCACCTTGAAGCCAGAGAAAGCTTTTGAGGAACTGGTTCCCCTGGTTTCTGTGAAGGGGTCGTAAAGAAGAACATCCACTGTGGACATTTTTGGGTTCATGTTTCTTTCTGTATACAAATGACATTCCATTTTTAACACCACCCCAGGTAATTTATCTTAAAAAAAAAACAACAACAAACAGACAAGCAGCAGCATCAGCAATCAAAATTACTTTAAAATGAAAAACTACACCCTCCCCACAACCACCAGCCGCGCACTGTACAGTAAAAGATAACGAGAACCTCAGGTAAATCAACCTGTCTGCCCCTCCCAGTGACCTCACCACTATCACCAGTTCGACCAGTCAATCATCATCGCCGGACACTCCCCCCCCCCCCCCGCCGCGCGCGCTCGAGAGAGAGAGAGAGAGAGAGAGAGAGCGCGCGCTATGAATATTCATTAGAAACCCACCTGTAGTCGGACAGCCAGACAGACAGACAGGTTTCTCGCCCTCCTGACGATCTCGGATTTGTTTACAAAATTACGCGACGGACGCGTAAGAGGGAGACATTGGCGAGGAGAAACAAAGAAGAGGGGAGAGAGAGAGAGAGAGAGGGGGGGAAGCACCGCAGGATACGTAGCAAACCGGGGAAAACTTTTAGTGGGAATTTCAAAAAAACGATTCTTCTTCTTCTTCGTCCCTTTTTGGGAATCGCGGGGGGGACGTTGTCGGGAGGAGGACGACGACGGGACCGACCGACGGGCAGCACGCGCAGCGGAGCCATGGCCGAGCGGGAAGGTAAGCTAAGCTAAGCTGGAGCCACCATACTTTATTTACGTCTCTCTCTTTTTTTGCGTGTCGACGACTGTTCGACTGGATGAGATTTCTTCTTCTTCTTCTTTCTCTCCCCCTCCCCCTTCCCCCGGTTTAATTTCTAGAGGAGGAAGCGGGGCTGGAGAGCGGCACCGCCCGGGAGAAGAGGGCCCCCTGACCGCGTCTCCCCTTGGCGGGTTCACGTGTGCGGGCGGGGGCAGGCGTCGTCTGCCCGCCTGGTCCTCCTTTTTCAGAAAAAAAAAAAAAAAGTTTAATTGGGCAAAAGTCCCCCCTCGCCGACCCCCTACCAGCAGCAGCTTCAGCTTTCCTGGCCCCCGAACGGTTCGTTTACGGCGTTTACCCGAATTCCAGCCCCACCACCAGGACCGGTCCGACCCCAGGGACGGGCGGATCCCGCCTGTTAATATTAATAATCCAACTGGTTCCGATGACTAATTCATATTCTAAGTTTGTGCCCGTCTTTGTTCAATTACGGTGTGTGTGTGTGTGTGTGTGTGGGGGGGGGAGGGGCCCTGCTTAACCGATACGCTTCAGTCCGCAGCGCCTTTCCCCGAGACATGGAAGGGGGGGGGGTAGATAGGTAGGTAGGTAGGTAGATAGTAGTGAGATTGGGCGTCGGCCCCCCCCACCACCACCACCACCACCACCGCTATTATTTATGAAGCTGGGAAAAGAAAGCTTAGAAGTCTCTGGATTAAAACAGATCTATGAAAACGGAACATTTTGGAGAAATGTGTAAAAAAGAAAAGATCTTTCATACAAATGTAAAGCTTGGGAAACAAGATGGGCCCGAGTTACTTCCGCGTGTGCCATTACCGTGCAATGCGGACTTGGACCGTAGTCAGGGTCTTCGCCGCCGCCCCTTCGTAGTCCCCACCCACAGAGAGAGGGAGAGTTTTGATTTTTATACTTAATCTCTCCCCTCCATTCAGTGGTGCTTCGTGTGTTGTTTAGCTACTGGTTCTTGTCCCACTTCTTCCTGGTTTGAATGGCTGGGGGGGGTGGAGAGAGAGAAATAAAAAAAAAAATGTGGATCGGAATAGTAAATGGAAAGGTAAAGGTAAGGTGGCTGATGATGATGATGGCGAAGAAGGCGCCGTTGAGGTGGTTTAATCTGAAGAGAGTTCAGGGGTGGGTGTGGGGGTCTTGATGGCTGCTTCTCGAATGCTAATGGACTTGGCAAAGAACGGCGGCAAAGGCTTTTGAGGGGGGGGGGTCATCAACTGAATTTCTGTGCTGTTTGAGAGGGAGACGGGCTTGTACACCCAGAAGCTGACATTGACAAAGCCCGCTGTTGAGGCACGGACTGAGGAATTGGCGGGTTTGTTAGCAGAGTATCCAACCGATTACAATTTCCATAAGACCTTACTTTTCTGTCATGCCCTCCCAGCCTGATGAAACCTACGAAAAGAAGAAAAGTGAGTAGTGGCAGAATGAAAAAAGAAAAAAATGATGATGTGAGTTAACCAAATGGGGGTTGGACAAGGTGAAAGCTTGTGAATGGGGGGAAAGCAAGAACTTTCATTGTTTAAAGAATGCAAAAATTTTTCTAACTGATTATGAAAACAGTAGTACTAATACTTGGATGACAGACAATTTTTGCAAAATGGCTGTGGTTTTTCAATCATGGAATGAGAAAACAGAGATGTTTTTTTTATGAATATTACCTCTTGTCATTATATGACTCTTGATCTGTCATGTGTTAGCATCACATTTTTAGTCTAACACCACTTTTATCATCAAGCTCCTGAACCAAGGTGTCATTCATAGCATCAAATAGCACTACAAGAAACAGTTCCTGCACAAACTGGTTTTGTTGAAAATTACACAAATTATTAAAACCTACAGTATGTTAGATGTTATGCACTTGGTGGAGTGCAGTAACTTTTTGCTTTAGAAACTGATTTTGTTTCAATAAAGGGAAATATTGACCCAGACAAAGCTGAAGAAGTTAATGAAGGGATTCCTTGTGGCTAGAGTGTGGCAGAGTTCAATCTCTTCGTTTCAATGGATGATCTTGACATTTGCATAGAAATGACTGATGCAGAAATCATTTCTTCTCTGAAATACTAGGTAACAGAAGCTAAAGAGAATGTGAATGAAAATGTGCCAGAACTGGAATCTCAAATGAGTCAGGTAGATTATGTATTGTGCATTTTGCATTTATTTACTGAATCAAAATGCTTGAATTTTAGGCACTGGAAAGGAAATTGTGGAGGTTAATGATTTCTGATCTTCATCCCCCCCACCAAAGAACAGACTGCTTCACTGCATATGCATAAACCACAAGCTCATGAAACATGAGCATTAAAAAAATTTGTAAGATGCTGTACTGTATTCACTTTTAAAGATGTTTTAATGAATATAAGTAACACTGAAATAAAGATTCATGTACCAGGCTTGATGTTCATCTTTTTGTCGTTTTGCTTTCTGCTTAGTAGTAATTCCCATTTTATCATAATCTGAGGTGGTCCCAAGCGGTTGCAATTAAGCAGATTTGTCTGTAATTAAATATTCCTTTGTCAGTACTTTGGAGATTGCCATCTTGCATCTTTTAGCTATTTTTGAAGTGAAATAACAGTTATATATAAAGTTGAAAGCATTATGATATACACTTTAATGTGCACAAATTTGTCACCATCTTTGACAGGACAGCTAATATGTCAACCAGACACATTAGAATATTAGAGAAATATCAAAAGCTTTAATTTTTTGAAATTATTATGGAGTAAATTCACTCTGTTTACTTTAGTGTCCCCCTTAATCCCTAATTAAAGTGCTGGTTGTTAAATACATAATAAAGACAACAACAAAGCAATGATGGCAGAGATATGGAGATAGTGAATTTAGTGTTTTGCTGAATGTTTAATTTTTATTGATGTATGTATAAAGATAATAGTAAGTTATCCTCTTGATATTTCCTTCTTCATAATGGGTCAGTTTCCAGGAAAAAAAAAAGGTGAATTCATTTGTGCAGCTTCCTTTAGAGAGAGAGAGAGAGTGTGTGAACAATATAACACCTAGTTATTTTTGGTTATAATATAAAAGGGGGGGGGCATTAGCAACATGTCAAAATTAACTGAAATGAATTTTTATAGCAATGTAGTTTCATTTTATATTCAGTGTCTTTGAATGGAATAATGTCAAATGATACTAACTTTTAAGTCAGTAGACTGGCATATGTGTTATATTCTGGCTACAGATATTGTTCCACTTCTGTTACATTGCTATGGAAAGCTGTTGAGGTATCTGTATTGGAATGTCATGCTGACAAAGACTATGCCTTAGGTTATGCCAAACATGCTAGAAAGAGTTTATATCAGATCTGGATGGCCAGTCAAGCCCATTAAAATTGTTTTACCTTAAGAAAATTTGTCAACCTTGCTAAGAGGTGGGGTTGGTTTTATCTTGCTCCAATACCAAATGCAATTCACATCACTATAGAAGAGCCAGGAGAATAAAATACCCTCCACATATTGCTGTGTATCAGATTTTGGTTTAGTACCACTAGCTTACTATGGAAATTAGTGTTCAAAGCAGCCTATAGTATACAATTTTACACTAACAAATCTATCATACTATTTAACTGATATAATAATGAAAATCATCATGTGGATGGTGGTAAACTGGGATCTTACCATCAACAAAATGACAAATTGAATTATATCTTTTCTGAGAAAACAATATTAGTACAAAATAAAATTATTTCTTTGAGAATACAGTATGTACAAGTTGATGTGCTATTCAACCATGATGATGATATCAAGTGTGGGAAGTGTGGCTAATGATGAAAACATGAAAAAATACTAATGTTTTTATCCTATCACGGATATTTGATTTTGATTAATAATTTTTTTACTTCTAAATGAATCACAGGAAATATTTTTAATTTTTTAAAATTTAATTAATTTTTTTGATGTTAGTATGCTTCCTTTGCTATTGTGCTACCCCTGTCAGAGCTTTCAATAATGAAACAAAAAAAAAAAAAATGTATTCAACATTTTAATTCAATACAAATTGCAATTGTCTCTGGTCTTGTCCAAATTTATCCATTACTTTTTAATAAGTTACCGCTCGTTAACTGTAACTTTTGCTTTACGAACACTTATTCTATAAAGTCCAGAGAAACAATCTGCCATTGTTGATCTTAGCCATGTTTTCACCCTTCTCATTGTCCTAAATGAAACTTTTGTTTGATGAATGGAAATAATAGATCAGTGTACTCTAACAACTCAATGGGTCCATTTTTTAAATTTGCTAACACATTGTTCCCTCCTTTACACCAAATTTCAAACCAGGTGATAGCTTCAGTTACCAAATTTTCAATTTTTCACACCATTTATTTTTAAAATTTGATTTTTGAATTTTTCTTGTCCAAGGAGCACCATTTGTACAGGATAAAGGCAAAAAAGACAAATTTTGTTTATTTTCTGTATCAAACTGGCTCTCTATTGACAAAACAATTGAGTCCAAATATGGTATAAACAATGTTTGATGAAAATATTTCTCCACAATTGAGCCACCAACATATCAAAATGTCTATTGTCTGAATTATCTGGGTGTTCAACTTCTTTGACAACTGTTGAACTTCAGTAAAGGGTTTGATGAATTGTTGTTCTGCTTTTTGTTGGTGTTCACAAAACAAGCTTATAAGCTCCTAAACATGATCACTTACTTTTAAGATATCAAGTTCAACAGATTGCAGAGCAGTGTTGGATGAAAGACAAACAATTACCTTGTGATTGGAGTATAATGGCAATCCTAATTCATTAATAACTAAAACAATATTGGAATGAGTTCTTGTTATATACTATACATTTGTAAATCTCAGATCTACAAATTTTGGAAAGCAAATGCATTTTTAATTTGGATGCTTATAATGCAGTAATTTTTGTTTAAACATTTAAGTTTTAGTAATATAAAGTTGAACAAATTTTTGAAACTCTCTCATTAACAACTGAGAATATTTCAGAAACTGATATTAAAAACATTTCAATTCTCAACATCAGAATCATCTCCTATTCTAAAATTGAGAGGATTAGATAAAAGAATGACAGTAATGTGATAAGTTTTCTATTTAGGTCAGTTGTATACACATTTAATTTCATGAACAAAATCTAAATATATTTTGTAAAGGTTAAATATATATCTTTCTCTCTATACATAAATACAAATGCATTAGATTAAACATGCATCTATGAGAAGCCATGCTAAAATTTTTAACCAACTTTTGAGTTAAAAATTCTAAACCTCATATTTAATGTGACTCATCTGTGCATTATGGAGCAGAGATTTGATCTATGTTAACATGATGTGATTTGTGTTGTTGTAACCCTGTATTTAATAAATCTTTTTTCTTTTTTATCTGTTCATATAGTTTATTGATCTTTGTTGATGCAGATATTAATGTACGGATTCTGGGGGTTAGGTGCTAAATTGCCAACATAGTTTGGATTAGCATTACTTAGATATGGGTCAACCCACTCTAATAACACATTTTTGTAATTTTTTGATAAAATTCTGTTATCAGTTTATCTTGTTTTATGTAGAAATGACAACATAAAACAACTAAAAAAAAAAAAATTCTGTTTCAAGCACTAATGATGGGTTTCAATACATCTTTATTGATGATGACACCATTTTTTCTACTGTTTCTTTTCTTGCTTGAGATTTTCACAAGAAACATTGAATAAGTATTCAACATTGTTTGTGTGTTTATTTTCAGTTGATTCCTGACACAACAGAAAAGCTGTATATTTAAAGGAGGATTATAACTAACTTTAAAGAATAAAACAAGAAGGAAAGAAGAAAATATACGGTAATATTATTTAACAGAAAAGAAATATATCTTTTGTTAAAATATTTTTTTGGTTGAAATTTATTTCAACTACATTTTTTTCACCAAGCTGTGAGTATGAAGTAAATTTTTATTTCTGTAGTTTGCATTTCCAAGGAACTAAGGTATCTTTATTTAACTAAAATAGACTGCTTGGCAAATGGTATAGTAAACAGAACTGTTATCTTTGTCCAGCAATTGAAAATTATGTACATTGCATGACCATGTCATTATGAAAAGAGAGAGCTTTTATTCAGATTTAATGATTTTGAATAAATAAGTTGTGAATCGTGTGATACTTTAATTTACAAATATTAAAGACTATTTTAGAATTATAGTGGATTATACTGGAAACAAATGCTTGTAGAAAAGCACAATGGGTCAACTATAATATTTTTTTTTATTTTTCCACAAGACAACTAGTGTTTATTCTTCTTCAGTTCTACCTTTTGTCCCTCTTTCACATTTCACAAGCAGATCTTATTTACTAAGTAAAAATAAACTGCTTATAATCAGTCATTGAATGAATCAATCAAGCTTTAAATAACCAATTAACCAATTCCCAGCACCAAATAAAATCATGGGTGCTACTTGGCTTTGTATCATAATGTGGTTGTGGTGATTTTTTTGTTTTGTATTTTAGTGTAATAGAAGAAACACAACATTGAGATTCAGTTATCAATCTGGAATTCCTGTTAATGTGGTCGGAAATTGTAATTATAATAAACCATTTTTTATTTCATGTCTCACTAAAACTAGCTGATTTTCCAATTTTTTTCCATTCATCTTTCATTTAATATTTTATTTCATTAAAAAATAATAATTCTCCTTGAATCTTTGGTTTTTTCTTTACATTCTCTTCTCTTAGTTTATTAAAGTATCTTTCAAAGTACACACACACACACACACACAGCATGTACCATACTTTCCTTCTCTCTGTTTGCTTTTGTCTTTATAATATTTCTAACCATCAGGATTGCTGTTTCATTGACTTTGTTCATGAAGTTACTAGATCTATTTTATGACTTTCATTATAGAATTATAGACTGATATATAGAGAAAGAGAGATTTGGATTGCTGGTGAGACCAGGAGTTTAAATTTGGAATAAATGTAATTCATTGTTTGACGAAATCTTGTTCATACATGAAGATATGATGAGATTAAAAATACTGAGAGAGAATTCTTGACTACTTGCTTCAGTCACTGATGGCATATTATCAAAGTTTGATTTTGTTTCTGTTGGGAATCAAGAAATAAAATTTTGTACTTGTATCAGTACTATTTAGAATATTTAGTAATTATTTTTTAACAATGTAAACTTTTTTTTTAGAAATCTTAAGGTTATAAACCCTCTTTAAAACAAAACAACAATAATAAAAGCAAGAAAATTATTATTGGTTAAAGATTAGATATTTTTTAAAACAAATTTTATATTTTAATGGATAATTTTTTTTTAAAAAAATGGTAGATAAAATTGAACAAATTTGTTTAGACAGTTTAACTCTCAAATCAGTCTTTCTGAACAAACCTTGCATTTTTAACCAAAAAATTTCTATAAACTTGATGATGAATAAAAATTAAATTGATTAAATTAGAATTGTACTGAAGACAGCTAAGATTTAGGAAAAAAGCAAGGAGCTTTTAAATTGTATGTGATTAGCTTGCTTGCAATATGTAGCTTATTTGTAAGGACCATAGAAGTCCACAGTGTTTGTGATCTGGTTTCACTGCTAAGTTATTTATTATACATTAAATATTTTCTTAACATTACTTTTGTGATCTTGTGTATATGAGCACTTATAGAATAGAAAAAGTGGTGATGTCAGAACCAATATGTTACAGCACACCGTCATTGCACAACTATGATGCACATTAACCTTGTGGTTTTCTTAACAAGAGAGCTAAAGCACCAATCTTGTAAGTTTGAAGAGTAATAAAAGTTTAAAAAATTTTTTTAATTAATGATATTGATATGTTGTTATGAAAATTCTTTTAGTTATGGAGTAAATTGTCTGATTACACCGGACAACATCCAATTTGCTACTGAAGTAAAAAGTATGTGTCTTAGACTAATTTGAGTATGCTGTTTTCAAATCTGAAATCAGAATTACCAATGCATAAGGATTTTTAGTTATAGAAATAAATGGAAATCTAATATTTATTTTGAGTGTTCTTCTTTTAGTACTGTGTACACATGTGCTTCGTGTGCTTGTGGAATAGCTGAGACAATGCAATTCACTATGAGATCAAAGAACGGCCATCAGTAACAGACCATATTCTAGGAAAATTCAGTGTGCAACATGTGCCACTGGTACATCCACAAACAATATTTCTTCCACCACTGCTTATAAAGCTGGGTCTAATGAAAAGCTCTGTAAAGGCAATGAGTGTTGAAGGATTTCTTTATCTGAAAGAAAAATTTGGAGCAATTTTAACTGATGCCAAGTTGAAGGCTGGAATGTTTGTCAGACCACAAGTTCGTGATTTATTTTCTGATCCAGTCTTCCAGTCCTGGCTTAACCCACTGGAGCTGGTGGTTGCATGGGAGGCTTTCAAACTGGTAGTCCACAATTTCCTCAGGAACCACAAAGCAGGCAACTATGCCAAGTTTGTTCATGACATGATAAAAGCCTTTGAAGAAATGGGTTGCTGTATATCGCTGAAGTTGGATTTTATTCATTCACACTTGGATTCCTTCCAAGTCAACCTTGGTGCTGCGAGCGATGAGCATGATGAGAAGTTCCACCAACAATAAAGGCAATGGAGACACTATCAGGGGAGATTCAGCTCCAACATGATGGGGTCTTTTGTTAGTTTCTTCAGAGACAAACCACTGATATTCACAAGCATGAAATCAAGTACCTAAAGCATTTCTAAACAATTAATGTATACTTTATAAATGTGTTTATGTTGTCCAATGTGTTTGAGCTTATGGATATCAGTTACTGTACAATATACAACGTGTTTATATTGTGAAATGAATTTATATTTTGATGTGCTTTATTTATTAATAAACAATGAATGAAAATAACTTTTTTCTGTAACTACAAATCCTGACGTGCTGGGTCAATTATGACTTGAGATTTGGAATCAGCTACTTGATTTGATAAAGGACACCTACCTACATATACCTCATTAGCAGATGAAAAGTTATCTTTTGTTGTCCAGTGTTATTGCCAACTTCAGTGTTTAAAGTTTGTCAGATGGAATTAGCTTGACAGCAGTGTAATAATGCTTTAGATTCTGCCTAACCTTGGTTTTTTTTCATTGACAAAATTTGGAGACAGATTATAATAATTTAAATATATATATCTAGATCAGGTTTTTCAAGATTAAATAGAGGATTAAAGTAACAAAAATGTATTTATTCATATATTTAGTATCCCCTTCATCATGAGAAAAAAATCTTGTTTGTACACGTAGGACAAACCAGAGGTATGGGTGTTTTCTTTTATGTGTTGGTTGTTTCCTGGCTGATGTGTGTCTCACAAACATTCGGGTTGAAAATCACTAGCAGTTAAAGAGCCTATTAGAATTTTTTGATCAGTAGTGGGAGAAAACACATTTGGAATAGGCTCTCGTACCGTTTGCCAGATACTATAGCTTGGCAAAGCTACATCCATCACCATAGCAAAAGAATATGCTGCAGAATATACTAAGCCACAACTCAACAACATTTTACTAAAATCAGAATATAAGTAATACAATAGCGATCCATGTTATAATGATCCTGATTTTAAAAAAAAAAATCATGATTTTCTTTGTTGGCATTTTGTTTCACACAGTAATCATGTGGCCAGTCATTTTTTAAATTGGTGGTTGATCTAGGGAATTCAAAAAGAAACTAACCTGTTAATTATATATACTGTAAATAATAAAGAATTTTTGCTTTCATATCAAAATGTACACTAGAATTTAGAGTTTGTATATCTTGACAAACCAGTCATTTGCTTTACTGGTAATACCATTGGAGACTATCTGCTGTATAAACAGGTTTTTTGATAAAAGTATTTTTTTGTGTGTTGTGTTGTGTTGTTAGCACTATGAAAACATGTTGGAATCAATATTTTATTATGATATGGACTATTAATTACAAGTATAATTTATTGCTTATATATGTAATTATAGTACATTGTACTGAGAGATTTTATTAGAATCATAAAATATGTTCAATAATTATTTTTTTTAGTTTTCAGTAAAAAATAAGAAAAAAGACCTAAGTGTTTAGTTCTTTAGTAAAGTTTATATGACTTATCTGGCTTTTAAAACTGGGTTGTGCAAAACCTGAAACAAGCTTCTATCTGTCAATAATTGAGAAAATATTTTCATAATATAACTAAAAGATCTAACCACTAAACTAAACATGGCCACAGTTTTCTTTTTCTGTCTGTATTATTTCAAACATACACGTGGTTGCAGTGTCCATGATATGCATAATAAACTGAGTTTTTTTTTTTATTTTTGGGCAGAGATTTTATTTTTTGCTAAACTCTACTATCGCTTTGAGTTTCTCAATTGGATTTCAAAGTACAATAATACCCCAATATATGAAGTTTCAGTATAACAAACTTTAAATTTTTTTTACCATTATTTTATGCAGAAAGCTAACAATAAAGTAAAATAATAAATAAATACACTGAAATTTTATAAACTCAAGTCTGTGTCACTGAGCATCGTAGTTTCAAATGAAGACACGAATAAACCATCGAACTCACTATCTACTTCTAATAAAAGCCCAGATACCTGGTCACATGCTCCCCACATTATGACTTTGTAGGCTTTGAAGACAATATCCATGCAGTCATGAAACTGTCAAGCTGGCTAACAATGCTGGATTTCAAGAAGTCAACACTTCGGATGAACAGATGTTGAATTCTCAAGGGGAGAGCCTGAGTGTAAAAGACCTTAGGAGCTGGATGAACATAGAGTTGCAGAAGATGACGTCAGTGTTCAAGAGATTGTTCCTGAGAGAAACCTGACAATCAAAATTCTTTCTGAGGCTCTAAATAAAATTTCTGTTGCATTGGAAATGCTTTCAGAACATGATCCAAATTTGGAGTGAAGCAGTGGCATCAAGAGTGCTGTTATGAATGACATCAACTGCTACAATGTCATTCTTGGTGAGAATTTGGAGAAGAAAAAACAGTTCACACTTATGACTACTTTATCAATGGAGGAAGGAAAGCTGCAACCTACACTGCTGTCATTGATGGATCATAGCTCTTCACAAATAACTTCCACCCTTTCTTACTCCTAAGACATTTGCATAGCTAAGGTGTTTGTTAGGTAATGAAACTTGATGGCTACACCTAAAACTACATTGGTAAGTATAAATAGAGTATACAGTGCACTGTTTCTTTTATTTATGCCCATTTTGAATTAAAATTCTGCAAAATAAAAACAGTGATGTCAGTATAAATTTACTTTGTAATGTGAATGGTAACTTATGAAGTGTTGATAGTACGAAATAGTAACTTACAGCAGCTAGAAACACATCCTCATAGTACTAATGTCACGCTATTCAATGTATGAAATTTCAATATACAAATGAAGCTCCAAGAACACATCTACTTCGTATATCAAGGTATTACTGTATCACATTGTGGACTGTTTTCTTATTGGTGGATAGAGGCTTGTTTAGATTTTGCATTTTCCTGATTACAGTGATTATATATTAAAAATTAGTTTCATATGACACTTCCCATTTTCTAGATTTCCATTTTGTATGTTTTATAAAAGTTTTTTTTTTCTTTGTAACCTTTATATAATAAATTATTACTAATGTCAAATTTATTTGATTTTTATATTTCTGATGACAATTAGTGATTTTCATTACTGTTACATATGACTATGAACTTTTGTTAAAAAATTCTCATTCCAAATGTTGAGTTACACAATAATTGAATGAATTATGTAATAGTAAAAAATGTTCATTTTTAAGCCACATTTTTTACAGTTTGACACCAACTTTTCTTTTGTTATTTATTTGTGTGTGTGAGAGATCTGATCAAACTTTTATGGGACTAAATTTATTGTATGGATATTAAATAAATGACATTGTTGGCACTCTGGCAGGAAGCCACCATCTTGTCTCAGTCTTGAGTGACATGCTGTTTTGTGCAGACATATTTATTTTTCTGTTCTGTTGTAAAATGTCTGAATTGAAAGAGCAAAGTGTGTATCAAATTCTGTGAAACTTGGTAAGACAGTCACAGAAATCTGAAATGTTAAGAAACACATTTGAGGATGAAACTCTCAACTGTTTGAAAAAATGGTTTTCTCAGTTTCAAAATCGCTGAACTTCCATTGATGATAATCTACACTTAGTTCTTTTATCATTTTACAGTGAGGCATCAATTGCTCATACTTTTCATGGGCATCTGCGAGAATTTTTCTGGGGAGATGGAAAATGATAAAAAAAATTTTCACGGGATGGGATACACATGCTCTGCCAGGAACTTATAATGTATTTTTCTATATTGCTATTCTCTTTATTGTCTTTGACCTTTAGGCCTTTTGTGGGTGCAGTCAGATTTTTTTATTTCTTGACCAATTCATCACACCTGTGAGCATGGTGAATCAGGCAAAAATAATGTCATCATTATACTATCACCAGGCATAAACTTTACAGGAGTAAAGGCAGTCCCCCCCCTTGCAGATTTCACAATATCTCAGGAACTCATTGATTGTGCAGCAGATGATTAAATCTTCCTGCCTAGCATCATTACAGGTAATGAGACTTTGGCTTTTGGCTACAACCTCCAGACTAACTGTCAGTTATCTCAGTGGAAAATCCATCATCATCTTGACCAAAGAAAACAAGACAAGTGTGCTTATATGTGAAAATGATGCTGATTGTGTTTTTTTTTTATGATGAAGGTGTTGTGCACCTTAGTTCATTCCACAAGGTTAGATTAGATGGTAAATTTGGGAGTTTTATTTGGCCATTATGAAACATCTAAGAGATACTGTGTGATGGAAGCAACCTAAAAATATGATTCAGATTTATGGATATTGCATCAGAACAAAGCACCATCACATTCAGCACTTTCTACATTAGAGTTTTTGGTCAAGCACAACATACACTGCTTCCCAGCTTACTGTATTCACCAGATTTAGCACCAAATGACATTTTCGTTGTTTCCTATACTGAAACATGCCATGAAGAAAGAGATTTAAAGATGTGTCAATCATTAACCAAACTGAAACCTGGAAACTGAAAGCCATCCCAAAATAAGAGTAACAGAGATGCTTTAAAAAATGATAGAACTGCTAGAATCACTGTGTTCAATCAGGGGAGGACATCTTTGAAGGGGATAAATCTGATTAATTGTGTTGTCCTTTATTTTTGTAAGAATACATTTAGTCTCAGAACGTTTTGATCAGACTTTATATATGCATGTCAACATAATGAAAAATATAGCTTTTCTGTCAACCCTTGCATGTGTTGCTATAATATACTTTAAAATTTTTTTTTTAAAATTTATATTTGTGTTATTTAAAAATTTTTTTGATTTTTGAAACACTTTATCTTCAGTTAAAAACTAGATATCACAAACAGACATTACTATAATAAGCTGACAATTGGATGGTTATATTAAGCAACAAAATTATAAATAATATAACCCACTATAGTAGTATTTTTTTTTTTTTTTGATTTTCTGACATTTTGGGCTAAAATACATAAAAAAAAAGGACAGATGGATCTCAATTGAAGTTTTAGCAATGTTGCCTCTTCAACACAAAAAGTATGGAGTTTGTGCAAGTTCATGTGCCTCTCTCTGGTTGGAGATCAATAATTCAGGAGATAAATTTTGGACAAAATATTTTTACTGATTTCATATTTAATATAGAATGCATATGGTATTTAGAAAGACTAGTTAGAAACCTCTTATCTTTCTTGAATGGAATCCAAATAGCCAATTATATACCAACCAAGGACTATAAATAGGTATAAATATTTATTCCATGGGCAGCATTATTTACAACTGTAGACTCTAATGAGATTGTGTTATGCAATGTTTACTGCTAAGAAGTGTTGCCATTCCTATGCTTCATGGGGCTTGCACTTCCGTTTTCAGCAGGGGTATAAATAAATAGCATGTTCTTCACATCCCTTGTTACCAAGATGAGCAAGGGAAACAGATGTGTTCAATGGGGTGAAGTTAGTGGGAATTGCCTAGAAAATTAAAGAATGCTATCTAGAGGCATAGCAGAGGGAGGGGGCAGACCTCCCCTTCCCGGGGCGCAGGTCTGAAGAGGCGCAAAATTTCCTCTGGTCTATAAATTATAATGTTAATTAATAACTAGCCACCTCCACCCGTGAAATTTCCACAGTAGTTGTGAAAGGTCTTTCAGCAAGCTGAAATTAATTATGACATACTTGAGAACTTCAATGACTCGAGAACGACTGAGTAACTTGGCAATATTAAGTATTGAAAAAGACATACTCAATACCTTAAATTTTGATAGTTTAATTGATTCACAGCAGCAGCAAAAGCACGAAAGGTTCATATATAATGTAACAATGAATACCAGAATGCTACCTGTACAAGATCTAGTTAAGTATATGCACAGTTTTGTAAACATAAGTAGTATTTCATCAATCTGTTTCGTAATACATGTACACCACAAGTGACTGCATTCTGCATGCTTGAAAGATTACTGTAGCTGTGTGACTTTGAACAATACTGGATGAAATAAATATCAAAATGTTTTACAATTTAGCAAATTATGTAAGTAAACCTAGTAGGTGATACCTCATTAGTTCCAGGTTTACAGTTGTGATATTGTGAGATGTTATATTGTGACTTTAAATTAGCTCTTTATAAGGCGGTGATTAATTCTTTGTGATTGTCATTAAGTGGGTAATGAGTCACAAACAAATAATCAAAACATTTCAGAGGTGGGGGGTGCCAAAAGGTTCTTTGCCCCCCCTCCCCCCAAGACACTGAGAACCCTTGCTACACCTCTGATACTATCCCACAAGTCTACACAGGATAGATGAAATGACATCAAATATCTTCTGACAGGTAAAATTGCAGATAGAAGAAACTGTTTCAGTAATGGACTATAGTATAGAAAAAGAAAAATACATTTTATGCTTCTGACTATAATTTTGGGTGCCATCCCTAAATTTTTTAATTGGAAGATTATGACATTGATAAATAAATAAATAAATAAAACTGTTTATGGAAATTATTTCTGCAGAAATTATATTTTTAATTACAAGATATTTTAACTGATAAAAAGTGACTGTAACAATATATATAATGAATGTATTGACTAAGTTTAACCTCAGAATTATTCTATAAATCCTTACATATTTTCTTAGAAAAGTATTTACATCAGGATAACAAAGTATCCTTTGTCCCTTAAAAGTTAAAATTAATTTTTTTTAGCCATCTTCATCTTAAATCCTTATGTAATAGATAAATCTGGTTCTTATGACTTTTGTGTTTAGTACAAGATATTCAGCAGAAAAGAAAAGATTAATCTACATATCAACCCTAATTTTTCAAAGAATGTTTTCAGCAAATAGCAAGGATTGTGCAGATATGGGACAACTGTTTCAGTAAGACGAATATGAAGGAAACTGCCTGACACGACATTTATCCAAGGCCCTATCTGTAAACTGCTTTTTCTCTGCTGCAAGCAGAAACGTACATCTTTAATTTGTGCAAAGACCATTGGGATTGGACCAGTGGAAATGGGTCATGTGGTTGTATGAATCATGGTTGACAGTTAATACAGATGAAAGGATAAAGGTTTATTAATAACCACATGAAACCCCTTTTATTGTTTTTACTGTGTAAACTGCTGGAGGTCGAATATTGAATTGGGAAACATTTTTTTAGAACAACTTGGTCCCATGACTCCTCTGAAGAGCCTCATCTATATCCCATAAATCTTATGCTCTGTTTCTACTCTGCTAATAAGTATGTTCAAATTGCTAACACCACCACTATACATTTCATTGTGTTTGGATATTATGTAATTTTCTTGAAGAGCATAAGGTTTACTTCCAATCTCTTTCTTGACCACCATGATAGATCACCAGACTTTAGTCCTCTTTAGACTTCATGCTCCACTGTTGTCAATTCTGTACATTATTTGGAGACAATATTACTGGGGGGGTGGGGTGGGTAAAGGACCATAAATTCAATGCCACAATATATTTAGACTGTGGAGGTGCATTAAACAGGTTTTTTTGTTTTTGTTATTGACCAGGTAGTAAATCTGTTTATATATAAAAGTGGTTTGT
Source organism: Nautilus pompilius (assembly GCA_018389105.1). NCBI lineage: Eukaryota > Metazoa > Mollusca > Cephalopoda > Nautilida > Nautilidae > Nautilus > Nautilus pompilius. The sequence goes on from JACATO010000588.1 coordinate 2,208,328, forward strand.
TTTTTTTTTATAATGGATTTTATATTCATATCATCCTGATTCACTGTTGTCAGATTTAAGATGTCTAAGAAATATATGTACAGTCAATCCCCGTGTAATCGCGGTTCGGCATTCGCGGCCCTGGTTATTCGTGGAATTTTCCTTAGAACCTAACTAATAATTGTTCGTGGAAACCCCCGCATATTCGCAGAATCGCAAATATCTTCCGCGATTTTTTAATGGCTTTTTTTCATGGCAATATATATTTTTTCACGCTTTTTAATGCTAAATTATTAATAACAATATAATTTACTAATTTTGTAATATAAATACTAATGTAGATTCAGCAAAATATCAATATAAAATAAAACGCTATTGGCTGGAGGTTTGAAAGTAGCCAATCCAAGAGCGTTATTCATTTCTCCTTGCTGCTGATTGGCTGCTGCCCATGAGGCACTGTCTCACGCAGATGCAGCCCAGCAGCCCCGCATCATCCAAGTTTACTGCATGTAGCTATCTCGAGTGTTTCGTTGAGTGTTTCTCTGAGTCTTGTATTTTTTATTAAATTATTATTATATATCTACTTATATTTTACATTATATAATTTGATGTTTATAGGCATTTATAGGCATTTTTATGGACCACGTCCAATATTCGCAGTTTTTCACTCTTCGCTGCTGCTCTAGGAACGTAACCCCCATGAACACCGGGGGACAACTGTATAGATGTTATTTAGATCTTTATCTAGAATCTTTAAACTAACTGTTCTGATTGGATTATTTTTCGAAATTATTCATTTGTTACAGATGACTATTTTTCACATTTTATTTACAGACCACTTATAAATTATAAATTAATCGTGCATAGTCATTAAAGGCATTAGATGAGTTGGAAGTTTGAATCATACACAACTAAAAACTCGAATATTCAATTAATTTCCTTATTTGAAAAACAAAGAGCAGAATGTATGATTTGTAATAAATATTGAGGAAGGAAGTTCACTTTTTTAAAGCTGCATTTTTTTAAAAGATGATTTAAAGTTACTATATTTATCTGTAAATAGAACTTTCCAACTTGATAAAATAGTTTGCATGCAAAGGAGAATAATGTAGTTAATCATCTCTAGTTTGCTATTCAAGTAGAACTTTATTGTAAGATTTTATATAAAGACTTTTTTATCTTGTAATTATTTTTAGAAAGGTAGAAAAATGATGTATTTTTTAATTCAGAGCTTTTACACAAACATTTTTTTAAAAAAAATTTCTTGCCACAAGCTGCATATTTATTTTTTCCTTAAATCATTTCATTTCCTCTCAACCTAGTTAAATCTAACTTTTTGTTTGTCCACATTGAGAAAACTACACACAGAAAAAAATTACGTATTTTGCAGTGACTTTCAGAGCCATGAGATTTACAGGTCTGCTGTATAAGCATTATTTTTATATCTTGAATAATTATAATTTCAACTCATGAATTTTCTTTCCTTCATTGACATCCTGCAGAATATTCTGCAACATAACCAGCCTTCATGGCATTTTTTTTTTAAAGTAGATTTTTAGATTAAATCTTAAATAATGTTGATTGATAGTTGACTGATAATGGTATAAGCAGAAATAAATGAATCATACTATAAAATTGTCTTAATTTTTAATGAACATTACAAATTACATGTGATTTAAACTTGATTTATTGAGGCTTCACAACTACAGGTTGACACTATTATCATTGGTCATCTATCGGATACTGGCAGTTTGAAGTCTGGTTGTTGCTACTTGCTGAACATTTTCCATTTTTCTATTTTGCCATTTTGTTTGTTTAAAACCTCAGATCGTTTATTTGAGTTGCCCTTCAAGTTTTACAAATTGAAAAACAAATTTGATCCTTGTACTGTAGAATTAGTCTTGTCAGTAATTTAAATTTTATTTTTCTTAGTCTCTAACTGAAAGTTGGTTTTTGGTTAGTTTGGCAGTAATGTGACTAGAAAAAAGTTTTCTTTGATAATGACTGATTTATTGTTAGATGCTAAATTTAAATTATAAATAGCTGAATTTTAAAAGATGATTAGTAATTTCTGCTAATCAAGTGATCAAAATAATTAGCAGTTTACTTAAATGGCAGGAATGTTAAAATAAGTTCTATGTATATACATAGTAAAATGAAAAAAACAAACATTGATTTTTAAAAGGTTTGTTTCTTAATTACCCTTTTTATTTTTAAAGGTAGAAGTTATTTCCATTGATTCTGCAATAAGAATTCTACTTTTGCTCTTTTTGCATATTAACATTAATTACCACATTGAAAATGCTTATAGTAATGCATTATGATTTTTCAAAAATTTAATGATAGCTTTACATGAATTACTGGTATTTAAAATGGTTATATTTTACATCAAATTTTGTGATATAATACCAGATACTTCATCCACTGGTGATAAGTTTGGATTTTCATCTAGCTTTTGGTTAATTTTGTTCATTATTTTTCAAAACTACACACATTAGAGTTGGGATAGGAGGTTGTTTTTTTATTATGATGAAATATATTTTTTATAATTTTGATGAATCTCTCTTTTTTTAAATAGTCAATTCAAAATGACTAAAATTGACCAGCAAGATGAAGAGACAGAGGTGGAGGACCTGATCACTTTGAAGTAAGTACAATTAAAATTCTTTTAAAAAAAATTATAATGACCTGAAACAAATTTTAATGATGTATGGTGGCTGTGACTGAAAGCCCTTTGACAAAGACAGTCTTTGTAAAGAGATTGTTTTTCAAATAAACACCTTCCAAATAATATACTCAAATCTTTAGAAGAGGAGAGTTATAAACAAGCCACGTCTCATTTTATAAATCTTAGCAGTCTTATCAATGGCTGAGTCTTGTTTATGAACTAAGCAGGTAAGTCCAGAGAGCTAAGAAACGCTTGTATTTCATAACATCGCAAAATCCAAGTGTACTTCAAACAAAGGTTTTTCTTTCTCCATGCCAGTAATTTTTATACTGGTTTTTGCAATAGAATTTTTCATGTGTATCCAAATTTCTATAAATGCTTTCATTTCATCAGCATCAGCAGGGGGAGGGGTAACGGATTCTGCATAGTATGCATTTAGTGTCCTTTGTCTGACCTGGTCAGCATGACAGTTAATTAGTGTACATAACCATTTCCAAAAATCCTTGTCCAGAAACACATCAAGAAATTCTCTGTCTTTACTGTCAACATCTGTATTATGGAGAATATTTTTTGGGCCTACATTCTGTTCTTTATATGTAGTATTCACATTGGTAAATGTTTTTGACCAACCTGTATTAAGTTCATCAATATCATTTTTTTTTCTGCTGATGCTACAATCAAGGCAGTGATACATCATCTCTACCATTACTACTTTCGCCTTCTTTATCACTGATTCCATCAACATCAGGTCATTTCATCAGATGGATAAGCATCATCAAAAGTTTCCTCCATTTCATTGTTGTCAGAGTCAGTGAAACTGAGTACCTGAGCTGCTGAAATCCTTCAAGTCATGCTTACACCAGTCACCTTATTGTTGTCATATCTGTATATGTTTTAGCCCAAAAAGTATGCAGTATTTTTATAAATTTTGACCACAACTGATTGATCAGTGATAGCAAGTGCTTTAGTGACACAAGTGCTGATTAGTTGATAGGTTTCAAGGAATCTAAAATAAATAATGTTTACACAAACCATGTACTCAGAGACCAAGATATCAGCCTTGCAGGATATAGACTAATTAACAGAAGACCAAAATATTGGTTCAAAAGGTTAAATGACTAATATGAATGTTCTTAAGCAGTGTACACAGATTATCAATATTTTTAATTTAACAGTTTCTATTGATTAAAAAATAGTCTTCAAAGACAAATGATGTCTCTCTGGCTTAACCTCGCTTGGTCAAAGTGTTTTCAAAATATTGACATGACTGAGAAGTCCTCAAAATTATTTTTAAAATTTTTAAAAAAAAAAAAAACAACTATTTTTACTGTCTTTTCATCACATGGAAACTTTATGGTATATAATGAGGAAAAATATGATATATACAATTCATGTCTGTTTATTAAAGAACATTAATTGATTAAGCAGCCATTATATATGTCTGCTTTATATAGTAAAGAGCAAGATTCCAATGAGAGAAAACCAAATTTTAGTCAACCAGAAGCTAGTTTGAAATTTCTATTTGATTGGCTAAACTTAGTGTTCTTAATTACCATCAGTTTTTTTGTTGTAGAAGCCTTGGATTTTTGTTTAGTCATCTTAAGAAAACCCAAAATCTCAGCAACAACATTTGGTTAAAATACATTTGTTTTATTTTTAAAAATTTGTTTAAGCTTTCTTTTTTAAATAGAAGACACTTCTTAATTATATGGGTTGGAATCTGTATAAATATTAAAACAAAAAATTATTTAATGCTTTTGATGTGTGATATTTTAAAATCATTTTTAATGTGAATTAAATGTTACAGGAGGATTAGTCAGGCATTTCTCATCTGTTAGTAGTAAGTGAACTAATTAATGAACAGATGTTTTTGCAGTAAGTGTTTTTATCATTTTTTTCTGTTTTTTTTTAGTGGCCTGAACTGGTCTTGAAATCATGATGTTTGACTAATGCTTTAATCCACTGCTTAAAAAGATATTATTCACATTATATATTTATGCCTTTTTATCAGTTACCAGGAGTATCCAGGTTCATCTCATCTCAACAATTGGTTACATGATCTTCTATTTTCTGGAAACGGCACATTAATAGCCAGAAAACGTTTTTTATTTGTCATGCTACATGTAATTTTTATAGAGCTACCAATATTTTTATTATACAGCATATTGAATGAAGCCACTCTTTTGAAGAACTTGAACATTAGATATAGCAAGGAACTTATATATGTAAGTAAAATTTAAGTAAACTTTTTTGTTTTCTTTATAAAAGTTACATTTTTAACATTTTTAAGCAGGTAAAGTGTCATAGGATAACCATTAATTCTTTCTCAAGAGTTCATGTAAATTATCATTTCTTTTATTTTTAAAATTAAAATCTGTCTGCTACTTCTGAGCTTAAATTTGTTTTATTTTCTATTTTTGAATTTGAATGCCAGTTATGTTATTTTTTTTTTAAAATTCTAAACTTAAATTGGTAGTTGGTATGTTGAAATGAAAAAAAAATAAGAAAACCAACAAACAAACTGCTGTGTGGTGTATAAAGAAAAAAAATAACTGTTTGCTACCTATAATTTTTTCATTGCCTAATTCCTACAGACAAAAGTAGTCTGTATTACATTTTTGTACAGAAAATCTTGCTGACTAACATGTTAAAATCAGGGGGAAAATGTAAACAATCCACAGATTAAATTCCAATTTTCTCTATATAAATAGAAGATGTTTTTAAAATTTAAAAGAACAAATCTTTTTTAAAAAAAACAAGAACAAACAATGCAGACTGTCTTGCAAATAAGTTGTTCATCATAAATATAAGTGTTCTTTGTTTCCAGACCTATGTTGGCAGCATCCTGGTTGCTGTCAATCCTTACAAGATGTACAACATTTATGGCAAGGATGTAGTAAAGAAGTATGAGGGTCATGCCATAGGAGATCTGGCACCGTGAGTACAAATGTTTTTGGTTTTCTCCAAAACTACTGGATTTAAAAAATCAACAGTCATGAGATCCAGAGGTTTGAGTTCTCTTCTACTGGGGTGAGAGATAAATGATGTCTTATTGCCAGTTCATGTAATGAATTCTAAATGCATTTCCAGGCTTGTTCTTTTTTGTCAAGAATGATAATGTGGTAGGGTGGGGTTTATATTAGCATAACTGATAGAGCAACTAAGGTATTAAAAATGTATTATTAATATTGATGTTAAAAAGATATTTTTAAACATGAAGTTAAGATACCCACCCCTAAATGCTGAATTAGCATAACTCCGTTGTAAATAATTTGAAAAAAACATTGTAGCATTAAATTTTTGAAGAACCTATTGTTTAAATTAATAATTTTGGAAATAAATGAATAAACAAACAAATAACATGGTAATCATAAGAAAAGTAGTTTCTATCCTACTGTATATTAATGAAGGGGCAGTTGTTCAGATTATTTGATTATCAACAGTTATGTAGGGTGCTGTCTTCACAGCAGTTGGTTTGAACTATTGACAATGATAGTAAAAAAATTGTTATTGTGGATGCAGGACACAACTTTTGGCCATAGTTGTGGACTTATTGATGAAATATTCCCTATTTCATATGTATAAATCAGTTTGTAAGCATATTTAGTTATATATGTGTATAAACAAAGCTTATGGTTGTTAGAAGACCCATATATGTAAAAAAAGAAGAAAAATAAACTATTTTCCAGTTTTTATCATGCAACATTTTTCATTGAAATATCTTGCTTTATACTTAATAAATAAATTCATTAGTGAGACCACAAATATGGCTGTTGGTGTATACATTCTAATTTCTGCTTTATTAGAATCACTAAAAATGAAGAACTTTTAAGTATTTAATCTAGTTGTATCTTTTGTAGTCCAATAAATGTTTTTATTCCTTTGATGGCAACAAAATATTACAGTGGTTTGATCAGATTTGATTGGTCATTTTTCCTGGTTATTGTGCACTATGATGTCAAAAGAGTCATATTTGCATTCTCCTCTTGCTATTTTACAACTGAATTCAGAGTACTAAAGGTAATTATTGTAGAAATTTAACTAATTAATATAACAAAAAAAAAAGCTTAAATGATAGGGTTGGTTTTCTACAACTTCAGACATTTTCAAAATCTTTGCAGTTATTGTATCCTTTTCAAATGAAATTTATTTATTTGAATTTTTAAAATCATATTTACAATTCTTTAATTTTTATTTAAATATATATACTGTACACAAAAAATTTAGGATAGTGGATAAAAAGAAAATGCAATCTATTTCTTTTAAAATTCATTGTATTTTATGAATTACAAAACTGGCTTCATTAGTGAGAGATTAGTAGTCATCTAGGGTCTTTTATTACAATCACATGATATCACAGCACCACATACCACTTAGTGTACTTTGATAATTAAGAATAACACACTGAAGAATGTCCACACATGTTTGTACAGAATTCTAGCAACATAGCAGACTATGCTAGAATATCAGTTTTTTTTTTTGTCTGGTTGAAATTCTTTACAGCATAAAATACTGGTTTGATGGGGATTTGCATTTTCATCTTGGTCAATGAATTTCAGGATGAGCTGAAGAATGCCTGTCCACTTTTGGTCATTTTTCATAATGATTACTTGTGTTTCAAAGACATAATACCATTCTCTGGTTTGCTTCCATATATACATTCTGCCTTTCCCAAAACTGAGATAAAATTATGATACATAAAGGAATATTACATAGATCTATCTGACCCATGACTACCACCTATAGCTAACCATTACTGGGGTCTTTGCTGGTGGTCAAGTTTTTTTTTGCAATCACTCAAATGGACATGCCGGATCCCTGTGCAAAGGTTGCTGTGCGGCGCAGGTCCCTGAGACTGCCAAAGAGCTTCTTTTGCACTGAGGTCTCCTCTGCCCAGATTTGTCACCTAAGGCCATCATGTAGTGGGCAGGACTGCAGCAGATGTTCTGTTGTCATGCTGTCTGCCTGGCAGGGGCACTGGTCTGACTGGCCAATTCTGAACTTGGTAAAGAGGTGGTGGTTCATTCGATCGTGGCCGGTCCCCATCCTGAACGTGAGAACCTTCTCGGACCTGTAGTGGGCAGGACTGCAGCAGATGTTCTGTTGTCATGCTGTCTGCCTGGCAGGGGCACTGGTCTGACTGGCCAATTCTGAACTTGGTAAAGAGGTGGTGGTTCATTCGGTCGTGGCCGGTCCCCATCCTGAACGTGAGAACCTTCTCGGACCTGGTGAGCTGGTGATAAGGGTCATTTCCATTGTATCGTGGGTGTTTCTGCAGCCACTTGTTTTGTTGCTTTGCCTTAATGATAGTCTTGATTTCTTTGAAGGTGGTGGACCTGTAATTTTGTTCCTTTGTAGTGCCTTCCTCCACAAGAGTGTCTGTGGCTTCATTGCCTAGTATGTTGCAGTGGAAGGGGACCCACTGCAGGACAACTGTGTGGGTTCTGCACAGAGGGACTAGGGCGGATGACAGGTCATTCAGTTATTTGTCTCTGGCAGTGTCTAAGGCCTGCAGAACTGACTTTGTATCACTGAAGAACTGAAGAATACAACATTGTGGGTGGAGAATGGATTTACCAGCGAAAAAACTACTAAATGTTTCTCAGTCTATCGGCACATCATACCAGAAAATGCAAGAACAAAACAATAACTTGCAAACTTAATGCAGTATTGTTTTCAAATTTTTAGATGGAAATTAATGTAGCATCATTTTTAAAGGCTAATATATAATATTATAGAAAGATAAAAAGGAACTAATGATAAGAATTCAGCTCATATAAAATGAATAAACTTGCATGTTATTCTAAATATTGATGTACAGTAGACGCATCTTTTGAAAATTTACCTGTGGGAGCCTTCACACGTGATATCTGTGCACGGCATGTACAAAGTGATTGGTGAGCACATGGTAAGCAACATTTTGTTCACTAAAACTTCATTTTTACAATTTTTTCAACATTTTTCAAATTAAAACTTTTGAAAGTATGCAAATATCTACAGTGAAAAAAAAGACCTTGATTCAACGCACTTCAGAAGCAACAGATGGTGTCTGGTACTCCTGACATAAGTCCATGTTGAGTTATGTGAAAAAAATATTTGCTTGGGTGCCTTTTGCGCATGTGTCACACATATGGTCATTATATAAGATCATATGCAAACAGTATGTAAACATCCAAATTTAACAGACACCCCTATCTGCTATAAGTCTGTTAAATTGAAGTTTCACTATACATTGAAAAGAGGAGTTCTAAATGACAATCAATAGAACATCTGTCATCCTCGTTTTGTGGAAGCAGGATATTTGAGTATGATTTAAATACTGATGTAACTTATACATTGACAAATTCCAAAAAGTCTAAAAAAATTAGCTCTGTAGCTCACAAACTGGCATGACTTATAACCTGGAATACAGTATATGGTAAAAAGTGTGTAGAACTAACAAAATACATTGGGGATGGCAGTTTAAAAATGAATAGGTGTTTTTTGAAACAATAAAAAATATGCATCCACCAGAATCTGGAATTTTCCATTATATTATGATTATTTATTGATCTTTCTACTTTAAGGAAACTGTTCGATTTTTTTTTTCAAGTAGAAGATTGGAACAAGGTGATATTTGCAGATGAAAGTTTACTTAATCTTTTTTGGTAATCACAGTGCTTTGAGAGTCAGAAGGAAATTAGGTTAAAAATTTTAATCAAACTATTTTGCCAACCTAGAAGCATCCAGAAAGTGTCTATATCTGGGGTTGCTTTTTTTGTTAATGGTAAAGGTAGTTTGTTATCAAAATGAACATCAGTGAATACAAATTGGTATTTGAATCTTTTAAAACAGATATTGTAGAATTTTTAAGAAACTTCATCCTGATGGTAACTTTTGGTTTCACAACATAAGAAAATATGACACAGCATAGAAAGTCCTTTGGTTTAAGAACAACAATATGTATTGGTTTGAAGATTGGCCCTGAATTTTCTTAATTTGAATTCATTTGAGAAAATATGGCTAGTGATGTGACAAAATATTGTAAAAATCATCAAATGAATACAGAATAATTTGAAAAAGTCATTAAGGAGGCTTTGTAAAATATTTCATCATACAGGACATAAACTGAAACAATGTCAAGTAGAATGAAAACAGTCTAAAAATAAGGGTTACTGGTCAAAATATTTTTTAAAAAAAGACTAGTTTTAACTCATTATTGTTATAATTTTAGATTTTTTTAAAATAATACTTGTTAATAAATACTTGATAAAACCAAAAAAAGTTTTATTTGGATTTAAGCCTTCATGTTTAAATAATGCATAAAACTTTGAAAATTGTTGAGTGGGCCAAATTGACTGGCTCTGACTATAATGATATCATGCTATGGGCCTCTCTTGGGTTTTGCTGGTTTTTTTTTGGTATTGCTACATAATTTACTGATTACATACTGAGAATACATTAATCTTTTCCTCAATTGCTGCCTGCGTAGCTTCCATCTCAGTAACATTTACTTTCCGTTAAATGCTGTTGACCTAGCATGACAAGAAGTGCATAGTCTGCTTGGTTCTCCTTTACACCTAATTATGTTGGCACATTATGCAGAGAAGGAAAGTGCATTCCAGACCATTTATAGCAACATTGGCATGAGCTGCATGTGCAAAAATCAGTCAACTATTCATTATTTAATTCTGAATAGGCTATATAGGCATATCTCAAAGTGAGCCATATGGCTCCTTGATGAATCACAGTGCATATCTACATGGTCACACGAAGCATTTAGGCCGTGGGGGGGGCACAATGTCAGGCATATGATTTCCTTTATGGTATTGTAAATATTAGCACATTTTCAGTCTAACTGACAGTTAATAGTAGGCCCCTGTTCTTTGATTAGTTTCTTATGACTTACTGTGAGTAATATTATTGTGGTAAGCAACAAACTTCCTGGAGTTTGACTTGACCATGGTACACACACACACATATATATATATATATATATATAAAGCATATCAAAGTTTGGAGGGCCTCAGTTATATGTCACGTTATGCCTTTTATTTTTCTTATTTAGTCTTAGAGGAGCATTGGTGGTACAAGAGGTTTAAAATGGAGGCCATAGGCCAAAAAAGTTTTAGAAACCCTGGGCTCTACAATAATCCTGTATGAGAAAATTTGCATAATTATGATATTTTAAAAAAATTTTATACTGAAAAAGTTGATGTATTTCTTTGTCTGCAACGGTCAAACAACATATTGTGTAGGGCAGCAAACAGCATCTATTAATATGAATGTTCTAGAATAATTCACTTTTGTATTAAGAATCATTTGTTGAAATAAATGTTAAGATGTATGATAGTCAACTGATTTGGTTTTGTACATTGTTCAATTATTTGCTTTATTTTCAACTAGAATAAATGACTATATATATATATATATATATCTATATATTAAAAATAATGAATAACTTAACATCAGTTTGTTTACAGTTAATGGCCTATAAAGATAAAATAAATTGCACCAGAGAGACTGAACATGTAGTGATCACTAAATTAGCTCATGCATAGCTCCTTTCCTTTCTTAGGTTTGAGAAGTGATAATGTTCATTTATGCTAAATTACTCTATAATAATAATCAAAAAGTTAATTTATGTTTTACATCAGAACAAATTATAAAGAAATGTAGATGTTTTCTTTGCAGATTCAACAAATAATCTTTATAAGTATTGAATGACGTAAATACTGTTTTTCCAAACATTTTGCAATAATAAATCTAATGGTAAGTTAGATTCACAGTTGAGAATAATAACCTAAGTTTTATCTTTTGGCACTTTCTGATTGGTCAGTTTTTTCCCTGTAATTTTTTATCTTTTGTAAAGTAGTGTGCAAGGGCTTTGTTATAATGAGGTGGGACTCTAGATTTTTTATATTTTGTTTTCAGTTTCACAGTCATGCATGTTGAACAAATGAGTAATAATGTTACTATTTACAGCTTTTATATTTTTGATTTTCGTAGTCCTTTTACTAGAAAGAAAATCTCTTCCAAATACTGAGTCTTGCTTTGTCCAGATTGTTTGTTTTAATTAACCTCTTTTAAAATAGGATTAATGTTAAATTAAAATGTTTTAATCAAGTTGAAATTAAAAGTCAGACATTTAGGGTTAATGAATTCAGGTTCCCTTGCCTATGAGCAATTAAATCTAATAGTTACATTTTTAAAAGAAGAAACAAATGTAGTTGATTATTAGTAGGAAAATGAATTTAATGCATTGCTTTTGTGCAATTTATGTTTGGTAATGGATTATATTGACTATATTAAAATAGTCTTTTATTGTCATTGTTTTGCCTCATAACCAACCTTGTTTCTCCTGTTCACTTTTCTAGTTAATATTTATTCATTTCAGTTTATCTGAACTATATAATAACTGATCACTATGATTAAGCCTTTTGATCTACATAGTTAATAAAAGAATTATTAGAAAGACAAGCCGAAAACTGGTTTGGTCACTGGTCAACTGTACTTGATGTACTGAAGTTCTTAGTTAAATTGGCATGTTGGCACTATCCAGGAAAATTCAATATGGTTCTAGTGTTTGCAATGACATAGCAGCAATATCCACAGTTAGGGCATGATTTGAAAGTAGCCTTTATTTGTACTAGGCAGATTACTTGTATAGGGGCTGACTTTTGTAACAATGCTTTTACACTAAGTAGGTTAACAACGTTTTACACAGTGTACATAACATAACAAATTTATGTTAGGATTTAGTTTTTTTTTTTAATTATAAAGAGTTGGAATAAATTTGTTAGTTGTTGTGTAGTCAAAATATCATGGACATTTGTACTGTTTGATAACATGTTTCTATTTCTGTAACAAGCATATAAGTTTTGCTATAGTATTCATTGCCACTTGAAGACCTTTACAAAGGTCTTTAGAAATATAAATAACTTTGAGGATTATGGCTTGGAAGCCCTTAAATTCTCTCTGCTACATATCTCAAGACACAAGCTACAGCATATACCTGTAACTTCCCACTTGAGGATTAAATAAGTATTGATAAACCATAAATTCATTAATTCTTATAATACTGTATACCTATGTCGAGGCATTGTAACTCCACAAAGTAGGTGGGTGGGTGTGTGTGATTGCATGGAACTTGAAAAAAGTTGATAATTTTAGAAATGCTTGTTAATCACAATGAAACGAAAGCCAACACCCTGAACAAAAAAATTGGCACATTCTCTCTCTTTTTTACTTGTAAATGTTTTGGCATTTGTGCCTGGGTTCACTCATGAACTCTGACATGTTTTTTTTTTTGGCAGTTAGCCTTTATCTAATTTTTACCTAGAATATTTTCATATTGTTTCATACTCCATACAGCTTTGCTTTAATTAAATGATATAATGGCTTTTAAAATCTCCCTGAAGGTTATTATTTAAATTTATTTTCAGTATTACTTTAATAATTTATACATTATTATCATACTATTTATTTTACTTCAAGCTTGTTGTTATTACTTGTTTTCTGGTAGCCAGTGTTGTTGTTACATTTTCTTGAGGTAATTATTACTTGTTTCTGTGGAAACTATGGTTCTTACCATTTACATACATTATTATCATAGTATTTATTTTATCTCGAGCTTGTAGTTATTACTTGTTTTGCTGGTAGCAGTGTTGTGTGAGTCATCTTGTGAGAAGTTGGTGCTAAAGGTGCTAAAGATGAAGAGAAAGGTTTGCAGAAAGCAATGGCTAGAGATGGTTTTTCTACCCACAAAGGAAAATAATGTGCAACAAGTTACTTCATTGTTAAGGTGCTTAAACCAACTGTTTTAGCAGAATAATTTAAATAAAACTAGAAAGTGAAATTGTGCAGGTAGTTTTCAAAAATGTATTAGCTTAAAACCCCATTTAAAATCTGTATCTGTACCAGTCCAGTTGGTTGCTCTCAAAAAAATATTTTGATTACATGTGGTTGCTAAAAATGGCTGTTGATTTGCTTAAAGGGAAATTTACAGTAAAAAAACGTATATACAATATACCAATCCCATGTGGTGGGTTGGATGCAGGGTTTTCAATAAAAAGAAAAAGATAGAGACAAGTGAAAATTAGTAAGAGAGAAGAGCTCGAGTAGCACAATCATTTTTAACAGAGGTACAGAAAGCTTTGATTTTCCAAAACATTCAATAATTAAAGTGGGTTTGAAGTAAACATAATTGTGTGCACAAACTAATCAAATTTTTAAACTAAATATTACTACATGACCTGTCCAGCATCTGTGTTTTATTTTCAACTAATTTTCCTTTAAATGTTTTTATTTATTTCAGAGATTTGAATGTTTAATTTGTTAAAATCTTCCTTCTGAAGATGTAAAGAAGGAAAACAAAAATTAATTAAAACAGTAGGTCAGTTCTAATCAATAGTTTCCGTTTGTTTTCTTTTTTAGCCATCTTTTTGCCATTGGTAGTGCATCATACACAAAAATGTTGAAGGACATGGACAGTCAAGTCATTGTCATTAGGTGAATATGAATTATTATTGTTAAAAAGTATAGACTATGACTTTAGTCAGACCAATCAATGAAATATCCTTTATACGTGTATGTTTTGATGGAAAATGTTTTATGATCAGTGTTTCAAATGAACTTGTTATAATTTCATATTTGCTCATTTATACTTTTAACAGTCATATGCTGATATATATGTTATTAATGCACTAATTAATTAATTACAGTACATGAAAATAGGATATTTTACTGATGAGTGAGAGAGAGAGAGATTATTTTGCTCTTGTCAGCTTCTTGATTTGATGATGGACTAAATGAGATGTAAAATGTCAGTCTAGGGCTGATTTTGTTAAATCCAATTTTAGTGAAGAAATTTATGACATCTTTTGTTTTTTCTTACAAGAATATTCTTATTTATTTTTAAATGTTTGTAGTTGTTAATAATAATTATAATAATAAGTTGTGGATAGAGGGCTTTAAAAATGTTTATATTACTGCCAATCATTTACATGTTTATCTGGTGTACTGGGTGGGAGGAAAAGTACACAAAAGACTCTGAATACTGACAATCTGGAGGTTTCTCAGCTCTGGTTTTTTTTCAGAGTGAAAAAAATTAGGGAAAGGTTGAGAGTGTTATACAGGACATAGATGTTTTGAGAACAGTGAAGATTGCTTCTATTTAGTGTAATTTAAGATTTCTTCCAAGGTGGTGAAAACAAACATGCAAGCAAATAAAATTCTTTTTTGTTTTTACACCATAGGCATAAAAATACTCATAGTGTGAAAATTTTGGGAATTTTATAGTTTTATTTTTTTTTTAAGTCTGTAAGGAAATGAGATTTCACCCTTTAAGAGAGTTTTATTATATGAGGAAACAGTTGATAGAGATGAGTATTCTGCATGGAAATAGCACTGTTTTGCTTGTTGTAGTGGTGAGAGTGGTGCTGGGAAGACAGAGAGCACAAAGCTAATCCTGCAGTACTTGGCTGCCATCAACAAGAACAGCAACAATCTGATTGCAGACCAAATTCTGGAAGCCAATCCCCTTCTAGAGTCATTTGGAAATGCAAAAACCATCCGCAATGACAACTCTAGTCGCTTTGGAAAATACATTGAAGTTTACTTCAAGAGGTAGGAACCTTGAAACTGAAACAAACAAAAAAATGTGTATTTGTTTGTTTGTTTTTTGTGCTACTTAATATTCTATAAGGATTTCATATGAAATGCAAAAAAAAATTGATTAATTTTTTAAAAATTATTATTGTGAATGTAGTACAGTATATCTTGTTAACTATCATAACCAAATAAAATCATGTGGCATTTGAATCAACTTCCCATTACTGATGGAGGAGTTATTAATTTTTACACAAAATAGAAAATAAACATGATAAGTAACTTGTCTTGCTTTTATTGATAGAATTTTCTTTTTACGTGCTAGTCAGATTTCATTCAAACCAACACCAGCTGGTGGTATAGCTGTAGCATACTGCTAGTGTATGGACATATGGATTTTCTGGTTTGAACCTGTTACTCTGTGGTGATATTGAAGTCATTGGTTTATTCATTTAATTACAAGAGGTTTGCACACAAAAAATTTTAAAAATCTATAAAGAAGTTTAAATTTGTATTATTTTCTTTAAGTTCTTTGTGCAAAAGTGTGGTAAAAGGAAAATATTTTTGTAATACTGGTATTGTGGTATTGTATATTATTAAGTTTAAATGTAGTAGTAGTTATGAAATGTTTAACTGTTTCAATATAAACAAAAAAGGCATTCATGTTTGATGCTTTATTTGGAAACACAATGAATAAATCATATAAAATGGCCAAACACTCATAACAAATTT
The DNA here is from genome assembly GCA_018389105.1 of Nautilus pompilius. Taxonomy (NCBI): domain Eukaryota; kingdom Metazoa; phylum Mollusca; class Cephalopoda; order Nautilida; family Nautilidae; genus Nautilus; species Nautilus pompilius. The sequence continues at coordinate 2,224,295 of JACATO010000588.1, forward strand.
ATCTCAACTGTAAGCAGATATATTGTAGATTAAAAGTAGAAAGTGATAGTTTCACAAATTATAGTATAATAACAGGGTAAAAGAGAAACCAACTGTTGTGTTATGAAAAACTGGTCATTTACTCATGATTGTGTGATTACAATAAAAGTTTCTGTCTCCTCTTTTGTGATAAAAAGGTGTTAATATTCAATGGTCATGCTGGAAGTAAGGATCACTAACTAATTACAAGTAAATCACTATTCAGATAAACCTGTAATTTTCATATGTACTATTATGATACCTTATGGGAATATCAGAACCAACCAGAAGAAATAGTATTACTTTTTCAGATTTCAAATGAGTTTATCCATATGTGTTTTATTATCAGATGCCACAGTGGCCTGACTGAATGTGGATTATTCTTATTGTCAGTTTCCACTGTTGAAATGTAAAGATCAGCTTCACAATCATATAACTAATGCTAGACTCACCAGACACATTCTGTAATTGAACATGAACATTTTTAGGTCTTGCACTCTCTTTTTGTAGGAACAAAATCATAGATTTGTTTGGATAGTGGTTTTCCAGTAATTAATTAGGGTTCATTACTTTTAGTACCTCGTGTGTTTGTGAGTGTGTGCATGCATACCACCAGCGAAAAATTTCTAAGTTTATTAAATGTGAGTGTGGACAATATGCTGACCGACATTATGCTGCCCAGTCGTATCAAAACACACGTTCTGAAACAACCATAGAATGAGGTAAATTAATGATTGAAATTCATTGCAGTGAATCATAGAGAATTAAAATCATACAAGTAATAAATTATGAGCAATTTCCCTCAGATATGCAAGTCCATCATTGGTATAGTTGGAACTAGTTTTTTCAGGTGGTTATTAGTTAGGTTGTACCTTTTGTTTTGTGGCTTTGTGTTCAATCCTATTGCAGCCTGCTCAGTCAAAATTTCATTACTAGCTTGTTCTTTCCTTAGTTTTATGATGAGCCTACAAATTGATGGGTGTGTGATCACCATTTATTGGTTAAAAGCTCGGTGCAGTGCCAGCTCTCCAGAGAATTATAGGTTCAGGGGCAGATTGTATTGGACTCTGCTGTTGATCCACTTTCAAATCTCAAACATGGGTCGCCTCCCCCACTCGAGTAACAATACCTAGCCAAGTGTATTCAAAATAGGCCAAAAAGCCTGCCGTTCTTTCATCATTTCGCTATTGAGAGAGGCTATCAGAGCATTAAATGTGTTAGTGACATCATTTGGTGGAACAAATGCAACTGCCTGTATACTTTTAATCACTAGAACATTTTCCAGTTCCACATATCACGCTCGCAGTCCAAGAGACTGAATATTGTGTCACAAACTGAGTGAAGTGGAAAAAGTTTCCAAAAGCTGTGGTGGTTGGAGATGCTTTCTGATGGTGTTCAGTACTGCTCGTTTAAAGCCAACTGTAATTGACTCAGGATTCATGTTTCTAATGTTCTTCATGTAACTGAATATGACATATGTATCCTCATTTTTGTTCTTTGTTACACAGTACAGTCGTCCCTCGCCATGTCGCGGTTCATTTTTCACGTTCTCACTGTATCGCGGATTTTAAAATTGTATATATCTAATTTTGTATCGTGGATTTTTCGCTATATCGTGGGATATTGCGGTATATAGGTATTTTTATATATTTATTATTTTAATTATTTTTGTGGTAAAATAAGCATTTTCTAGCCTAAAAAATTGAAAACAATATAAAAAATATAAAAAATATTAATTAAAACATATTAAAAGAATATTAAATCGAAATAAAATACGTAGTGTACAGCAGATGAGTAGACAAAGACTTGCACGTATGGAAAATGCAGCTACGGCCACTTCTGCTTGAGCTAGTTTGCCCACGTGAGATTGTACACGGCACACTATTGGCTGATGGATGGGAGGCGACCAACCAGAGCAATGTGTCCTCCGATGTCACCCAAACGTTCTGCGCTTTCTAAGGCTTCTGGCACCGAACCCAAGCGCCAGAGGAAGATGCTTACCATCGCAGAAAAGGTGGAACTCCTCGACATGCTAAAGGAAGGGAGAAGCTACGCAGCTGTAAGCCGCCATTACGGGATCAATGAATCTTCGGTTCGCTACATAAAGAAGGACGAAAAGAATATAAGGACAACGGCAGCAGTGTCTTTTAACAAGACTGCGAAGAGGGCGGTAACTTCCCGCAATAAGGCCATTGTGAGGATGGAGTGTTTAAGAGCATAGGAAGTGTTTATAAGAGTGTGCGAAAGGTTTATAAAGCCTTATAATATATATAAATAATAAAATAAATATAAGGCCGCTACTTCGCGAATTTTTGCCTATTGTGGGGGGTTCTGGAACCTAACCCCCACGATAGACGAGGGACCACTGTACACCAAGGGCAGAGCACAGCTTTCGTCAATAATAACATGGACAGTGTACAGTTGGGTTCCTAAAGGTGCACTGTCAAATGTGCCATTGGGAAACCAGCATGGCTTGGTGGACAAGAGATTTAGATTTTTAGATGTTAGTAGACCACTTGCTCAATTTCAAATACCAAAAAAATTTGTTCCTCTCTGGTCATGAGTTTTAGATCTTTGCTTATAGGGTCACTATTGGGGGTTGTCCTCTTCCATCTGATTGTTTGTGCCAATGTTTCCTTTTTAGGCAATGAACCAACTGTGCTCAGAGGGAAATTTGCTGTACAGTTGTGTATGATGTTACTAGTAGCTTCCTCAGATTGTACAGCTTGTTTCTTCATTTCTTGTACAGATTTTAGAGCATAAATGTGTGCTTATCTGGTGGATGTGTGTTCTGATGGAGTACCTTGGATGGCATCATTAATTGTCTTCTTCCACTGCAGCCTTTCTGCTTTTTACATCTCCAATAAGTTTGCCTGTCTCTTCCTCTGTCAATAGCATAGGCATAGCCTTCATAGAGAAACTTCTTGCCATTGGTCTCAACAAACTCCATACTTTTGTTGGGTTGTGCCAATCTGCTTGGCAGTATTATGTTGCACCAACCAGCTTGGAAAGTGAGTGGACTCCCAATGAGAGAAATTTATATGCAAACCAGCAAGCAGTGGTCAAGGTTTCCCAAGCAGACAACAAACTGTCTGTCAATAGTGGCAAGATGGGTGATGTCATTATTTCATACACTAGTCTTTGAATAGCTTGGGACAATGTTACTATTACATTAGCTTGATCATGTCGCAATGGTGTCATGATACTATTACATCAGCATGTTGACATGCTGTCCTATCAGCTTTATGCTTCAATGATGGGCTATTTTTATTTTTAGTGAATGTATAGCGGGGACCACCTGTATTTAGTCTTTGTTTGTCTGTTTGTATGAATGTATGAATGAAAGTAAAATGGGAAGTTGAAATGTTTTTAAAAAATATCATATTTAAAATATTTGACAAAAATATTTCACTCAAGAAAATGTGTAAAGTGTAAAATATGATTTTCTGTCCATTTTATCTGTTTGTTGGCATAACACCTGTGCCTGTTGGCATAAAATCCAGCTACCATTAGTTGTCTTTTTTTTTTTTCATCCATGAATTGAATCATACATTCCCTATGTTATAATAAGAAATAAACATATTTGTGTTTTCTTATTTTTTCTTTGCTTTTTTTTTTTTTTTTTTTTTTTTACAGTGGTTCAATTGCTGGAGCAAGAATATCAGAGTATTTGTTGGAAAAATCAAGAATTGTTAATCAAGTAAGAATATATATATATTGTGTGAAGAAATTATTTTTATAAAGTTTTACTCTGTTTTTGATTTTAGTTTTCTTTTTATACTATGCCAAGAGTACATCACTTACGGTATTGTCTCTAATAGAACAGACTGGTTTTTCATGCTGTACCAGAAGCAAATGAAAGAAATATGAAATAAATTAATTGAAGTATATTGGTTTGCTTGCTAGTTTCTCTACATTGTGGCATCTAAGTACTCCAGTTTCCTCTTACAGATAAACAGAGGGGGTGCTAGCTAGTAAGGTCTTTCTTATCCTGGACATGACTTGAAACTGCATTTTGTGCCACAGTCTTTGACATTTGACCCCCACATGGAGTTATGCATGTGTATGCGTGGATAAATCTTGAGCCAACTTTACTTAAATTAATTCACTGAGCAGTTATTACTCACACATTGTGAGAAATAGCAGCCATCATCATGTATGATGCAGCAACCATGAACTATGTTGATGATGTTGTTGTGACACTATAAATGAAGAAATACTTACTCAGGTACATCCAACTTCAGACCATGCGGAAAATGTAATCCTCAACAATATATTGCTTGATATTATATCTTTTGTTTAGTAAAATGGTTTTTGTAGGAAATTTTAACACTCAGTGCCACATGTTATTAAGTTAGATAAGTCCAGTTATCAACTATAAAATATGCTGCTGATGTGATATGTGACCAAAATGGGAAGAAAGCAGCATTCCTTCTAAGTGTAATGCTTGTTTTTAGTTGTTAGAGTTGTCTTGCAGAGCACTAGGGAAGTTGTAAAACAGCATGGTAGGTGCAGATTACTGTTAAAATCAGCTCTGAATGAAAGTTCATTGCTACTGCACTAGTATTGATGTGAATAATTTTGAGTGAAATTAAAATGGGAAATTAGAACATTGTTGAGCATAATGGTCTGGATCAGTGCTTCTCATTCATATTAAAAATGAAAGTCTTGTTACTCCCATCAAAAGGACTGTAACATGGATATAGGGTGGTGCAAGGTGTAATGCATCATGCAAAAATGGACTATATATATATACAAGTGCTCTATTACATACCAATCAGGGAGGAGCCTCTTTAATGATCCAGAAGGTCAGTATGACAACCATCATTTTTATGACACAAAATGATCTGGCACCATGTCCTATGGGATATTTTGCATGGCATAGTCTTGTTGATTTGTGTAAATGCAGCCCTCACAGCCTTCACAAAGAAGAATCTATTACTGTCCACACTTCTTATTAATGATATCTAAACATACTACTTCAAAGAAAAATGTTGGAGTAACAAGACTTTCGGACCACCCTGTACATAAAAAAAAATGAATAAATAATACATTTTCAGAAATGTCATACTCATTTTTCAGGCATAGCTAGGAAGTTTTTTTTTTTAGGAAAAAATGAAATCTGACAAAAGTATATGTTATTCTTTTCAACCTCTCAGCATTAAATTTGAGGCTAATTATAATGATATCTTACTTACATGCAACTACCATGGCCAGATGAGGAACTGATCTAGAAATATCATAAACATTTCGCTAATCACAGATAACTGGAACTTTATTATGAAATGAAAATTATTTGTAATTCCTGCATTGGGCTTCCATCTAATCATGTGATGGTGCTTCACTTCTCAAAAAGAAAACAGAAGGAAGTTGTTGCCCTTAAAGATCATTCTTATGGTTGGATGGTTGAACCCATTCAGGCATGTACACTGTACTTTGACAAGCTCTAGATTATAGACACTTCTCTACTTATTAGTTACTGATGTGTATATATATATATACATATATATTCAGACCCATGTTTCTATTGCTGTTTTCAATATTATTAAAACAAAACATTTTTGAAACAATTACTGATGATTTATCATTATTTTACAATCATCAAGTAATTTAAATTTGTATTGGTAATTTTTACTGTTAATAAATATTTCAACAATGTTAAATGAATTATTTAAAAAAAAACAAAAGAAATATTTCCGAAACAAATACAAGTGTCTTTAAATAAAAACAAAAAATTGAAGAAAAGTTGCATTATAATTGTTTTATTTTGTTTATTTGTTTGATTTTTTAAAAACTTTCTAGCCATAAATAAAAAATTTTTAAAGGCTGACAGACTAATAACTGGGAAATTAAAATTTTCATTTACTTGCTTGCCTGGAAAATTTGTGTTCATATCCAAGAGATAATTTTCAGTGTTTAGCAAATGTCTTTAATGGTTTTCTGGTGGTGTTTTGAAAAAAAATTGATTTGCATTCTGCTCAAAATTAAATAAAATGCTTAAATATTTATTTTCCTCCTTGTTTGTTGGCCCCTAATAATTGCTCATGTTGTTAAAAAGGATGGTTGCAGTAAGATATTTTATTGCATGTTTTATGTGCTGAGTTTTTTTTGTCCATTATGTTGGCAGCTTGATTAAAATAAGACTATTTACCTATTGCAGCTGTGTGTTTGGTTTTGCATGTACAGAAAATGAAAAAAAAAAGTAATCAACAGGATAAACTAAAAAAATTTTTTTAAATAGACAAATTGATAAACTTTTCAAAGCTTTTTAGGGAAGACTACTAGTAGTATACTGGTTTCTTATTGTTTTCTATTGTCTTGCTTTTTCCCAGGCAGTTGATGAACGCAACTATCATGTCTTTTATGAGATGCTAGCAGGAATGCCAGAAGAAGAAAAGAAGAAATATGGTTTGCAGTCAGCTGAAAAATACTTTTACCTCAATCAGGTGGTTAAAATAATACTTGATAGCCTATTAGGTTGACTTACTAAAATTTTCAGAAATGTTAATCAGTTTATTTGAGTTTCTTGAAAGGTTGAACTCAAATTTTGAATTAGTATTATAATTAATTAATTTTTTGTCAACTAATCATATAAAACAAATGTCATGTCTTGTTTATTGCTGGCAACATGAATCTCCTCTGAGCACTCTGGTTTCCTCCCTCTAGTATGAACTTTTGATAGGTTCATTTATTGAACTGCAACAATCAAAAATAACTTACTGTCTTGGAAGGACTTGGCATCCCCTCCCACCAAGTACTATTTTGGCCAAGACTAATGACAAGATGTCTGGTTGCCATGACACAGTGCAACACACTCACAAATTGCAAGTAAATTCAGTAGTGTCAGTCAACAATGGTTTTGCATCATCTCACAAGAATAAAGATGGAAATTTTCTCATGTTAAATACTGTAGAAGTTTTATATATGCTCATAATTTTTTTAATGGTGCATACGACAATGATCCCATTTGTGTAGAAAGCTGTAAAATGTACCCCTTTATTGTTAACATTTAAGGTTTTATATAAATGAATATAGGTTCATTGTTAAAGCTGTAAAGCATTAGCATCATCATTATGAGTCTTTAGAATGTTGTATGAGGTATGTGATTTCCTCAATCAAAGGACTGCACCTTCACTTTTTAATTATCATTGAAAAAGGATTTGTTTACTAAATACTGATAGATATATTTATTGATAATTTGTTAAACTGAATATGGTTTTAATTATTAAGTGGTTGTGTGGATTGACCATTTTTGCTTCTGTTGTATGCTTTTATTAATAAAAAATGTACTATAGTGCTGGAAAAAATCATGGAAACTAATTCCATACCAGTCTAAATTGGTGGAGATGCAAGTTTTATTATGCAACATGATGACAGTTGTATACTGCATATGACAATTTAATACATAAATCAACCTGCTGCACTCCAATTCATAAAAAAAGTCATCAAACACCAATAGTCTATAAATACGAGGTCTGTCGAAAAAGTATCCGACTTTATTTTTTCCTGTGGGAAGTAATGACATTAGGGAGGCAAAAGTGTGCATAGTGGAGCTGCATGCTTTCATGTGCATGCATGGTTTTTGGTGGGCTTACTGGATGCATCAGTCACTGTCAGGCAGCCAGCGTGTGAGGTGCTGTACTACTTACTCGTCGCATTCTCATTTCGCCAATGATGACAGAACGTGTGGAGCAAAGATCTTCCATCAAGTTTTGCCAAAAGCTTGGAGATACCCAAGCAGAAACAATTTGCAAAATTCAACAGGTTTTTGGTGACAATGCGTTGGGTGTTACCAAAATAAAAGAATGTTACAACAGGTTCAAAGATGGCCGCACATCGGTGGAGAGTGACCAGCGTTCCGGGAGGCCGTCAACAAGCCACAATGCAGTTGTTATCGAGAAAGTGCAGAAATTGATCATGGAGGATCGTCATTTGACGATGCGGGAAATTGGTGACGAGGTTGGGATAAGTAAAGATTCTGCACATGCAATTTTAAAGGAGGATTTTGGGTTGCGCTGGGCCAAAGCTGCTTTCTCAGGAACAATAACTTTGTCTTGAGGTTGCGCAGGACCTGCTGGATACTGCCAACAAGGATCCTGTGTTCCAGAATACCGTGATAACTGGAGATGAGATGTAGGTGTCAGGTACGACCCGGAAACCAAAGCTCAGTCATAGTGGAAACACCCAACATTGCCAAGGCCCAAAAAAAGCACGTCAGGTCCGGAGAAAAATCAAGGTGATGCTGACTGTTTTCTTCGACTACCAAGGCATTGTGCATCACAAATAGGCACCAGAAGGACAAACGGTTACAAAGGAGTGATATCAGAAAGTCCTCTGATGTCTTCGTGATGCAATTTGGCGCAAGAGACCGGATCTGTGGACCTCGCAAAACTGGCAGCTGCATCATGACAATGCTGTGGCTCATTCGTTGTAGCTGATCCAAGGTTTCTTGGCAAAGAAAGGCATTTTGCTCATTCGCCAGGCTCCCTACTCTCCAGACATGGCTCCTTCTGACTTCTGGTTGTTCCTAAAAATGAAGACGCCACTGAAAGGCTCCCTCTTTGATAGCTGAGAGGACATCATGCGGAATGCGATGGCAGAGTTGAGAGCCATTCCGGAAGAAACATTCCAAACGTGCTTCGAACAGTGGAAGGATCGCTGGGTTAAGTGTGTGGAGGCACAAGGGGCCTATTTTGAAGGGGATTAGCAATTGAACCCCACCAAGTACGTAACTTTTTTTTCCCAGCCTAAGGTTGGATACTTTTTCGACAGACCTCGTATGTCCCAAGGATGTTTTTATCAATACAGACATGTATTATACTGACAACTGTTGTTAGGAATTGAGATGAGTTGGGTTAATGCTGGTTGCTGTACAGGAAAACGGGTTTCATGTTTGTTTTACATTGTTACTCATCAAAGCCATGCTGTGGCAGTGTCCAACTATTCAAAAATGTTCAGTATTATTTTAAATGTCTTCAATTTAAATCATAAATTTATGACTGGTATACGACATGGTTGCGCTAGTGGTGTGTGAATAGCAATTATCCTGGGTTGAGAGTGCTCTCCTCAAAACCAACACTCATTTTAGAAGTTTTTAGCATAACTTTTCTTAACAAGTCACTCTAAATGCTCAATTGTATTCACAGCTACAATTCTCTCTGATTTGTTCTAACTAATTAGTGTTGTATATCTGAACTTTCTGGTTGCTATTTTAATATCATTTTAAAAGGCATTAGGATTTTTATTTTCAAAAAATATTTTTAAAAATATTGACTGCTTTTAAAAATGGAGTTATGCTTGTAAATATCAATATTTATTGCTGATAATTGTTTTTAGTTGTAGATTTGTGTTATTTATAGAAACTATTTTAAACTCATTATTTTTATTTTATTTGTTTGTCAGTATTATCTCATTTATTTAAAAGAAGTGACTATAGCAGAATAAAGAAAATTGAATAATAATTTTAAAAAAAAGGAAACTATGCATTTTGGCACAACTCATTTGAATTTTGATTCTCCTTTGAATGAAGTATAGTAATACTCCGTTGAAAGCTGATTCGCTATTAAGCTCTTGGCTTTGGCTTTTTAAAAAAATTCAATAAAGAAATTGTGAATTTGAATGAACCACATGCACCCACCATTTTAGTTTACATTTGCTCAGCCAATGATGAGTGGCATATTAGAGTGCTCAGAGCCAATCAGCACTTAGCTGCTTTAGCTTAGATTTAAACATACCTACCTTTTTCTTGTCATTGCTCAAGAGGGTTGGTGCTTACCACAACAATGGTGTCTTCAGCACTTAATAAATGATATTGCAATGTATTGTGCTTGCATTTATCTTTGTTTATTCCTTAATCAATTGTCTTTGTGTACCAGTAGCCAAATTAAGTTACCATGTATCACTCATAGGTAAAAAATAACACTGTTGGGAACGTATCTCCATATCAACTGTTATAATGACCCCATTGAAAACTGATTTGATTATAGCTCTCTTCTCCAGGAACACACATTGAGCTTTCAATGGGATATTGTTGTATTACATACCTCATTTGTGGAACCATAGCATAATACAGTAGTAGATTGTAGATAAAATACATCATAGTTATCAGAAAAAAGACATTATTAGGTTATCTAGGATTTCAGTTTTGCTTTCATGGTCTCAAAGTTGATTAAGTAAAATAAAATATTTTTTAAAATGTAGAACTAAATTAACATATTTATTAAATATATATAACACTCTGGAATTAATAAATATTAATATAATTATAATTTATATGTATGTATATATATTCTACAAACTTGTGACAAAATTTTTAGTCAGAATGAATAATGTTAACTTTGATGTGGTGTTTCAAAAATGTTGCATACATTCCTTTATTTTAAAATAATAACAAAACTGAATTCTGTTTCAGGGAGGGAACTGCACAATAGAGCATCGAAATGATGACGAGAATTTCCATACCCTCATGGCTGCAATGAATGTTTTAAAAATCAGTCGAGAGGAAAAAGATACCATTAAAAAGTTACTGGCTTCTGTCCTGCACCTGGGAAATATCTACTTTGTGAAAGTAAGTTACACCATTTTTTAAATTAAAAAAATTTTTTTGTTCTTTACGTAACTTAATTTCATTTATTTTATAAATGTGAAGTTTCATATGATGTCTCTTATATTAAGCAGATAGTTTTTTTTCAACTTGAATTTTCTGTTGCTGATCTTGTTTTTGACAATAAATTTATATCTCTTTTTGGCAAAATCAGCTGATAAACAGAACGTTGTTTTTTGAGAATATTTATGAAATCTTTGTTGCAACATAAAAAAGAATTTTCTATACATTGATTTTTGCCAATTGCTTACAGAACATTAGCCATGAAATCAATATGGCAGATGGAATAAAATGCTTGAATTTAAAAAAAATAAATAAATAAAAATTTTGCTGGAAAGAAATTGTGCTTTAAAAATTCTAGCCTTTCCCTTCCATTAGTATGAAAACAAAAGAATTAGTCTTGGATCTTGAAAATTTGCAGACATTTTACTTACTTTTGCTTGTAGGTAGTCATGAGCTTTCTTAATGATAAATTGTGGGAAGATTTGCTAAATTATTGGTGTACAGAAACCTCACATACATGCATAGTCGTGTAAGCATGAAAAATAGAAGAATTGTCTGTATGTCTCTCTGTTGGTCTCTCTCATTCTCTTTCTCTCTAGAACATTTAGATACAAAAATTTGCTTTGTTGAGAATGTAATGGTTAAAGCAGCAGCATATGGGATTCAAAACAAGTTCATTCAGCAATAATTGAGATAGTGGAGATGTACATATTGTTTAGCTCTAGTAGAACTTGATTGAAAGCTGATCACTGAAAATCCCATCAGACTTTATATTACAACTGCTATAATGTTTTTAATTTTTTAAGAAAAATAAAAAACTGAAGGTCTCTGCCTATATTTAGTTTGAGAAAAGACTGCATATTATTTCATTGTGTGAGTGTTCAGTGATGACAAAAGGGTTTTTTCAGACTTGTTTTTTAATACATCATATTGAACGCCATGCTTCTACATTTTCAAGACAAATATCGAGAAATGCAAAAAAATAATATCTGTGTATTTTTCTATTGCCATTGATATTTCTCTTTGGAACTTCTAAAAGTAATGATGAAAATAAATTTCGTAGTGTTATTTATATTTGACAGATTTTTAAAAAAACAGTTGAATGGGTCAATTTAGTAGTGATCCAGGCATCATTTTGTAATATTGAGAAGAAATAGAAACTAAGTGTTATTCTCTAATTATTTTAAACACTGGTTATTTATTCTTTTTCTCTTGACTAAAAAGAATCAAAACATTTGTAATAAAGTTTGGATGTTGTTGGTTTCTTTTGCAATAAATTGACTTGTCAATTAGTATGATTTCTACTTGTTATGGGCTATTTCAAAACAAAGTTTTATTGATATGTAATAGAATGCAAAATTTGTCCACTCAGCTAAACATATGGAGAAAATACAAAATTTAATTTCAGAGAAGATAATCTCAAAATATGATAAGTAGTGGACCATAGAACTCTACATTTATTTATTCACTTATTTGTTTTTAACTGGAGATTTAACTTCGGGTTGATTAAAGACTTTGTTATTAAAACTTTTTTTATATATATACATTTCAAATGGAACTTTGAAAGGGCACATTGATCAGTCTTTCTTTCTCAATATTTGAATGTGTAAGGACTAGATAAAACAGTAAAAAATGTACAAAATAGGGACAAATGAAAAGTTTATTTGGTAAAGTAAAACTTAGAGCTTCAAGAATATTTTGATAAAAAGAAGAAAAAACCCTTCACCCTGACTCTTTCATAAAATGAATTTTTAATATTCGAAATGATAGTTGATAGATTCATTTTAGGGAAACTCAAGATATGTGAACATTGTAAGATTGGGAAGGTTTAGTGCTGTATTTATTGAAGTTACTAAAAATATATTTGATATTTTTTCACATATTTATTTTGTGAATATTTGGTATATTAATAAAACTACATCTTCTGTATACATGTATGTGTTTTAGTAAAGATGTAAATAATGTGCACATGCAAACAGATTAATCACACAGTCATGCTTGCTTATTATTTTTCATTATTTCATACAGAAAGAAAATTCAGATTCTGTTGAGCTGGGAAGTGATGCTGAAATTAAATGGATTTCACACTTGCTCCAATTATCTGAAAAATGGCTTAATCAGGCTTTGACTTCTAAAGTTACTGTAAGTCTAATATTATTTCTCTGATTTACTTTGTATATTGAAAATCAAGTATTACTTCTCTTTAACACTTTCTTTTGCTAATACTGTTTGTGCATGATCATTTTTAAAGTCAAATTTTTGTTATTTTTTGGACTTTAGATATCATTTCTAATGTAATGTGATTGTGGATTCACATATTCATTCTTTTCATGTCATTGGACTAACAGCATCCTCAGCAACCACTGTTTGTAGCGCTCAGAGGAAGTTTAATCACACTGAAAATTGCCAGATAGGAAATTCATAAAACCGGCATTTTATATAACAGATTAAAGATTTTGTTAATTGTGTTAATATATCTATAATCAATTCAGTTAAATTATTCAACTAAGATTCACAGTATAATTCCATTATAGTGTAGTGATTATGATGAAACAAGCAGTATGATATATTTTATATAAACAATAAATTTACTTTACCAGTTGCTAATCTAGTTTTGAATATATTTCCACATAATACTTTATAGCATGTCTGAAACTTCACATTTAAAATTTTCTTTTATCAATTGTGCTAAAACAGGGTGGTCGAACTCAAATAAGCAAAGGGCCATTATTGATCAGGTTTATGCAAGTGAGGGCCACTCTCCAAAAAAGTTTGATTAAAAAAGATATTTATTAATACTTATACTAATAGAAAATTGTATTTACTACAGTGGCTAGTGCGAAATTTGAGGTTTTTTTTTTTAACTAATTCTACAAAATCAATTTCTAAGTCAGTTAGTGCAACTCTGACACATGAAGCTAGTGTTTCATCATCTAGCTGATTCCTCTCTTTTGACTTTATTTGGTTCATAAGAGAGAAGTTGCTTTCACAAACATAGGTTGAAGAAAACATTGAAAGCATGTGAAGTGCAAAGTTATTTAGTTCAGGATATGATTCTGCATTTACCAGTTTCCAAAATTCTAATGGATTGTCAAGGTTTTGAGAAAGAAGAAAATAATCTTCTTTCAGCTCACATAATTCCAACTGCAGTTGAGCAGGTGCCTTATCCACTTCTATAGTAAAGGGATTGCTCAGTATCTTAAGGTCATCCTGAATTATTTGGAAGTCCTGAAATCTCTTTTCAAATTCAGTAGAAATATCACTAAGTATGGAAACGTAATCTGAAAAGTCAGTTTCTTTATCAGCAAATACTTCCTTGCAGCTTGGAAAGTGTGTCAAATTGTTTTCCTTTAATTGTGGAATGAATAGTTTGTTCAACTTCAATTTGAATGCATCAATTTTACCCACAAGATAACAGATATCATGATTTCTTCCTTGAATTTGTTTGTTCAGAACATTCAGGTATGAGGTAATGTCAGTCAAAACAGCTAATGCAGATATGAAATCTGGATTTTTCAGGTCATTCTCAAATTGAGTAGTGTTAGCAGATATTTCACTTTCAAAGAAAACAAGAATTTCATTTCTCAATGCAAAGAACCTCTTCAAACAATCTCCAGCACTTAGCCATCTTACATCACAGAAAAGTGACAAATCTGGATAAACAGCATTTACCTCTTCTAAGAAATTTCTGAATTTTCTGTGAGTTAAAGCTCGAGCACCACCACGAATAAAATTAACCATTTTAGTGATAGACTTCATTACAGGATGCAGTCTGGCAGACTTGGCACAAAGAGCTTCTTGATGAATTATACAGTGGTGTACTGGAACTAAAATATTGTTTTTTCTCAGCTCACCCACAAATCCAGTTTTCTGGCCACACATAGCAGGTGCTCCATCAGTACAGACAGAAGAAAGTTTTCCATATTTAAAATCTTCATTTATAAAATTTCCAACTACCATGTCAAATGATTCAAATATATCTTTTCCTGTAGTTCTTCCAGACATTGATTTCAGATCCAAGAGTTCAGTTGTCACATTAAAATTGTATTCAATAATTTTAATAAAAATAGATAGTTGACATATGTCACAGTTGTCTGTACTTTCATCAAGAGCAGCTGACCAATATGCACAATTAGCTATTTTGTCTTTCAGAGTTTTTTTCCAGTTGTAAGTGAATATCTTGAACTCTGGTAGAAACAGTCTGGTGTGATAGAGAAACGTTTTTAAATTTATCAGCAACTTCCATTTCTCCAAGTGATTTTGCCATTTCTATAGCACATTCTTTAACAATCTCTGCTGTACGAAAGGATTTACCCTTTTTAGCCAATAATAAAGATACACGATAGGAGGCATCCAAATACTGAGCACTAGCAGTAGGAGTTATGATTTTAAAATTCTTAAAAATATTCTTCTGTGCTGTAAGTTTATCAGTTAATTGTTGCACAAGCACCAGTCTAGCATGCGTTTTATAATGACGACTCACATTATATTCTTTCGAGCAGCTGATAGTTTGATGACAATCAAGGCATTTAATAATACCATTTTCCTCGATGCATAAATATCTATATGTCCAGTCTGCATTAAACTTACGATGTTCAGAGTCAATTTTTCGCTTTTTTGATACATTAGACGCCATGACACGAAAACTGATACTAATTCAAATTAAAATGAGATTTATGAATACGAAAAATCTTCAAAATTAACGGAAATTAATTACTATATATGCGAAAATAATTCATATAATATAATTTTGTTATAATGTGTAAAAATTTATTTAAAGAAGGAAAAATTTTTTAAAATTTAGTATGACCTTGTGGACCACATTTTAAGGTACTGAGGGCCGCACACAGCCTGCGGGCCGTATGTTCGACCACCCTGTGCTAAAAGAAGGGTTTATCTGTTTTAATTTAATTTAAAAGTTACCTACTTTGGTTTACCATCTATAATTGCATAGAATTTGTTGTGATCTACTTCTCAGAAGCAAAGAAAAGTCTGTAACAATCAAAGCTGCTAAACAAAAGTTCTTTTCGGGAAAATCACAACACATTTTGTACAGTACTGATCAGTCAGTTGATAGTGTTGTTTGTTCGTTTGTTTTTAGGAAGCACGAGATGAACGTGTTTTGACTCCATACACTATTGAACAGGCTTTAGATGCAAGGTAAGTAACATTAATAGTTTATAATATTAGGTAATTGCATATACTTTAGATTTTATCATTATCAAGAAAGTCCTTTTGTTAGCATTATTGTTTCTTGAACAGATTAACAGAAATTAGTACAGAATTCTAGTTTCTTTCTCACATTCACACATACACCACACCTCAAAACAAAACAAAACAACCTCATTTGGAAATAAGTATCTGGTATAATAAATAAAATGCAGGTAAGCCTAAATATCCTATAATCTTTATTGAAATGTCATGGTTGGTCTCTTTTGATTAAAATTTTGCATTTAATGGGTAATTGATTATATTACTGATTTGTTATAATGTATTATCTTGTATTCTTGCTATTATAAAATTTTGAATTGTTAGTTAGTTCATTGGAAGTTTAAGAAATGACCTCAACACATTACTGTTCTACCTGAAGTTATTTACATCATTATATTATGAGAAGATATTTCATTTTGCATCTTTAAAAGCACTAGAATATAGCAATTAAAAAGTAGCAACTAAAACTTCTAGAAAATCACATTTTTCACAACATTTTAACCTGACTACCCCTATTCTATGATTTCGTGAACAGCTAGGTAATTTTGCAAGTAAGAAATTTCTGTTCTGAACTAGATTTAGTGATCTAACTGAGGTTTTCCTTCAGCTACAGTAAAAAGGGTTCTTACTGAAAATTTTTCTTTGCTGGTTGCATGATATTTCAAATTTTAGTAAATGTTAAAAAAAAAGACAATCCTTTTTTTTAATTTGAGGTAGATAGTTTCTTGTATTGGCTGTTAATAAATTGCTTTACGTCAGCTTGTATACATATAAATGATCTAGACAATAAGGATACATTTATTTGATTTTTTAGACTCAGAATGTGCAAATATTTTCATAGGTCACTTGATGTCATGAATTGAAAACTCTGACAAATAAGATTTATAATACAATGAAAAAATCCATTAAATATAAATTAAAATAAAGTTCTGTTAAAACAAAGAGAATTGAATAAAAGAAAAAATTGGAATTCCTTTTTTGTTTTGGCTAATATCTTGTCATGCTGCATGTTAACTCATCTGACCATTAAAAAAAAAAATAGTTTTTTGAAAAAAAGGTAAAGAAAAATATCAGTCTAATAGACTGTAACATGTTTATACTTCAGTGTATAATCTGGTGACTTTTTAGTAGATTGTGTGTCAGTTTTATAGATGATGGCTATTCAAATCTATTGATTGGTGTTTATATAACTTGAATGTCCAATAGATTAAAAAAAAAGAAAAATGCATGTAAATAAGTAGCAGTGTTTGTTTTTTCTTGTGTTGCAGAGATGCTATTGCTAAAGCTCTGTATAGCAGACTTTTTATGTGGCTGGTTGAACGAATCAACCAGATTGTGCCCCGACCTGTAAGGGAGAAAACCACATCACTTGCTCTTCTGGACATCTTTGGTTTTGAGGTACCATTTTTTTCTTTTTTATCTTGATTGAATCTGATATTATTTTATAAACATGTTCATTTATATTGAATGACAAAAGACAAATATTCCTTCTTTATTCTTGCTTCCAAAAACCTGTTTTTTACTTTAAATTTCTATGAAGGATGAATAGACTATAATGCTTTATGCTAAAATAGAAAAGAAAAGATGTTTGTAAGTTCAAGTATAATGAAAATACTACTAAAAATGTATAATTTTCAGTTTAAATGATAGATATAATAGTCCCTTCTGTCATAAAATTTCATTTTAACTGACTGAATTTCTTGTGCAGGCATCCTTCTGTATTTAGTTTTTCTCTAGATGTTTGCGAAGACTATGTAATTTTCATAAACCAGTTTTAGCATCTAAAAATATTAAGTATGGTTGATGAAAAAAGTGAATAAAATCTATTTCTAATAAAAAAGTTAATTCTTAATGGGAGTGTGCACACTAGTGGCCATAATTGTAGGCTCACTAATGAAATATTCCATATATGTATATATGATGAATTTAATAGAGTATATAGTTACAAGTATTAACTCTAATTGCTAGAAAGGTATGTGTCAAAATGTGTTAAAATAAGTTTATGTTAGAACTTAAATCAATTAAGATTTCTTTCATTTTTATTAGTAAGTTCACCAATATAAATGGTGTTTGAATTTTAACTCATTAAAATAGATCTTTTTTAAAAACTTTATCACTAAGTTTCAGCAGAAGTTCAAATGTCTTCTCTTTGTTATATTGCAAGGGGGCAAGCAACTTATATTGTTGCAGGCATTTATTTAGTATATTTTGTTAGTGTTGCTTGCTTGCTTTCTTTATTTTCACAAATATTTGAAGAAATAAAAAGTTTGAGAGGATATATGTGTGTGGGTCTTGCTTTAAAAATTACAATTCTTTTTTTCTTTTTGTAAACTTTTGTTTTTTTTTTGCATCACATTAGTTTGATTCTTTATTATTATTATTATTGTGATTATTATTATTATTTTTAGATGAATTAGTTGACAATTAAACTGATCTCTGCAGACATTAAAATCTGCTGTCAATGTGTAGTTGTCTCAGAAAGACCATGGCTTTCTTTCTGACATTTTAGGATTTCACTGTCAATGGCTTTGAACAGCTATGCATCAACTATGCAAATGAGAGGCTGCAGGGTTTCTTCAATGAGCACATCTTTAAGATGGAGCAAAAAGAATACAGCAAGGAGCGCATCACATGGCAGGTGATAGACTTCCAGGACAATCAGCCCGTAATCAACCTGCTCAGCTTAAAACCCACTGGTATCATCCATGTTCTGGATGATGAGAGCAATTTTCCCAAGGTATGTTTATTAAGTAATTCTCGCTACATATTTGTATACCTGTTAAGTTTCACAGATTTAATTTATTTTCCACACTTAAAAAAGATGCGTATTATTTTCTTATGAAACCTAAAATTTTTTTAAAAAGTCGACAGGGCACAAATTTGGAGAAAGAATAATCAACAGGATTAGATGTAACAAACTGAAAATTTCAAATTGTACCAAAACAAGCCAATCAAATCAAGAGAATTAATCTGATCTTTCTTTATTTGCTCATATGTACAAGATATTTATTCTAAGGAGAAAAAAAAAGTCCAAGCAACAGATTGGTTATATCCATTGAAGATAAAATATAAAAAAGAAGTTCTTATTTCAGAATAATAAAAATATGAAGAAATTTGGATAGAAAAGTTAGTGTGGTAAGGTATTTGCTTTGCTCAGTGTAATTGTCAATATTTAAATTTCATATGGTGAAAAAGTTATGCTTTTATACACAGGAAGAAGCTTACAGCATACTGAGCTTGTAAATTTTATTATTAACACTTGTTAATATTTTATAATATATCTAAAATTTAATTTTAACCACTTAGAATACTTAAAAAATACTGGCATTTTGAATGTTTTTAAGAAATTTTCTGAGATGATGTATGCTAGTAGCACTCAAATCCTTAGTGATTTAAATTTTCAAAATATAACAGGCCTGTATATCTATCAACTTACTTTTTTTTTTTTTAAGATATTGGGAGAAAAATTAATTTCAGTAATAACTCCTGTATACATTGATAAATTTAAAAAAGAATACTGTTAAAAAAATGTTTTTCTGACTTGGTGAGCTAAATTGTGTATATTTTCTTTGGCCATAAAAAACAAGAAAACTTCATAAAACTCTTGTATATGCATTTCTTTACTATTATAATTTCATTTTTATAAACTACAAGCTGACAATTTTTTAAATTTAGTAAGAAAGTTTGTCATATTTTCATTGGTTTTTCTAGCTTTATATTAACTTAAAATGGCACTATATCTGAACAAATTGATTTTTAAAATTTCAAATTGAGTAATTTTGGTTAATTGCTATTAATTAAAGAAGTGGTTGTGTACTGTAAACTACAAATAACATAATTTACCTGTTTCTAATTTTCTGTATTTTTGTCACCCATTTTAAGTAGAGAGATTTTTATATTTAAAATTTATTTGTATGTCTAACTGTCAAAAATATATATGTAACACTGATAACTGCACTGTGAACAGTGGGAGGTAGGGGAAATTCACAAAATAACATTTAAATATCTTTAATGGGGAATTCTATGTGGGGTCGTCCTTTTGCCTGAAATACTCATTGGAAGATAACTGGTTAAAATATTTCTAAATTGTGTATTAATTTAAAGCTATTCCATTTTGTAGAGAAATAGCTATGTTTATGTACAAGCTTAGCCTAAACCACTTGTCTTAGCAAACACGTGTTTTACACCATGACCATTCTTGAAAGTTTTAGGGAGAAACCCACAATGAACGAGCACTTTTCAAAAAAAAATTGTGTGGGTGTGTTTGGGGAGGGTAAGTATGAAATATGGTATGCTCACTTATGACAGCATCTAATAATGTGATTTTTTTCACTGAGAATAATTTTCATTTTCAGGAATTTTTGCTTGCAATTTGTTTCACTTATTTTCTTTCCTGTTGCTCCCCAAAACAGACAGACAAACAATTCCTAATATTCAGCTTAGCTAATTTATGATTTAAAATATTTGTTGATAACTGAAAGAATTTATGTATTCATCCAAGTACTTATTTGTTCAGAATGGTTGAAAATCATAAGCATCCAGCAGCTAGAAAATTTCTTTAAAATGTAATTTCTTTCTGATTCTCACTGTTTCTACTGACTCATATTTTACTATATAATCCTTTTTTTTTTCTTTCTAGGCAACAGATCTGTCATTCTTGGAAAAATGTCACTTTAATCATGAATCCAGTAGGATTTATGAAAAACCTCGAATGTCCAGTTTAGAATTCAGTATTTATCACTATGCTGGAAAGGTAAAATATACTGTAAGTACATGTTAAAACATTTATCATTTTAATTTTTTATGCTTTTGACCTTTTTCTGGCTCGAAAATTTAAGCTGCTAAGCTATTTACAATTTTAGTTTAGAATCTCTTAATACCCATATATCTATTTTTCTAAAATTGTGTTTGCTTTTTTTTTTTTTCTCTCTTTTGGTATGCAGTTAACCAGATCAGTGTGAGATATTTTAAAAGTTAATGAAATCATAAAATAAAAGTTGATATTTTAACATATTTAAAATACTGCAACCTGCTGAAGTTTATGAAAACCACAATGTAGAGCTACATTAGTTCTGTTTGTTTGTTTTTGAACTTATATAAATATATTCATTAACCAAGAGGTTTTTCAACTGTATGCTCTGTTTTTACTAATCTTGGTTTACATAGATTATATATGCACCAGCTACTTAACTCTATGTTATATGATATTTTATTTACTTTATTATTTATATTATTAATTTTTTTTTTTTTTTTTACTTTAGGTTCAGCATTTTCTTGAGAAAAACAAGGATACACTCCGAAGTGATGTAGTGGAACTGCTGTGTGAAAGCAAAACTAGTGTAAGGGGAATTACCTGCTGCATTCTTCTTCCTGTAGTGAAAATGATGGTTTACACAGTTAACTGCTTTTCTGAAATTACGACATAAAGAAAAGGAGGTAGACTGTAAAGAAATTAGGGCACTTCAGATTTAACTCAAGTTCTTTATGTAGTCCTTCCTTCCCAAAATAGTGAAAATATGATTTACCTGGTAAAAGTGTGACCTGATTATTATGTCACATAGTAAATGCCACCTGAAGTTATCCTAGTGGTTAATACCTTGAAAATGGCTTCAGTTTGTTTGTCTCTAGAAATGTTGAAAAAATACAGTACTAAAAAAAAAGTATATTTATTATCTATTAGTGTTATTACTGACATCAGTTACAGTTACAAAGCAGATGAAATGATCTGGCATATACATGCATACACTTGTGTTCATTGGAAACTTATCAGTAAAATAATTAATCAAGCATAATGGAGGATATTTTGGTTAAAAGAAAGTCAAATGTGTGACAAAAGTTTGGGGAAAAGAGTTTTTTTTACAAGCTTGAGTTTAATTGATTTAAGTATGAAAAATAGTATATTTCATTGATGAGTCCACATCATGGATGCCATTGTAAAGGCAAAAGAAACCAAACATGGTTTTGGTGCATCAGATGCATGTTAGAATAGACCAGAAAATGTTTACTGCAGCTATTGAGGATTGCTTTTGTTTCACTATTCATCCTTTATTGCTCTCATTAGGATCTGTTTTTATTTTTTTGTGTGGGAATCTTGATTTTTTTTAAAGCTTGCTTTTGAAGAAATGAATAGCCTTAGCTGCTAAGGCCAACACTTGACCAAATATTACTTTTCTTTTTACAGCCCTTTGTAAATGAGCTCAAAAGCTATTGGTTCACTCCCAGCTAAAAAAACCAAAAAAGTCCAGATACTAAATTACACAAATCCTTCCTAAACTTTGGATTTCACTTCATTCATATATCTTTAGTATGTTTGTTTTTCTTAATGATTTTAATTTACTTGTTTTCTTTGCTTTTTAAAGAATTATTACATGATCCAGATTACTTATTTTTGGCACTACTTTTTCCTCAAGTTGTCATCATGTGTGCTTGTATATTAAAAGTTAGCAATATGTTTGTTTGTTTTGTGCAGACTATTGCACAGATGTTTGAGGACATGAGAGCAAGGTTGATCACCAAAACTTTGAGCAAAACAACTGGTCGTTATGTCACATTGAAGCCTCGCACCCCAACTGTTGCTGCTCGATTCAATGAATCTCTCTTGTCACTGGTGGATACTATGAAAAGGTCAGTTTAGTGAGGTTCTTTAATGCCTTATTAAAAATATAACCTAATATTTTTTATAAACCTGTAATTGTGTAATGAAAATTGTTAAACAAAAATCAAGTTTATTTTGTTTTTATTATTGCTTAGGTTTTGTATTTCCTAGCGAGTATAAGCTTTGCACTGGGACCTGGAACACTAACTGGGTTGGATGATGGATGTGAACTGGACACAGTAACCAATATAAACATGCCCCATACATTCTGAGTTTAGTCAAATGAACAAAGAAACTATTCTGCTGATAGTAGTGGGAAGACACCAATATAGAATGGGCTGGGCCTGTTCTATCAGTGCCTTCAGAACAGATTTTAATCAATAGAATTTTGTGTCCCTGCATTACTGGGTGTGTCTCTGTACAGATGCTGAATGTTATAGAGTATCTTTGCTCTTCTTCTGTCCAATCTCTTGCATGTCTTTCCTAGTTCTCGACACATTAATAATGATATTCTAGGCCGAGTTATATTTTGTCCACTGCACTCTGAAGGTTGAGTCAGGGTTTAAACTCTGGCAATCAAAGGTCCTGAGTACAGATATATCATGAACTTGCTTGTAAGTAACCAATACCAGCTATCAGTTTTTGTTTGTTTTTTTTTTACTTTTTTTAACACATTTTAACATTCACTCCTTCAAAAAACAAAAACCCTACAGAAAAATTAATTAATTACAGAATTGACAAAATTTAACCAAACATGCAAAACAATAACATAAACAGGGATCTATGTACATGCAACCTTATTACTGCCTTTAGGTAATTACTTTTATCTTCTGTCAAAGATATTTGAGCACTGAGGTCTATTTTTTCAATGATGTTTTTTTTTTTTTTTAAATTTAGTGTTTTGATAAATAGTTTGCAAAAAAATCTTTGGTAATTAATGTATATATTTATTTATTTATTCTTTTGAAAAATGGTCATTGTTATTTGCTTTCATTTTTTTAAAATAAAGAGATTATTTTAATGACTTTGGAAGAATCCTGTTTTATCCCAGAACAATTATAAAATAGTAAATTATATATTTAATAAAATGAAATTCTCTGAAGGCAACTTTTACTACTTAAGTGAAATAAATTTCAGGGGGTACAACTCTGCTGTTACTATAAAACAATAGGGTCATTCCATGTCAAGTGTACCAAATTCCAGACTCGAAGAAACCCAACCCCCCTCAGAAAAATTTGCAAAAAATATATGTTGTAGTAGAAAATCTTAGAATTCTGAATGTGAAATTTGAGCATCCTAAGTAAAAAAATTGTCTGAGATATGGTCATTTTTCTGCATAGTCCCCTTTCAGACTCAAAACATCATTAATTTTCTTCCATTTATGCCTACATTTTTTACTAGTTCCTGTTGGGCTACAGATACTTAACTTTGCAATCTGGAAGAACATTTTACGTAGATTATGACTATGCATTTGGTATTTCTGTATCTCTTAAACCTTTCCTGTTGGTGCTCTGCAAAAGCAAGAAAAAATTTGGGCTGCTTTGTTTTTTTGGCATTTTTTGTGGCTTCTTAGAGTACCTGCTGTACCACCCATAACCGTGCAAATTGATTTTTCAGTATATGATTAGTCATACAAAGACTAAAAAATAACATTGTGATGATATGAGTGATATCCCCCGAGATATCTCAGTCTGAACTTGTTTTCCCATGGAAAAATGATCATTTCAGCAGCCAATTTGGCCATGTCAGACAATGTCAGCAAGATTAATTTTTATTGCAAATGAAAGCTCTGATGTCCAGTTCTAACATATCCAAAATTTATTACAATTGGTGATTTACAGTGTAGTGAAAAATAATTGGTCATGAGTCTTGAAATGGTTAGTCATGACATCTGGCACTAACTCCTGTGTAGGTCATGCATGTAAACTTGGAAAAACATTGTTTTTCTACTTTTGGACTCTGATCTTTATTTTGTTTTTTGTTTTTTTTTTGCATTTGGCCATTGGTAACCTTTCTCATTACAGATGCAATCCCTACTTCATGCGCTGTATCAAACCAAACAATGACAAAGTTCCAATGCTGTTCGACAGTAATGTTGTCTTGGACCAACTTCGCTACACCGGTATGTTGGAAACTATTCGTATACGAAAGATGGGATACCCAATCAGAATTGGATTTCCAAAATTCATTGACAGGTAATGCTTAGTTATTTTAAAGTTGAGTTTAATCTTGTTTTTTTTCTTTAGAATATTATGTACAGATATGTTTTAAATTATTGAAAATATATTTCTAATTTCTTCTCTTAAAAAGTTACTAAAGATTTTTCCAAATAGTAGCCAGGAATGTCCAATACATTTTTTATCTTGAAGGAACACTGTAAATTTGGTTTAAAATTCAAATGATTAATCACAAATTAACAAATGCATATAAGGAATAAGTAATGTCAGTGATTTGAAGACCCAGATTCTCATGATTTTACTCATTTGAAGTGAGAGCAGAAAAGTAGTGTTAAAACTCTCATGACTGCCATACATTCATGCCATTTTGTTTAGCCATGATGCATATCTCAATTCCATACAGCACTGCACATGAGATGCTTGTGATTTTCTTAGCAGAAGCTCTAAGACATCAACCAAACCTATTTGAAAAATATTGAAAGTTTAAATAAGTGGATTTTTCTTGAAACTGAAGATATAGGTAAATTATTGCAACAAATGTTTTTTTTTAACTTTTGAAGTAAATTGTATGTATATTATAAGATATTAGTGTATTTTTTAAAAAATGGTTGTTTAGTTATTAACCAGGAGTCTTTAAAACAGAAAATAAGTTAAATATCCTACAAATTTCAGTATTCATCTGGGTGGAACATTGGCATAGTTTGTGTATCATCATCTTGTGTATATATATATATATATATTGTTTTGTTTATATTACAGATATCGATGTTTACTTAAAAAACACAAAATTCATTCTCATCAACTTCCATCTGATGTTTGCTCTTGGATCTTGAAAACCCAGGGAGAGAAATACATTGGACAGTTTCAGATTGGAGCAACAAAGGTAAATGTGAAGTTTGTTAAAAGTATTATCTTATCCATATTAGGTTTTCCTTTACTGACATCCAAATTCAGGTTGGCAGTTAGCTCTTGCTTTTCAAAGAATGCATATTTTCCTGTTTATTTGGTTCACACACAAGTACAATTTAGTGACTGGTGAAAACTTTGTAAACATCAAACAAATTGAAAAATGAGAAGGTACAGATGAAATCACTTGCATAGGTCAGTTTTTGAAGTTACTTCTTGTGGTAATCATTGTTGTTATAACATAAAAAATTTTATTTAAGTTTCTGCTTTTAGGATTTAAAGATACTGGTTTTAAAAAAACAAAACGCTTTATTAAGTTGATATATTTTCTATTATTCCAAGATTATGCAATTTTAAAAAATCCTTTTAAAATAACTTCTGATTGCTTTTGAAAAGGGTTTACACTGCTATGAAATATCCCTTATTAATAAATTGTTTGCAGTATGCATTAGCATACATACACTTAACAAAGCATTTCTTAGCAATTAGGATTTGATATGAATTTTTTTTTTTTCATATTGTTATAAGATGTTTGTATGACTTCTGCTAAATCCACTTTTTTAAAAATTGAAACTGTTTTGGGGTTATATTTCTCAGTTCACAAACATTTTGATAGTACTTTTGCTCAGCCTAGACTATGAAAGAATCCCTTTTCTAAATTAAAAAAAACAATTACTAACATATGGACTTGGTTTCTCAGAAGGCTTATATTGGGATAATTTCCTCAAAAACTGCCTAATGAAAAGTTTATTTATTCTTTAAAAAATTTGTCTTTTAGATTTTATTAGACTACAATCAAATCTTGATGCCATTGAACCAACCTTTTATTAAATTTACAGATGACTACAAGTGAAATCTATGGTTAATATTTTATTATCATTTTCTTTTGACTTCTAACTTTTATATATATAAAAGGTCTGAAAACTGCTTCTCAAAATTTTGTTTTTTTCTTGTGAAAATGGACTGAGTAGCAATGAAATGTCTAGATGACAGCTAAAGAAGGACCTCCATGTTTTCTAGTAATTACTGAAAGAAGATAACCTCTAGATTGTGGGTGCACAACTTCTTTTCAACGTGGGCCACAAAAGTTCAGCATCCATCTCTATACCTTATAACCTGAAATTTTTTTATAGATTTACTCAGATCAATTTGTATATAGAATTATTCTACTTACAGGATGTCAGTTACAAAAAAAAAGGTCTTGGTCAGTGGGAGACATTGCAGCACTTCTCTGACACCAACTGGTTAATGTTGGGCTACAATGAGGTGGTTGCAACTCTGAGCACTGTCTGCAGATTATCATCTGTTAGTCTTGTTCGCAGGGGAGACTTGGTCATGTTCATTAAGGAAAACACTTGTTCACATATGTAAGTGCTTCCAAACATTGAGATCCATTTCTGTTCATTCGCAGTGATATTGGGAAACAGATGCCAGTCCAGGCCCTGATAGAGTTGCAGGAGTGGCATTTCCCTGTGCTTACTCATCACTGCAGAGCACTGGAGTTCAATTACTTCCAGCTGTACGTCACCAAGTACAGTTTCAGCATCCACAGAGAATGGATCTGCAAATAGTCTGAATGCAGCCTGTTCGTTCCTGAACTGCCCAAATCTGATGGTGAATGCCTGCTGCAGGTCTTCAAGCACACAATTGTGATGGCCCCAGTTGTAATGCTTGTGAGAAAAGGCATCTTGGCATGCTGGAAAGTGTGTCAGATTCCCTTTCTTTAACTGGGTTGCAAAAATTTTGTTTCATTTCAAATGCACAGACTGCCTCAAACAAGTCGTGAATTAGTTTCTCTCTCCCCTGCAGTTTCAGGTTGAGATCATTCAAGTGTCCAGTGAGGTCTGACAAAAAGGCAAAATCAGACGTCCTCCATGACTGAAGTGTCCTTTCCTCTCTGCTGTAAAAACAGCTTTATTTCATTTCACAGAGCAAAAAATTGTTTCAAAACATTACCATGGCTCAGCCACCTCACTTCTGTGTGATAGAGAACATTCCCATAAGCTGCACTGACGTCCTTCAGAAAAGACTGGAATTCTCTGTGATTTAGTGATCTTGCACGGATAAAATTAACAGTAGATATAACAAAGTCCATTATATCTTTGAATTTTAAATGTTTTCCGCACAATGCGTCCTGGTGAATTACGCAGTGGTAATCTTTTAGTTGTGCTACGAGATCCGGTCCTAGGTGCCTCTTCAGACTCTGATGAAGCCATTTGTCTCACCGATCATGGCGGGAGCACCATCGGTTGTCACAGCTACTAACTTTTTCCATGGTAAATTTAGGTCCTCGACTGTTTTTTTTGAAGGCACTGAAAATTTTGGGCCCAGTTCTGCCATTCAAGGGCACTGGTGATGCAAGTTCTTGATAGACTTGACATGTTTTGGTGACACCTCGGATAAATATTGAGAGCTGTACTGCATCGGTCTTGTCTGTGATCTCGTCCAAAGCAGTAGAAAAATACGTGATGTGATTCTTTTTGCTTCTTAACTGATCATATGAATTACTGGCCATGTCAAAAATGTGTCGCTGAATGCTTGTTCTTGAAAGACTAGTGTTGTTAAAAAGATCTTTGGCCTTCGAGCAAAGTATGTTACATATCTCCATCATACAGTCTTTCACAAACTCACCGTTGGTGAAGGAACAGGCAGATTTCGCAATAAATTTAGCAATCCTGTAGCTGGCAATGGTAACTACCTCTGACTCCTTTCTTCTCTTTTCAAACACACATTGTTGACACACTAGTTGCTTTTTCAAGACTTCTATCTTTTGCGTTCTGTTCTCATCTTGTAGATCGCTAAGTTTTTGGTGTTTTGTTTCGTAATGTCTTCGTAATTTATATTCTTTTGCCACTGCTACACACTCCAAACACACTAGGCATGTGAAAGTGCCAGGACTTGATTTAAAAAAAAAAGTACTTGGGTGTCTATTCTGGATTAAATTTCCTGTGTTCATGATCAACCTTTCTTGTTATACTTGCACTTGGTTTTGACAAAGACATTAGCACGTGGAGAAATAACGTTTGCCTCTTCAGGTTGTTGGCACCTAGCTCATCTAGGGAGCGGAGCCGAACTGGTGTACATCCAGTGCTTGGGTTGCTGCATCCGCAAGTACCCATGAGGTATGGCATGTGGCAGTTCCACGTTTACCCAGGCAGAATGCCCCAGAGGCACTAGCAAATGGCAATGCGACCTTGATTGCATCAGCCGCACTGGTGGTCGCAGTTCAACTGCCAGCCTGTCTGCGGCGACAGTTGGTGGCTTGTGACACAAGCATGAGTAATCGCTGTGACAATAGTATGCGACAGATAGCGAGTAAATGGCGATAAGCAAGGGTCTATGATGCTTGGGGATGGGAAGTACAGTTCCATACAGTATTCAGCTGTGGTTAGGTTCGTAACAGCGAGGTCTCGGAGGATTTCCTTGTGGGGCATGCGATCCCCCACAGGTGATGCCGGTAACGAATGTGAAACTCCTTGAGGCATTGCCGATGTTGACGGTACAGTGTCCAGCACTCAGTGCTGCCAGGCATATGACCTGGTAGACAGCTACCTTCGTCAAGGTCTGCAGGTTACATGACCATTTAAGATGCCAAAAATAATAGCTGCAGAAAATGTAATGACAATTAAAACATTGGAAAACCACCACTAGGTGGCAGTATATCACATGTAACTAATTTATCTAATTGAATTAGACATGACTGCTATATTTATTTTAAAATGTTTTCATTTTGGCACATTCCATACTTGCCAACTTTCCAAAATTTTCATGGAGGAGACTTTGGCAATCCGAGTCATGAAGCACTCGAAAATATAAACAAAGAACAAAGGAAACGTAAACACTCATGATTGCTTTCAGAAAACAACCACATATATAGATGTATGGAAGTTTCGTACAAAATTATGGTTTCGTGATTTAATTTTAACTAACTGTGAAGTTTTAGTTAATGACACTTGCAAACAAATGCACCAGGAAATACATGTACTAGATCTGGAACATGCATTTTCGAGTGAAAGTTAATTTAACTCCACAGCATGTATAAACTTAAATTGACCAGAGTATTGTTACAATACAACAATGTACGTACAATACAGTGCTCAGCATTCTGACCACAAATAAAACATCTATGATTTATTAATACATAATAAATATCTTTGACTTGTCAGTTTACAAACAAACAAAAGTGAAAATAGCGATAGAAAATATGTTGGAATACCGGCATTGATAATACATTTATAAGTGACATTTATTTAAAAATAAAAAGTTTATGTAAATAGACAAAAATTCTGTCTTACCTTGCAAAATGCACTTGTCTGGGATGTTGAGCATTTTCTAATCCAAGGAAAATCTTTCTCCCATGCTGGCTGGTATTTTGTTTCATATTTTTGGTGTTTAGGGTTTGTTTTGGGTAGAGTATGTACTATCTTCATGACTTGTTGTCTACAAAAATATGACAGGTTGTTGGTGCCCAAGTTCACCCAAAGCCGAGCTGGCTAGTTGTGCATCTGGCCAAAGTCACTGTCCAGTCCTTATAGCATGCTCTGCCCCAGGCGTCATGGTCCAAGTCTTTTTACTGCTGGTCCCAATAGGAGTGTGCCTCGATTGCATCAATCCTACAGTAACAGGTCAAGTTCCGACCCCTATCTCCAGTGTGTATTGTTTGTTTCTATCAGGGTGATGGAGCAACAGGAAGTTGTTGGGGGCCAGTGATGCAAGTATGAGTTACTGCAGAGGCCTCTGATGCAACTGGGAATGCTTGCCATGGGAGATAAGCCTGTGGAGTGGAAGGTGGCTATAAGGTCAAATGGCAGACGACGATAGTGTGCGCCATTCACAACAGGGTGACGGGCTTGCTAATTTCTGATTGGTCAAAATATGAAACTCATGAAATGTCAACTATGGGTTACAAAAAATCGGGTTGTTTTCACATTTTATAGGGAGGGTTCTTGAAAATCAGGAGAAATGGGTCTTTTTTACGAAAAAAGCAGGAAGGCAGGAGATTTATTAGTATTTGGGAGACTCCCGCCAAAATCGGGAGAGTTGGCAAGTATGACATTCATTGGCAGGCCAGATCTGGCCCACGGGCCTATGTTGTGCACCTCTGCTCTAGATAATGATCAAAGAGGAGACTATTACTGTGGAGGAACATTTTTGGTTGGAATTGTTGGGAGCTGTCAAGTATAGTATGTCTATCAGTGTTGGTCAGCTTGAAAGAAAAATTACTCAAGAAATGGAGCATTTTCACAGTTAATCCCTCACCTCAATTACCACCCATTTATGTTTATCTAGCATATAGTTTAAGTGCTATATATTATAAATCATTGTAAAATGATTATCTTAAGTAAATGTTCATGTCTCTAAATTATAGGATTTTTTTAGATGAATTTGGGGATTAAGTCCCTTCTGTGTTTTGAGAATACAATATTTTACTTTTTAAAATTGAATTCTTCCTAATATTTCATTCATTAGATTTTTTTCTTTTGTGTACCTTATTATTATATTGTTTTTAGTTTGAGTTGATATTTTTCACCTTATTTATATAGGTAAAGTTGTTTTGCTGTTTTTTTCTGTTGGCAACTCTGTTAAAACAATTTTTGATAGAAAACAAACACAGTAGATTTTTTGTTTGTTTTTTTCATGCTAAATTTCTACAAACACTTTTTTTTTTTTTTTAAGGAAATCTCAACCTCCTGCACAAACATGGCAATCGATCCAACAACTGTGGCTTGTTTTGTTTTCTAGGTTTTAGTATTTGATGCACATTGATTTTATGTGTGGGTGCTATATAAAGGGAGTTAAACATGAGTGAGTCACATTTGGGAGGAGTATGTTTACACAAGATAAATGGCCTCTCTCTCTCTCTCTCTCTTTGTCTTCTTTACTAAGGGAAAAATGTAGCTGATTCTCTCTACCTCATAAGTCAGTGAATGACAGCATCTTCCCTTCAAAAGATTTCATACCTATTCTTGGCCTTTAGAGTAGTATTTACCTTTTTTAAAATAGATATGATTAAATTGTAAAATCTGAGGGTACAAGAGCCAGTGCTTTTTTAAAACTTTCTTTATATCATTACATCAGGATATGCAGTTATCACCAAAACTATTGCATCACCTCATGTTTTTAAACATGATCCTAGATAGTTCATTACTTACAAGGAGATGGGAAGCCATCGTGGTTTATGGAAGGACTCTTCAGGAAGAGAAATGATGATTAATACAATTTTTTAAATGATTAATACTACCAACTTTAACTACACTTATTGGTAATTTTATTCCAATTGTTAATAATTTTATTACTGGAAAAATATTTTTGATATATGACCTGAAATTTGTCTATTGTATGGACTGATCTTAGAGGATAGATCTGCTACAGCTGTTTGCCATCATCACATTGTGTGATAGGCACCCTAAATGTTTTAATGTATGATGTTGATGAATAATGACATAAGTAGAAAATATACAAATGCAAAGTTGGTGGTATTTTAAATTTTTTTCTCTCTTAACAGACAAATTAACTTAATAATTGGAAACCAGCAATTCTTAGTTTAAAAATAAAACATAATTCAAAGCAAAACCATCTGTATTTCCATGTTCCTTTTGGTATTATCCGAGTATCTAAAATAATAAAACAATGGGCAGTCAAAATGGGTAGGAATTTTGATAGTTTCATTATTTTCTACCATAGAAAAAAAAGCTTGCTTATACAACTCAAACCTTTTTTTTTTTTTTTTTAATTATTAACTACTGAATACCTAAATAAACTTGGTTTACAATTCAAGGTTTATTATTTAAATGAAGTACAAAAAGATATTTCTGGTTTTGTATAAACCTGCACATAAGATAATAATCCTAAATTTAAACATAACTTTTAAAGGAAAAACAAACTTTATTTTTAAGACTTTAAATCTTAGATGTAAAACAGGGGGATGATTACTTTTCCGACTGCCACACTATTCTTACTTTCATCCTTCAATCTCTCATTTTGCTAGCAATTATCTCATACATAGAATGGTATCTTAAAAGAGTTTCAAAGGTCAATTCCTAGAAGCTACTGGTTTAGATTAAATTTTTCTCTTGTAAATACTAAATTTTATTGCCAACTTTCTGTTGATTCTACTTTAACCCTAGGGCCAGACAGTTAACTTTAATATGGTTACACCTGTCACTACGTGGCTAAGTAGATAACTGGTTGTTTACTTGTACATAGGTAACTACTGTGTTGCTGACATATGCTACCAAAGGAAGCTGAAAATTTTCAAGAAAACCTGGTAAACTAAATTTGCTGATGTCAGTAATGTTTTGACGTTTCCCATCCATTTATGATACCTTTTATTTAGCTAGTTATTTTTGAGAAGGGAAGGTTACATACAAGTTGCTATACGATTTGCCATTGTTTTTAGCAGTTGTATAATCTCTAGTTTTGATAAAGATGTTTATTTGAAGCAAAAACACCCAAAATAGTCTGCAGATTTTTTCCCTGCCATTTGTGAATAAGGTAGCTACAGTATTTGGAAGGTAAGGGAGGAAAGTGAGTACTTATTATCCTTAAATTATACATCTATCTTCATCTGTTTATTGCAGAGCTAAAATAAGGTAGAGATCATTATATACTGCTAATTTGGGTGGGCCTGAATAATAAGTGTGTATTATTGATGTCATTCATTTATCATTTTTATTAAATGATACCAATAAATCTTAACAAGTGATAAAAGATAAATTCTGAACTATATGTGATAAAAACAAGTGGATGTTTTGTTTTACAATTGCTTATGGTTGAAAAAAAAAAACGATAAGCATTAAGAATGACAAACTATAGGAATTAAAAAGATCAAACAAGAATGAATAAAATTGAAACACTGAAGAGAAATCTTTTTTACACAACAAACATTTTCACAAAAAAAAAAGATGTGTAGTAAGTTTTAAGATTTAACAAAACCTAAAACCATTTTCAGATGGTGAATTTGTGAAAGAATGTATCAGTGAAGTGGTAAATTGTCTAGAAAAAACAAAGATGTTGATAGCATTAGTCTCTTATGTAGAACCATGTCAGATCACCACCTTATTGATATCTTTGGTGACTTTGAGCAAAATCTGATTAATTGCTATACAGAATATGAGATCTTTTCACTGGCTTTTGATATAATTTGACCACAGCATGTCAAATGTAGTATCATAGGAAGTTTCTAAATTGTAAGTGAATCTGTTAAATGTTGTGATTTGCTAAATTTTAAAAAAATTAAGAAAATGGTTTTAAAAATTAAAAAAAACAGGTTAAAAATAAGCAATCCCTATGGCATTTCATTCAAATAAGTATTATCTTTTAGTTGAAAAAAGTATTAAATTCTGTTGAATAATTAAGAGAAAACTGAGCCAGTGTTTTTTTGTATGTTATATAAGTTTGCAAGGTTACTGTAGCTACCATAAACAAAAAATAGTGAAATAATATCTTGGGCTGAATAAAGTATACTACTTCTCTTAAGTTGGTTTTAAACACCAGATTTAAGTATTTTCTCAGAAGACACCTAATAAACAACATGATTTAACAAAAGAGAAATCTTTCTTCACTTTGCTATGACACTCTTGCATTTATCATAACTTCTTTCGATACAGTACTTTAGTTACTTGAAAATTCCAAAAGAATCAATTTTCTTTGGCATTAAAGGGTTAAAGAGTCGGACATAGATATACACTTTGTACCAGCGGTGGGGAAATACTTGGACCATGACATGTATTAATCCAGCCTGTGTTGTGGTATTTTGTTCAGTATTTTACATAGCTATTTATGTAGAAACATTAAGGCCTAAAATTTATTTCCCAAGAAGTGTCAGAAGCTGTATATAACCATATTCACTGCTACAAGTGAAAAGATCTGTCTTGACAAGAAACTAATTGGAAGAAGACAGGAAGGATGGAATAGTTCCAACACCATGCAGATCTAGGTTAACAGTTAAGCATCTTAAAAACAACTTAAGAACAGTAGCAACAAATAGTTCACCCAACATAGCTTCATTTTGCCGAGAGCATCTATCTCAAAGCCACATTAAGTGTGATACTTTAGAATTGCTACAAGTTGTGTTGTAAGAGAGCATTATTAAAATGTGTATGATTTCCAATGTAACTTTTGTTTAGTTACTGCAGTAACAATAGTCAGAATGTTTAGTTACATATGTGTTGCTTAGATTATTAACACATTACAAAACATTTCCATTTTGAAACAAGTTTAATAATAGCTTTTATTATTTTTGGATAGGAAAGGTTCACCAATAATGTGTTTTAATGTGTGGCACATCAAAGGTATTTGTAAGCTCTACGCAGTCCTCATTGTGAAAAAGGTTTCACATCCCTAATATAGAGGCTCTTTATAAGTTCTTCAACTTCCTTTTTTTTTAAAAACTCATTTTGCAACCTTAGGAATTCTTCAGTTTAATTTTGTCTAAAATTAATTGTTTATGAAATATTTACAAACAAAAGCAGTGTATTTACTCAGAAAGTTTCTAGATGAATAAAACTAGCAACAAAGAGGCAGGTGGTTTGGGTGAAATGAGATAATCTTTATGAAATAATGAAATAGAAACTTGTAAATTGGTTCCGAACAACCTAGTAGATCACTGCTGAAAGGCATTTAAATTATATTATATATTTTTCTCAGATTTCCTGTGTTACTCCTAAAGTCTTTTGACTAAGGGAGTTTCATCTTGAAAGGAAAATTTTTTTATGGGTTTAAAATACTTGAATACTTGTTTAAATAAAGCCATGATTTACTTTCATTTTATTTGTAGTCACATTATGTAAACTTGCCAGCATGGTAAATTATTTAGAACAAGAAAGACTATGTTCTTTAGACTTTTTCAATGTTGAATAGTACAAATGTAACTTTTTAAAATTGGAGAAAAAACATTGCATGTTATGAAAAAACTGAGCTTTAGCTGACTTTATATGCAGTCTTATCAAAGCACAAAGACAAAAAAATAATAACAGAAAAATATTTAAAGATTTTTAAAAAATGATTTTGAATTGATCCAGATATGGGAAAGGAAAAAAAAAAACTGATAAAGTTGTAAACAGAATGTTTTAACTATATAGAATTTTATTCTAACATAAGTAAACAGAATGGTTACATCTGAGTGGAACTTGTAATAACAAGAGTATAAAATTCTTTGTTTTGTTTTAAAAGAGAGAAAAACCAAACATTGTTAATTCTAAGGCCATTCTGTTAATAATGGTATGATAATGCATTAAAAAATGAGAATAGACTGATTTCTCTCAAATTTCTGTTATACTTATCAGCTTAGAATTTCCTGTCAGACCAAATGGGAAAACTGTTATGATTTACAGTTAACGTGTGAAGCAAATGTAAATACGAGAATCACCCTTATTGACTTACCTTCTGTGTTCAGAGATGATAATATTTAAAGGACATTGCTTGACCTTAATTAAAGAAATTAAAGATTTGTTAATAATTTCATTAGGATAAGAATTTTCTTCTAATACTTGACAGACACTTAATTTCCGTGGGAAAACTTGTTTTCACAAATTTACCTGTTGTCTTTCTTTACTGATCAGAGTCAAATGTTTCTCAAAACATGACAAAATTCAAGAGTTATTCAGGAGTTTTATTCCTTCCTGAAAATACCTTACTTATCTAGTTTGCTTAAATGTGACGTGCACCTACTCATATACATCTGAAGGCCTCTAATATTTCAGGTAAAGAGTGTAGTTTAATACATGATTTATTGTTGTTGTTATAATTTTTATATTTTCTCTTGCTGATTTCTGTACTAATTGTACTGAGGCAGTATATTCACTAAGCCATCAACCATATAGGATCATTTGGATGTCTGGCCAGATGTCATTAGTAATTTTCTTGACATAATTGTGAAGAAAAGTTTTTTTGTTTTTTTTTTTTTAAGCGTGTGCAAATAAACTATTCTACAAAATGTAGTAAACATGGATATTTATTTTTTGGTGTTTGACTTTTCCAGAAGATTGTGTTGTGAAAATTGCTGATTTATAATCAACAAAATTATTAACCTTTGGATTCTTGCTCAGCTATGATAAGCATCAGACTTTCATGATTTAAAAAAAAAATAATCCTTTGTTAAAATTTGGATACATTCATTTCTGCCTGGTTGGAGTAATTTTTTTTCTTTCAAATATTTTAAGATTTTGTTTCACTGTTGTGCCCAAACAGCTTCAAAGAGATTACATTTACTGATACTTAATGTTTCCATCAGAACAAATTAGGCATTATGGTCCAGAAAGGAGTGGAGGTTTGTTGTGTTGATTAATGAGTAAATCCTGTGGTTTGCTCAGCAGCAGACTAGACTTGAAAGGATGGTGCCTGTCACAACAAAACAATTCATTTTAGGCTGATTATTTTGCTTTAACAAGGAGTGTACACATCAAAACCTGGCAATTTTCTTTCTGATAACTTTGAAGTCTGGACATCTAGACAGAGATGTATCATCATCTTTGAAAGAGAGGAGGAGATTGCACACAACAACCAGGGCTGGAAATATTTGTTACAGAGTTACACTGGTGGACTGAAATGCTTTTTAACTTTTTTCCCCCTCCTCCTCTTCCCAGGTTTTCATGAAGGAATCATTTGAGAAGCATTTAGATGAGGTGGCCATGGAAGAACAAGAAAAGGCTGCGCTTGTTATCCAAAAGTTTGTGCGTGCATACATAGAACGCAGAAAATTCCAAAAACTGCTGAATGCAACAAAACGAATCCAGAGCTCTCTGCGTGCATGGAAAATCAGGTAAGTGCAAAACCATAAATAGTGGTGGCAAGTAGCCATACAAATGGTGCCCCATCTTGCTGCACATTGATTAATATCAATTATTTTCAGTATCACTGTTTAAAAACTTCCATAAAACCAATTTAAAAAAATTTTGAAAATTATATTAGCAATTTAATTTTTAAAAAATCAAACGCTTATTTTTCTTTAACTTGTTTTTCTTCAAATATTTTCTAATTAAGCTTAGCTTAGCTCAGTTGAAAATAGACTAAATAAACTTGGTTGAAAATGTTGTGTTGTTTAAATTATTATTGTCTCTCTTAACTATCATTTTTTTTGGTGGTATTCTTACTATTTAAATCTGTCCTAGATATCCATTTTTTAGTGTTTTGCAGCTCAATGATAAAATATAAACATGTAATATTTGGGCACAATCCTCAACAGTTGCACATTATATAAAAACCATGATGAAGAATTAAAAAATGAAATGAGAATGCAATTGTTTTTCAAAATATATTCCTTGTCAGCAAATCATGTTTTTGTGTTACAGTTATTTATGTTAAATAATGAAGAAAACTTTCTGGTATACCTGTTTTATTTTTTTTATAAAACAAGTAGATACATTGCTCTTTGTTTAAGTTAGAATGTTCTAGTTTTAAAAGGAGCTATGCAGGCAGTCATAATTAACTTTTTCTGGTGAAGTTTCAGAAATGATATTTAAGGATTTTATAGCACCATCTTTTCAAGTAAACAACTTGTTTATGATATACAATACTATTATATTTACTCTCCATTTGTGTGAATGAGACACTTATCAAAAGTCAAAACAGTCTGCTGTATAATCTTTTTGGATATTTCCTTCGACTACTTATGCTGAGTTTCACTGTCATGTACACAAAAGACTTTTATGTTACTTCACCAAACATTTTATGTTGGAAAAGATTAAAGAATCTGCATTAATAAAGATGTAAGAAACAGAAAAACAAGTCTATTCTACTTGTTAATCATAAGCTAACATTTAAATCAGAATTGTTGTTTTAATACAATACAATTAATAAAAGAATTAGCACAGTATTATAAAAAGAGTTAAGTAAACTACACTGGTTATTATTATTTTAATTTAAAAATAAATTTAAAATGTATGAACTGTATAAAAATATATTGACATATTTCTTGAAAAGTTTTCAAAGCTTAGAAAGTGTAATTCTAGAAGAAGAAAATGTACCCTGTTTACCACAAATTTGTGGTCTGAGGCAAATTTTATTTTTGTTTGTTTGTTTTGCTGGGATTTTTGCGACCAAGTTTGTAGTCTGGACATAGAATTCCCAAATGGTGACCATTTTGAGATTATTTAAGAGGTTCATTGGATGCAGCATAGTTATGAGATTTTTAGTCCTTTGAAATGGTCACTTCATTTGGTGTAGTTTGCTAGTTACAAATTTAGATACCCCAGCCAGCCAGCCAAATTGGTTGATTGATGTCAACCTTTGAGGTGGCAAACTTCTGACCAATGGCTACAGCTTTTCCTATGCAGACATTCAGTGTTTATGCTGCTCTTTCACAGAGGTCATTTAGATCCACCCACAAATGAACAACTGATTTAACATTGTTGGTTAGTGGTATCTTTTAAACCACACATGCAGCTACAGTTCACTACTATAATTAAAATACTTTCTGAAAAACTAAGCCAATGGTAATAATGAAAATAACGAAAACTTAAAAGCTTTTTTTTTTTGGAAACAATTTCCTTTGGAGAAATATTTAATTTTTAAAATAGTTTTGTTTTCCTTTGATACTTTTGTGACTATTTCAGCACATTTTGTTTTCTTATTGAACCAGGTGAATCATTTATATGAAAAACATAAAAATCTTATTTCAGGGTTATAGGTTTTATTTTATTATTTGATGGAAATATTTCACCATTAATGATGGTGATTGTAATGTGAATAAGTTTTTGAGTATATGGATCAAGGTATGTATGCACATTAAAGCATTGTTCTTTTTTATACTTTAATTGATAGGAAATAAGTATTGATACATTGGTTAAATAAAAGGCAGTTTAGAAAGATGAGGTAAGGCAGTTGTCATTGAATAATTATTTTAAATTGGTGGATATTGAAGATAAATTAGTGAGGAAAAGAAAAGGAAGAAAGAGGCTATAAGAAAATAAAGCATTTAAGTTTCTTCATTATTGAAAGGTGTCTCTCAGTAAGGCAAAACTGTTCAGAATATTTGTTGCCATGTGTAAAAGTTTGGAGCAAAATCTAAAGGAAATGCATTAGTTTAAATAATCGTAACTAGGATTCAAAAGTAGTATTTTTAAAAAAAAGATTAGGCCAGAAGTGAAAATAACTGGGAAAGAATCAATTATTTCAGTCATTCTTTTTCATCATGTCACAAACACATTAAAATATCTTAATTCAGCAGTAAAATTGGAAACAAACATTTCAGTAATGTCCATAGTATATATATCAGGAACCTTGGAAGAATTGATTTATATGACTAAATTTGGATGATTTGTGTTTACCATATTTTTTGAGTTATAAGTCGGTGGAGTATAAGTCAAATAGGTAAATTTTCTCGTTTTCCAAACCTTCGTTTAGTTGATAGTATGATCATACTTTTGTACAGTAATAACAGTATAAAATTTCTGTCAGGGTTATAAAACAGCAGTGATGGATAAAATCAAAATGAGAGATTTAGGGAAGAAAAGAGTTTTAGGTGAAAGAAAGAGAATGGAACAGTTTGATATGATTTTTGCTTATCAAATAAAAGGTTGAATGATTTAGCTTTGCAACCACAGTTTGCTTTTTTTTTTTTTTCAGTCTGTCTATCTAAATAAATACTTTGCTTTCCGCCAATTGCAAACACATTTCTCATCAACACCATACTGCCATTCTACTGCCATATTTCCAGTAAGGGTTGATATTTTTCTTCAACTTTGGTGAATTGAAGCTCCTCTAACACAATGATATCTGTGATCCCCTAAGCACTAAATAAAAGGGAAGTAACTGAATCTGAGTCAACATGCACCACATACATGTACAATCATGCAGTAAATTTTCCCCTGGTACTCAAGGGTCCTGTGTTCTTGGTATCATGACTTCATCTATATATGAAGTCAAAGTGGAGAATAAATCAAAGATCAGGTCCTTGCAGAAAAAATATTGACTTCTATACCAAAAAATACAGTAATTTTGAACACGAATTTGTAATTTCAGATCTACGAGGTCTGTCGAAAAAGTATCCGACTTTATTTTTTCCCGTGGGAAATAATGACATTAGGGAGGCAAAAGTGTGCATAGTGTAGCTGCATGCTTTCATGTGCATGCGTCAGTCGCTGTCAGGCAGCCAACTTGTGAGGTGCTGTACTACTTACTCGTTGCATTCTCATTTCACCCATGATGACAGAACGTGTGGAGCAATGATCTTGCATCAAGTTTTGCCAAAAGCTTGGAGATACCCAAGCAGAAACAATTTTCAAAATCCAACAGGCTTTTGGTGACAATGCCATGGGTGTTACCAAAATAAAAGAATGTTACAACAGGTTCAAAGATGGCTGCACATCGGTGGAGAGTGACCAGCGTTCCGGGAGGCCGTCAACAAGCCACAATGCAGTTGTTATCGAGAAAGTGCAGAAATTGATCATGGAGGATCATCATTTGACGGTGCAGGAAATTGGTGACGATTGGGATCAGTAAAGATTCTGCACATGCAATTTTAAAGGAGGATTTGGGCTTGTGCAGAGTGGCAGCGAAATTTGTGCCCAAGCTGCTTTCTCAGGAACAACAACAACTTCGTCTTGAGGTTGTGCAAGACTTGCTGGATACTGCCAACAGGGATCCTGTGTTCCAGAATACCGTGATAACTGGAGATGAGACGTGGGTGTATGGGTACGACCCGGAAACCAAAGCTCAGTCATCACAGTGGAAGCACCCAACGTTGCCAAGGCCCAAAAAAGCATGTCAGGTCCGGAGAAAAATCAAGGTGATGCTGACTGTTTTCTTCGACTACCAAGGCATTGTGCATCACAAATAGGCACCAGAAGGACAAACAGTTACAAAGGAGGACTATCAAGAAGCCTTCCGATGTCTTTGTGATGCAGTTTGGCACAAGAGACCACATCTGTGAGCCTTGCAAAAACTGTCAGCTGCACCACGACAACGCTCTGGCTTATTCGTTGTAGCTGATCCAAGGTTTCTTGGCAAAGAAAGGCATTTTGCTCATTCGCCAGTCTCCCTACTCTCCAGACATGGCTCCTTCTGAGTTCTGGTTGTTCCCAAAAATGAAGATGCCACTGAAAGGCTCTCTTTGAGAGCCGAGAGGACATCATGCGGAATTTGACGTTGGAGCTGAGAGCCATTCCGGAAGAAGCATTCCAGACATGCTTCGAACAGTGGAAGGATCGCTGGGCTAAGTGTGTGGAGGCACAAGGGGCCTACTTCGAAGGGGATTAGCAATTGAACCCCACCAAATATGCAATTTTTTTTCCCCAGCCTAAGGTCGGATACTTTTTTGACAGACCTCATATGATGATTTGGATACAGGTAGATCATTTCTAATTTAT
This sequence comes from Nautilus pompilius, assembly GCA_018389105.1. Taxonomy (NCBI): domain Eukaryota; kingdom Metazoa; phylum Mollusca; class Cephalopoda; order Nautilida; family Nautilidae; genus Nautilus; species Nautilus pompilius. Next base: position 2,266,115 of record JACATO010000588.1, read on the forward strand.
TTATTACAATTAGCATTTCACAGGTGTAATAGTTAATTCAGTGACATAAAACCCTTACTTTGACATTTGGCATTAAATGTGCAAAAAACTTATGATGATGGATAGTTGACATGTGGGCAGAAGGCCCAGAACCATCTTTTGTCATACGTAGACTCAGCTTAAGCAACAGCCACAGTGATTATAGGCATATAGCAGCAGTTATAGGTGACAAATATTTTACATACATGTATGTGGAATTCCAGAACCGATTTTTGTCATAAGTAGACCCTTAGCTTTAGCCAAATTGACTGTATGTAGGCTTAAAGCATAGCTTGTTAGAGGTGACAGATAGCTGACATGCATGCGAGTGGAATGCTCGAACCAGTTTTTGTCATATGTAGATCCAGCTTCAGCAACAGTGATTGTAGGAATAAAGAAGGTAGGTGAAAATAGTTGACAAGTCCTTGATGATCATCCTGAAAATAACAAGGCTCAAGAATTAACAAAGAAAAATTCTGTGAAATGAACACAAACTGAAAAAAGCCACCTTTTTAAAAAAATAAAATAAGATAGACATAAAACAACAAAGACTAGATATAAAAGTTATCTTTAGAACCCATTGAAAAAAAAATACAATGAAAATCAGATATGGTTAGAGAGAAATTTCTTTTGTTTGAATGTTTATTTATTATTTAGCAATTATATGGCTGATAATCTTTCACTACTCATTATAACAATTAGTAAAGGCAAAGAAATTTTTAAAATATTATTTCAGAAAAATTTTAATTATTAATCTGGAATCTGCAGTCTTAGTTCATTGTTGATAGTTTTCTTAAAACAATGCAGTGACAAAAATGTAAGAAATAAAAAAAGGCTTTAGAATCATTATTGCAGTATATTTAGGTTAAACTGTTTAAATTCCTGTAACTTAATCCTTGATAGTTTTCTATATTTTATTTCATTTTTGATACACTAACTAGTATGGTCATTAAAAAGATGTAAGTTACTTGTGTCTTTATCTTTCTCATGTATGCATGTATACATAGTGCATTTGGTGATCCATCTGTCATGTATAACAATTGTAGTTAGAAAGAAGGACCTCAGCCACAGCTTGTCTTTAAGGATTTAGCTTTCAAAAATGCCACATTTCTTATTTCCTCTACTTTTTTTAAACAGAAGGTTATATATATATATATATCTAGTTTATTCAGTTAATTAGTCACTGAAATATTTTAGATTATATGTGACTTTTTGGTACCTGGGAATGTATAACTAATGTTATGTACATTAAACATTTCACACTAGAATGAAGATCTATGGAAAGCTGCTGAATGAATAGGGATGCTAATCTGAGAACAGACAACCACTAAAATGCAGTAGCATTGAGTTTGTAGAATGTAAAAGATGACAAAATGACATTAGATAGGTAGCTAACAAAAAAAAAAAAACATGAAGTACTAGGTTTTACAAAAGTTTTGTTGGTTTTTTTACTGCAACAGTGAGACTCCATGTTGTTGCTGGATGTGAAGTTATTAATCAAAGTTTCATTACAATCAATACACTCCTGCCAAGTTACAAGCATATTTATACCATTTTGTAAAAAATCTGGATTTCTGGAGTTGATAAACTGTTGGAAGGCAGTTTCATTTGCTGCTTGGTTGGAGAAGGATTTCATACAGAGGAAGCTGTCGAGGTGTTTGAAAAGGTGTTAGGCTGGGTGAGGGAGAACTTTGTAGCCCAACATTCAGTTTCTGAAGAGTCAATTTGCAACATGAGGACGAGCATTGTTGTGGAGCAGGATTGGGCCTTTTTGATTCATCAATGATGGCTGTCGTTAGAAGAGTTTCTGATGAACAATGTTTAATTCATGGTAGTACCTTTAGTACCTTTCAGCTGTGATGATTTTGCCTGGTTTTATTTCTTGTGGCAAGCAAAGAGCAGATCTCTAATCGATGATTTTGTTGTTATTCATTCAACTCATGAGGTACCCACTTGTGAAGCTTCTTTACCTTGTCGATTGCATCAAGATGCCAGGAAACAGTTACAGTGCTTATGTCAAACTTTTCAACTAAGGCTTTCAGACAGTCGTCGTCATAGCTGGAAGGACATCCACTCTGTTCTTTATCTTCGAGGCTCATCTCCTGGTTGAAACTTTGCAAACCATCATTGTACTGTGTGTTCATTTGCCATGTCCTCGCCCCATGCTTGCTTAATGTTACGAGTTGCTTCATTTGCTTTGTGGCCTGCTTTGAACTTGTGAAGCAAAATAGCATGAAAAATTTTCTATCCATGCTTCACTCAGAGCCCTGAAACAAATATCCATTTTATGATTTTTAAAAAGGTAGGTTTTGCATAATGTATGCCAAAGCACATGCTACAAAATGATATTTAACCTATCTAAATAAACAAAACTTTTGTAATGACCTAATACTAATGCATACTTGCATACTGTGCTATTATTTTCCAAATGTTCTTTTTTAATCATCTTTTTTATCCAAATATTCAAAAAAAATTTTTTTAGATATCAGAATACATGATACAATATAAAGTTTGGAATCTTAAGTTGCTTTTCTGGTGTGTGTGTGTGCGCGCGCGTGTGCATGCATGCTCTCCTCCACAAGCTGGGGGGAAAACCTTTTTTTGACTTTAAACTGTAAAAATTATTGGACTCACTGTGTCTAGGATCTGGTCATAAACTCTAGCTGTTTTTGTTTTGTAGCTAACTTTTAGCTGAGTTTTACTAGGCAGTGGGTGATGTCAGCTTACATGGTGTTGAATTGTGGGTTTATTACCTTAATTATTAGCATATTATGGAAGTATGGTGGCCACCTCAAAATTTTGTTTGACTGTCTAGGAAGTTGTATGAACAGATCAGAAAGATTGGTTGATAATGAATTTATTTTAAAAAGCGAACAGTATTACCTGGTACTTTATGCATTTTTCTTATATAAAACATTTTCTATAATTAAAGGGACTTCCCAAATTTCTGGCATCCTTGTTTTTTTTTTTTTTTTACTTCCAATCTATAGCCCACAGCAACAATCAAGTTTATAGTTGTGGCACTATAAGTGCAACACTAAGCTTATATTTAATTTTCAACCCAACATCATTTATATTTGTTGATTTAATTTTTTTTTTAATTTAGAAAATGATAATTTTTCTGAAATTTATTTTAGATAGATTGGAGGCTTATTTAAAACAAGTAAGATTAGGAATAGTTGGCTTGCAATGAGTACTTGGGAAACTGTACAAAATTGTTTTTGTAAAGTTTTGCAATTGCTCTATAGTTGCTTACCTAGTATTTCCTTCCTTGTCTTTTCCAAATTGTTTCTAGAAAATCTTACTTGTTAGTGTTAAAGGTTTTGATGTGCAGAAGCAAACAATTTTTATAGAGATTGTGTTAGAATACATCATAGGAGTAAAAATATGAAAAGTTTACATTAGGAATCATTCATTATATAAGATGTTTGTGGAGTGTACTTGATACTCATGGCTTTGTTTCCTGGGAAAATGTGGCAAAAAGAGAATTTGAATCTCTTGGTTTGAAACTATCTTGAAATTCAAATTATTTAGTAATGAAAAAAAATTATAAATTTATTTCAAAGTTTATTTTTATACATACAAGAAAAATGTTTAAGTAGTGAATGACCATAATTCACTTGAGAAGTTTCAGTCAAACAATTTACCAGTGACTGACCATATCTATAACTTTTTTCTTTTTAGATCTGAAAATATACACATTTATTTATGTATATGATTTCCTTAGTGGAAAAATAAGGTTATTGTGATGAAATAACATTTAAGATGGTATATATATATAAAACATAAAGCATGCAGTTATACCTGACTTCTGCATTTCCATTGCAGATAGACCATATTCATACACAAATCTAAATATTAGTTTAAATAGTTACATACAAATGACTGTTAAAAAATTCATGCACTTGAAAAAAGAAAGTATATTTTCAGAATTTTGTTGCATAAGACATTTTTTATCGAAATACTTGAGGAATTATTTTATTTGTGAGCCATTGTATATTAATGTGTATTGTATGTTATATGTATATAAAATATTTTATTGAAAATTTAACATTTGGATACCACCAGTTTCATTTGGGTCTTTCTGAAAGAAAAAAAAAAATATATATATATATATATATAAAAAGAAAAAAATATTATCCACATACTAACAATGTTCAGAAATTGATTTATAAGAAGTATGATTCACAGATTTATATGTGTATATATGTAGTTTATGAATTGAAACAATTTCTTTATCAAAAATGAGTGAACTTAATTTACTATCAATTAATCTTAATACTAATATAATTACTAATAAAACTAGTTTTCAATTTATTGGTCTTGTTGCTTTGTGTGTTACTTTTAATTTACTTATTTAATAAGCTGAATAGTTAAATTGGTGCCTAGTTTTTGATGTTGGTCATTCTATAAAATGGTAGAGTTGTGTGGGTACATTATTTTCTGTTAAGTGATGAGATAAAAGTGGAACAGACTGATGAGTGCTCAGTTGGAGAGGAAGAGTACTCTAAATATTGGAAGAAAAGTGAAAACCAAAAATCCGGACATTACACTGATGGTTTCAGATTGTGGAAAAATTTTTAAACATTGGATTTATAAAATGGGTGTGATGTAATTGATGATCTGAAGCACTGTCTTACTGATTAAAATGTACTCCTTATTGAGCAGGCCTGCATTTACATGCCACTTTTTGTTTAAAATGAAATTTTTATTGCAAAAAAAAAAATGAACAGATAAACTGATCTTAGGGTTTATCTATTTCTGGAAATTGTTCTGTACTCAAGTTGTTTTCATCCAGGTTTTTTTAATTTATTAGACTTTTAGTATTCTGTTTAAGTTAGCATGTACAAGCAAGAAAAACTACCCATAATGCATTATAAAGTTAGCACGAGTCTGTTTGTAGACCTGAACATTATTTGTGGTGTTTTCGATACCTTTGCGTTTTTCATTTTTGTTCTCTTTTTCTCAACATAAATGTTTTTTTTTTTTTTTTTTAGGTTTAATTTTCTAAAATGAAATTAAAAGAATGTTACAAACATTTAATCACAATCAGTAGTTTTTGTTGATATATTAGAATTTTTTTAAAAAAAAAGGATTAGTGGGCAATTTAAGTAACTTCTAATTAGATCTTTTGTATTTTTGGTTCATGAAAAGGTGGGGGCAGGAAATAAAGGCAGCTGTTTACCTTGGCCAGTCAATAGTTCCATTTGTATGGTGGGAAATGTTTTATGGTTTATGTGAGCTTTTATTGATTTTTGTAAACAGATTTTAAATCAGTCTTAAAAAAATAAAAAGATTTTTTTATCTTTGATAGGGATTCCTGAGAATTATTTTTGTGAAGCTTTGCAGTTTACTTTTTTTCTTAAGAAATAAGTAAATGTGTGTAAATGTATAAATAAAAGAAATGGAAAAAAACAACAAGTGAAACTTCGAAATTATTTGTCTGATAATTGTTAAGATTTGGAGGTTAAAAATCATCCATTGTATCATTAATTACATACAGTATATGTTTAACTTTTTCTTTTAGCTGATTAGCACAGATCAACATTTTTAGCAAGATCTCTAGACATTATTTATTAAATAAAAGGAAGGGAGAAGGTAAACATTGGTCCAAAGCTAAGTAACATCCAAAAAGAATTTAGAGCGTCCAATTCTCTTAGGTAAGATAGTTATTTCTGTTATTAAACATTTTTGCAGTTTTCTTTTATTTGTTTGTTTTTAAATTCTGAAAGCAAACAATTTCTATTACCGCTTTTTTGCATCTTTTAACAGCTTCTTTGTGTATGTAACAAGCTTAATATTTTGATTTGAGGCAGGGAATGTTTTTGCTGTTTGATACCTCAATTCCTACAGATGCATTAAAATTTATTGTTTTACTTTTAAAACCATGCCTTAGTTTGTGTCGAGGTTCTTGAAGAATTTCCTACCCTCACTTGCTACTGTGTAACTTCATGTAGCTGTTGCATTGAAATGTGTACAGTCCATTTAATTTATTCACAGTACAAAATTTAAAAGAATATATATACATATATATGTATATTTCAGTCATGTTACTAAAGAATATTTCAGTAGATAATGAGGTGTTTATCATAACTAAACAGATGAAGATAGAAGATTATTTTGGTAGACCTCTGAATTTTTCAAAAGATCAGTACATTTTTGGGACTCTTTGTATTATATGCTCTAAAAGTGGTCTAAATTAAAGCAGTCATATGCATTGGCATCACTTATGTTTTTTAGCTGTTATTTCTTTTTTTTTTGCCAGTTTGCTGTGGTGATTGATTTTTCTTATTCATTTCTTTTAATTATAAAGTAAAAAAAAAATTATAATTAGGTAGGCAAGTCATTAATACAGACTCCTTTTCCCCTTAAATATATATTTCTAATTTGTAACATACCTTGTGGTATTTAAGGCATATTTTTTTTAATGGCATGCAAAAAGTGACATAAAAAATCATATTGATCCTTAATGGTTTTTTTTTCTTTCTGTTGTATAAATTACTCTGGAGTATTCATTTTATTAATTATGGAAATAAAATATTTGAGTGAAGAAGCAGCAACTGTCTGGAATTTTGTCACTGTTGACACAATGATTTTGGTGTATTAGTTAACTGAAAAAGTTTTCTCTTTTAAGAGTTAGCTGTAACCCACTTTGCCACTGACACACTTTCTTGTACATTACATTGGTATAGCTAGTAATGATAGCAACTGTTGTAGCCAGTGGTACACAGTTCAGCTGTGAGATATGATCATGTTTATATATTAATCTGTGGACAGACAGTGGGCGGATTTAAATCAATATGTTGTAATCAGGCTTTTCTCTGAGATAACCAACCATTTTCTATTGCAGGTATGTTTCAGGGAAGTTTTCATTTATGTCAGCCTACACTGGGATTCATGAGAATTAGTTTGGAAGCAGTTTGTTGTGAGAGATTTCTACCTAGATTTTCATATATACTAGTTTATGATGAAAATTTCCAATACCATGTAATCAACAGAATGTAAGCTGACTAACATAGGTAACAAGTTAATTTTATTTTCTAATATACATACATATTCAAATTACAGATCTAAAGATTTGGGACATAGTTTATGCTCAGTGAGTACTGATACGTATCAGTATGTCCTGGGTTATACCAGGATACAAACAATCCTTAATAGCCTCATAGTTGAAAATAGAAACTTGTGAATATTCTGATTTCCGGTAGCCAGAGTTTTTTTTAGAATGATTAGCATTACAATTATTTAAAAAATTGTTTCAAACAACATATTAATAAACTTAATTTTGGCTGCCTGTTTTTATTTTATATGATATGTATAAAATCAGTACTATATGAAGCAGATGTTTGTTTTTTTTACACTAATATTAGCCATTTAAAATAGATTTATGTATACAGAAGAATGAAATAAAATGAAACATGTAGGGCTATATGAAATATATTTTATTACACCTAAAAGAAATGTTCTTTTTTATTTTAGCTTTGCTAGGTATCATTTGACTAAATATATAACACCCTAAATAATTTCACTTTGTTCTGAGCTAAATGCTCCATACTCTTTTCATATGAGAGCATGACCTTTGTCTGTTTTAAAAAAAATTTAAATACAAAAAGTCTCGTTATACAAGTAAACACTGTGTGTATACACTTATTGGCCAACAAATTAGAAACCCATTACCATTTATGTCTAAACTCTATGCAAATTAGATAACTACATGCTAACAAAGATTATTAGATAGATTTAAATACTGAAAACATGTACTATGCACCTTATTAACAAGGACGGGTAAGGAAACAAATGTGTTGACTTTGAAAGGGGTGTTTTTGTTGGGTTGTGATTGATAGAGACCTTCATATTGAAGACAGTAGAAATGACTGGATAATTGGAGATCTTTGTGTCTTGGTTGAAGTATACAAAGTATAGATGAAATTGCAGTGAACATCTGCTGGGAAGTTGTGGGTGAAAGAAACTGTTACAAATAAGGTTTGGCAACAACCCTGCACTCTTATGAAGTTTTCATATATTGTTTATACTGTGTAAGCTGCTGGAAATGCTGTAGTGGTTTGGGGAATATTTTCATATATGCACTTTTGCAGACCAGTTGCATTTTTTTCATGTTCAGTTTTCATCCTGAGGGCAAGGGATACTTCCAAGTTGACATTGTCATCTTCAGTTATGATCGTATAGTTTGATTGTCTCATGCTTCTCAAACCACTCTTCCAAAATCTTCCTTGGCCAGCTGAATCACACGTGGGATATATTTGAACGTGCAGTTACCTACTCTATGATTCTCTGATTTTGAGGAATGTAGAAAATTAATAGAACGAAAACCTCTGAAATAAATTCCACAATGTATTTTGGCAGTATGGGCATCTGCAAGGGGGGGGGGCACCCCCCACCCTTACTGAATAGTTAATGGCAATAGTAGTTTTGTTATTGTGAGCTCTGATGGGGTATCATAATAGCAAAGGAAGTATACCAAAATCAAAAAAAATTAATTAGATTTTAAAAACTCTTAAATGAATCACAAAAATATTTCTAAGTAAAAAAAAAAAATATTGATCAAAATCAAATACCTTCGATAGGAAAAGAAAACCAAATTAATATCTCTATTTTTTATGTTAGTACATTTTCATTGCTAATAACATTTCCTGCACTTGATATTATTTTGTCAATTTGCCTCCTACCAGACATTTTTCTGGATACTATGAATTTTTGTGTAGCTCTATAAAACTCAGCACGACTCATGTAACAAGTTATAAATTAAAATTGAAATTGAGCAGATCTGGACATAAATCATCCTAGGGATCTTAGTTACTTGAATGAAAAAAAAAAAAAAAACAAAAAGAAAGAAAGAAATGCAAACTGACATTTTTGTGAGTCTGTAAGACCACCAAAGATATGATCAACCACCTGATACATCCACTTTGATAATACAGGTATTGTATTATTCTCGGAAACTGAAATGAAAGTTTTTCATAGAACTAGGTAGATAAAAAATCATCAATACATTTTTGTTTTGTTTTTTTAAAAAATGGATATACACAATTAAACAGAATATGGGTCACATTCTGAACTTCATTGAAGTTCACATTAAAAACAGAAACAATCCCTTAATTATCAAAACTGAGAAGGTAAATGCTGATTCTGTTTTGTTAAAAGAAAGAGTAACAACATTATATATATAATATTAAAAGTAGTAATATATATATAAAAGTAGAATGTTTTATGATATTTTTATGGTGTCCCATAGAAGTTTCCAGCGAGATAAAGAACATTTTGAATATTTTGCTTGTTCTTTGTAATATATTTAACTGTTAATATCTACATAATTTTATAAAGGAGCAAATCATATTGGTAATTTTGTTTGACAAATGAAATTATATTTTAAATTTTAATGTTTTTTATTATTATTTATGATTGAGAGTATTTAGAAATAAATATTTTCTATATTTGAATAATATTTTTAGTCAGAAGCTACAGAAGAATAATGATTGAAAATAAGTTGTTTTTTTTTTTTCATTGTTTATTAGGTATTAATGATTAATCAATTAAATGCTGTATGCCCATAAAAATTCTACTACTGGAGAAGTTTCTAAGTTGCATCCACCAAAAAAAGTATACTTACATGATATTCAAAAACACAACTTTGCACTTATAACATCATAATATTATGTATGACCTTGTGAAACCACTGATTATTGTTTGTTTTTAGCATGGATCAGGACATGTTGACTAGAATTTCTTCCTCTTCTAACTATACTGGTGCTTTATAATTCTTTTTTCACCCCTAATAGCTTGACGTTTTCACAATATATTTAGATTTTTTCCTCATCCGCATAAGAGCTATCATGGAATGGTGGTACATATCTAAATATTAAAATAATCTTCTATACTTTAAAGTCTTATTCATTATTTGTCTATTTTTTTTATAAAACCATGCTCTTATATCTGCTGCCATTCTGAATAAGTTATACCAGTGTAGTTTGTTACATGACTTTGTGATGCGATGTGATATGAAAATTTGTGGTTTTCAAGATGGTTAATTAATGTTCTTGTTGGCACATCAAAGACTGAACATTCATGGTGGACCTTTCCATTTCCATGATTAGAAACATTTGTAATAGATTTGTCTCCCAGTAGAACTAAGATAGTTAAGGATTTTTAGATCTAATTTATTTTTAATTGCAAATAATATTTGGCAATGGTAAATAATTGCTTGATGAAGATTCATGTAAACACACAGATTCAGGGTTAGGGTTAGTTTAACTGATGGATGCAGCACCTGCTGCTAAAGTAGAGACTATACCTGCTTGGTCAGTCTAAAAAAAATCTTTGTTTCAAAGCCAAAGTTTTAGAGTCCATTACACATTTACACACAACCAGATCATTCAGTAACTTTCAAAAAAGTTAAATAATTGTCATCTGCTAGTTAGGAGGTTTTATAGTAAAGTTCAGGCCATGGTGAAGCCATAAAATTGCACAGATTTTTTTTGTTTTCTTTGAGACTCAGTTAACTTGTATGTAAACAATTTTTAATTAGATTTTTTATTATTCTTTGTTTGAAATTAATCTCAAGAAAAAAAACAAAATAGAACAACAAAACTCATTGAATTGTTTATAACTAATTAAAATACAGATGCACAATAATTTTGCCAATGCATCTTTAAATTTGAATATGTATTATTTAGTGGTTTTGGATTTATTGGTATGGATGAAATTTAAAGACTTCTTTGGTTTTGTTTTTAAATAAACCTGACCTGATCATTATAAAATCAGAAATAGCTTGTTTTGCTATTGAAAGGCATTTTGTTTAATCGTATAAAGAAACTATAATTTTGAATGGTCTATTTAGATGATAGTTTCATGATTGAAGACATGACTTTGGTTGTCTTTGCTTAGTATCAATAATCAGCTTACACAAGATAGTGTTTAATAATCATCAATGAAGAATGCTGATGTAGAATTTAAAACAGAACAGATACATTTTTTTGTTTGCAATTTCTGCAAATTCCAGCTAAATCTTTTTTATTAAAATCATTACCTATACTGATATTTACTACTGAGTATTGTCTTTGTGTGTGTGTGTGTGTGGGGGGGGGGGTGATATTTGTAGAAAGAATAAAAAGTGTAATTAACCCAGATTTTAGGGATAACTAAAGAGCAGCTACTGATCTAGCTACATCACAAACAAAGGCAATTTTAGATCACAGTTAGGAGTCAAACCTAGCTTCTTCAAAAAGAAATCTATTGAATGCCATGATTCTTGTGTTTAACCTTTTAGGGTGACTGCACTGTATGTAATAACTCATCATACTTATTGTACAGCATATGTATCACTAACAATTTCAGGGACAGTTTGGGCTGGATGTGCATTCTTTTTCTAATGGATGCCTTAAAATAATTTTTTCTTTCAATATTTTGTGATTAAGCAGACTACTGGGAGGTAGTTAAATAATTTACTGTAGTAATTTGGATTGTAAAGAATATGTGTATGCTTTTGCCCCACCTTGCCCATAAAGCGATCAAAAGAAAAAAAATATTTAATTCATACTGTAGTGTACCAGTTTTTGTTACTTAAAATGTTCCACTTTTAAATGAGAGTGTGCTCATTTATAGCATAGTTTGAAAAGATAGGTTTACCTTTCATATGGGCAAAAATTGAATCTACCTTTAAAGTGGTGCTGCCATGCTTACATGTTCTCATTAACTTTGTATCTTTTATTATAATTTTAATAGAAATATATTTATCTAAACAGTTCTCAACCTAAAAGTAATGAGTCTGCTGCTACTCTTGTTTTACTAATGTTTACTGTGGCTACCAGTTCAGTTTGTAATTATTTTTTCCCTTGACAGGAAGCAGTTCAGTGTTGTCAGACAGGGCCTCATTAAAGCACAGGCCCAGTATCGTATGCACCGGCAGAAACAACAGTATATACAGGTAAGCAAATACCAATGTCATATGCACATTTAGCCATATTTGTTCTATTTTTTAGACCTGCTTTTAGAGAGTCTCATGGCCTGATTTGAGAGCATGGTTCACCAGTATCAAGCTTTTGTTTAATCATGAAGAATCTTCTAACACAGTTAATTATTTTGTGTTATTTAACAACTAATTTTGGTGACGAGGACAAAAATATTTCTGAAATGGAAATTTTAATAGTAAGTTAGCAAGAAAAATCAGAATGAACCCTTTATACTCAGTAAACTGCAGTCAGCTATAAAAGAATGCATTCACCATAAACAAAACATCCATACACACATTGTGTACAATTTATTTATTTATTTTTAACCTAACAAACCCCACTTTGTACTGAGCAAGTTTTTGTTGATGTTTTGCTCTCTCTCTAAGTCTTTGGTTTGAATGGAAGCCACGTGTAATGGGGTGCCATATGTATAATCGCGTGAGCTAGAGTTTACCAGAAGTTTTAAAATGAAGTGATATCTTTTTGTTTTTTTTCAGTGTTAGAGATTAAAAACAAAACAACTTTCCTTAAAATAAAACACTTAAGCTACAGTGACTTATTTCATAACTAAAATAATTTTGTTTGAAATAAATTTGCTACATCTTTAATTTCAAAGGAATTCAGTAAATTTAAACACTCAGTATATTTCAAACATGTGTGAGTGATGCCATTGATATACTGTAAAAGGGCCACAAAATCCTAATTGTGTATAATGTAAACTTTTCATAAGTTTTGAGCTTTATGAGCTTCATAGCTCTTCTGTAAACAAGACTGGAAACATCTTTGTGATGTCACTTCTTTTTCTGTTTTCACTTCTGATTTGAAGTGAGAAGAGTTCAGAGCATTTATAAAAAACATGTGCACACCAGATAGCAGAGAAATGTGTAGAGAAATCATGGCACTAGATTAATATCATTAAGATTTTTAATTATTTATAGTGGCATTCAGTATCTTTGAGTTTTTGGCTTTTTTTTAGAAAATTTGTAAATATCATAATTTTTGTATTGGAAAAATTATGGAAACACTTTCACAATACCAAATTAATTTTGTAACTGATATCTTATAAATTGAGTTCTATTATACAACATGGCAATAATCTAAAGTACACTTCTAACTTGGTGAAACAAGTACTTGTAAAATAAAGATATGCATAGCATGTAAACTTAGTGTGATGGACAAGCTAGCACAAAGTTCTTATGTGAACATTAAACAAGTGTGGCAGTATATTGACTAATTATTGAATGGGTTAATTTACTTTTATATTAAAAATGTTTTTATTCATCATTTTTGTTATTCTTTGCATAGTTTAGATTTCAGTTGGAGCTTCATTTATTTTTATTTATTTTTTAAAATTCTATTGAGTGGTTTTCTGATTTCCTCACTTTATTAAAATGAAATATAATCTACATTGTTATTGATATGTACATGCATGCTAACCAGTCTTATTACAACAATTGATTTTTAAAGTCTTATGCTAATATACATGCAAATATATGCACTACTAATTAAATTGTGTGTGTTATCTGGGAAATTTCATTGATAAGTTAACATGTATGGTTAGGTGTATCTGTTAAAAGTTTTCAACTTTGTTATCAAACAGTTTATCAAGTAGCACAAAGAACAAAAGAGTAATACAAAGTCTTTCAGAATCTATAATTTATCAGAATATCAATGTACAATTTTTATTTTTGTTTTGTTTTGTTTTCTGTTCAAGTCATTGTAGTTTATTATCACTGCTTATTGACTACAATGTTATTTTTGTAGTGATTGTAAAATTGGAACTTTCATTCTGGATGCTTGTTTTTTCTATCATAGAAAATAATTTTAGTGTTTAGTTTTAGTGTAACAGAAACAAAGAGCAAGAAGGTTTTATGATTTCTATATAGCACTAACTATGAAAATATGTCACTATTTATGTACTATTTAAAATGAACATTGGCTCTGGTTTGGTTGCTTAAAATCTCCAAACTAGTAATGCCAAAATCTTCAAGTTATCATGCACCTGAATTTAAAACACAGTAATCTTGTTTTTCATTAGCATATGATCATTTTCACCCAAAAACTTATTACTAATTAGGAGTAAATTTTTATGTTAATTTGACTCAGATAAATTAAGGGATATTAAAATTTTTCATATCAGTTGTTTTTTTTATTAGTTGCATCTCACCTTTAAAGAATTTCTTCGTGTAGATTAGATAAGTAGGCAAATAATAATAAAATAAGATTTTTTTTTTAATGTCTTTTTTGTCCAGTATTTTCAATTTCTCATCAACACTATTCTCTAGATTTTGGCTTATTTAACTATATCACAGACTCATTATAAATGTATATATATGCCTTACATTTACTTTTTAAAAATCTAGCCTTCTAGTAGCTGAATGGGAAATGGGGAACAGGTTTGATAAAAATGGCCAATGTTTATTTCATGTGTTTGACTGGTATTAGGTGTTGTTTTTTAAACCAAAACTTAAGATAGCAATAGAAGTGTCACAGTTTGAACTAAGACAGGATGCACTTCAAGTATGTCTGACCAGACAATGTGATGCATGCATGTCTCTAACCACAACAATAGTGACAGCAAGATGATTGCTGCTGCTCCACCAAATGCATTGAATCACACCATCATTTTTAGTTGTTAGTGTAATACCATTTCAAAAGATTCCCATCTGTGAAGGACCAGAAAATGAGCAGATAAATTGTTTACTAAAAAAAACAAAAGTAGTCTTATAACACCATTTTACTTCTGTTTGATCAGTAAACAATTGAACTTTTCTTTACATCTTCATCACCAGCTTTATATTTGTTTTTAGTAGATATTGACAATAAAAATAAATTATTCCATTTACTTTGTGATGATTAGAATGTTTTATAAAAGAAGAAACAAATTGATTGATTGTTTTGTTATTGTGTTAGAGTTATTTAAGTATTCTTAACTAATAATAATTGTTAGCTAGTCATTTAAAACAGAAAAGCTTTTAAAACTCAAGATAATGCATTTGGTAAGACTTTTGGCATATAGGGGAAGGTCTCACTTTTTAAAACATACTGAATAAAATAAAATGTAACTTTTCACAACTCAAGTAGATACCTTTGTGAATATTATTCTCTATAAAATAGAAAATTAAGACAAAAACTAAAGTATCTGGTTGATTTTTATATTATGCAAAAATGTGACATTTTCATATGTAATGCATAACATTGCCTTAGCATAGCAGTAACCTTTTCAGCTATTATTCACATAAAAGTCTTCAAATTATCAGATAATTTATTTCTTTGCTTTACTTGAAAAACCATTTAAATATGGTTATTACGTTTTATACAAAAGTTTTCTACTTGAAGTTAAAAAGTGCCAGACCTGAAATGCTCTAGTATTTTTTAACAAGACATGCATCAAAGTAATCAAGAATAACACAAAGCATTAGAACTCTATTGTGGAATAAAAACCACCACTAAAATGCTCATTTAATACATCTACTATGTAGAAGGATTATCCAAGTTCACACAGCATTATATTTAATGAAATGTTAAAGTAAATGATACACTGAACATTTTGAGATTTATCTCTATTTGGTGGTGTTTCAATTGGGGTATATGAATATAATTTCTGTTGTCTATTACCAACATTTGCAGTTAGTCAAAACTGAAAATTACTGCTATTTTAAATGCTAAATTAGAAATTTTAAGTGTTATATTGCTTGGACTAGAAGCCAATTTTTTATCCTAGGAAAACTCCTACTCTACTATATCAATTTTTTTCACACAAAAAAAAAACAAATTTTAGAAAATGGAAAATCAAACAATCTAAATTCATTGCCTATCGATTAATTAATATAATATTAAACTTTCTTTATCGTATTAACCAAAATTGACATCTGCCACAGTTGATGACAAAATTACCTGGAAGAAAGCCACATTGCTATGTTGATGGATATGCATTCAGGTATTTATTTAGGAATGATAGCAGTGAGATGGTATTAATAGTATTGAGGTTATACTTTTTAACATTGCTTGTTGCCAAGTGAAGTTGATGCACATATTTTAGTGACTGATTCTTGAACTCTGCTTGTCTGTCATGTTTATTTCTATACATAGGAAAAGTTTGCAGTAAATCATCACAATATTAGATTATTTTTAATGTCCTCTATATAAGAAAAACAACTCTTACACATAAGCGACATTACCCTATCTGTTATTCTAGAATTCTAGAAAATCTATTTTGAAAGTAAGAAAAAACAAAAACCAGCAACAACAAAAATAATGGCCGACTGTTTAGCTGTCTATTTAATTATTTTGCTGCATGTAAAAGCAGTTGGCTTCAAAACTTTGATAACCAAAATGCATATATTTAATTAATTAATTGTTAATAAGTTACCATAGAAATGCAATTATTATTTTTATACAGAAAAGATAAAAGGTTTAATAACATGCTTAACTTTTACAGCTTTGACTTCATAAACATCTCTTGTTAGCTCTAAGCAACTCAGCCTGGCTTGAGGATTTATTTTGTTATTATTCAGAGATTTTTCAAAGAATTTTAGATATCTGTTCTTAGTGCATTAGCCTGAACACCAGATGGAAGATACATAGCAAAATTAAAGAAAACCATGAAAAAAACTGCAGTTGTTCATAACAGTTAAGTCATTATAGAAAGAAGCATTGGCACTCTGTTCTTTCTTAACCTTTTTATAAAAAACTGTATATGGTTCAGTTCATTTTATATCATTTTTGAACCTGTTACCTTAGTTTTTAATTTTGTTTATTTCTTTTTACTTGAATTTTTCTTAATTTTAAAAATATCAGATTTCTTAACCATTTTCCATTCAGAAAATGAAATATTTAATATGCACAAACATTCAGACAATTTCCAAGATACTGCACAAAATGAATCTAACTGATTAAAATTATTTTTTAAAAAAAACATTAAAAAGTCATAGAATGACTAAATAATATTAATAGCTTAGCACACATTTCAGTAATTCAAATGAAAAGGAAAAATATCCAGAAAATAAAAGGAAAAATTTAATTTATACTGCAGAAAGTCAAAAATGTAAAGTAAAATCAACTGACTGATGTCACAGATGTGCCAATACTGATTTAGTTTTCTGTATCTTCTCACTGTCATAATTTTTTACACTATTTTTGTCATCCTCACTCCAGTAATCCTCATTGGACAGCACAGGATGATATTTATGTTTACTGCTACAAATGTTTTTATCTCCTCGGAGTAGTTAGCTCTGCATGCTTTCCTCTGGGTCTACAGGAGGATAGTGGTTAGCCATGTGGTAGAAGAAATCTGGTATCAACTCAGAAGAAATGAAATGGATTCATGCTATCAGGGACATCAGTCTATGCACTGATGGTTCACACTAGTAGCTTCACTAGTAAAATCACTTTTGTAGGAAAACAAAGCAATATAAATAACCAGAGGAAGTGATAATGTGGGCCAGTATCCTTCTACATGTACTACTTATGGTTTAACATAAGTGGCCATTAAATGACACATTAGCACTTGGTCAGTTTTGACTAACTTGAACGTCTGACACAACAGCCAGTTTTGGAAATGAACCAGAAAGGATAACAGAAGAACAGATGAGAGTGAACTTGCTATTAAATACTGAAACATGTTTGCTAACTTGTTTATTAATCACAGATTTATTATCTGACAATAATTCAGCCATTTTCTTTATGTATATCTATACAAAAAATAATAAAATTATTTTAAATTTTAAAAATATATCAGCAAAATTGATTTTTTTTTCTTTTGATTATCACTGATTCTCACAAAACTTTGCATTTTTTTCTCTCAAAAAAATGTTTATGAAACATAGACGTTTTTATTGTGCTGTGCTCACAATGATAAGAATTGGTTTTAAATATTGAGTGGTTTTCATGAGCTGAGGTGGTTTTCCCTGAGTATTCCAGTTTCTTTTCATCTCTAAATAGTTTGTTTGGTTCTATCAGATTTGATAGCTAATGTCTCTCTCTTTCTCTCTCTCACTCACTCACTCACTCACATATAGTGTGCACAGTGAACATTTGCTTGTAGCATAACCAGATGATACAAGTGTAGATGACAGAACTTTCTTTTTATATTTTAATAAACATCTAACAGTTTTTCTATTTTTTACATTTTAAGTTTAAAAATAAAAAGCTTATAAAATAATGTTTGAAAGTAACCATTTAACTCCCAAAACTTTAAAGTCAACATTATTTTTTGAGGAAGCAGACAAAAGGAACCATGGTATAGTAACAATTTGTATGTTACCTTATAGACTACTCATTTTTGGAGATGGAGAGCAAGGAAAGAAACAAAGGTATTTAACTATATTAATCAAGATCACTAAATAAAATAAGCATTTAACCATTGCAGAGACAACACCATGGTTTTTGTTTCAAATCAGAGTACAGTGGTCCCTCATCTATTGCGGGGGGTTAGGTTCCAGAACCCCCCACAATAGGCAAAAATTCGCGAAGTAGCGACCTTATATTTATTTTATTATTTATATATATTTTAAGGCTTTATAAACCCTCCCCACACTCTTATAAACATTTTCTATGCTCTTAAACACTCCATCCTCACAATGGCCTTATTGCGGGAAGTTACCACCCTCTTCGCAGTCTTGTTAAAAGACACTGCTGCTGTCGTCCTTATATTCTTTTCGTCCTTTATGTAGCGAACCGAAGATTCATTGATCCCGTAATGGTGGCCTACAGCCATGTAGCTTCTCCCGCCCTTTAGCATGTCGAGGAGTTCCACCTTTTCTGCGATGGTAAGCATCTTCCTCTGGCGCTTGAGTTCGGTGCCAGAAGCCTTAGAAGGCACAGAATGTTTGGGTGACATCGTAGGACACATTGCTCTGGTTGGTCGCCTCCCATCCATCAGCCAATAGTGTGCCGTGTACAATCTCACGTGGGCAAACTAGCTCAAGCATA
The DNA here is from genome assembly GCA_018389105.1 of Nautilus pompilius. NCBI lineage: Eukaryota > Metazoa > Mollusca > Cephalopoda > Nautilida > Nautilidae > Nautilus > Nautilus pompilius. The sequence continues at coordinate 2,285,032 of JACATO010000588.1, forward strand.
AGCGGCCGTAGCTGCGTTTTCCATACATGCGAGTCTTTGTCTACTCATCTGCTGTACACTACGTATTTTATTTCGATTTAATATTCTTTTAATATGTTTTAATTGATATTTTTTTTAATATTTTTTATATATTGTTTTCAATTTTTTAGGCTAGAAAATGCTTATTTTACTGCAAAAATAATTAAAATAATAAATATATAAAAATACCTATATGCCACAAAATCATGCAATATAGCAAAAAATCCGCAATACAAAATTAGATATATACAATTTAAAAATCTGTGATACAGTGAGACTGTGAAAAGTGAACCGTGATATGGTGAGGGACGACTGTATAGCATTGCTTTGAGTTGACATTGTTAGCTCAAGCATACAGCCGTTCTACGCTCACTCCTCAACTCATTAACTGAGTACAAGTATTTGTGTTGCATTTTGAGTACCACTGAGTAAAGTTTACTATTTTAGGAAAATATTTAAATTATATCACTAATGTCCCTTTAACTGTAAGTTCAATCTTTGCAAAGAATTTAGGAATACCAAAATTGGTATTTTCTAGAGTATATTTGCTGTTTTTAATCCTTTTGGTGCCAAATGATATCAAATATAGAATTAAATCCTTAATGAGAAAACAAAAAAAAAAAAAACATAATGAATTATGTTATACTACACATGTAAATTTCTATAATGTTTTTCTCATGGGAAATTTGAAACATCAAAGTAAGGTGTTGAAATTGTGTAAGTGAGAGAGCTGTAGGCAGTAGATCCATAAAGTACTCTGCTGGTTTATAATAGATACAAGTGAACTACTCTTTATATGTATTTTATACTAGTTTTTAGCTTGGTGATAGATAGGTATGCTTGCAACAGCTGATATTTGTTATGTAATATGCAGTTTTTTTGTTTTATTTTTTGTAATAGAAACAATCCTTATATTTTATTTTCTAAAAACTGTAACATGCAGGAAAGTTATGACCCACACAAGCCCACTAGTTTTGATGTTTACAGTTCACAGCTTAAATTAGGGATATAGTATTATTTATTTTGCTTGCAGAACACACATTTTATAGCAGTACGAAGTTCCTAGCAGTGCATATGATTCTAAATAATTAATGTTTATTCACAAAAACACCATTTCCACTACATTTTTTGGTCGGTTCAGGTGCAGGTCTGAAGGGGTGCAAAATTTCCTCTGGCCTATAAATTGTAATGTCAATTAATAACTAGCCACCTCTGCCCGTGAATTTCCATAGTAATTGCAAAATTGTACAGAGAAATTAAAGACTGTAAAATGTTGATAAGTAAAAGAACACAGACCGATTTTCCTGAACCAAAGGTTGTAGTTGATTTGCTAACATTTATAATTTCATATGGTGAAGATGTTTTCCCAAATTTAAGAATTACATTGCAGATTTTGTTAACAATTTGGGTTTCTGTTGCTAGTTGTGAAAGGTCTTTCAGCAAGCTGAAATTAATTATGACATACTTGAGAACTTCAATGACTTGAGAACGATTGAGTAACTTGGCAATATTAAATATTGAAAAACACTACTCAATACCTTAAATTTTGATAGTTTAATTGATTCATTTGCAGAAGCAAAAGTACGAAAGGTTCATATATAATGTAACAATGAATACCAGAATGCTACCTGTACAAGATCTAGTTAAGTATATGCACAGTTTTGTAAACATAAGTAGTATTTCATCAATCTGTTTCGTAATACATGTACACCACAAGTGGCTGCATTCTGCATGCTTGAAAGATTACTGTAGCTGTGTGACTTTGAATGATGCTGGATGAAATAAATATCAAAATGTTTTACAATTTAACAAATTATGTAAGTAAACCTAGTAGGTGATACCTCATTAGTTCCAGGTTTACAGTTGTGATATTGTGAGATGTTATATTGTGACTTTAAATTAGCTCTTTATAAGGCGGTGATTAATTTTTTGTGATTGTCATTAAGTGGGTAATGAGTCACAAACAAATAATCAAAACATTTCATCATAACAACACAGTATACCATCTTGAACAACTGTGATGTGTACAAAGCTTGTCATGGTGGTCTTAAGAGAACTATGGTGTTGCTCACATCTTTGAAAAGTATCAAATGTGTATATTTAATGAAATTCCTCAAAAAATTGCTTTATAGTTATAGACTGAACTAGGATTGTCTGTCAATAGACCTTAGTTTTCTTAAGTTGTCTTGTCTTATCTTTTTAGTCCTTGTGTCAAAAAAATAATTCTTATTTCTTATTAGCAATATACTATGTCACTGTAAATTATTGTCTTTGTTTTAGTGAGTAAAAATTTATGTCTGAAGGTCTAACAAGAAAGGTTTCTGATCTTACAGACAAGAAAACTAATATAAAATAAATAATGTTAAAGAAGTGGTATTACTTTTAGACTGAAAACAACCTGATGTTTCTTGAAAAAACATGTTTCAGAAAATACAAAAAATCTTGTTTTATATATTGGTGAAATTTTTTGTATTTTTAAAATTTAAGTTAGTGATATAGCATTAATAGAGTAGAAAGAGATTTATAAACTTCAGAAACTATATTGTGCAATTGCTTTGATGGTCAACTGTGGATACCATCATTTGATACTTAGAAGAATATTTAATTTTAATTTTTATTTAATTAATGTTCTCATTTTTCTTTACTAAAGTTTAATTTTTTAAATACACTACTGAAGATATTAACCAGAAAATTGTGCCAAACAAAATAAGTTTTAAAAAGTTTCGTGAATAAACAAATATATCTGATTTTAAAGATTTTTCTTTTAGATTCTGTTTTGTATACATCTTCATTCTTTGATCTTATCTACAGACTAAACAAGAAAGGCATCAACAACTAGAAGAAGAAAAACATCTGAAGCAACAAAGACAAGCTCAAGAAAAGATGGAGCGAGAACAGAAAGTAAGTGTAACTTTCTTTTATATGAACATTGTTGTAACCCTTTCCCATATGAAGTACTCAAGAGAAAACATTTACCCATATAATTATTTAGAATGCAAAATTTTGGGCTGTTTTATTTATATAGTACTAAAGTAATTTTTAGTTCCAAATTCAAGATTACAATAAATAAACTGATAGCTTTTCTTTTTTTTTTTTTCATTTCAATTTGCTTGTACCATCATGTTGTAACTTGTTTGCTTCCTTTATCTAGTAAAATTTTTTATAAACTACTTTTCTTCTTCTTAAGGAAAGAGTAAAGTGAGGTTAGTCAGTTTTCCTTATGGTGAAATTGAACATATTTACAAATTTAGAAATTTTAAATATAGTATATTAAATTGAAAACCCTTGACTTTTGCATATTCTGTGACTTAAGGGGTTAACTATCAAGCAAATAAATGGTACTGGAATTTCAACCTTTCCAGTAATCTTACTGCTTGGCAAGAATTGTCTGCTGCACTTTGTTATGAAACAAGAAACACGCACATTGTATTAGGATGTCCATTTATTGCATTCAAAAGGAACTTATACAAGATTAGCTCTAAGAAGTTAGGATGTGTTTGTTTTAAATGATTAAGCCCAAGATTGAGGGCCCAAGCTTGATTTCTGGTTTGGCACATACATCTCTCTGGCATTGTTTCTTTTTGCTCTTCATTCTTCATCATTTGGTCATTGGTTGAATCCTCTAGTCACTCCAGTTTTCTTCCACATCTAAAAATGAAGAGTTTTGGTAAGGATTTCCCTGCCAAAGTCAGCAGTGCTGGGCTCTCCAGTGGTTAACTACAGCACTGTCTCCCTGTTAGGGTGGTCTCCCTTGTAGAGAGTGGCAAAGGGTAGGGATGATCAAGTGGAAAATGTATTGCAAAAAAATATATTTGTAATTAATACATTTTGTAGAAGAAAAAAGTAAATCAACACAATGAAACAAACAAAAATAAACATTTGAAAATTTCTAATTTTTAAATTTTTATGTAGAAAGAAATTATAATTAATAATTAATTAAAATGTGAACAAAACAGCCCCAATTCTAAACTATTTTGAAGAAGCAGATTAGCTGGAGCTTTTAAAGTAGAGAAATTCCTAAAAGAAATGTGCTTATCATTAAGGCTATGAAATATAATTTCTTTTTTAAATGTCAGGAGAGAAAAAATTGATGCCAATTGCAAGATTTTTTAAAAGTATTTTATTAGTTAATACAATGATTATAAAAAAATAAGAAATAAAGGGAGTTGTTTTATTTCAAGATATCGGCTTGAAATTGTCCCATTAAAAGTATCTGATTTTATTTTAATTGCAGGAGAAAGCAGCTCAAGAAGCAGCATCAATTTTAAATTTGGAAATTCCAGGAGAATTGGCTTTTGTTCTTTCCAAACAAGACACAGGTAGCCACAACTGACTGTCATTTTCTGATATTGTATTAGAACTGCTGTGGTGTCCTCTGCCTTTTCAGATAGATTTGAAATATTGGTTCTTTCAGGATGCTTTGATCTTGTTCACTTGTAATTGGCATACTAATATAAAAATCTTCTTAATTTAGATAAATTATGTTACACTGTTGACAGGTTTATGTTATTAGATAAAACCAAAACACTCTGTGTTATAGATACATATAATAGGAGGGACAGGAAACTTTTAAAACTTAAATATATAGTCCTGCTGACTGAAAAGTGGCAATTAAATTTATTTTTAAAATTAGTTATTACTTCTATCATCTATCTCACTTGGCAGAGCAATTCAAGCAGATTCTACACAATTACTAAAAAGCTCTTCCTGTACATCTTGATAGTTACTTTTTATTTAACTTGTATTTATGAACTTTTACAATGTTTATTTTTATTATTTTATACCACTAAATTAAAGAACCTATTTATATATATCTTTATTACTAGAAAATAATCCTAAATAATTATATCAAATTCATTTCCTCCTTAAATGTCTATTTGACAAACTAAGCAATCAATTCCCCCTTAATGTTTCTGTGTAACTGAATTTTAAAAATGCATATAACCTATCTTAGTAAACATATCAACTTCTAAAATAGTTGTAACTTTTCTGCAATAAGGATTCTATGCATAACCAAATATTCTAAGAGGTCTCACTATAAGGAAGGACTAGAACATCTAATTGTATATCAATTGCCTAATACCTGTAATATATTATTATTTTAAAATACACCTATCATGACAGTGAAAATGAAATTCCAGATCTTATATGATAATTTGGCAAGGATTTTTGATGGTGTAGCTGTGTTTTAAATTAGAGAGAAATAACTGAAAACTTTGAAAACAAAATGATTTTCTAATGTAGCATAGATTCACAAATGAACAGAGAGCCAGTTTAAGGTAGAAAATGGACAGCAGATTATCAAAATGTGTAGTATGCTTTTTGGTTGAGATATCAGTTTTTGCTCGGTGTTTTTCTCTTCTGTACCAGCACATATCACATAGGTCTCTTTTTTTTTTTCTAGATTAGCTGAAGCAAGACTACATTGTGCATGTTTGTGCACGTTATTGTATCTGGTATCACTGTATCTTTTTTACTGTCTGTTTTATCTTTCTGAGTCTTTTCAGGAAGCAGTTACTCAGGGGAAACAGTAGCAACATAGTAGAAAGACATTGTTGTACTTTATGCATAAAGGAAGTAATCAGAAAATTGTCCTCCTATTTATGTTTAAATGGCATCATTCGGAAGTGGAATAATTTAATTTGGCAACATTTTTGGCTTTAAGAAAGTAGCTATATTTTGGGCATTTCCTATCACTTTATATTAGTTTTAACTGAACTAACCTAACAAACCCTTACTCTTTGTAAGAAACACACCACTAATAACTATGTTTTTATCTTTGTCTTTCCATTTATCATGTTGTCATGTAGTGTTAGGTCAGCGAGTTGTATTTTGTACTGTGGCTAGTTTTGCAAAAATTTGTATGATTTTACAGATGATTTTATTCATCTTTGGTTCTTTCACACATTTTGTTATTTCAGTATTCTGTGATTGTGTAAAATATGAAAAAAAATTTAAAAGATTTGGTTTCATGCATGCACAAGCATATATTACCTTACTCTAGAAATAGATATGTACCTCATTGAAGCAGTTCTTAAGTTTTTAGTGTTGTTTCTATTTCCAGATTGGCATCCACCTCATGTTGACCATCATATAACCACAGTTGTGGGTAAAACTGTATCTGTTGACATGATGTATCAGCTTCCCAATGATATCAACTCTTATGCATTTAGCAAGTATGTCAGCATATTTTTCAAGGTAAGTGCCATATCTGGGTTTTATGCATAACATGTTTTTCAACTTAAAGAATTCATTGCCATTCATATAATAATATTGTTTTCAGGGGATTAAGATCCCATAAACATTTTAAACTTGTTTACAAGGGTTTTTTAAAAAAAATTATTTCAGAATATAAAATGAGTTATTAAGATATAATTTTAGTTTAGTTTATTATACACTGTAATGTATGAGGTAAAGTAACTTTAATTTTTTGTCAAAACAGCTACATTTCAGCTAATCAATAGAACTAACATTTGATAAATTAGCATTAATATAACTACTACATTAACTAATACATTTGTGTCATCATAGAATATCTTTTTGGCACTACTAATTTTGGAGTTTCTATCATGAATGTCTTGTGCAGATTTTATGTGAGAATGATGGAATTAATTAATCATCATCAACAAGAAAAAAGTTGAGTTCTTGATGCCAAAACTTGGAAAGTTAAACAAACCAAATCTGTAATAATTTGTTTAAAATTGTGGCAGAAAAGTAGGTTTAGCAGGAGTTATGGCAGAAATATATGTAGAGTAAAATATTGGATATGAACTTGTAGCTAATTTAATACCTCAAACTTAAGCCCTCATTTCGTGAGGGCTTTATAAAGACTCAGTAACAATTCTAAGGAAATGTAAACATTTAACCACCACAACTGAGCGAGTGTGAGAGAAAGAGATTTTGTATTTTTACAATTTTGTTTTAAGTTGTGTTTGAGTCTTTGAATGTTTAATTGAAAAACCTTCATAAAATCAAGTTACTGAATGAATTTCATGGCAGCAATTTATAAAAAAATATAAAATGCAATTTGTCAAAAAAAAAAAAAAGAATTGTGATCAATGAAATATTCATATTTGATTTTTTTTCAGCATCTAGAGTAGATCAACATAAATTCATCTATAATGCATACAATATATGAAATTAAAATAGAAAGTGGATGTCTGTTATTTTTTAACTGCCTAACAAAGTGCATCTGGGCAGAGACTGCTTTTCTAAGAAATAACAGTATGTAGTATTTATTTTGTTTCAAATGGCACTTTTAGTTTGTAGATAGTTTTTAATGTTGTATTATTTTGGTTCATAGTTTTGATGAATAATATCTACTGTATGTCAGTCATTTATGTCAGTCAGTCCTTAATTAATAACCAAGTCTCAGAGCCCCTCTCAGCATTTTGTAGTAGTGCATGTAGTCAGTATGATTTTAAGGAAGTATGTAGACCTATGTACATAGTTGACATTAGTGTGCATTTAATATTTTCAGTTATTTTGTGTGCTGTAAACCAACAAGAGCATACATGCAGAAATTAACAAATGTCACCTTATTTTCTGATCACCAATGAAAGAGAGAAAAGACAAAAGAATTGGAAAACATAAAAGTGTTAACAACAACAAATGGTGATAGGAAGTTGTCAAAACACATCAGTACATTGGAAAATTTAAATAAAATTTACAGGTTTTTTTTTTTTTTTAGGTTTGCATTAGACGTCTAATATTTCATGTAAATTATGAAGAATGCAAAAAAATTAGAGAGGAGGGACAAAACTTAGGGTGTTTTAATATTGCATTTCTTTTCAGAATCATTCATGGGGAGTTGTGTCAAAGCCTATAAAAAGCCCCTTCCTGGGAATATCTGCAGATATCGACAGACAGCATTCACTGTCACTATTCAAATTGGTGAGACTTTTTAAAACTAATTAACTTTTTAAAATATATTGTTATTTAGCATTTTCAGAAGTTTTACTATACAGGAACCCCAGTTTACATAAGGGTTACCTTCCAGTTGGCTACACAATGTTAGTTGAACTCGCATGTATACGGCTTATTATCTTGCATCCACACTGGCAACAATTTCTCCATCTCAGCAATCACACCAGTCCTTTGTTTTGTTATCACTGTAGATTTCTTGGGGGCAGATCCTTTCATGTGTTCTTTAATACGTCTTTGTCTCTCACTATTGTGTTAACTGTTGATATGGCCATACCCAGACCATGTACAATGGAAGACAAAGTTTGCCCGTCTTCATATTTTTTTATTATGCTCACTTTCTCCTCTCATCTTATTCTTCTTTGCGTAACCAGTAGCACTAGCATCACTTTTACACTTTGGCACCGACTTGCAATGGAAAAATTTATGTAAAAATGAAAAGATTTACTCGTAACTAAACTACTTGATGGATGCTAATGCACAACTGAGAGCCTTGGAGAGGGATGCTGGCTGACTAACACTCAGACCCCAGCGTGCATTACTCCAAGGCTCAAAGTGGTGCCCGCTCATACCTAGGTACCCATATGTAGTGCTATGCCATATCTCAAATTTTTTTTGGAATTTATTTCTTATGTAAAGTCAAATTTTGGTCAGGTATTCTTGTATCTTTTTTTGCAACCACAGTAAGTTTTTTTAAATAAAAAGGATAAAATTCTAAAAGAATAAATGATTTTAAAATAAAAAGATACAAAGAAAATAGTTTTTTTTTTTGAAAACATCCATGTGGTAAAACCCAAATCTTCATGTATACTTGTTAAAGAATATGTAGAAGTAATGTTGTTTTATTTTAAATTTACACTTTTTTGATTAAAATAAATTAAATTGCTGATATTCTATTGTTGTTGATGTTTAATTCTTTTTCCTACTGTTTGTTTGTCTTTAAAATTTTTTCTTTAATATATACATTGGATGTAAAATTTGATCCAAAATCCAGTAGTTTCATTTCTTTCAGAGAATCTGACTAGTGAGAGCTTAGAATTTTAATAATTGTTCTTTGTTTTGCTGTTTGAAAGGACTTTCTTTTCTATATGTTCAGATTTGCCAATCATACTTGGTTTTTTTTCAAAATTTTTTTGTTTATTCTAATGTTTTAGATGTCGCAACAATGTCATGTTTTGTTGTGCTATTTAATCAGTGGTTCATTAAAAACATTGAGGAATAAAAACTGAAGTTTTCTGAGTTTATGTCCAATAATTCCAACAGAGTCTTATTTTAGAATGACTGATACAAAATACTTTTGATGATGCATCTGAATATCTGTGTTGTTAGAAAAAAAAACTGATAGCATATTTTTTATTTATCTGGAGGATTTTTAAAGTTTGTAAGATGTTATTAGGTAAATGAAAATGTAGCTTTAGACTTTCAATATGTATTTTATTTATGCACTCATATCGAAATCTTGTGCTCTTAAAAATAAGGTTAGAATGTGCAGCATTCCCTTGACTATTTAGCAAGTGCCTTACTTTGCTTGATATTTAAAGATTTTTTACTTAAAACTATGCCATTATTTTGCATAAATTCAGTTCCTGCATTATTATTGTTGTTTTCAGATTTTGAGACTCATGTATGACACAAAAATGAGTGATAAAAGAAGAAAAGTTATAGCAGATTACATCATTCAAAAGGTAAAAATCCTATCAGTTCTGTCCAATAGTACAAATACTTACAAAACCAGTATCTTGCTCTTCTCTGCTCTAATAATAATTTTGAATAGGTATCAATGGTTTCTGTGACAATTTATGCAGAGAGAGAAATTGATCAGGTAAAAAGATAAACTGGTAACACATTGTTGAATCCAGGGAATGTTACTGACTTTTAAATTCTGAATCTGATTTATTTATTTACATTTTGCAAGAAAAAAAATTAATCTCAGTCTTTAACTAATGCAAACATCATATTTACAACCTGTTTATGTCGATATAAAAATACACTGGCAGATATAGTTGTGGAGTAACTGATAAAATAATTTATTAGTCATTAAGGAGGATAATTCAATGAAAAAGTTTCATGTGACAAAAATTTGACTTTTTACAAGTATAAACTTTCTTAGTCATATGCTCATATGCATGCAACTGTACTATTTACACTGACAGATTGATTTATGTATGAGATATGGAATATTTCACTGTCAAGAGTCTACAATTATGGCTGCCTTTGTATATGTGTGAGATACACAGTAACATTGTATTCCAATGGTAGACTATTAGATTGCTAAGATAAAGCCCCAGTTTGATTTCCACATGGGGACTGACTTGGTTTGGTGTACTTTCCTGGCATGGTTTCCTTCTACTTCTGAAAATAAAGAATTCTATTAGAGCCTTTGAAACATAACTGCATTCATTGAGGAAGGCAACCATGAACCTGTCACAGGCAGATAACTGATGAATGGATTATATACATTTATAATTTAGGGATCACTATAAATTTGCTTCTACTCAGTAATAAAATTACTACTGCATTTAAAATAAGCTTTGACAAAATTTTAATTTCTGCAAAGAATATTTATCTTTTTTAAAATTGTTTTCTAATTCATCAAATAAATTCTTAAATTTTTTTTTAGGGTTTACAAAGTGAGTCACTTCGGGATGAGATTTTTTGCCAATTGGCCAACCAGAGCTGGAAGAACCAAAATGTGCCCAGCGTGGAGCGAGTGTGGTTCCTTATGGCCAATTTCCTCAGCTGCATCCCTCCCAGTCCAACCCTCTACAAGTACCTGCTCAAGTACGGTGAATTTTCACCATCAAAACTATTACTATTAACACAATACTATGGCTGTATGTGTGCTTGCTTGCTTGTTCTTTGAAAGGTCTGCAGCTTCATTGATCATTCTTCTTTAATTGGAAAATAAAATAAAATTCCATTTGTTGGGTGAAATATCAACCCACCCCCCCCAAAAAAAACATTAACCACTGCATACATTGGCAACAATTACAAATTAAAGTACAGATATCAAACTCATTTTTGACTTAGTTTGGAGAAAAAAAGATTTCTCTATAATAAACAACTTCAGCTGGCATATCTTCATTAGACATTTTTTATAGAAACCTCAGAGCATATACAGTGTCTTGTTACAGTGATTTATATTGGACCAAATGTCATATAGTCAGTAACACTCCAATATTGTTGAATTATATTTGCATCTTTTGCCTCTTCCTCAATGACTGATTTATCACATGGATATTGCCATTTCTCATTTCTATAATTGCAATAGCTATGTTCAAAATTCCCACCAGTGAAATCTAAGATGTCAGGTTTTTCCATTTTACAGAATCACCATTCTCTCTTAGTCCTATGCATGTCTTGTGAAAACTTTGAAACAGGTTTTAAGCAGTAGATTACATATACAGTAAAACTTTTGTTACTTGTTATCCATGATACCTGAGAGGTGCTGGTTAATCAAATATGCCAGGTAATCAAAAGTTATACTTACCCAGATAATAGCATATAAAATATTTAAATACATAATAATAAAAAAAAAATTCATTATATATTAAAAACAGTATAGTATATGAGTGCTCACCAACCAAGAGTCCTGATAAACTCATAGACGAAAATGTAATGATGGCTTGAATAATACAGTATTGTATAAAATAAAGTGCATTTACCGCACAAAACATAATTACACTTCACTATATCATTAGGTTGTTACAAACGTTTTGTCGGTTTTTATATTATGTCAATTTGGGGTTCATTTTATTGCATGCTTCTGAAAGTATATGTAGATAGGTTACATATCATTTTTTAGCACGTGCTTTGGCATACATTATGCAAAACCTAACTCTTTAAAAATCATCAAATGGATATTTGTTTCAGGGTTCTGAGTGAAGCATGGATAGAAAAAATTTTCGAGCCATTTTGCTTCACGAGTTCAAACCAGGCCGCAAAGTAAACGAAGTAACTTGTATCATTAAACAAGCTTGGGACGAGGACACAGTATAACAATGGTTTGCAAAGTTTCAACCAGGAGATGTGAGCCTTGAAGATAAGGAACGTAGTGGACATCCTTCCAGCTGTGATGACGACCGTCAGAAAGCCTCAGTTGAAGTCAATTCAAGAAAAACTGTGAGAAATTGCTGGAGAGCTTGATTTAAGCACTGCAACTGTTGCCTGGTATCTTGATGCACTTGACAAGGTGGAAAATGCTTGACAAGTGGGTGCCTCACAAGTTGAATGAGTAACAACAAAATTGTCAATTGGAGATCTGCTCTTCACTTGTCATAAGAAACAAAAATGACCCATTTCTTGACCAAATCATTGTGTGTGATAAAAAATGCATCTTTTACAACAATTGCAAATTATCAGCACAGTGGTTTGACAGACACAAGGCACCTAACCATATTCCAAAACCAGCCTCCATCCAAAGAAGCTCATGGTCACTGTCTGGTGGACTGCAACTGGTATCATCCACTATAACTTCTTGAAACCTGGCAAAACCATCACAGCTGAAAGGTACTCTTATGAATTAAATGTTGTTTATCAGAAACTCTCCCAACGACAGCTGGCATTGGTGAATCGAAGAGGCCTAATCCTGCTCCACAACAATGCTCATCGTCATGTTGCAAATTGACTCTTCAGAAACTGAATGTTGGGCTACGAAGTTCTCCCTCACCCAGCCTACCACCTTTTCAAACACCTCGACAGCTTCCTCCATATGAAATCCTTCTCCAACCAAGCAGCAAATGAAACTGCCTTCTAACAGTTTATCGATTCCAGAAATCCAGATTTTTTTCAAAATGGTATAAATGCACTTGTAAGTCATTAGCGGAAGTGTTTGATTGTAATGGAACTTACTTTGATTAATAAACTTCACGTTCTACAATGATATGAAGTCTCACTGTTGCAGTAAAAAAACCAACAAAACTTTTGTAACAACCTAATAGATAGTAGTCACTACTTCCATTTGCTTTTAGAAGTCTTTCACCTCTTCACTGAGTACAGGCTCAGAGATTAGGGCACCCTCAGAACATTTCAGTGCAAACCATTCATATAGAGCAGTATCAAGCGCTTCAAGCTTAGATTTACAAAGAGTATGGTGCAGTTTCATGGATTTTTGGTTTCTAAACTTGCATAAAAGCCCCATTAATTTTAATTTTTGCTCCTAAATGACATAGATGGTAGAGGAGTCGATGCTGAATTCGCTCATCAATTCATTCCTATTTTCACCTTCTAAGAAATTCTTGCATATGTCTATTTTCTGATTTATTGGTAGAAAGACCCTCTTCCTCTTTTCACCTTTACTTGCTGATGGTTTATTTGATGCCATGTTGAATGGGTACTCTGATAATCCCTGATAAATATGGAACTACCTTTACCATAAACAGATACAACGGCAGTCACAGAGATGAAGGCCAACTGGTAGTGCCACTCTGATGACAACTGACAACGTTACCAATTCTGACCAGTAAATATTTGGCCCATGGATCTTTTGACCTGTGCCACATGTGTCAATCTGGATGATGGTTATGAAAAGTGTGATCTGTATTGCGGTATTTTTTTAAATGCCTGTTAATAGAGCTTTCTGGTTAATAAAATGCTTTTACTGTCTAAAGAAAATAGAAATTGGAATGCTTGGGCTGATTACAGTTTATAATTTCAGCTGTTATTATATACTGTTGTTGTGTTTTTGTGTTGTCTTTAGCATTTCTGAAGCAGAAAGACAATTACAAAAAAAATTTAATTTTTTTTTTACTCATCCATTTACCACAGATACATTAAATAGCTGCCGGTTTGCATATGTAATTTAAAAAACAAATAAACAATGGAACCAGGTAAAATATGTTATTAATTGTCTGTTTTTTTTTTAAAGGTATGTGTCTGATGTGGGTCATGAAAAGTACAAGGAATACTGTCAACACAAAGCCCTGCAGTGTGCATATATTGACCCCCAACTCAGCAGGACATACCCACCCTGTTTACTAGAGTGGAAGGCTACTCTCAGAAAGGCCAACATGGCTCTGGAAATAAAATTTGCTGATGGTAAGACCTACTTTATATTTATTCTATAAATGCTTCTTTTTGATAATTTTTTGCCCCACCTTTACCTAGAATTTATATTCTCTCACTCCAACAAAGCACATTGCGGGTTTTATGTTTTTTTTAAAAAGATTAAAACAGGTAAATAATTTTTTTAAAAATGCAACCATATGTTCATGCAAGTAAATCTCAGCTTAACATATACCATTAATGTTAATCACAATCTTTTACAACTCAAAAGTGATCTTCGAAGACAGGTTGTCTGTGTTGAAGATTTATTGTTGAAATATAATTCCAGTAGGTATTGGAAAGGTTTCATTCCACTAACTTCTTTATGAATACCAGAATACTAGAAAATTTTACCAGCTTATTCACATTATTTATTAATTAATTTGTTGCCCAATTTTCATAAAATTTTTATTTATGCTGTGTAAATCTACATTGTTTTTAATTGGATAGATGTAAAAGATTGTTATTTTCTTCAATTCAGGAATTTCTGTTGATTATTTCAATAATTTATCTAACATTTGCTGCTGTCAGAGAGTAAATACTGTGGTTTTCTTGTTTACTTTTTAATCCTGTGTACAATAGTGTTTATAAATTGAGTGCAATTTATTATATTTATTTAACATTTTCTTCACTTAGAAGCCTATGAAAATACTAAAGCAAAAAAAAATTTTTCCTGCAGAAAAACTGGTATTTCAGGTTTACATTTTTTTGCTTTGTTTTAAAAAACCTCTGTTCAAATAGAAATATTGAACTTGTTGACTAATGTACCTCATAATAATATTCTTAAATTTCAACTCCCATTTTATATTATTATCAAGTAAAAATGTATAAAATTAAATATATGATTACAAAAAATATTATTTTTTTAGAATTTCAAACGTAAAGTTTCCGAATAGGCATCAGAACATTTTAAATTCATAATCTTTCATTAGCATAAATCAAGGCTGAACAGCAAAACAAAACTACTGTTGAAGCAGGATTGTTAATTTGTTGTTGTTTTCTACTAATGGTTTGGTTAAAGATTTTTTAAAAAATTTTTGGTGAGAAAGAGTTTTTCTTGATTTCTATCAAAAGATTTTGGCCATAAAAGATTAGCGAACAATCCTGATCCAGCAGGATTTAAAGAAAACACATATGAGCTTTATTTTGCCTTGTGATAGTGCTTTGGTAAATAAAAAAAATATAAGATGATGTAAACAGATAGTGGTGTTAAATGGTTAAAATAAACTTGTAGAACTTTATAAAAATGTTTTATTGATTTAATTATTTATTTCTTAAATAAAGAGTATTTAAAATTTTAGTTTTTCCAAGTCAAGAAACTTTGGTGAAATAATTAATGAAATTGAAGAGCTTCAGACTGCTTCAACCACCTGTCCCTTAGATTTATTTTGTACTGCTATGGCATTTTGCTGCTTTTGATTTTCATTTGGTGATATAAGCATACTGGTGTATTACACCTGCAAACACCATTGTCTGCAACTGAAGACTGACTTGATGAGTTTGCATAGTTATTGCTAGGCCACCTTTGAACTACCTACACCTGATACCTTGTTATAATTTTTGTGCTTGTTCTTTTAATCCTAAACACAAATATCAACGTTAAATGACATTCATACTCTGTTGAATTAATGAATCATGGTTGACCATCTGTGACCATAGTTCAAATGAGTTATTCTATTTTGGCCATTGGTGCTTAATATCACTGGTTTAAACAAGATTTGTTATAACTTACAACTATCATACTAGATTATCTCCAAAAACAAATTATGGACATCTTTTTCAGTTCTTTGTAGGTGTAATAACTCTTCATAAAAAGGGGTATTTCAGTGTTATTGTTATATTAAACTTGAATATTTTTATTTAATTAGAGATGACCTTAACAGGCCATGTTGAGTCATGGACAACAGGTGAGAAGTTTGCAGCTCTTCTCTTAAATCACAGGTAAGAAGTCATATTATAATTTTTACTAATAGTACTAGCCTTAAATTGGGATTTTCTGGGAAGCCTTTTTGTGTATTTTTTAATTGGTTTAGCATCTGATCATTATTAATTTGATATTCACCCAAGAATGGAATTGTTAAACATGAAACATTTTGTATATATATTTCACACTTTTAAAATTGTACAGTTTTTTTTTTTGTTTTACTTGTCTATCAGATGACTTTCCACAGTATTAAAAGTTGACCAGTATAAAAATGAATATATCTCGAATGAAAAATGTCTCTTTGGTTATATTATACTGAGTTGTAATGCAGCATTAGTTTTGTCAGTTTTCTTAAAATATCAGTGAAAAAAAATTGTTCAAAACAAATCATTTTAATAAATTTATTGACTCCTTTGCTGAATTTTATAGATATTTACAATTACTGTTTCAAAACTGCCAACTTCCAATGAATGGTTTGGTATTTACTTCTATGCTCCTGGCAAAATACTTGATGCATGTGCATTGCACACACTGATAAAGAGATATTTTAGTTATGTCACTGTGATGCTGTCATTGATAAATGCTTAGAGTAATCAGGTTATGGGAAGGTTGAATGCTGGACCATCAAATGTGATATAACATCTTTTATGATAAATTTAATGCAGATTTAGTAGAGTGTATAAGAGGTTTGTTTAGAATTAAGTTTTGAGGGAGATTAGTTTGGCAGTAGTGGACTACCATTAATTCCAGATCCTAATCCCAACTTGTGTTCATGAACAAACAGTAACAGAAATACTCAGAGTGACTTTACCAGCATTTGCAACTGATGTTGCTTTTATTACTTGATAAACACTAGATTGGAGCCAAGGAGGCATTGATCAGGCATAGCTGTATGGATTTCCACTTAGCTGCTGACCTTTTTAAATTAACACAGCTAAATTGGTATGAATTATGGAGCCAAGTATGACAGCAACTACACCCTCCTGGAATGGTTTCTGAGTTGATACATTGTTTTCATATTGTTATTTTTATACAGGTACTCCCCGACTGGGTTCCATTCCGACCAACTGGTCGTAAGTCAATATGGACATAACTTGAAGACCTATACGCATTTGACCTTTTTGGGGGGTATTTTATATGCATTACTAGTATGTACTGTACTACGTAATACATTTTATTTTATCTTCTGTTACTCGGACATTATGCAGATTGTATCTTTTTTTGAAGTGATTGAACCATCCATTGCTTGCTTGAAGTTTTCCTTGTAGTCATCTCCTATTCATTCCTTCAAAGTCTCGAAAATACTTCTAGCCTTAGCTTGAATTGTTAGTAGGCTGCTGAGTACACCTTTTTGTATCTGGTCTTCTATCCAGAGCATCAACAATTCTCCATTTCGTGGATAGGTCCTTGTCCTTAAGAATAGTGGAGATCGTTGAATGGGACAACTGTAGATCACGTGTGATAGCATTTACTTTTTTTCCTCTTTCATGTTGGCTAATTATTTTCATTTTAACTTCCAAATCAAGTGGCAATCTCTGTTTCTTGCCTGGTGTATTGGTAGATTGAGAAATATTCCTTTTGCAAGACATCTTTGGGTGGTAAATCCGTAGAAGCTAAGTGAGATACTTGCGATATGACTGCTGAAGTATAACTGATGCTGAGAGAAAATGTGATGCTGCTGCTGGGAAATATGCATACAGCCCACAGGAATATTTTAATTTTTTTTTACACATGGTTGTAACTGCGGGTGGACATAAGTCACATAGGTCATAAGTCGGGGAGTATCTATACTGTGCTTTTAATGTATCTCAGTATAGTAACAACATCTTTGTAACTCAGTAAAGTTTTGTTAATAAAATTTAAAGATCTAGTATAATATTGGTGATTAGCTACATTTTTCTAATTACAGAAGAAATTAATTCATTAGGCCATTGGTGGAGTTTTGGTTATTGCTCTTTTTATTTTTTCTTGGATACAGATTATGAGATTCTAGTAAATTATTGTAAAATAGTAGAAGAGGTGCCCATATTAGGCAGGAGGTATCTTAAACTAAGGTTATTAAGATAACATTTAGTTTGGAGACATTTTTTAACAATTGTATGCCTACCCTCCTTTAATGGAAGAGGATTTGGCAAAGCAAGTGATAAGGAATCACTCTTTTAGGCTATGATGCAATGAAGACCAGTCATCATTTCTTTTCTCTATCACCTGTAGTTTTTAGTTTGCAGCAGGAAAATTTGTGATACAGATTACTTGACCTGGGAGCACCAATTAAAACACCTGAATTTAACTTATGTTACTGGGGTGGGAAGCAAGCACCTTTACCATAGCTGTTTCACACAGCCTTTGGCAACTTTAATGTATTGCAGATTTCATACTTTGGCTACATTATTCAGAAGCCAAAGTGGGCGTTTGACTAGTCTTTATAAGACTTTCCTGATATGGCACACATTATTTTTTATAATTAAATAAAATGTCACTTTTAGAAACTAAATCTCATTTGATTATCACTTTTATCACATTGGGCCCAATAGAAAGATAGGATTAATGAAAAGTTATTTGTTAATATTTATTAATATATCTTTTTTTTTAATTAGGGATATGTCAGAAAATAGTAGTGGTTGGACATTGATGCTGCAGGAGTCTGTGGATTTCTATGAACTAATGGGATTTGATTACATTTTGGATCTCATTTCTGAAATAGAAATTTTGCCAGGCTTTCCAGTTTGCAAGTCATACTTTCTCGTGTCCACAGACAAAACTGGAGAGCCTGTCAGAAGGAAAATTGATGCTAACATGTAAGTAATTGTATTCTATCTATTAAGTTTACAAATGTTGTAAAGTTAGCATTTTAGAAAATAACAGGTAAAGACATGCATTACTTTTAATCTGAGAAATTGAGGTGGAATTAGTGGTTTTACGTTTCTGACTAAAGTTGGACTATAGTAAGGAGTTTTTCTCTATGTTAAAATCAGTTTAGCTTAAGAAGTTTAGTTTTTTTAATGTTTTGTTTAAATATTTTTTACCATTTTGTTTTACCTAGAATTTTCTCTTTTAAAAAGTTTTTTCTTCTTTACTCACAAGGTTCCCCAGTTAAATTTGATATAGTGAAGTGGACTTGTATTGCGAGGAAGTAGATCAGAATTACATGTAAGGATATCTCAGCAAAAATAAATGGTCTTTGTGAGTAAATGATAAGGACTATAGAAATACACGAAGACAGTTCATGCTAAAAATGTGCAGCAGACTTAGACTGCTTAACCCAATGCTTGATATTTGCTTTTTTTAGTGCTTTTTGTGTATGTGTGTGTGCATGAACACATGTTTTTGTGTATGATTTTTTCATTTGTTTTTCAGGCCTCATCACCCTGATAGAGATCGTCACATGGTGGTTGTTGGTCGCCTCCCAGACCCACTTCCATTAGAGGCATCAATTCTGGCCAATGTAATGCGCAAGAAACAACAGTCTCAGCAGCCAAAGAAAAAAAGTGATGACATTTACTTCTCCATGTCTAGTGTCCTTAACCAGCGCCCTACTGATGTTCATCTTCCTGGGCTTTCAAACAAGGCCAAAATGAATAAACGGTATCATAGCAGAAATCCTGATAGCAAGAATGTTCCTAATGGAGACTTAACTAATGGCCTTGTGAATGGACATGTGCCTGACATTGATCTTGCACCAACCAGCAAACTAAATACTCGCTATATTAAGAATGGAAATGTTCCAGTTGATTCTGCAAGGATTGATGACTTTAATGCAAAAAGTGATGTTTCAAATAGCAAGTTAAATGCTCGTTACATTAAATCTGAGCAATCAGCTGTGAAATCCCAGACAAAAGCTAAAATTCAGAACCGTATTTCTCGTCCAAGTAAGGACACAGATCGTGGATCCACTACATCAGATTGGTCAGACAATCGGTCTGAATGGGCTCACTGGGTGGATGATGTATTTGAGGTTGCCCTTAATGACCATGTGGATGACCTGAGTGATGCCAGGTCACTAGAAGCCCGAACTAAAGGAGGAGGGAAAGGCCTTCCTGGTATCCAGACACAGCAGGTGACTAGTCATTGATGATTATAAATGTTTTTGTTATTTAATTTAAAAGGCCTGTGTTTTTAATGTGAGCAGTTTTGTTAATTTTTTTAAGAATTATCCCAATTCATTGAAAAAGGGAGAGAACAAATTTTAAACTTCTTTTAAAACAAACTAAAAAAAAAAAAAAAAACATTGCAGTGTTTAACATAAAGAACAGAAAAATATGCAAACATAGAATATTTCAAATGTTTTTTTTGTTCATTATGTTGACTGATACTTTTTTTTTGTTTTACTCAAGTTTAGAATCTTTGCAATAACTGCAGTTGTGTATAATAGTGTTGCTGCAGGCTTTCTTACATTACCAATAATACTTGTGTTGTCCCCCGGTATTCACGGGGGTTACATTCCTAGAGCACCTGCGAAGAGTGAAAAACCACGAATATTGGACATGGTCCGTAAAAATGCCTATAAACGTCAAAATATAACGTTAAATATAATAAAAAATATATAAGTAAATATATAATAATAATTTAATAAAAAATACAACACTCAGAGAAACACCCGAGATAGCTACACGCGGTAAACTGGGATGATGCTGGGCTGCTGGACTGTATCTGCTTGAGACAGCGCCTTGTGGGCAGCAGCCAATCAGCAGCAAAGAGAAATGAATAACGCTCTCGGATTGGCTACTTTCAAACCTCCAGCCAATAGCGTTTCTTTTATATTGATATTTTGCTGAATTTACATTAGTATTTATATTACAAAATTAGTAAATTATACTGTTATTAATAATTTAGCATTAAAAAGCATGAAAAAATATATATTGCCACGAAAAAAGCCATTAAAAATCGCGGAAGATATTTGCGATTCTGCGAATATATGCGGGGGTTTCCACAAACAATTATTAGTTAGGTTCTAAGGAAAATTCCTTGAATAACTGGGGCCGCAAATGCCGAACCACAATTACGCAGTGGTCGACTGTATATCAACATTTTGAAATTGACTGACACTATAAAGTCATGCACTGCTTTAAAACAGAACTTGCTGTAGATTTTTTTTAAAAAATCAACAAAAATCTATTTTATTACACAAAAATTAAGAATGAAGCCACAAAAATTTTGTTGTCTTCCTTATTGTTTTATACAGCTCAAAATAACAGATTTCATTTGATGTCTTCACTAATGATACTATCAGTAGTTGTCACAAATTATGTTTAATTTTGAATAATGGAGGTCAAATTATATTTGCAATTGGAAGGTTTTCTTCTTTTTAATAGTTGAAACATATGCAGTTTTTAACATTATCTTAACACAAGTTGAGCACACCTGCTAACCAAGCATAGAAATTTAATTCATGCATGTAGTGTTTGCTTTGTGTTTATGTGCCATAATTCAACACAGTAATTGGATAGCCAACAATACTCTTATCTTATCTTATCTTATGCCAGCTCACCACATAATGGTTTTTATCTGGAAAATGGCTGTTCATTAATTTTGACTTCATCCTGTTCACTGAATGAAATGACAAGTTACAGTACCATTTTCTTAAATCATTACACTTCTAAACTTCTGTGTACTTGTCAGTACAGCTTGTTAAGCAGCCATTCCACTGCAAATAATGCAATAGTTATCAAATCTAGACATTGAACTTGTTCATCTTCATCAGTTGCTGTTTGATTTTTTTGAAAGTTGAAGTGATAATTCATTGACTGGAAATGTTATGTCAAAAACAAGTTATTAGTAAATGTATTTTGTTGTTTGTGTACAAGTACATTTTTGGTAGTAATTCAAGGTAAAATTTGCTTATGTGCTTCTTCCAAAACATTTTTATCAATATAAAAATTCACAGAAAATTTATTGTAGTTATTAGAAAGAGGCAAAAAGCAATTAGAAATTTGTGAAATGAAAGTAGAAAGTTGTAGCAGCAAGAAGGCACTGAGACATACTATATTTACACATTTCATATTTTTTTCTAAATCTTTTATTTCAATTCAATGATCTTGATATGAAATGTTTGGTAAATAACCAAAGAAATTGTTTAATGCATTACTTTCAACATCAGTATGCTTTCATGCATGTACTATAGTGCTTGTTGATATGAAGATGATGCTGATAGTTTAAAAGTGTTATTTAAAGTTATTCACTCTAAACTAACTGCTCTATTGTTAAGAATCACTTTTATCATTCTATTTGCTTTATGGTGGTTGATGGATAGATTTTTTTTGTGTAGATTTAATGCTACTAGTTAGTATTGATTTTATGTAGTTTATCTCAAAAACAGTTTGCTACTTAAAAATTACCAAGGCAAGGAAGATTAACAGTGCTAATATGTTTATATGATAGATATAATAATTTATGGAAAGTCTAATTTTCCAAATTGATGTTTTTCATCATTGGCATCTAAATAAAATTACCATAAAGTTTTTCTGTTTTAACTAATGAAAAATAATTTATCAGGCTTTAAAAAAATGTGTGTATATCATACACATTTAGCTGAATTTTCTAAAGGCCAAGATAAAACAGAAGAATGATATGAAATGAAACTTATTAATAATTAGGGCTAGATTTATTTAAAGATATGTGCAGATGTACTTTATAATTCTTTTGTCAGTAGTGAACCAAAAGTATGTTTGTTTTTTCTCTTAATGTCATTTCATGGAGCCGCTACATAAAGCAAAGCAATCTCTTGGGCAGTAACTGTAGCTGCTACTTTCCAAAATGTATAGACTTTCTCAAACTTCAATATTCTACTTAGATGATTTACCAGAAGGGCAATGGCAGGACCTTGCCACAAGGCAAGGTGATCTGTATTGTATCTTTCCCTACTTGAGATCTAGTTTCTGTGAGCAAGCTTTTGAGTCCATGTGGGGATCTCCTTTTGTTGGCCATTAGCTAATTTTGTTAAAAATATAAAGAGAGAGAGATTTTTGCTTTATTTTCAAAAGAGAAAAAAAAATATGCTACTTTCTATTGTTTATTTCATAAGCTCTTGCTATCATTTATTGTGTTTTGAAAGCATGTTCTTAAAGGTTCTAATTATTTCAGTATTGATATGGACAGCTTTTTAAAAAAAAGAATGGCATCTTTTATTTTTCAGCCAACACTTCCTACTACATTTTTTGGTGCACCAACTTTCCCAACTACTTTGAGTAATTCATCAATGATGACTCCCATGCCATTGGTAACACCTACACTTTCTGGTGGTAAGGTTATAATTACATTTCTCTCGAGCCAAATCTCTATCCTATTTTTTCTTTAAGTTGCATAATACCAGCATAGCTCTCATATTTCCTTTCCATAAGATTTAGATCACTTGAATGGAATTTTTTTACTACAAATTTTGTCAAAGTACATAATTAAAATGTGGCATTAAAATTAATCTAGATAATGATTTGTATCTACCACAATCTAAAGAATTTAAGTGTGTTTGTGAATACTGTACTAAGAACATTCAAATGAAACCTGGCTGGATACTGTTACATCAGTGCAATTCATGTTTCATTTGAACATCCCTAGTACAATTTAATCTTTACATGTACATTTTCCCTTCCAGGTGGGGGTAAATATAGATTTATGCAATAAGTGATTTTTTACTTAACAGTATTCATGCACTTCGGTCACGTGTTTTTAAAATATAGTGGTATGTTACATATATGACTTGGTGATAAATGCAACAGTATGCTAGCTAGCATCTTCTTTCTAATTACACAAGAAAGTGGTCACAATATTGCCTTAATGGGATTTTTGGCTCAAATGCAGAAAAATCATTTCTGTTTCACCTGGATATTAAAAAAAAGAAAACATGCTACTAAATGTAGGCTATCCAGTTTTTGTTCACTTGTTTATCATGGAAATGGTCAAATTTTGTGGTGGAAATTTCTCCTTAATTATTAATCTGTTATAGATAATTTTGTTTTTTTTTATTTTGATCATATTTCTTTTCTCATAGCCATGGCATTTTTTAAAAGTCTATCTCAACTTGTTATCTTTTTGTTCTTTCCAAAAAAATAATTTAAAAAAATAAGTTGGACTTTAAACAATATCAAAAAAGTCTATATATATATAGAATATTTACTTACATTTAGCTCTGCAAGAGATAGGCATCAATGTCCAAGAAGCACTAAGGACAATTACAGGAAGGCAATAGATAATTAATAAGGCAGAGGCAAATTGTTGAGGTGACTAGAGATGGTAGCTTAGCATTTAATTTCCGTGTCCAATTTTTTGGAGAATGATTATAAATGTTTTTTTCTTTGTTCTTTTTACTATTTGTTGTTAAAAACTAAGTAATTACAGGCTGAATTAAATGGTATCCAGAATATTTTTGAAAATGCTAAGGAAAACTTTTTTATTTTAAGGTATTCTTCCAACAGTAGATCTGCAGCAAATAGCAATGCAACAACTTGCTCAGCAACAAGCTCAGCAACAAGCTCAGCAACAGATTGCTCAACAACAAGTGCAACAGCAAGCTCTGGTCCAGGCTTATGCTAATCAGATTGTAAGTCCTGTAATTGATATTTACTTTAGAAGCAGTATTTTTTTTTTTTTTTTAACTTTTGCAGCAAATATATGGTAGCTACCACAGTAATAATAGTCTGGTTCTGCTACAAGAATTCAATGGGGTTCAGAACAGAGAGAATAATTTTTTTTGTATTTTTTTTCTTTTTAAAATTCTCAACCTCAATTTCTTTCTATAAAATTCATTATTTCACTAAATTTCCCTCTGACCTGATCATAAATAAAAATTGTCTAAATTATTTTAGATTATTTTGAAATTCAATTAAATTTGAATGGCTATAATGTAAGTGTATAGTTTACAATATAGTTTGGGTTTAGTCCATTTTAATATTAGTTTTTTTAAAATTCAAGACTAATAGTAAACAAAATAAGATGTACACATCAGAAGGCAAGAGAACATTGTGGTATAACAGGAGTAGAAGACCTAGATTAATATACAAATAAAAGGGAGATATTTGCTCAGATTTACTAAGAATCGATTTGCCACCTTAAATATCATATTTTATTTTTTTAATAGTTTTATAGCATTTGAATTTAAAATTTTTCATATTAAGTTTTATACATATTCTTCGTTAGCACCCATATCTCATTTTGGATTATATTTCATGATGACAATGTACACTATATAAATAGTACGATTTCCATAAGTTAAAAGAAGCCAAATAAAAATGTGAGTTAGCTTGATTACAAAAAAAAAAAATAAATAGGCTGATAAATGATGCACATTACTGAAAAAATTAATGCATTGAATGAGTGTCCTATGTGGGTATTTAGGAAGGAAAAAAGGGTAGATACGCTTGTACACATGTGGAGATAATATCTTTACTTGGAATATAGAAAAGCCATTCAGTATTTTTAAAACATTTTTTTCTAATTTTAACAATTTTGACTTTGGAATTCTACCCTTGGCCTTATGATTAATGGGAAATTCACTTAATTTGTCTGAACCATTTCATTTTGTTTGTTTATACAGCAAATCTTATTTTCCTTGTGGTTCCCATGGTATTAGTGTTTTCTCCTTTTTCCTTTTTTTTTTATCTTCAGTTTTATTTTGGGAACCTTTTCTACCTTTAATGTTTCTCTTGCCATGGTTCATTGAACATAGTTTACCCCATAAAGAAAAAAAAGTGTGCAATGTGAATTCTTAGAACATAACAAGGTGAATGGTAGCCTCTTGTATGTCTCATACATTTGCTAGAAAAATTGAACAAAAACTAAATTTGGGGGGACGATAAGGGAAATTTGTTTGCTTTTAATTAATTGAGTTTAATGCTAAATAAATATTTTTCAGAGAAAGAGAGAACTGTTTTCTTTGTAGCAGGTTATTATTTTCAAAGTTTTAGATATTTATGGCAACAAAAAAGGAATAAATTCTTTTCATATAATTTTGTAGATTCAACAACAGCAGCAGCAGCAAGCAGTGCAAGCTGCTGTTCTTCAGCAGCAACAACAGCAGCAGCAAGCAGTGCAGGCTGCTGTTCTTCAACAACAACAACAGCAACAACAGCAGCAAGCAGTGCAGGCTGCTGTTCTTCAGCAACAACAAGCTGCAGCTGTTCAGGCTGTGCTACTGCAGCAGCAGCAACAACAAAATTTACAGAACCATGTTCTCCAGGGTATGCTGTTACAAGACCCTACTGCCCAGCTTACTACTTCGGTCATGAACAACTTTGTATCAGCACCTGGGAAAAAGTTGCATCAGAAGAGAAACCTTGGGTCTACTTTTTTGCCTTCAGTTGCAGAGAAGGATGAAGAGAATACAATACCTAAAAGCGTTTCCAAGCTGAAATCATCATTTGAAACAAGCATAGCAAACCAATCCTCATATGTCCACAATAACCGGCAGTTTCATTCTAGTCACCATAGTGCTGCTCATCCTGTAAGCAAAACAACTGTTCCAGAAACTGTCAGTGAAACAACTGTTCAGGAAACTGTCAGAAAAACTACTCCTGTTCCTTCTCCTAAGCCAGTTGCTACACCAACTGATCATGTAGAAACTGAGAATACAACTCCTAGAGAGGAAGAGAGGAAAATTTTTCAGTTTCCACCTGATGAGAAGCCTGAATTACCACCTGCACCCCCTCAGCCTCCATCACCATCTCCAATGCATGCTAGAAGCACATTTTTTCCACGTCAAGTTAAAGAACCACCTCCAGCACCCCCTCCTCCTCCTCCACCTGAACTTATGCAGCAACCCGAGGGAACATTCACTGATGGCAAGGGGCGAGCACGTACCATACGGATTGGAAGAGTGGTGTGGCCACCACCCATGAACAAGTCTGGCAAAGAGGAGCGAACAGTTGGCAAGCTTGAAATTGATGAAAACGTAGCACAAGGAATTGAACAGCGATACTCAGCTGGTAAAAAGTGGGGTGGAAATAAGCCACACAAGAAGGATGACAGCTCACAGACTACATTGAAGCGGAATGAAAGTGGGAGAAAGGTGAGTAATTTTTTTTTTTTTTTTATTTATAACAAAAAATAACAAGCAAAAAAGTTATATAGTTCTGTTCTCTGGAAGTCTCTACTGTACATAAGTAAATTTATTGTTGGCATTAACCTGAAGTGAATTACAAGTTTTTTCAGGAAGAAGCAACAACACTTACATTCTCATGATGAATGACCCTGATTTCATATATTATTCATTCAGAGCAAAAGCTTGAGCAAGTCTTTGACAAACACCCCACACCTGGCCACAATGAAGATGTTGGAGAAGAAACTTGGTGGAGGTGTGAGTGTGGAGACAGAAACTGAGCCACAGCCTCGCAAAGAAGCAAAGAGTCTTCAGACTGACACAGAGAAGGCTAAGCCCAAGATTCCATCTTATTCTCCTCCACCCCCTCCTCCAGTCTCGCAGCTTGATATGAAAGGTTAGTAGGTGTCTTGTCAGTACACAACAGAAATTGTTTTTATGTATTTGATTAATATTTTTGTGCATGCATTAGTCAGTAGATATTTAAAAAATTAGTATATGTTAAAAACAGTGATTTACTTAAATTATCTCCCCATCAAAAATGTATGTTGTATATACTACATTTTAAGATTTATTTTTATGCAACTGTTTTGTATACAAAGAACTTTGTGTTTTTTAAGTAAATATGATTGATCAGAAAAGCAGATACATGACTAACTCCCATGAAAAAAAAATTAGATGTTTGCCTTTTCATATCTGGCATCTGTGGAAAGAAAAATTGTTAAAAGATTTCAGTTATTAGTGAATACTTCTTTGAAATTACCTTCTCCCATATCAAAGAGTTCAATAGAATTGTTTGTTCTCCTTCATTGCTGATATATTAAAAAAAAAAATTAACTAAAAATTTTATCCAAGTTCTATGATGTACAAAGAAATATCCAACTTTTCAGTGTGTGTGTATATATATATATATGGTTTAGTTTTGAACATTTAGGAAAATGTGATGTTGCATATCCATTTTCCAAAAATAATTTTGATGGTTAGACTTTCTTTTATGTAGATTTATCAGCAAAGCTTCAAAATGTGTAAGTAAAAGAAATGTTAGAATATTGATATTATACAAATAGCTGAGCATCTAGCTGCCATTTTAGAATCAAAATTTATTTTTATTTATGCTACACTCTTTAATGGAGAAGAATCACACTCACTGTTTGACCCCAAAAAATTAAGAGAATAGCCTTAATAGTAGTACACTTTGGCTTGATTTAAACTTCAACATGTTGTGATATGAATTCCAAAAGATGGCACAGTGCTTTCTGAGGTACCTTTAACCAAGAACACCACATGTAGTTGGTCCAAAGAAGAAGGTAAATGTGATGGGCTCTGATCTAGCATTTCAAGATGTCTTGTAACTGCTCACTGGGATTGAGAACAAGGGGATTGGATTGGCCAGGAAAGATGTGCACAAATATGATAGATGGTGATGTTGTCGTTCTGAAACATCCTATTCTTATCTGGATATATAACCAGCATTGCCAAATGATCATCTTTTGCCAAAATGCTTAAGTATTCATGTGATATCACTTGGCACAATAGGATGATGGAAACAAAAACAATCATACCAGCTAAACATTCCTTAGACAGTAACACCATTTTCAGCAGTCTGAACTGTTGGAATAGTCCATATAGGATCTAGTGAAAATAGGGTAAATTGTGATTTTTCAAATGACCACACAACCTTCTATCATTAGTTAACTTTCCAAAGTATTTGTGCACAAAAAACCTAATAATGAAGCTCATAATTTGATATCTTCAAGTGCATTGTTCATGCTGAATGTTTCTGCTATTTTGATGATTGTAATATATCCATTACTTGCCACAAAATGCTTATCTTTTTGGTTTCTTTCTGTTATGATCTGTTTATGACTGGAGTTGTGCTTTCCAGAAATGGTTTTCTCTAAATGCTGTGATTACAGGATGCAGGAGACCCTTGATGGAAATTAGATAGTACAGCTAGCATTGATGGAGAAGCTAATTACATGGGCATTCACTATCATGTTCTTTATTAAGATATTGATAATTATCTGCTTTCCTGATTACTGTTGAATAGTGGCATATATGTTCATCTCTTGACAACTTATATACATAGGTCTATCGGATTACATGCCATCTAAGTACTTAAGTTTACATATATTATAGACTAAGGAAATTTTTATTTTACTTCAGGTTTCTAATTTTATTGGTTAGGCAGTGTATCTGTCTGTAAAGATAACCATTTAGAAATTTCCAAGTCTAGTTTTTAGATGTTCTGTTTAAAGCTACATTACACTGTTTGCTGAAAAACACAAAAAATCAGTCTGCTTTTTATTTGTTTAAAAATTAACTAGATATATTCTCTGATATTTTTTCAAAAAACTAAAAAGAATGTAATTCATTGGTACATTTTAAATATTGTAATCTTATGCTCTTCACATATAGTTTATACTGAAAATGTGGAGGTTAAAGTGAAATGAAATAGGTTCTCTTATATCCACTCAAAAAGTAAGGGTACATATAATAATGACATTTCTGAATGTTTACATTGTCATCTGATTTAATTTAAAGAAAAACTGCTTAAATATTGTAACATTAAACTCTGATAATATTAAATATTACACTTTTTTTTAAAAAAAATTAGGTTTTCCTTAAATATCACTGGTCAACAAGTATTTTTCATCAAGCATATGTCAAGATGTACTTAGTGTAGTTTTTAATGCTGATTTCAAATATACAATTAGTTTTTTGACATCACGTACAGTTTTAAAGATGAGAAAGTTTTTTGGTTTTAGCTCATGCATTATATAGAAATTCCAATTAATGACGTGTATGCATTTCATTTACATCATGGAAACATACCTTTAAAATAAACTACATTATTCATTGCTGCATAGTTCAGATGCAATATTTCATCATCTTAAATTAACCAATCAAGTTTTGTCTGATGAAATAGGTATTTCAAAATCTCAAATTGTCCAGTCATAATTGGTCTGATGAAATATTTCATCATCTCAAATTCAATATAAGTATAACTGTTTGTATCTATTTCCGTACTTGTTTTACGGTGTTAACAATGTCAAGACAGTGTAGAAATCCTCCTGATGTGTTTTGCTGTATCTGTGGACAATTTATTGTGAAAGCTCAAAAACGTACAACACCACCAAAGATCAAGAAGATTTATAAGCTATACTTTGACTGTCCTCTTGGAGATCAGGACAAGTTATAGGCACCACATTTTATCTGCTCAGCTTGCTCAAATGGCTTACGTGACTGGTTCAATAAGAGGAAGAAGTCCATGCCTTTTGCCATTCCAATGATATGGAGGGAGCCGAAAGGCCATGAGAATATGGAACTTTTACTTCATGCCATTGCCTATGAAAGATACTCATGGAAAATATGTGGAGATTTAAAAGTCATTGGAATGTTAATGGGAATACAGTCAGGTTTCACAAAATACTGTTGTTTCTTGTGTCTATGGGATAGTCGGGCAACTGACAGACATTATTCGGAATCAAACTGGCAGACAAGAACATCATACCAGCCAGGACTGTCTAGCGTCAAGAATACACCTCTTGTAGATCCATGTAATGTCCTATTGCCTCCTTTGCACATAAAGCTTGGAATGATGAAACAGTTTGTAAAGACACTAGGGAAGAGAAATGCCAGAGGGTTTGAGTATATTGTAGAAAAGTTTCCCAAAATCACACAGGCGAAGTTGAAAGAGGGTATCTTTGTCGGACCCCAAATTAGAGAAGTACTCAAAGATGTCGACTTCAAGACAACACTGGATGAACTGGAACTGCTTGCCTGGAATGCTTTCAATTGGATCTGTGAGAATTTCTTGGGCAACAAGAAGGCAGTGGACTACAAGGATGGCATCAAGAATCTTCTGAAATGTTACTCAGCAATGGGTTGTCGCATGTCACTGAAAGTTCACTTCTTGGACTCCCATCTGGATTTCTTCACAGATAACCTTGGAGCAGTGTCTGATGAACATGGTGAAAGATTTCATCAGGACATTAGTGCTATGGAGAAACGGCGCCAAGGCTTCTGGAATGACAGTATGCTGGCTGACTACTGCTGGACACTTTACCATGATCAACCAGATCAGGAACACTGCAGGAAATCCAAATCACAATGTTTCTAACTCTGTTGTTCTAACTTTGTCTGTTTTGTCTGACCCATTTTTTTGTGTATTCACTCTTTGTAGAATGATAGTGATGATTTTTAACTCAATAAACTCATTTACTTTCTAAAAATAATGTCCTTATTTATTACGTTAATGATTTCATATATACAAATATGTAAATATTTGCATGTATCTACTGAAAAACTGATACGTGCTGCATACAAATGGAGTGAAATTTTGAAATCAGCATGAAAAATTAGTCTAAAAAAGTTGGTTTGCATTCATAATGAGTATAATACATTTAATTTTGTTGACCAGTGATGTTAGATAGAACTGGGATAAAAAATATGTAACTGAACATCTGCATTTTTATCTAATTTTACTTTTCAGCTAAACACCTGAGAAATCATTACTTCTGAAAAAAGTCAAATCTTATATACAGTAATAGGGTTTATTCCTATGTTATAATTCTAAATCTAAAGGCAAAATAGATTTTAAAAAAAATAACAAACATTTAGATGGTTGTAGAAAATAAAAGCAGCTTCCTGTGTTATGCCAGGTATTAGAGTGATCTGGTTATTGACTCAAATCCATTTGGAAGCTGCCTACATTGTTACTCTCTTATCATTTTTCCTGCTTAAAAACAAAGTAAATTATTGCATACTCTCTGTCTGCTTGTTTTTCTTTGTGTATGCTTCATATGTGTTTGGTAGATGGTATTTTTAGCATCTAAACAATAGGCAATTATTGTTTTTCAGTTTCAAAACCTGTGTCTTCACCTATCCTGCAACCACCAGTGGCAAAGCCCACACCAACCATTAATTATTCAGCATTTGAAAGAGTTGTGACAAAACTGTTCCCTCAAGGGAAGGAACTTTTCCTCACTTACCAAAATGTGCCATGGGTACTCCATGTGAGGAAGGAGGTATGTGAGAATGAAACTTGATATTTTATGTTTCATTTACTTTCCTGGGTGGTTCAGCAAGCTCAGACTGGTACAAATCTATTTTGTAATGCCTTGGAGCATGAACAGGAGTTTACAGTGATCCTGACTCCTACTCTGGATTTAAATTAAAATTTCATTTTTTGTGTAAAAAATTAATGTATGCCTATTTTATTCATATTAAATTTAACAGAGCAGATTCAGATTTTAACAAAAGCATAATAATTAGTTTAAAAAATAGAAAAAAGATTTTAGCTGTAATCTGAGTAATATTGGAGTATAGTAATTACCATAGTATAGTCCTAATGAGGCATACATAATACTAATTAAACTGCCAGTTAGAAAGGTGCAGTATTCTGCAAGATATTATGATATCTCTGTGGTCTCATCATCTTGTTAACTGTTTGTAACACAAGTCACCAGAATCTGAATAGAAATTGTACACTTCCCAAAAGTATATACAGTAAATTTTGTGAGTGTAACATTTTGTACACAGTATGAAAGTATTCTGCAAGTATTTAAGATACAAAATTGTTAGCATTCCTGTATTTATAAATAAAATTGTTCTATAATTCATAAAAGTACTTTTAAGTACTTCTGATGTATGTATAGATGATAAGTTTGGAACCATGTACTTTTTAATTACTGCCATTACGCACAATTTGTGGTAAATTGGTATTATGCAACTTGCATTATTTCACTGAGTTTCATATTTGTTGAACTGATCAAAAACTTATGATTTGGAATGTTACTGATAGAGTTTGTAAAATTGTTCCTAAGTAAACATTTCTTAAATATCATCTGAACTTGAAACCAATCTAACAAAAACACACAAACACACACACGTACTTTCACACTTAAAAGATAATGATTAAAACCAGATTAAACATGCTAGATCACAAACCACATTTAATACAATATATTTATTGCATCAAATCTATTAAGATACACGTGGCTTCAAGTATATGTTGTGATTACATTGGGCCCAGAAGTCACAATTGGTTAATGCACAACAATTTCTCTTCTCAGATTAGGAAAAAATCAAAAGAGAAAATTTCAAACAATACACAAAATGTTTTCCTGCATGAATCAAAGTGCTTCAGTTCAAAGTCTTCTGAGAGTTAGCTCTGCAGATAAAAGAGAATCTAATAAGGTACTCATATTTACCACTAAACTTGTGTTAAGTAGTCAGTAAAGGTGGTAATCCTTCAGGAATTCAGGGGCATGGCATTCTTGTTGAGGTCTGACTGGCTGCACCAAAATGTATGCTTTCTCTTAGTGCTGGCAGTTCCATATCTTTAGCTGACTCATGCTTAATTTTTTCGATAGGCACTGCCTTTTCTGCTGCTGCTCTCTCCAGTAAAACATTATATTCTGTCTGTGCTTAAGAGAGGAAAGACATGACTGCAATATTTACAGAAACAGGCACATATTTCACTTTAAAGCTGTAGGGTTCTTGTTTAGGGACTCAACATTTGATCTGAGCTGATGGTTTGGATTTGCTTGAATAGATTATCTCAAGTGGTTTATGGTCAGTCATTATCTCAAAATTAATCTAAAACAGATTTGTTAAATTGTTCACCCCCAGACTAGGCTCAATGCTAACACTCTGAGTAGCATCATTCTACATCTGAGGCTTCTTCTCATGTATATGACAACATACTTGGTCCTTTGCTGCTCTTGCATCAAAAGTTCCAGGTCCCATAGGGCTTTTATCTGCAGTGGCTTGTGTTCTGGCATTCTTGTTGTCAAAATATGCTGAAGTTCTTTCATTGACACATTTTCCTTTCAGCTGTTCAAAGGTTTTCTTCTGTTTTTCGTCTCAGCTAAAAGATACTCTTTGTCATGTTAGCCACTTCAGGAATTCTGTTGTCGCAAGGTTTAGCATAAACAGGGTACAGAATTTAACCTTTTGCCATTCAAGAAATAATTTTTACATTCATAAATGTTTAGACAATTTCCAAGATGGTTGCTTAAATTGCACTGATTAAATTATTAAAAGACATATTAGGAATTTATCGAATGATTCAAATAGCATAAATAAGTTAGCAACACAGTTCAGTAATTCAAATAAAAGGATATATGTTCAGAAAATGAAAGGAAAATTTCAATTTATAGAGCCGAAAGTAAAAAATGTAGAGTAAAATGTTAACACAGAGGTGTCAATACTGATTCAATTTCTTGAATCTCCTCACTACATGTAGCTTCACTAGTAAAGTTGCTTCTGCAGAAAAACAAAGCAATGTATATAGCCAGAGGAAGTGAAAAGGTGAGCTAGCATCCTTTTACGTATACTATCTATAATATAAACAGGTGATCATTAAATGACATGGCAATGCTCAACTGTTTCCAGCTGACTTGAACATTTGAGTAAAGGCCAGTTTCAGCTGACTTGTACAAGGAAGGATTAGCCAGCACCAGGAAGCTGCAAACCTCAACTATGCTTTCAAGTTGCCTTGCATCTACCACTGCCTTGACTTTCTCGTCAGTAGGCCCAATCCCTTTTTCAGGCAGGTCATGGCTCATAAAAGCAATTCTGGGGATCCAAAACTTGCATTTGACCAGTCTTTTGTTGTATTTTTCAACAATCTTGACATGCATGATGATATTATTCACTATATTGTGTGCTTGCACTTGCTGGATTATGTGCTGATACAATTCTGGTGCCAAAATGATTCAAAATAAACCTTTTGTACTGAAACAGGCATTGTTATTTTCTGTGATTTTTCTAATTTAATTTGGTGGAATTTTAATTTTATGTCCAGCTTACTGAAAATAGTATTTTGGTGCATGTTCCAGAGAATCTTCTTGACTATTGAGATTAGCTGCTTCTTGCATAGTATTGCTTTATTTGTGTTCCTCATGTCAAAAGTCTTCTGTCACCAGATCGTTTAGACACAATGCAGATTAGGCTGACCCATGGTGTGTTTCCCTCCACTTTCCCTATGGTGTCTGCATATACTAGCTTCTTCAGCTTTTGCATCTACTTTTGTCCTAGACTAATGGGTATTTGTTGGGTTCTGTGCCACTTGAGTAATGTTTGGATCTCTGTGAATCTTGGCTTTGCACCACTTTAGTTTTCTGATATCACAAGCATAAAAGTACTTTTGCATTAGTGATATGTCCACTACATTCACCTGTGGCCCAACTTTAACATTCACAGCTGCATAGCAGTTTTACAATCCAATTGAAGTTATCCCTTGCCATTGATTCAATAATGAACTCTGCTTCAGTCTCTTGTTTATTTAGCAGTATCATGGACTTGAATTTCTCCAAGGTTTCAAGTGGTTTTGCTGATTCATATGGATACATCTAGGTTTCCTTTACACTTTATACCCTGGCTCTTGCAATCTTTAGAGTCAATTAATATACTCCATACACTTGCTTCCCTCACTTAAATATCAATGGTTACATTTTCAATATTTTGGACATTATCTTCATTCACAATAAAAATATACTCATCATGATCTTTCAGATAATCTTCTCATTGCATCTTCTGCATGGTTCACCTTTATTTGAAATTATGGTTGTTTTTTGGTCTTTTGATTTGTCCTGCTTGGTCTTGCTTAAGCTACAAAATGTCCCACATTGTGGCACTTGTTATACACATCTTTCAGTGCATGTCAGCTTTTATTACTAGTCCATCTCATTTACATCAATAATACTTGTCACTTTTTAGCAGATTTTTTTTCCTATCTGGTATGCTGTTTACTTCTTGCCTTGAACCATTTATCTTTTTGGCTTGAATATCTGTTGCTTACATTGCATAATTTTCTTCAACTTCTTTATTAAGCAACTTTCTCCTCAGAGTAGTAGATTTGCATTGGTCAATAACCTGCTCATGAATGTGTTCTCTCTTCAAGTTTCCAAAGTTGCATTTTAAAACCTGATATATCATTCAAACAGTAAACTGGCAGACTAATGCCTCTCTCATGAGAAGTTATTTGGTGGATAAAGTGCACATCCAGTGTTTACAAGGTTTTGTTTGGTTCTAGGGATTTTCACTGTTGGTTGTTTTGCTACTGGACAAGTTACTGCACTCTTAGACAGTCACATCGCAACTAGTTTTTACTTCAAGATCTATGGTTTTTTAAAAATTCTTTGTTTGTTTTATACAAGAACATTAATGGTTGGTCATTGAAGTTATCATTGCTTATCCAATGACATAACCTTCCTTACTAAGTCAGAAATATCTCTTCAAAAGAGCTTTCTTTTAAACTTTAAATATCAATGTAGGTGCAATGTTTTAAACAAATCTATTCAAAACTTTAAAATCACAATTCAAAAGCTTAAATTTTAAAAACTCTTTCAAGTTATGGGCAGTTCCATGTAACAAACTCATGGCACAATGGTCAATGTCTCTATAATTTTTCTTTTTTGCATCAGTGTTTCCATGGTTATATTGTACCGATTTGGTCCTAGCCAATGTCTTCTCCCTTTTCAAAGTAGTAATCAAGGTCCATATATTGGGATGGACATTTGTGACTCAACTTCAAAGGGTATTGTGAAACCCCTCAATGTTATTACTTGTACATGGCATACTATTTCCAGTGTTCCAGGAAGCATTGGGGAAAACAGGTTCAACACATTTTCTACTCTGACTACAACTTCAGTCTCCTCCAATGTAATAAGTCTCAAAGTATGAAACAATTTCATGGGGAAGATATCATCATCCACAAGCTCAAAACCATCAATGAGATTGCTAACAGGAAGGAGCAAGAGCAGGGAAATATCTAATTTTTAAACTAAACTCATCATCTTGATGGTATCTTGGCTTAAGGCCTATGTTAACTATTTTTTATAAACATTCTGTGAAAGATGGAACAAACAACATGTTACCAATACACCAGGAAAATTGATAAGGAAACTGTTGAAAGTAGATTTTTCAAAATCCATCATCAAGGTATCTGGTTTTATGTTCAGTTGTAATTCATTCAGTTTGAAAAATAATTGATCATAAATGGCTTGTTTTATCATGGAGCAAAGTGAAAAGTCATGGAACACTGAGGATGTTAGTTTGAATGTGCAGGGTGTACAATTGATAGTAAATGTATGAGCTACATTTATAATAAAAGTGACATCCCCTTCCCCACTCTTGATCTGTTCAAGATCATCCAAACCAGCATCTGTTGCAAACATAAAACTTCAGTTGGAATTATCTTCACTGCTATCAAATTGCAGAAACTGATCACCATAGCCAAATATGCAATATTCGTCAGGAATAACGTAACTATGTCATTCCTTAGGAACACCAGAACCAATTTTTCCTTCCAGAGCCAACACTGAATTTTGTGACTCATTGAAGAGGTTGATAATTCTTCCAAAGTGCATTCAGAATTAGTGATTGCCTTGGAAATGACAGATTAAGGAGCATTTTGTGAGACAATTGATTCTATTTTCATGTCAGCAATTGTTTCATAGCATTTACTTTTGAAGCTGCAGTAGCATGATTTGCTCACCTTCAATGTTAATAATGATCTTGTGTTATTAATCATCTGTACAGGTAGGAATTATTGCTGTACAAGAACACTTTTCACACATCCAATATTGCTTTGAACCATTGAAATTTCTTTTATATTTCTCATAGATGTAGTTGAAGTCATCAGCAAGTTTTTTTCCATTACATGATGAAGTGATTAGCCATGGCATAACTGAAGAGGGGGTACAAAAATTGGTTATTTCCAGAATTCAGAGCAGCAACACATACATTCTTTGACATACAAATGATAATTACCCAAAACTGGAATAAAGTTGGTTATATTTACTTTGTGAGTCAAAAGGCCGGCAGACCAGAAGTCAGTACTTTATCTTCGAACACAATTCCCATTACATGATATGTATAAATTTATACATTTATGTATATATACTGTTACATATTTTTGTTTATATACTTACATATTTATATATTTAATATGATTGATGAATAATGAAAAACAGTAATACCAAAAAGAAAAAGACAAGAAACACTAGAAGTTGTTTTTATACCCAAAACTTCTTGTGTTTTATACCCTGAAATCCAGTGTGAAATATAAAAATAGTAGTTCCTAAAGTAAAAACTGGTAGCAAAATGCCTAGGATCGAAGCAAGCAGGAGTGAAATATCCAGTCACCTATTTGTTGTACCCATCTACTTAAGTTTTTTTCTCGGCAATTCCATTGTCTGTCATTGTCTCTATTTCCTACACACCCTGCAGAATATAATAATAGAGCTTTCTTCTCCTTAGTGTTCCTAACTTCCTTTCTGCAAGGAATTTGAAGGCATTTTGCTATGAGAGTCATCTTGGTTCCATGCTCATAGTATTTCTTTTGTAATCAAATAGGCATATTCTTCCAATTTAACAATTAAATGGATCTGTTTTACAGCAATTTTGAGTTATTCATGCCTCCAGTTGTACTGTTCCACTTGAAAGATAGTCATATTAAAAATGGAATAAACATGCAAGACCACAACTAAATTTAACAGTTAGTTATGCATCAGAACTTTTAAGATGCATTGTGGTTTTGAGTACACATTATCATTTTGGGTCTAAAATTCACAATTGTTTAATCAACTACAACACATTTCCAAATGCTTGTAGATGTAATTCTCTTTTAAAATACACTGTACATTAGGGTTTGGCTCAAACCAGGATATGGTGCTTTGCTCCTCCCCCCCCAAAAAAAAAAACAAATAGCACATCAACAGTTTTTGGTTTTTGCAGCCAGTTTTCTTTATTTAACAATTATTACTAATTCCTTTTTTAGCAAAATTCTGTGGCAAAGTACATGATACAAAGCCAAAATGACAGTTTTTTAAAAAAGTTTAAAATCTTATGAAAAACATCATACACACGCACACACAGGCTCATAATGTGAGTTTAAACTTAAAAATTTGTTAGTGTTTCAGATCAGTAAGATGACTATAGAAACTATGTAGCATTATCGTATTCAAGAAGCTAATTTTAGTATGCTTAATTGGGGTGGTTGGATGCGAATAGACATTTTGATACTGTTGCTTAATAAACTTTAGTCATACCTGTAGTAGAATCTGTACAGATGTTGTGTTTTCTTATTAATCAAAAAGAAAGCATCTTATAAAGTTGTTAGATTTGCCTTGTCTAAAGTTTTCTGAAAGATCGCATATACATTTAAGATATCTGGGTTTTGGAAAATATAATGATGAATGGAATAAATAGCTAGTGAAGTTTCTTCACAGCCGAAGTAACATTAATAGTTTAAAATTTGAATCTATTGATTTTCTATTATAAATTTTCATACCTTGTTGAAACCATAGTAGTTTTCTTTCTTTCTTGTGTTCACTGAATTAAGTTGTACTATAGCAGGAAAATAAAGGGGTGGGGAAACAACATTAGAAAGTTGGTCGGAGCATATTTGGGCATTTCCTGCCCTTCAACAGTAGTAACAAAACAAAGTGAAAATAGGTTTAGGTTTGAAAATAAAGTAAAAAAGTTTGTATTTTAAACTAAAATTAGGTTTTCTGGTCACATGTTAAGATTTACGTGTTTTAGTTTATTGATTTATGTTATATCTTTTTATTCAGGTGTTTTCGCCGAAAGAAAAACTGGACAATATTTTGGTGTTAAACCTCATATTGGTTCAGTTGGTGCAGGATGTGTACAATCATGGCTGTATACGGATCAACAAAGAACAGCGTGTTAAAATGAAGAGCTTGCTAGGTATATATAGTATTTCTATAAAGTAAATTTTGCTTAGTACTGAAGCAAAGAAGAAAAAAAGAGAGGAAGCATACTTGGCTTTTTTAATATTTCAAGATCTTAAAGTATTTTAATAACTCCCTGTAGACAAGGCTGAAAAGATTGAAGCAAGATTTATTTTCTATTAGTTTATAAACTATACAGATATTGCAGTTAGTTCTGAGGCAAAACATATGTAAAAGCTATTGAATGTTTTGAATACAATCAGCTTACTGTTTTTTCTCTATTTTTTTTAACTATCTTGTGTTTCCTTTGTCAATTAATAGCAAAATGAACATTGCATTTAATTTCAAATATTTTGGTAAAATAAAATTCTTTGTGATTACTTTGGAAAAAAAACAGTCACCTATTCTCAACTGATATGCACTTTTGTTTAAATGATGTAAATATCTTTCCAGATTCCATATTAAAAAAAAAACAACTTAAATCATTTCTTAAATGTGTACAGCTGCTATTAAAATATTTCATTCATTTTTTCAAGTGAACTCATTGTTTTTATATTCAAATGTAAATAAATTTATTTTCTTTGGAATACACTTGTATTTTTATTTGTTTATAATGCTTTTTGCAACTTATGCTTCAAATTACTAGTATTATCATTATTATTTTACAAATGTTTGTTCTTTTTTTGTCAGAGTCACATGGTGTTACACGTCATAATTATTTGAATGTTAACCTGCGAGACCAAGTCAAGAGAATCATTGTTGATACAGCCAAGGAATGGCCTGTATATTTCTGCAGATTTTTCCCTGTGGCTGTAAGTACAATTGATTATTTTACCTTTACCTAATAAACTTATATTAATTTAACAAAGAGCTAGTAAGGAAAACTTCATTGCATGTACATATATAGAAATCCTAAATCATATATCTAGTTAATACAACCATTATTTATAAAAGGATGCAGAAGTTAGCAGTAAAGAAAATGGTGTGGTCTTGTTTGTTAACAATTTTTTTTAAAATTCATAGCTAGTCAGGGAGAGGTGAGTAGTTTTTTGAATGGAAGT
Source organism: Nautilus pompilius (assembly GCA_018389105.1). Taxonomy (NCBI): domain Eukaryota; kingdom Metazoa; phylum Mollusca; class Cephalopoda; order Nautilida; family Nautilidae; genus Nautilus; species Nautilus pompilius. Next base: position 2,325,733 of record JACATO010000588.1, read on the forward strand.
TTCTAATTTGAGCCAGGTCTACTAAGTATCTTGAGAGTTAGGATTCACATAGTATGAAATAAATTTTACAGAGTCTTGATAATACTTTTTACAAACATTTTAATGGCATATTTTATATTTAATTTGTATCTATGTGTACAGAATGAATATGCAATGTTTTGCAGTTTTGAGAAAATGTAAATCTAGCATTTTCCACTTACATTTACACTGAAGAAAACAATGTAAATATATTTTGTATGAGATCTCATGTGGCATTTTACAGTCATCTTTGCCTTTGTAGAAGTTTCATACGATTCAGCTATTTGTCAACCTAAGGCTTAAGTCCTGTGATACTTCTGTGTTTCAAATGTTGCCTGTGGTTCTTTGTCTGCAGACTCACAAAAGACGCTACTTTCGGGTGATTCCAAATCTGCAAAACAATAATCAAATTGGATATAAAACAAATGTTTGCATAATGAAATTACCAAACACTTGAGTATAGGCATTTTCATGACTTTACTGATGAGCAATGATATCTAACTACAGCTGGACTGTGGACTAGAAGTAGACAGATATGGCTGCTGACCTTGGTGTAGTACAGTGTAATATCAGCTGATTTTGACAGAAGTACCGAAAAACATGGACAGTATGTGTTATTGCAGTACTGACAGTCATGATAACTACCTATCTGGCTTGACAGTGACTGCACTATCTCTGTTTTACTCAGAGAAAATTGTGGCAAGTCTGTGAGACCTCATCTCTGATCAGATTAATCTGCACGTCAACTTTCATTTATTTCATAAACTCCTAACACTATCATGTTGTAATGTAAAAATGGGTAGAACTTATTTCTGGTGGACTCTGTCAGGCTGGATCTAAGTTACACTATCTGTTGAGAGTAAATTTAACTTTTACATTGTTATGGTTGTCTACATATTTGAAGGGAACTATACCAACATATGCTGACTGTTACATGTTAGAGACAGTCTGTTTTGGGGATAGTTAATTTTCTAGTCTATGTTGATGTGTCACATAATCACAAAAGTGAACTGGCAGTGCTACTATGAGGTCACTAGATCTGTTTTTATACCATTTGTATGAAGTCATGATAATTATTTCACCTTTATAGAAAAGGGGAATATTTTTAGGAATAGTGTCAAACCACCTTCAAGAGGAAATATTCGGTCTTCCATAGCTTGCTCATTCTTCCTGACCTCAACTCTATAGAACATGTCTAGGTTGACCCCTCTAGGTGCAATGGACAATGACCATTTTAGAATTTTGTCTTTAGCCTTGACAAGTTTGAAATGCACTACTATAAGTCTGTCAGATATCTGTAAACAGCATAAGATTCAGATGCAGTGTTGTTGTGTAAGCCAGAGGTAGTTATGTAATTACTAAAGATCATGTAAATTTATAGTGTGTAAGCAATGACTTCATTGTCATTATGCTGTCACTAAATCCATCAAACTGTGCAGCTATTGTGCAAAATTAGCTATATAAAATGTTATTGTCAGTGTTGAATTGTATACATATATTTTATCCTCAGCTTTAAAATGAGAAAAAATATTTAAATGGCAGAGAATTTAGGTAGCATAATCGATATTTTGAACTAATTGTAGTCATTATAAACAAAACAAATCTCCAACATAAAATATAAACAAACTCTGCAGTTGTGACACGCAGAACATGCCTGTACATAGGTGGTGGTACAAAAATGTGACAAACACATTGTGCTTGTCACAACTGAGAGGTTTTAGTTTGTTGGAGTTTATTTTGTTGATAATGAACTATTCAAAATATCCAAGTATTTTTAATTCTCTTAATTTTCTCCCATTATTGTATTTTTGTTAGTTTTTTAAAGTTTAAATTTTATGCTACCATGTTTTTTGTTACATATTTATTTTATTCTCAATAAATTTGTTCATTTTATATCACATTAACACAGTGACAAAAATCTTGCATCCCCAACTTTCAACACCATAAATGCTAAAAACAAGTGCACACTTTGCTGGTGGTGGGAGAGTCCAGAAGAATGCTACCTGGAATGTTTTGAAGAAAAAAACTGTGAAATAATGCAAGCATTCTATGCTGTAGAATAACTGCATCTCAAGGTGTTGATGTGAGGATGGGGAAGGTTTGCACTGTGTTGTCAATACACTGGTATGGATTATACCATGGCAAATGGGGTATGCTGCATATATATCTATAGCAGTCAAAAGATTAAATGTTGCATGAAAATAATCAAGATACTGGATGGATTTTCAATTCCATTTATCTTTGTTGCAACTCCTAGTTTGGTAACCACTGTTATAGCATCTTTATTAGTATATATACACACATGCACTGGTGTCCATAATTGTGTGTTCACCATCATTTCATATATAAATAAGTTTATTAGTGTATTTTGTTACATGCATATAAGCATGTGGTTTCAATAATGCATACATATTAAAAACAAAAAAGTTTATTTTCAAACTTTTTTTATAACTTTTTAAACTAAAATATTATACTTCCCAATAGCATCAATACCAAGATCAAAGTCAGTGGACAGAGGCTCCAGACAGTATCAAGATACAATCCAGGATTACACAGACAACAGCAGTGCTGACAAGGTTTAAGCCAATATGGAAAGACAGTAACATTACCCTCAGTTCCAAATTAAGGATAATGCACTCCCTGGTGATGTCCATCTTTTTATGTGCTTGTGAAACATGGACCCTCACAGCAGATCTACAGAGAAGAATACAAGCCATGGAAATGAGGTGCTACAGAAAAATCTTGCCCATCTCATTACAAAGATGATGTTACCAATGATGAGGCAAAAAGATCCAGCAAGCAATTGGAACTCACGATGATTTCCTGACCACTGTTAAGAAATGAAAACTGCAGTGGTATGGCCATATCTCAAGATCGTCTGGCCTAGCTAAGACCATTCTGCAGAGCACTATAGAAGGGCAAAGAAAAACAGGTGTGAAGATAACAGCAGAAAATAGACAGGTCTAGAGTTCGCCAAGTCCCAAAAGACTGTAGAGGATGGAGAGAGCTGGTTTGGCTGGTCAACAGAGGTGCCCCAATTACCTATGGGTTAAGGGATAAATGAAAAAGTGAAAAGTGAATTCTACTTCATGTTTGATGAATTATTTTATTGGTGAGGCCACATCTATGGCTACCTGTGTGTATGAATTAATATATATTAAATATAATCAGCATTGTGTATTGTATGTAAAATAGTTTCATTGATAGTACATTAAAAGAGTGGGTAGTACCTAAATGAAAGTATCAATAATTTATGATAAATAATAAAATTTTTAATTATTTAAAATCTTGCACATAATTTGTTTTTGCATTTAGGGTGGAAACAAATACTCAAATGTGAGGTACTTGGGCATCAGCCACAGTGGAGTCTATGTGATCAGCAGAGAGCACTCTCTTGTTGATGACCACCTCAAGGTGGTTGAATCTCTCAGGTAATAATAATATTTCTAGTCTTTTGAAAAAAAAAAGAAATCTGCCTTAACTCTACTTAATTTAATGGATAACCTAGTTTAATTGTATGTTTATTTTAACAGTTCCTTAAATCTGTATGCTGTTTTATTGATTAAAGCAAGCAATAACAACAAAAATGTGTTAATTTTTGTTGTTATTTTAAATCTAGGTTTGAAGATATTATAGAAGTTGTGTTGCGTACCTCAGGCATAATCCAGTTCACACTTCAAGACAAAGGAATTGTGTTGTACACCAAATGGGTAAGTCGTCATCTTTTTAGTCTTAGAAAAGAAAGTGGGAGTGATCAATTGTTCTGAGTAGATTATATTTGACTTCATATAGATGAAAAGGAAAAAAATAGCTTTTATCAGAACTACAGTGTCTGTTTTCAGTAAATCTCATAATTTTTGGTAATAGAAACTTGTTGAAACAAAATGACAAAAATGTATTTATTTACTTTTAAAAATAAGTCTCACTATCTAAATACTTAAAACAGTCTTTGCTATATTAATATTTTTTTCAATCTTTCTTTGGTACTTTTATTTGATAACTTTCTGTATAAAATAAGTAATCATCGTCATCAAATTAATGATTTTTATCATTGAACTTTTGCTGCTAATCTCTGGTGAAACTTTTTACCACAACATCTTTATCCAGAATCTTCTTGCTGTGCTCTGGCTAATTGAGAGCACATTCACTATCTAAGTTTTACCATTTGTAGTCAGGTTCCAGGAATCAGAACTACATTAAAATATTAATTAAATTTAGTCCAATGCTAATTAATAACTGAACTGATTATAAATAAGTTCTTTATACTTTTATAATTAATTGTCCTTTTTTCCCCCCTTAAATGCGAACAAAAATTAAACATTAGATATCACAGAATCATTTAATTTCATTCCCCTATCCTTAATGCACTTGTTTGGTATGGGAAGGATTATCTTGTACTAGACAACATTTTATAAAGTGCAGCATACAGAGCTTCAGTCTTGTATGTTTTTTGTTTACTGTGAGGACAAGTGTGTGTGTTTGAACAGTACATTTGTAGACTTGTTTTTCACATTGAGCAAAAAACTTGGATAGAATTTTTAAGTTGTATGGTTTATGAAAATGTGGACAGGTACAGAATGTTGCCCTGTCTTTTCAAAAATGTAAATAAGTAAATAATAAATAAAGCAAAACCATAATTTTATATTATATTGAGGATCTAAGAATTTAATTTTCTTTATAATGCAATAATGCTATTACAGAGAAAACAATAACTTTATTAATTATCTTTTCTTTAGATAAAAACTATAGAGTGTAAATTTTGTTTTCTCTGGTTTTTAAAGTTTCTGCTTAATCAAAAAAAACTGATAAATATCTTAATAGATGTTATATGTTAATAATTAAGTCCATTCTATATATATACAGAATTACAAATATATTTTCAGAAAAGTTTCATTTAAAAAAAATTATTATTATTTTTTAATCACTTAGGCCTTTCAGACACTTTAAATGCCAAATACTGTCATAAAACTATTTACTCTGATTTTCATCTGCAAAGTGTACTCATTGAAAAAATTATATATAAAAACATCACATGTTGAAAGACAGCTGATTTCTAGGTTTTTTAATGATGGTTTATCGGACAAATGGCTGCCCATCAGCCTAAGAAGGATACAGAAAAAGGGGTGGCTGGTAGATATTGATTACTTTAATATTTCATATAGTTTCTAGGAGTCTTGGATGAATTACTGCCTAATGAAAATATTTTCTGAATCAATATGATGACAAGAAGCATGGTGTAGAGTGTATACATCAGCCATCTGTCTCATAAATAGAATTGTGAGGAAATCAGGATGTATTTTGTTTCTTTTTAAAATTTTTATTTGGTTGAAAAATTCTCAAAGATAGAATTTTTTTTTCAACCTGAAACAAAGGCATGAATAATATGTGTATATTACATTTTGACAGAAAATTATATTTCATTTATTTTTCACTAAAATGTAAATTTTCTTTTTTTTATGAAAATTTTAAAAAAAACGATAGAAACAACAGAGATATCAAAAATATATTTATGTAGTTATCAATCTGGTTTAAAGGTATTACATCATGTATACAATTAAGAAAAGCATAATTTAGAAAAACTTAATATTTCATGTGTTATTGAGTTTTTTTTTTTTTGTTTAAAGACTTTGCAGAAACATTTTGTCATGTTTAAAAAAATTTTTTTTAGCTTTTATCAAGCCTGGTAAGTCTGATACATTCTGTTACTGTTTTCAGGAAATAAGCACTTCACTTAATTAAAATCTGTAATGTCAACAAGATTTGTTCAAAAAAAAGGTGGTTGAAATTCAGCTCTTAAAATTTGTTTTTTTAACAACATTGACATATTTTGTTCTGATATGTACAATGTATAAGTGAGACTAAGACCAAACTAGGTTTTCTTACCAGTCTTATAGCTGACTGGTTGTGAGATGGCAGTATGTAGGCAATTTCTAATTGTGAAGTGATGGCTTCCCAGCTCAATTGTCATTACAGCTCTCATGCATCCACCAGACAATCGCAGTGCCAAAACAGTCAGCTATCAGTCTTCACATCAGCCTGTGGGTGACTGCTATAGGGGTTGAAGCCTTCATATACTAAATTTGTTGATGCCCTGTCCATGACTGGTTATTCACTTAATGTGAGGGTGCAGTAACTGATTCCTTGTGTTCTATTGCATTCTTTCATCATAGCATTCTAGTAACTTTCTATTTGAAAAAAAAAACAGTAAATTTATTAAATTCTACATTTTTCTCACTTTCTTCTAAGTTTAATTTTTAATTAACATCCAACAGAACAAAAATTGTTTTAAAAGACTAAACAAATAAAAATAAATCCTTCAAAATTTCATTAATTCTCAATGGTTCTTGGAACTTATCAAAACTAAATATATAGATAAGCAACTTTGTTTTTACAATGTTTTTGAATTTTATTTGTTAGATTCCTTTTTAAGCTTAAGTTCATTAAAATAAATTAACTAATGGACTCTTAAATTTATTTATTTTACTGCACAATTTCCAAGTTTGTTATATTTATTCTTTATTATATCAAGTATCAATAGTTCAACTTTCATTTTGATACTAAAGATGAAGCCATAAAAAGAAAAGAGAAAAAAAAACAACAAAGACTTTATTACAAAGCAGTAAATCACTTAATTTAGTCAGCATTCCTTTGCTCTCAGAGTTGTAGGTCATTTCATACAGTTGATTATTGCCACACAAGCATAAAACAAGAAATATCGATCTTCGGTTGCTTTACAACTTTGCATTAATGACAGAGTTGATTGCAATTCATTTAATCTTTTTCCTTTTTCCATAACCTAGAAAGTGACACAATTATCTAATACACAGAGGAATCATGTGTATTATTGCAACCCAGGTGATCTCTGCATCTTATTAAAACCACAACAATTAAAAATAGTCACCAGAAAATATGCCACCAGCATAAAATGTGATGTTTCTATAGCATTTCATTAAAATATTAGTTTACATAATGCTGATTTCAAGTTGGTTGTATACATTTCCTCCCTAATGCTAGGTTTACATTCAAAGTGACTCCTTCATTCAAGGAACTTGTAGTAAACATTGGGAGCTGGCTAAAACAAAAAAAGTTCTGAAATAATAAAACTGTCTGCAGCAAATGTATCACAGTTTTTTGTTTGCCTTTTTTTTTTTTTTCAATGAAATAACTCCTTTTAACCGAATTTCTAAGTTCATTTTATGTCAGGACACAAAACTGTTATGGTGCACTTTTATGCATATACAGATAATTCAGATTAACTAATCAGCTTTTAGATGTTCCATCCTGATAACTTCCCCATTGGTGCAGCAATAAATCAACTGGTTAATTTTTGTTCAGCGTTATGCTGCAGATATATTGTACAGAAGACTACAGCTTCCCTAAAACTGCAACTGAGTCTCTCTCTCTTTCAACTTCTGCATATTATATATCAGTAGCTCAGGATTTTCATAAATTTTTAATTGTCTACAAGGCAATTTTTATGGCTGAGCTTGTGTGTGGTGCTGCCTCTGCAAACTGATATAGAACCAATCATTTGCTGAATGCTGTGGCAGTAATAATGGTTTATCAATACATTGTTGGTGCTTGAAGTAAGCCTGCTGCCAGAATTTTATGGTTATCAGTAAAACTGATGTTAATCTGGGTCTCCATTCAGAGCCAGTTTCGTACACATACTGTTTGCCATGTATGAGGCACTGGGCAGGTACTGTAAATGTGCATCAGAGTAATATACCGCTGAAGCACAGGTAAGATAGGCATTATCAGATTAGTGTAGACATTTTTTTCATTCTGTCAAAACAAGTATGAAGCAGGGTGAGTTCATAAATTGTCTTGATTTTGTTTTATTTGAATTCAAAAAGAGAAATTTATTTCAGCATTTACTTATTTGACTGGGAGCTATTCTATTTAAAATCATTCCACATATGATGCAGAATTTCTTACCTTTCAAGTCATCAGTAATTAAGAGTGTTGCTCTGAATAATTATTTGTCATAAATCTTGATGATGATAATTGTCTGAGTAACATTAATGTAAAATTTTCAGGATTTATTAAAAGTGGAGTTGGTAGAACTTTTTAAAATTTAAATCAGTTAGACTTTTAAAAGTTTTGGTATGCAATAACATAGTCAGTTATCTTTATGAGGAAAATGTTTTTCAAATATTTGAAATGGCAGTGTCTTTGACGTTCTGAGTGGTTAATTTTAAGCAAACTGAAAATGTTAAGTTATCTGCTAAAAATAGAATTTTATGATTTTAATGCACAGTCAGCTTTTTTTTATAAAACTATAATCCCCCAACTATGTTATTTCTAAAAAATGAAAACTATAAACTAAACAAAGGGCAAACATCTCTCATTGGTAACTCTCTTTCTACCTAAGACATTTTCTTCTCCCACTTTTTGATTATATACTAAAAAATTCATTTTAACATGGTTACTCTGACATTTTTGTTTTTGTTTTGTTTTTTTATTTAGAATAAATGCCTCAAGTAAGTGGATAAAACAAAGAAAATGGCAGGTTAATTCCCCTAATTTAATTGGTTTGTTTTGGTCTTAATTTGAAATTTTCCATTTGTGTTATCTATTATTTAAAAATATAAAATAATTTTTTGAGAAAAGGATATATCCATGTAGGTGTAAAAATGTTCCTAAACCCATGTATCATGGATAAAACTTAACATTTCTGAGTTAGCAACTCTTTGCAATCTAGAAGAGGCAAAAAAATTTTTAATAACCCTTACTCATTAAAAAAAGAGAAACTTTAGATGGTAGTTAAGGTGGATTCATTATAAACGGTTAAAGAATGAAATATCGAAGTAGATAGAATTTAATCATGGCTAATAGCAATCTTTTCAATTATCTTGCAGCCACTGCAGATCAAAGAGATGATTGATGAATACTGTACAGAATATGAGGAGGTAAGATATATTTATTATAAGAGAAGAAAACTATTGAAAATGTATCATCCAAGAAGCTAAAGCAAAGTATAGTAATAGCATTGAGATAATTCAGTATGAACTTCACCTGACTTGACAGTGTAAGTACATTTTAATATTTTATTAATAAATTTTGCATATAGTTGCTGTATATCATTATGTTTCTCCTGTACTTGTCATGCAATTTTTTTCTATATTTTCAGATTGCCTTTTATGCAATTTTATTTATCAAAGTCAAAAAATTAGCATATGTGGTTGAAAACTTAGTTGTTATTTCTATAGATAAATTTCTAACATTTATTTTACTCCATTAACAATAAAGCTAACATAGTTCACTTACCATTACATTTTTTCTTTTTTGTTTTACTGTTTAAATAGTATTGAAAAATTTATTTTTCATAATTTATAATGTAGAGGATCTAAACTGCAAATTATGCTAATTTAATAACACTGCATTCATGGCATTCTGAGTAATCACCAACCATGTGTATTTAGAGCATAAAAGATCTATATGTATGTATTAATTACAGTAAATTATTTTTTAAATTATGATATAATATCTACTCTGTCATTCTGGTAGATTATTTCATGTCCAACTTAAATAGAAGTTTTGGATAAGTGGACATTTTTTGGTTGGTGGATTTCAGATAGGAAAAATTCTGCAATATATATATTTTAACTAATGAATTACACTTTGTATAATTATCATTTTAAATAAGTAATTTTCTTTATTTTTTAAAAAAATTATGATAGTATATTATCCTTTTTGTATTCCTGGGAAAGTAAGAAATTAAATCTTTGAACATAAAATTGTCTGGAAGTGACAGCAAAAGAAGCGTTATTTAACTGAAACAACTAGAAGAATGGATAGCCATTAAGTATCTATTCAAGCCAGTAACTTCTACCTCTTTCCTTTCTATAATGAACATTCTTATAACAAAAAGAATTTCTTTCTCCTTGACTTATTACCTTATTCACCCTTGTAGATCTTAAATGTTATTGCTGTTGTTTCTTTCTCAACTTTGAAAAGTATGCTACCATAAATCCTGAATCTTGATTATGATGGCTTATATTCTATAGATCTCTACTTCATTATAGCTTTCTGTGATTACAAAAACGTTGCATTAAAAGGGCAATAGGTTACCACTGCATGCTGCAGGCTTCCTGTTTATGGTAGCTTGCTATGGTTTGGTCTAAGCCATGGCATGATTTTTCTCACTGCTTTGTACCAGCCCATTCCTTGTAGGTTTTTTTATAGGTATTTTAGTTTCCTCATACCACTAATTAGAAGTGCTCCAGTGGGTTTTTTCTCTGTTGAACTTAGCAACATTCAACCAGCTTATGTGTAGACTTGGGCCAATAAACAAGGTGCCCCACCACCAATGCCAGAAATGGTTAGTATTAAATTGAACATAAGTTGTGAGGAAACAGAAGACCAATAATTTTCTGACTAAGGCAGTGGAAAAACATTCCACATAATATTAACCTTTCACGAACTTTTAAATATTATTTTTAACATTATTTCTAAAACATCAAATGTCCAGTATGATTTTGAAACACTATTTATACACTTTTTAAAAAAAATTATAATTAATTTGATAGTTTGCACACACACTAATATTAATGAAGTAATGATGTATGGCAATTATTGATTATTGTTTCTAGCTGCCATGAACCTTACTTTGAGAATGCCTGCCATTTTTAATAAAATCCAAGTCAGAATTTAGTAGGAGCACAACATCTTTTAAGTTCAAGTTATCATAAATGTTATGAATAGTTGTTAATCAGCACACACAAATGAATTGTGGCAGGTATGCAAGTTTGTCAGCCAGTCTGGTGTAAAATTGTACAAGTGTAAAAGCAGCTTCAACTAGAGAAATTGGCTTGGCTGGTATTTCATTTAACAAAGCAGCAGCAAAATACAATAAAATTGCTTGTTTCAGACTAAAAATTTAATCTGCTTTTCTGCATTAATTACATGCTTATTGAGCTCTTCCATATTATTGCTTGTTTGTAATGTTATAAAACCATTGAATAATTCATTGAGTACAAGTAAAGAAGACATTTATATACTGTTGTAATCTTTTGAGAGCAGAACAGTTTGAATTAACCTTGGGGCTTAGATAATTAGTATAAAGCTAGACAAATTTAATTTGACTGGCTAGATGATAAATTAGCTAAGCTAAATGATCTTTTTTTTTTGCATTGATTTATGTTGGAAAAATTTTGAATTAGTATTAGATTAAACTGACAACATTACAAGAATGAGAAAAGCTTAGATGAAATATTGCTTATGATCATCTGTTTTCATTAGTATCCCTTATATAAAAACAATCTATGAAAAATATGTTCAAAGATGCAATTGATTCCTGCTTGATTAGATAGATATTCTCTAAAAATTACCACTTAAAACTTGTCTGTAGTTTGTTGTAAATAGAATGAATTTGTTTTAAATCTTTTTTTTTACTGCAGGCCTAATGACTCAGTGGAATGTATGGAATCTAAAAAAAAGCTTATCTTAACTAGCTGCTTTCTGAGAGAGCTCTGCACTATAAAAATTTTTAAAAATAAAAAAAAATCTACAGAATGGGCCAAAATACAGAAAAAAAAACAACCTAAAACTGTGTCTGTGCGTGCAGAGAGAGAGAGAGAGAGCAAAATAATCCAATGCTAATGGGTTATCAATGCTATTAAAGATTTCTGTCAATCCCTGGACATTCATATATCATCAGGTTTGAATGGACAGGTGAATCATCTAAGCTGTAATGGTATAAAGCTAGATGTTAAGCAATGCTTTAGCCATGGCCTAGTATTACTCACATCCAACTAATCCTATTTCTTTGAATAGAGCATGATATGAGTGGCTTATTATGTAGTGTTAGGGACATCCTTGTTTGCCATAGCTTAATATATTTTGGATAATAACATTTCCTATTGAATATTTGTGTAATCAGTAGGACAGGGTTTCATGTAACAAAAACATTTCAGTGGCTTCAAGACATTTTTGGAAATCATTCAATTAAAGAAAGGGTTGACTGGGCACCATTACTCCTGATTGTCCGTTTCTGATTATTAATCATGGAGTTAGATGAAGGTCCATATTTATAAAAAATTAACACTTAAATTACCATGGAGCAGTATCCAGGGTGTTATTGCTGAAATCAACTCTGATATGTTGTTGTTGTATTTTTATTATGCATTCACATACCTTATTTATGCAACATCATTCATCTTGTACAACTTTATTTGACATACCCTATACATGGATACTTTTTGTTCTGACTATTTATTAGAATCATGTGCATCATAAGGAGAAAGACTTTCCTGAGTTTGTTTTGAGGATAGCCTCTCAATTTTTATCACACTTTAGTGCAAAGATTAACTTTTTTTTGAAGGAATGCATGTGTTTCTATGCTACAGCAGTCACTAGGAAAGTCTGAATATTTACCTTTTTTTATCACCACCATTCTCTGCCATTGGGGGCATGTGCAATAGCTAATAATAGAACTCTCTGAAAAAAAAATTTTAATAGATAATTGGGGTGTATTCAATTAAACATAAAACTTTAAGTAAATTAAATTGTTTAGTAGTTTTATGGTTAAGATAAAAAAAAAATAAATATGACATTCTAACTTGTGTCTTTCAGGGCTGTAAGTATGCTGTAGCATTAAAGGACTACATCACTAATGGAGCCACTCTTTTGCGGTTTAACAAAAATGACACAATCAAGCTAATGGATGCAGGTGTTCATGTGGATGAAGGTCAGTTTTCTTTGCTTTCCTGGAATAAACAGAACTTAAAATAGAAGCAGCAAGAACCATTTGGCTAATTTCTTTTGAAGTAAACAACAATTTGCTAACTTATAGTAGTGATGATCATAACAGAACCTTGGAACACTTAAATTTAGAGAATGTGAGGTTTGTTTTCAAGAACTATCTTTAAAAGATTTTAGATTATTACACTAGGTAACAAAAATTTAGTTAACTTGATTTTTTTCACATTTTCCATGGCATTTTTGTATGTTAAACAGTTCTAGCATTGGTTTTTGGTAAATGTCAAGTATATTAGAAATAATTATACTATTTTAGTTGGCAGAATGGGTGCATAATATGGAACATCCTAAAAATTCCAAGATTTTTAGAACATTCTAGAGCTTTCTAGAGCATTCTAGCACTTTCTACAAGTTTCATCCATAAACCAAGGTATATAAACTCTTGTGCACACTCAGCCCAGTATGAAATAAAAGCATTTAACAGGTGCTTTTTAAAATTCTGTTATTAGATAAGAATGGCTGCAAATCAAAAATGCAAGCTCTCTGCAGACTCATTTTGTTATGTTTGTTGATTCTATAATGGCCCAAAGCAAGTAAGGCATATGATCACACCAAACAATACATTTTCACTGGCCTATAAATCATACTTTGGAATGAAGATTGGTGATCCAGATAAAACATGGGCACCTCATGTGGTTTGTGAAACATGCAGATCAACACTAGAATGATGGCTAAGAGGAGATCGTAAAGCAACACATTTGCAATCCCTTGTATTTGGTGGGAGCCTACAAATCACATAGATGGCTGTTATTTTTGTCTAGTGGGTGTGTCAAGAATCAGAAACACCAAAACTGACATGATATTGTGTATCCAAATATTTCATCATCCATTGCATCAGTTCCACACAGTGATGACCTTCCAGTGCCACAGCCACAATCCAAATCCAAAGAAACAGATTAATCATCAGTGAAAATTCACCTGTAGATGAAAATTATGATTCTGACTTAAATTCAAAGAAGCCTCATTTTCCACATCAGCAAGAACTGGATGACCTAGTATGAGATTTAGGTTTAACAAAATCTAATGCTGAACTTCTTATATCAAGGCTGAAAGAATGTAATCTCTTGGATAGCAGTTGTAAATCTAAATCTTCCAGAAAAAGGCATGAAAAATTCTCAAGATACTTCTCAGTGAATGGAAAATTGTGCTTTGCAGTGACATTAATAGCTTGTTTTACAAAATGGATAATGTGCACAATCCTACTGAATTGTGTCTCATTGACAGGCCAGCAAGAACTCTCAAAACATTCCTCCTTCTCAATGGAAACAAATATCTATTGATACCCATTGGCCATTCTGTACATATGAAGGAGGATTATGAAAATGTTAAGCTTCTGCTGGAGTGTGGTCTCAGCAGGGTACCACCTGCTGGTCACTAGGAGTGGACATAATTTGCATATAGTGCAATAGGAGACAGAAAAAATATTCTGGGAAGAATGCGTGCACACAAAAAGGGGCTCATTTTTTCATTTCTGGCATAACAGCGAGCGAGTGACCACGTGGTGAGGGATGGATCGAGCGACATCGGGGTGAGCATTGTGGTGAGGTGGGAGAGCATCGACCAGTCCTTGAGGAGAAAGTGGTGCAAACTCTGATTACAAGCTATTCCGGACATCTAACAAAACTAAAATGTCTGAAATGCAGTTTGACCTCAAACTGATGCCGGAGTTCGATGGTTCTCTGTGGTAGAATGGATGGAGAAAGTCAAGCTAGTGTGCAATCTGTGTGGCATCAAGCAGGTCGAGGGGGTCATACTGCTTCATCTGTCAGGTGGTGCTTTCACTGTGCCACCAGCTGAGCGATGCTGAGAGGAGAGATGTTGCGAAGATCAAGGAGATGCTGCACATTGCATTTGCAGTTGACTCCTTCGTAGCCTACAAACAGTTTGTAGCGAGGCAGCTGCAACCATGTGAGTTGGTGGACGTGTTCTTGGCGGAACTGTGCAGACTGCTGCTGCTGCTGCTGTTGTTGTTGTTAAGCGAGTTGGACGTCCAAATGCCGAGTCCTCGTAACTGAGAGATGTTCGTCGAGCCGACAAGTGGCCCAGTCCCCTGACACCGTGGGCCCTAAGGACCCGGGAGGTCTCTCTCAAGTCGGGCACCAAGGAAATGCCGTACAGCTGTTTCACGATATGGCGATCATCAGCGACAAGTCTCCTCCGACCCCAACCGGGGATTGAACCCGGTACAGGACCAACGGTCCCCTTACGGAGCTAACCCGCTACCACCTGCCCCACCAGGCCAGCTGTCGCTGCTGTTTGGTGGGGTGTCTGAACGTGTGCTGGCCTGTGCGTTCATAGCCGGGTTACCAGACAATGTGAAGCAGCTTCTTCACATGTCTTCACGTATGGAAACCATGAACGTTGATCAGCTGCTGGCCTTAGCCAGGGTGGTACTAAAGGATGAAGTGGGACTGGCTGCCGCAGCGACTCAACCAGCAGACAAGACCGAGCTGACAATCCCAGAGGGTCGAGAGCCGAAGCTCATGTGCTACAGGTGTCATGGACCTAACCGCATGACAAGAGACTGCTTGCTCTGATGAGTGGCAATGAGCAACGATCATGGATGAGGTACCAGAAGAGGAGTCCGGTGTTTTCGGTGTTGTGAGTTAGGTCATGTGTCTTCAGATTGTCCGGGAAACAGAATGGTGGGGAGGGACATTAGCACCAGTCTTCTCCCTAGGTTGAATGTGAATGCAGCACTACCCGTAATTAAGGATCAGGTTGATGGAATGCAGTGCACAGCGCTCGTGGATTCTGGATGCTCCCGCTCCATTGTAAGTAAGTCTGTGTGCCAGTTATGGAGAAGGAAGGATGTGGATGTGTTGACTGTCAACGAGAAGTCCCATAATTACCTCTGAGTCAGGAGTATCAACCTCGGGGTTCAAACGAGGGGCTGCATCAAAGTTTAAGTTGTGATTGCAGGGAAGAAACCACTAGGATTTGACTTCGGGTTTGATGCCATCAAGGCACTGGGTGGCATACGGATCGACCAAACAGGTGCAGTGTGCTTCATCAGGGAAGAAATGCGTGTGTGTGCAGCTATTCGGATCGACGAACCCAACTTCAATGTATGCTTCGATGAGAAACAGAAAGCTTGGACGGTGGCATGGAAATGGTCAGGTGATTTTGAGCCAGAGAGACTACGGAATAAGGTCTCTGGGTACCCTGTGTCCGCACAGGTTAGAGAAGCATATGAGTATGAGCTCCAGGCATGGGTGGAGGAGGGCTGGTTGCTACCATACTTGGAGGAGAGATTTGGACCTCCCAATGTCTTGATTCCATTGATGGCCATTGTGCAGGAGAACAAGGCAAAGGTGTGCCCTGTAATGGAGTTCAGAGAGCTGGTCGAAGCATTCACAGTCAATGTGGATGTCTCTGCAGACAAGTTAAGGGAATGGCAACGGCAGGAGGAAAACGTGTCTATCATCAACCTGAGGAAAGCATACCTGCAAGTCCGTGTCCACAAGTCATTGTGGACATTTCAGACAGTCATGTTCAAAGGAAAATGATACTGCCTGACAAGGTTAGAGTTTTGTCTCAATGTAGCACCATTGATAATGACATCTGTGCTGAGTGCCATTTTGCAAGATGGGGCTATCTGATGAACAACATCAGCGTACATTGATGACATTCGTTAATGAGGATATATTTCCTTCTGTGGATGTTGAGAAGCATTTGTTGAATTTCAGACTGATCAACAAGGACCCAGAACGACTAGAAGATGGTACCCGAGTTCTTGGATTGAAGGTCTTGGGGGAGCATGGTGATCTGTGTTGGAAGCAAGGAAGTGAAACTGCAGAGATCCCCAATGTCATCATGAGACGGAGTGTTTTTTCCATGTGTGGGGAAACTTGTGAGGCACTTCCCAGTGTGTGGTTGGCACTGTGTGACAACAGGGTTCATAAAGCGCAGAATTACTGCAGTCACAAAGCGCTGAGATGATGAGGTACATGATAATCCCCTTAAGAACATGATAGAGGAGACCATCACCAGGATACGGCAAAACGACCCTGACCAGGGGGATTGGTGTGTTAATGGCAAAGAGATGAATGTGTGGGTTGATGCTAGCTCCTTGGCAATTGGAGTTGCATTAGAGGCAAAGGGGTCCGTGATTGAGGATGCATGCTGGCTGCGTCAAGCAAATGATACGCAACACATCAATGTGGCAGAACTCGATGCCATGTTGAAGGGAGTTAACCTAGCTCTTTAATGGCAAGCAGAGGTGTTGCATCTGAGAACTGATTCCCTCTCTGTGTATCACTGGATACATGGTACCTTGACTGGTAAGGCGAGATTGAAAACTAAGGCTGCAAGTAAGATGCTAATAAGAAGACGGCTTGATACACTCGGTGCGCTGATAAAGGAGTACAATCTCTCTGTTGACTTGAAACTGGTGAGATCTGAACAGAACCTAGCAGATGAGTTGACTAGAGTGCTGCAGAGGTGGTTTGGTGTAGTGAAAAGAGTGTCTGAGCCCATAACGCCTGTGTGTGCCGCTGTTGAGGATTCGAGCCACAATCAGATAATGGAAATTGATCGACAGAGTGGACACCCTGGAGTGAAATGGACACTGTACTTTGCTAAGCGCATTAACCCTTCTGTTTCACGGGCACTTTCCCAGTCAGTGGTTAAGGAATGTAGAGCATGTCAGTCAATAGATCCGGTGCCAGTGCATTGGCAAAAAGGAAAATTGGAGGTGGGAAGAACCTGGTGCAGACTTGGGATGGATATAATTCACTATGGTAGCGGGCATCACTTGACCCTCATAGATTCTGGTCCTGCATGTTTCTCATTTTGCCGACCATTGTTTCAGCAGGACTCCGCAAGCATCATATGCCAGCTTGAGAGTGTGTTCTATGAGAGGAGTCCACCAGCTGAGCTCCACAGACAATGACACCACATTTCGCAGCAGGATCTTCAGGGATTTTGTGGATAAGTGGGGTATCCGGCTGCGTTTCCGGTGTGCATATGCTCCATCAGGAAATGGAATTGTAGAGAGGTGTCACAGAAGTATCAAGTGAATTGCTGCCAGGAAGCAGTGCTCCATTCCTGAGGCAGTGTACTGGTACAACGTGACACCAAAGGACAACAATTCCACTTCAGCTGCGCCTGCCAAACAAATATACAGGTACGAGGTTCGGCTGAAAGGTATTGACTTGGTGCCTTCCTTGGAACCCAAAGTGGAGCATGATGTGTACAAGGTGGGAGACACTGGGTGAAGACGACCCCCCCACAAGATGCACATCCAAGCTGGGGTTGGGGACTGTCAGTGGAATTCAGCCCACAGTCCATTAAAGTTGATGGAATCCCGCGTCACATTAGGGATGTTCAACCATGTCACAACTCAGTAAGAGTATTAGAAGACATTGATGACGCATCCTCTGCAAGTGAGGACACCATAATGTTGGATCTGGCTGCATTCCACAAAGCTCCAGAAGAGAATGAGGCAGCCAGAGATGATAAGCTGAGCTTGATGGGATGGAAGAAGCAGCCCTTGCCGAGCCGCTCCCACGAAGAAGCACCAGGCAGAGAAGGCCACCCCCATGCTGTAGCTGTGATCAAGAGATCAGGGGGGAGTGTGGTCTCAGCAGGGCACTGCCTGCTTGCTGGTCACTAGGAGTGGATATAATTTGCATATAGTGCAACAAGGGACAGAAAAAGGATTCCGGGAAGAATTTGCATGCACAAGGAGGGGCTCTGTTTCCAGTGCGACAGCGAGCGAGTGACCTGGTGACTGCGTGGTGAGGGACGGATTGAGTGACATTGGGGCGAGCATCGTGGTGAGGTTGGGAGAGCAAGGATGAATCATTGAGGAGAAAGTGGCGCGAACTCTGATTACATGGAGACAATTGACTACAAAATATATAACTGGGGTGTTTGTGAAGATTTTAAGATGATTGGTTTTTTTTAAAGGACTGCAAGGAGGATTCACAAAATATTCATGCTTTCTCTGTCTTTGGGATAGTCATGCCACATCACAACATTACAGAAGAAAAACGTGGCCAGACAGAAATCAGTTTATTCCTTGGACACAAAATGCTAAATAAAAGCCCTTGGTGAGATCAGAAAAAATCCTCATGCATCCACTGCGCATAAAACTGGGGCTTGTGATGCAGTTCATTAAATCTCTTAACAGAGAAACTGAAGCATTTCAAAACATTGGTGAATTGTTTCCAAATCTTTCAGAAGCAAAAGTAAAAGGTGAGATTTTTGTTGGGCCACAAGTTTGTCAAATGCTCAGAAATAAGAGCATGAAAGGTATTTCATTTAGTTGTTGAAAATTTCCTGGGAAACAGAAGAAGTGTATATATACGATTGATTGAGGATCTAATCAATGAGCATGAAAAGCTTGGATGCATAATGTCTCTCAAGCTTCATGTCCCTCATTCTCATCTAGATTTCTTCAAAGACAACATGAGAGATTTTGCTAAGATATCCTAACAATGGAAAAGAGATATCGG
Organism: Nautilus pompilius; assembly: GCA_018389105.1. Classification (NCBI taxonomy): domain Eukaryota; kingdom Metazoa; phylum Mollusca; class Cephalopoda; order Nautilida; family Nautilidae; genus Nautilus; species Nautilus pompilius. The sequence continues at coordinate 2,344,974 of JACATO010000588.1, forward strand.
GGAAGACAGGATGCCAGAATGATGGGGGTCTAATTTGTGATGATACTTCAATGCATAGAAGGAAAGCCCAAAAATGTTATGCATTTTTGATTTCTGCAACTGCAATTTAGATTTTTACTGTACTTAAGAATTAAAAAGTAATGAATAAACTTTTTTTCATGAGTTAAAACGATTGTTTCTTTTTGGTTTGGGAAAAGTTAGTTAGTTGTGCCTGTATTATCAGTAATGATGTGTTAAAATGTTTAAAGTAACATTCTGAGTGAAAAACTGGTACGGTTGAAAAATCAGGATAACTGAACACTTTTTTAAAATTTCTTACACTGTGTTATTAACAGGAAAAGGAAATCTTTTTCCACTTTTTCCTCACCTGAACCTGCAGCTAAAGTTTATTTTTTTAAAGGTTGGTTATATGGATCCCTGAATGGAAATGTTGGATTTTTCCCTGAGGAATGTGTACGGATTCTGGCAAGACATGAGGTACTTACTACCTCCTACAAAGAACAGGTACATATGCAAGCTGTTAGTTTCTTTTGTAGAAGTTAAGGCTACTCTACATTTTTTATTTAGTGAAACCATCACAAATTTCACTAAAAGTTTTTCCCTGTGATATAGAAATATACAGTTTGTAGGTAGACACCGATAGTAGAAATGGAATTGTAGGAAAGTTCATGGAAGTATTTTTTTAAAAATTGGGTTTTTTTTTTTTTAATATTGCGTCTCTCTCTTTTTCAGTTTTTTTTTTAAATCTCTGTGTGTTGGTGTTTAATTAAATAAATTCATTATAAACCAAATATTTTATTAATAAAGGTTACATTATGATATTAATGAGTCATTTATATGTATATTGTAGCTCTTTGGTACATAATTTGCTACCTGATTGGTTTTTCTTCTTCTTTTCAGCACCACAACTGATTTATTTCATTTACTATCTGTGAAATCATTTTGTTCTTATGCTAATTTTTTAAAACTCAAAATTGAAAAATCTGCCATTTATTTGTTTATTAATATTTTAAAATTAAAATCATCATTATTGCTAAATAGGGAGCAGTAAGCTTTTACATCCTCGGGGAGCTAATCATGTACAGCTTATGTTTTGTGTTTTCATTCTCTGAAATTTTTAGATAAAAAAAATTGCAAAGGTTATAGTTATGCCTGTAGAGCATGTATTTGATTATCTCCCATATCAGAAATGTAAAATTAAAAACTAGATAGTGTAAAAGTTACATTGTAATTTTAAAAGAAAATATCTAAATTAAAATTAGAAAATGAGTTGGAATAATAGATGAGCAAATTCAATGTACTTGTTACAAATATATAATTATAGTACTGATTCACAATTTTTCAGCCCAAAGAACCACCGCCGAAAAAAAGAATTCCTAAACAGGCAATGGTGCCTAAACAACTGGTACAAATCCACAAGTTATTTTATTGGCCTTTTATTCTAGCTACATTAATTTGCACACAATACTAACAGCACTAACTTCTATCTATGAATCTTCATTTACACAAGAGATTTCCAGTTAGGTTACTAGCATATATATACAGGGATTTTTTAAAAATTTACTTTAAATGTGAATGATTTAAATTTCTGTACTTAGAGTATTCTTGCATCTCATACTATTACTATATGTGGTAGTAAAGCATTAACAGACAAATATGCTTTCCCTGAGACAGTAATGGTGCATCTCAGGTGAAGTTATACAGGAAAGCCACATCACTACTGGCTGGACAAATATGCTATTCACTATGCTAATCTGCCACCTGTAAATAGAGTAGGTGATTAAATAATTTTGCCAGAAGACAAATCATTGTTTTACCAAATATCAAATGTAAGTTCAGTTTGAAAAGAGAATAGCTTATTTTCAGATAATGACTCATAAATATTAATTTTTTTATATTAAAGACATTTTCAAGAAAAATAAAAGTACCTAGAAACTAAATGGTGTTAACAACAAAACTAGTTTATTCCCCTGATCTGAAATAGTGCCAACTGTTGTACCATTGTCTATGCATGCTCAGCTCATGGGTAAATCTAAAGACATTTTTTTACATCTATAGATCAAAGAACTACAAAACGAAAAAAAAAAAAAAAAAACTACTTTCATTTCATACAATATCCTACTGAAGCATTTGGAATGTAATCTTTTTAGGCATCTTTTGAAATGAATGCAAACGGAAAATCCTATTTAATCTACTTGTCATGTCAGAACAAGACCTTATATTTTCAAAATAGGAACTATTTCACTTAAATAAATAATTGTGGTCATTGTATCAGGAAAAGAAAATGATAAAAACTGTTGCTATAATTAGAAGAAAATCTCTTTTCAAAAATATATACATATTGCATACTAACAAGAACTTTATTTTATATATATATCACCTTAGGTTTGCTCAAACTTTTGCATAGCACCTTTTGCATTTGCAGATTTTTGCTCTTTGTTGTTTGCTTTCTATTATTTTATTTTAATGAAAATTGTTTTTTTTAGAATTTTCTTTATTTTGCCTAATTAAATCTGAATATCAATGATTTTTCCACCTTTTATAACTTTAATCACTTTCTGTTAAATCTCTTCTCACTGTAAACTGAATTCATTAAGCTGTAAAGATTGATTTTGTTTTATCTTAATTATTATTTAATATACAAAATAATTTTTTTTAATACACTGAATAAAAAAATAACCTGTTTTGATACTGAAAACTATTTTAATAAGCAAGGCGATAGTATATTTAGATGATAACTATGTTTAAAGAGAGGCTACTCTGATTGGCTTATATTTGTTAGCTAACCTTAACATTAATATCTATTTGTTGCCTAATCATATTTGATTATAGCCACCACTTTTTTCTCATTTGTAAAAGTAGCATCTGCTTAATGAATTGATTTAAGTGAAAATCAATTAAGCTTATTTATCTCTGCCCTCATACTCTCAGCTCTTTGTATGCATTGGCTGAAACGTTCAAGACAGTGGCACATGCAAAGAGATACAGGACATAGAACTAGAACTTTGTTTAGCTATGGCAATAATAAACTGAAGCTCCCTGAGGAAGATGACACTGAGAGGCCAATACAGAAGAGTGAGCAGAGAGTATACTTTGGGGAGGGGAGTTTGACAAACCAAGTCAGTCTCTAGTAGGGATCAAACATGGGCTCTGAGTCATAGCAGGCTGATATGCTATATATTCAGCCTTTCTCTGCCCATAAAATTACTATGTACATCTATTTAACATTGATTATGGCTGCCCAGTATAAAATGTGGTGCTGGCTAAATACTTTTAGTGTTACAATGCTAAACACATTGTGTGTTTCACATCTTTAACCAGTGCTTGTTAAATTTATTGTCTTAATTATTTTAAATTGAAATTTTTCTTTTTATACAGAAAAGGAAAGAATTTAACTTCAACAGTTAATGTATGTTTTAAAAATGAATGCATCTTTCTTTTCACATTTTCATACAAAAACATTTAACCTTGGTAGACAAATCAGTTTCAAATGTGTTGTATTTAACAGAAATCAATAAAGCAGAGTAATCTAACTTATATTAATAAACCAACAAAAAATTTCATGTAATTTAAATATTTCTTAACCTTAAATTTTGAAATTATTATTTTTGAATGGTTTTAGAAGGTTGACCCTAATTAATATAAACAGTTTGTTCACCTAATTAATTTTTTGTCCTTTTTTCTTTTGTTCTTTTAAGTCTTTCATTTAGTGAAATTCATTTTAATTTTTATCATTATAATCCAGCTTAGTGCCTGAAGATTAACTGTTTAGTCTGTTATGAAAGTATCTATTAATATTAGGACCATTTTTTTGGCCAATATCAAGCAAATTTTTTATTTTAACAATGAAGTTATTAAATGTAGACGTTCGAATTAAATGGTGAAAAAATATAAAACAATCATAACACATTCTAGTGAAGAAAAGATTTATCATAGTTCATGATGTTTTGTTTTATTTCTCTTTCAGTGAGTTATATTTAAATGGATCACTGTTTCGATTTCATTGAATTTTTTTACATTAATTGTTCACCTTATTTAATAATAATTCATAATTGAATTGTAATATGTACATGTGTATATGTGTATAGCTATGGTTGACTTGAATAGATTATTATGTATTACTAAATTTTGATTGTGACAGCATCAATTAATGTAAAAATGATATTCATGAATTTTTTCTTTTCTCTCTCCTTTTAGGCTAAAGTTTTAAGCCTTTAGTAAAAACTTTAAAATTTGTTTAATCATTGATATATACAGAAACTACATTGTTGTTTTTTTTACCTACTCAAGAATATTGATATTAACACTGGTGTGTTCCTCTTTAAAGTTACATTTTCACATTGCACAAATTATCTTAGTAATAATATTAAAGCTTGTACTTTTACTAGTTGCCTAAAAAAAAGAAATCTCTCTTTCTCAGCATCATTATAAATGAAACTGCTCAAAAATTTATGGCTGTAACTGTATTTAGTGCTTCAAATTAATTATGGAAAATGTGAAGAGTTCTTAGAATTATCAGTAAATTATTTGTATCTTTGTGAGATCTCATTTTTGTAAAATATATCAAATAAAATGATTTTTTTTTTTTTCCATCATTTCTGTAGCCAATATCTAATGGAGTTCTTGATAACATCAGTGAGACCAGCCACCAGATAAGTATGGTACCCAAGGGCATGTACACTATGTTGAAATTCGCTCTCCTCCATTTCAGGGAATCATCTGAAAGGTTCGTGTCTTTGTTTTAACTTGTTTTTGTAAGATCTCATTTGTAGTTTTCCAGTTAATAAAAAAATATTGATGGAAGAGTTACATGACAGAGTAATTGGTTATGGTATTTCAGAACTGACTATAATGACATCTTGGATATTTTATAGAAATAAAACTGAAAAAAAGCAATCTATTATTATATTAAGTAGCTCTAACAGATTAATATCCAGCTAAACCACACTAATTTGGGATTTTGGATGATTTTTTCTACCGTTTTACCCTTAGAAAAATTTCAGGTAACTGTTCTCTGAAAGCAAACTGATTATAGTCAACTGGTTTGGACGAACTTTCAAATCACAAGAAAAATACGTTTTGATTCTATCTGAAATTCAAAAAGACACTGTAATTTTTCTTGTTTGACAGTACATTAGTTTATTATGAACTTCCAAAACAATGAGTGAAATAAAAAAGACAAAATTAAAACAAGTCATAATAAAATGAAAATTAATTATCAGTTAGTTTTTTAATGTTTCTGGTGATTGTATATGTATTTTTATGGTTCTAAATATAGTGTATTTGTTTATTTTTTCAATTAATAACTTTCTATTTAGATATCTTCTTAAAACAGTTATTAATTATTACATCAAACAATTATTAAATTATATTTTAACAAAAACTAATACCTGGTATCTCACAAAGAAAATTCTCCCATTGAGATTTACTTATATGAGAATATTACTGTAAAATCATACCTTTGTTAGTCTTCACAAAATACTCAAATTTCATCCTCCATGAACATTAGTGATTCAAAGTAATTGGACTATGGGAGAGAATTAATTTTCAAGATGCAGTAATGAAAATGCAGCCTCAAGGAAAGTTGTTTGGGGTGGGCTGATGTCTTTCATACATGTGTTTAATGGAAGAATATCTTTTATTTAATTATTGTAATTTCAATCAGTATTTTTTTTTATTTGGTTGAAAATGTTGAATCTGTCTATACATTAAATTAACTTTGTTGTTGTTTTATGTGCTGTATTTATAGAAAATATTTACTTAACAAATTTTCAGACGGCAACATGGTCTCCAGAGGGGTAAACTGATTTTATTTGCTTCAGCTTTAGTAGGAATGCACTGTACAAAAAACAATGACAACAGTATCTTTGTTTTTTTTAAAATTTTTTAAAATAAATCAACAGGTTTTCAAAGTTCATCTTATTTATGTAATTTCTACAATAATGTATGTGCTGCAGGTTGTATTTTGAAGCCATGAGTTGTCGTCTTCTCTTGAGATTACAACAATCTTTTATACTTAGCTATATCTTAACTAATATTATTTGTCAAAATAATCTTTTTTATTTAAATTTAAGCACTAATTTTTCCGATAAATAAAAGTTGAGGAAAATGCTTGATATATCTTTTACATTCAGTATATGTAATAATTCATAGACATTTTGAAAAATAGAAATGAGGTACTGTATCCTCTGGAGTATAAGCCAAAACTAGCTGTACTACTTTGGATTAAAATGGGGAGTTAGTGATCATAATTCAGGAAAAAAAAAACATGTAAAAAGACAATGAATTGCTTTATGCCAGACTTTCCTGAATAAAATATTTTAAATAACATTTTTGGTCAAAACAAAAATTGTTTAATTAATTCCTTGGTGCTAAATTTAAGTATGAGACCAAGAGCAATAAATGATATAAAAGTACACGCTATCAGCCAAAGTTTGGAAGCAAACACAAATATGGGTCTTTATTTCAAAAAAAAGAATAGTATAACCAATCACTTTCTTGCCATAATATGGTAAATGTAAGATTTAGTAACTGGATGCAAAAAAATAATCTGATTAACTTTCACTTAGATTTTTGTTTTATCAAAATCGCCCCTCCACAGGTGGGGAGGACCTTTTGTGAGCCTGAAGATTTGCAGAACATTCCTATTCATGTGACATGATTTAATTGGATGTGAAATGGTCCAATGAGATGATGTCACAGAGAAGTCTCAAATCTGCTGAAAACTACAACTATTGAATGTTTATGTTGTCAGGATCACAAAAGGAAGCAAACTGATCTTGAAACAATCTGTTGTTTGTACTTTGGGCAGGCTTGACAGAAATATAGATTGCTTTTCCAGCAAAGGCATTCACTACATGCTGAAAAAACACTAGACAGCTGGTAGAAATACAAATAATGAAACTACAAGAAGAGGAATAATATCTAGAGGAGAGAACAAATATATTACACTGTTAATTTTGAGGAAATAAAGTAGAAGACTTACAGTTCCAGAATGATCTCAGGAGAGTAAAAAGGTATCTGAGACTTGCTGATTTAAATTGTTGTGAGGCTGTGGAAAACAATACTGCTTAGGCTTTCAGTGTTGCTCCTACAGTTCAGTTATACATGGAAAAGGCAGCATAATGGGTTTTTTTGTGGGGGGAATTTGAAGCTCATGCAGTATGTAATATTTGTACAATTAATGGAACATTAACCAAAGACCATTACCACAGCATTCTGCAAAGAGAGACACTTATTTCTGGCAGTCAACTAATAGGCAACAGGTTAATTTTGCAATAAGATGATGACACTAAGCTCACTTCCAAATTATGCAGAAAATACATGGAAAACAAAGAAAGGCAGAATCTTTTAGAACATGGTTTGGCTACCAGTCACCTGATTTATCACCCATTGAACTCTTATGGGATGAACTCAACAGAAACAACAAGAAAATGGTGCCACATAGTACAACATATTTACAGGAATACTTCCAGAAAGCATGGAAGCCAGTAACAGTCAAATATCTGGCAAAGTTACCTGGTAGACTCCACAAACTTTGCAAAGCTTCTATTTGACTTTGTTTCATCAAAATCACTTGAGTTCGTTAAATATTTGTTTTTTTATTGATAAGTGTCCCCATATTTGCATTTATTTCTAAACTTGTGGCCATTAGTGTAATTTTATGATTATTTTTATTTTAGCATTACTAGCATACATAATCAACAACTAAGAGCATATAATTTTGGATGAACATTAGTTTGAAAAAGCAATTTTTGTAACTGAATAAAGAGCTTTTATTTTACTAGTATGTTAAAACTATTGTTTTTTTTTTTTTTAAGTTATGAAATGGGAAATGCGTTTATGCTCTAGTTTGGGTTATGGTATTTGATACTTGGCTACACTGGATCAAAAGCCATCTTTTCTGCATTGGAGACCATCTTTACAAGACATTTACATATCATTTACTATAATTCATATTTAATGTCACAAATACCATATCAATGTGTTCTTTGTTTCTTTACGATAGTTATTAAAGATGTTTTTTCAAACTTTTGATGTAATTGTTTGCCTCACGTAACTCATTAGTGAGATAAAACTAAATTGACATTTAGTCATTTTTAATAATGTTATTTAAAAAGTGTAAAGTATTATTTTTTTCTTTTTTGTGGAGTGCATTCTTTAGGCATTGGCATTCGCAAACCATTGATTGACCTGCCTTTAACACTCTGTGCTATGCAGATTTCAACATCATTCATGCACCTTCAATACTTCCATGCTTTTTAAGTAACCCTTTCTAACCTAAAATGTTTGTGGAGCAATAATGTGTCAAAATGTTAGCGAAGAAAATTGTAATGAATTTAATAATTCAATTTTTTGAAGGGGTTCAATTTTTAGCATCCACAAAATAAAAATTTTACAAAAATTATCTCCATTTAGTTAGTAAAGAGTTAAACACCAATAGTTGTATACTTTTATAACCATACTGGTGTCAGGGTTTGGATGCACAGCTTTTGTTATTAAAACTGTCACTGTATAATGATATTCTGTCTATTTCTTTGTTTAACAACACTCCTAAAAGGAATAACCCAACTACTATTGCATTATATTTTGTATTTTAAAATAAAACAAAGGAACTAAGAAATTATTTTGAATTATGAATGTTGTCTGAAAATTGACTATATAAATATTAACAAGTTGTAATTTATTAGTATTGTTTGTTTGTTGTTTTTTTTTAAAGCATCACCCTGCAGATGATTTAAGAGTAATTATTAACTTACATGGCAACATGTGTGGAATGTTGACATCATTTGGTTAAATAAAGGAAAAACCAATTTGATTTGCACAAAAATCATTTTTAAGCACTATTTATTTATTCTGTTTTATTAATATACACTGGTTAATTATGCTTTCTTTCTTCCTATTTTAATTTTTAAGGTTACGGTAAATGGACGTGGCAAGAACAGGTTGAGATGGTCAAGTGGATAAAGGTCAATTTTTGTGCCTTTTAGTTGGTTATTTCTGAAATTTCTCTTAAAAATGTTTCTTTGTGACCATAACAACATTGTCTGGAGAAAGTACAAGAAAGGTTAAGAAGTTTAGATGGTCCAATGATTAGTGCAGATCAATTTCTTATTTGTTATATTTCTCTGAGAAAATCCTGCCTCAGAGGTTTCTGGTTCCTGCTAATAAGCAAGAGTAAAAATATTTACAGATCCATTTTGTCTGATCTAATGAATAAGGCATTTTGTTATTTTTTCAGATAATTAATTGTGGAAATACAATATAACTAATAAAAGTACACTAGAACAAAAACAATCTTACATTTGAAGACTTGTCTACTTTATCAGATTTGATTGCAAGATGTCATTGGCACTCAATGAGAGAGCTGTTGAGAGACTTTATAGGCAAGGGATCAGATTTTACAAAGGAGAGAAATGACATTTTTTATCTAGAGATTAAGGAAATTGTATAAAAATCATTTATAAAGAAAACAAATATTTGGTTCATCATATGATGTATAGTATATGTGATTTTGTTATTTTTAATGATTACACTACTTCACTGTGTCGTATTTTTTTCTTAACAATATAATAACAAATACAGTAAAAGCTTGTTTATCCAGCATTTCATTAACAAGAAAGCTCTATTAACAGGCATTTTAAAAAAAATTAACACAATATTGATCACTCTTTTCATAACCATCATCCAGATTGACACACGTGGCACAGGTCAAAAGCTCCATGGGCCAAATATTTACTGGGCAGAATTGGTGAAGTTGTCAGTTGTCATCAGAGTGGCACTACCAGTTGGCCTTCATATCTGTGACTGCCATTGTATCTGTTTATGGTAAAGGTAGTTCCATATTTATCAGGGATTATCAGAGTACCCATTCAACATGGCATCAAATAAGCCATCAGCAAGTAAAGGTGAAAAGAGGAAAAGGGTGTTTCTATCAATGAATCAAAAGATAGACATATGCAAGAATTTTTCAGGAGGTGAAAATAGGAATGAATTGATGAGAGATTTCTGCATCAACTCCTCTACCATCTATGTCATTTAGGAGCAAAAATTAAAATTAATTGGGTTTATATGCAAGTTTAGAACCAAATAAATCCATGAAACTGCACCTACTCTTTGTAAATCTAAGCTTGAACTACTTGATACTGTTCTATATGAATGGTTTGCACTGAAACATTCTGAGGGTGCCCCAATCTCCAGGCTTATGCTCATTTAAAAGGTGAAAAACTTCTACAAGCAAATGGAACTGAACCATGTGCCTTTTCTGATGAGTAGTTCGCCTATTTTTAAGCTGCATCATGGAATATACACCATGGAGTGAACAGAAATCTGTCAATCACAAAGTTGCTGAAAAGTATTACTGGTTTTTCTCTAAGCGAGTTGTAGATCATTATTTGTCACCAGATCAAATATACATTATTGATTGAAACTGGCTTACTCCTGCTCTGTTTGCCTAGTTCAACCTTAGTGGGTGTTGGTGAAGCAAGCGCTTCCAGATTTAAGCAAAATAAAAATTGATTGACTGGGTAAGTATAACTCTTGATTAACCAGCACCTCTCAGGTCTCATGGATGCTGGATAACAAAGCTTTTACTGCAGAAAGATTATAGTTTTACTCCAAATGTGTGTGAAGAAATTCTTTAAGCTGTAGTTTGACGAACAAAAACATTTTAAGAAAAAAATGTAAAGAAAAATACAGTAAATTCTGTAAATATTGGGGATGCCATTATATCGAATATTCTGTTATATGGAGTGTCCATATAAATAAGATATTAGGGAGGTGTAAGTAAGTAGAATATAAAACAGATGTGTATGTGCTGCCAGTTTAATCAAAATATTCAAAAACACATTTAAATCAAGTTGCATATATAAAATATGCATAAATAAAACATAATCCACTTAAAAATATGCACAACAAGTTATATATGGAACATATGTATGATTAAAATATAATTATATTTTTTTAAATATATGCACCACATGTTATGTATGTGTATAAAAAAACAATTATACACTACACAACACTGTTTACTTCTCTTACCTGCTCTTCCTCTGGCGTTATTGTTTCAATTGCTGCATCAGGAGAACGATTGATGAACCAACATTGTACTCACACATCAAAACATTCCTGTTGACACCTTTTTCTAATTTCTTGACTATTTCAATTTTATCAGCAATGTTAAGCATAGTCCTCCTTTGTTTTTCTCCAGTACTTACTTTGTCAAATTTAGGAGCCATTGTTGAGGGGTGCAAAAGTTATCATGTGATAAAAGATGAGAGAAATGAGCTGTGTGCACTTCCAAGAAGGCGACTGTAAACAAACTTAAGTTGGTTGCTGTGTCTGCTGCCAGAGCTGTGACATATGCTGTTAGATAGAGTGCTGATATATCCAGAGTTTACTGTACTTTACATTTTATTAATAATGAACAAGATTTCAAGATGGAATTGTTGGTATTTTAGCCAAAATTTGTGGAATTGCATAAAATATTTCTAAAGAAAAAAGCAACTGTTTCTTAAAAAAACAGAAAAGGCTATAATCACAGATATATACCATTTTCTCTGATAGTGAAGATTTGATGAAACAAAATTAAACAAATTGGATTATTATAATAATTTAAATTGTATTCATAATAAAAAATTGTTTTTTTTTTCTTTTAGTGAGTGTCTTTTCTTTGTACATCAGTCTATTTCTCTGCAAAGGTCTGCTTTATCAGATAATAGGCAATGAGTTGAGGAATGAAATTTAAGATGTCTCCATTCATAGTTGCCATCTCAAAAAAGGAAAGGATATTCTGTAGGGCACACTACATATCAATTTTGGAAATTTCCCCTTATGCTGCCAAATGTTTTTTTTTACTTTCCAGATATGACAATTGAATTGGTTATCCTTGTTACTCATGAAATGCAACTTTGACTTTGTCTTGATTCTATGCTTTCTTTTTTAAATTAGTAACAAAAATTTAGCATTGTGGCATAACTATTTCCCAGTAAAGATTAAGCAATTTGATTTTGTAGGCAGGTTCACATTCACTATTTTATGAACTTTTAAAGCTATAGCTTCTTGACTGTAGCAATCCAATTGTCTACTGCTAGACACTACCCATAGAATTTTCTTTATGGGCTTCTTGCAGTTACTTCCAAAACAATTGCTGCTGGTTCTTCACCAGAGTGCTCCCTGGCTGTTAACTAATCAAATCCTATGCTTCATGTAATCCTTAATGGAGTTGTGGTTCTTTTTGGTGAGGCATCTTGAACTTGTTTTACTCTCAACCAAAATTTAATTCAGCTTACAAGGATGCAATAATTTTGGCCACAGCTTGTCTGATGCATCATTTAAAGGCAAAAAACAAAGATATAATAAAAAAGGAAATTATCTTAAATTGCACAAACACTGGAAGCAGTAGTTGGAGATCTCAGCTGTAGATGTGATGCTGATTTTATCACTCTCTCTGTCCCTGATTAACTTTCCAATATAACAAATCTAATTCATTTTGGCTGGCAAGCTGATCTCTACCCCTACACCTTTGTCTTTGCATTTTTAAAATACATTTTCCTTCCCTCTATTAATGGTAGAGCAGCACTCTTTTTTTGCTTTTCAATTTCCTGATTCTGACCTGTTGGCTTTACCTTTACAGCATCTGTTGGTGGGGTGGGGACCTCTTCAGTAGTACAATATCTTGAGCTTGCCCTGTTACATAGTCTACCCTCTTATTGTATTATATGCTACAATGCTCAGCAATGTACTTGCTTGCCACTTTGTTTGCGAAACTGTCAAGAAGTGAAATCTATTCCTCTACCCCTTGAAGCTTGCTCACAAGACTAAATGAATCTGTCAATGAAACCAGTCTTGCTCCATAATGCTATGATGGCTTCCAGGTCTGTATGGACAGCAAGAGAAAAATCAGATCATGGATTTTATGATTTGATTGTTAAATCAGATCAGTTTTAGTTTCCTATCCTATCAGTTTTGCCAGGTTTCAAAGTGTTCTGTTTATTTATCACAGTAGTAATAATTAAAAAAAATTATTCTTTTATTTTCAGTCTCCAATACATAATTCCCTGTTAAACTTACAATCACCAGAACTTAACAGATTGGCCATAGAATGCTTTTCAGGTAAAAAATTATGCATTTGTTGAAATAATGAAAGGATTTATCAAAGATTTATTTCCATTGAATGCTATAGTAATCTTTAATTTTTTACCTAAGATTTCTCATAGCTGTAAGTTATCTCCATGTCACATCACAGAATTTAAAGTTATATAAAGAGCTCAAATATACACTCACAGCCACTCTTGACTAGCCCCTGAAATTTGGGTAAGAGGAGTTTGTTTGTACACAGAGGTGATCACTGTCAAAACCTTTAAAGGAACACTGTATTCCAGATGATTTTTATACTTAATGTTATGATTTATTTGTTAAATGTACTGATATTAAAAAATATTAAGGCATAGCTCAGTGGAAAAAGTAGCTGCTGCTGCTAGTTGGACCTCTGTATCACACTTGTTTCTTGATACAGTATAAATATGATCAATGAGAACCTAACTGTGCTTGATTATATACTATTAATGGTGCCATAACAGAAAAATATCCAAGAATCACTCTTTCAGTGGATACATGAACTCTGAGTTCGACCACTGTTGTTCATTTGCTGAAGAACACAAGCTGTTTCCATGTGCATTAAGGTCCTGTAGAAGGTCATTTTTTGTACAGTTGCAGTTGAATAGTTGTCATTGACTCTCATGCAGTCTGGGCAATGAAAATCAGTTTTTATAGTTTATATGTTATAAATTAATTTTAAAATGAGAAAACAAAAGCAGGGCTTCAGCTGATTATTTTTATTAAGAAGACCATCCTTCTAAGTGTATATTCATAATTTGTGACCAACTTTAGTTAATAAAAATGTGTGTAAAAAGAGTAGATGAAACTTTATGAAAATGAAACAAAAATGCCTCTTCATTATAATCATGAAAATTTAGGCAGTGTACAGTTTCTTTGGTTGATGATAATGAATGAAGAAATTTTAACATTCCCACATTATACCTTTGTTAATTCACATTCTTGCTGATTTCAGTTTTATTATTCAAAACTTTGTTAACTGGTTTTTTTTTGGTCCTATATTACAATATGACTACAGCAAATCTAAAACTGCTATAGCATTATGATGGTGACTGTGTAGTGCTTCATGCCACACACTTTGATGAAATTTAGTAAAAACCTGAAGTAACATGCTGCATGTTAATTTCCTTTTTGTTGCTTATTTAAAACTTACAACTGTATTAAAAAAATTAAATTTCATGATTAAAATTTTTCCATAAAATTTGAACCCCATGGATTTTTGCTCATGCATTATTAATATATAGCATGCCAATGAAAAAATATGAAATCCACAACACTTTAATGCCTCTAAATTAAATGCTTTTTTTAAATACATTATGAAGGTTATTAAGTCAACTTCACTCACACAACAAAAAGATCAGAGGTTTTTAATTATTCAAAATGAGTTGAAATTTTAACTTGTTCTAAATGTTTTTCTGATTTAGTCATTACTTAGACTGTATTTTTAACATTAGTGTAATCAGTTGTTTTGTTTTCTTTTAAATAATATTTTATTATTTTGTGGTAATATTAGAAAACTAATATCCAAGATTATATATGGAAAACTTTCATCTGTATTAGTTAAACTGAAACTGTCTGTAATGTTTGCCTCAATTTGTTATGGTAGAATCACCTAGACCAACAAAACAAAGCTATGATGCTTTTTATTTTTACATTTGGTATGATTAAGTTTAATTTTAATCATGTTTCTAAATCACAGATCTGATGATGTTTATGGGAGATCTACCTTTGCAAAGAGGAATTAGAGATGTGGGTGTAACTTTGAAAATTCTAAAGGTAAGTCATTGGACTGTTAAGAGATTGGTTCATCTCACTGATTCTGTTGTCACTAAAATCTTTAGCTGAAAATTACAAAGAGCTTTCATGTTGTTTATCAAGACCACTCTACCCACTCAGTGTTCTTTAAGGCAGCCATATGACCAGAGTTTTTCCTCAGATCTTTTTCACATAAAATTTTCAAGGTATAAGAGTAAATATGTTAAAAACCATTTGATTAGCAAGTATAAATTTAAAAGAGAGATTTTTGTTAAGACGAAAACTTGAATGTCAAGCACTATTTTAGTTAAAATACAACAATCAACATTTAGATCTGGTGGACTTTCCCATTAAATCACACAATTGTGCCAAAAATTAGTTTGACACTTACATGTATGACTTTCGTTGTGGCTTTTTTGCATGCAGTTCACCCCAAAGAAAATGTTTTCCTTCAAGAACTTCTTCATACTCACACCTATCCAGTTTTACACTGAGTTTTGACTTAATCTGATTATTAGAAAATTAACTTCATTCACCAACACAATAATTCTTCTTAAAGGCTTTTTTAGCATACATTCAGCTGTATGAACACAGAAAAAAAAATTTAATGCTGTCCTTTAAAATTTAAACAAATTTTTTTTATATAGAACTGCCACAAATATCCAGAACTAAGGGATGAAGTGTACTGTCAGCTCTGTAAGCAGACTACAGACAACAAGAGTACAAAAAAGTAAGTATAATGGCCCTCTAATTGTGTGCGTGTTAGTTAGATAGAGATCATGCATTTTTTTTTTTTAATTTCATTTACTTTTCATTGTAATATATAATTTCACTAGGTGTGGAATGTCCCAATGACCAGTATTAATTATCCTGTTTCTTTTCTGCTGTCCATGAACTGTAGTTGCAATAGATAAAAATGTCATTGCCCTAAAATACAATTCCTTTTTATTCCAACTTGGCAGGAGTCATTGCTCAAGTATAGTCTACTGTCAACTTCATTTTATATATCCTCTAATGCAGTTTATCTTATTGTATACTGTGTGTTCAGAAGGAAACAAGCTTGTCCAAAGTTTAGCTGTTTGTATTTGTAGGATGCAAAAGATTTGTGAAACTTCCAATGCATCATAAAGATTCTTTATTTTCAGACGATGTATGCATAGTCTTGTGTTACAATACTGTCTAGATGTCCTATATTTCAAAATCATGCATCTATTGCAATAAAAATATTGATAAGCAGCAATCTGCATAGATATATGCAGTAATAGTTGATATGGAAAATTGGAAAATGGTTAGTTTAGTGGCTAGTAATAAAAGACACTTGCTTGGTTTTCAGGATGAGTTTAGTACGTGGTTGGAGGTTCTTCTCCTTGTTTGCTGCCTACAATGACTGTTCTGAAGTGTTGAGGCCCCATCTACTTAAATACATAGAAACTGCTGCCTTGAATACCCTACCTGAAAGCAATAGCGGTAAGCATCTTTTTTATTATTAGAAATAAGCCTTTGGTTTTTTTGGTTTCTTTTTTGTCCTTGAGAAAGATGCTTGCAGAAGAAAACACAAAACACACAACATATAATTAGTGTAGTTTAATTTAGTGTTAAATGATTGTAAGATTTTTTTAACTGATTCAGGCTGTCACTTTTAACCATCTACTATCATCAATTTATTCCAATTCAATTTCAATTCAGTTAACAAAATAAACTTCTCTGTGGACAAAGCCAAAACTAAAAGAATTTGTTAGTCCAAATGATCAGTCAGATCCATTATTTATTTTTCAAAATCACTTTCAGGTGTCTTTGCCATCAGAAGATAAACCTTAACTGAATGAAGTTAGCTTCATTTTTCTGCTACTTTTGAATGATTTTAATCTTGAGACAGTCCAGTGTTCATGTAGTTCTTAGTACTATATTTGTAATCGTTAATGTTAAACTCTTTGCAGGCAGATAACTTTTCATACTTTTCATATCTCATTCCCAATGTCCATACCAGCATGCTTTTAATGACATTACTAAAATCTGTTTACATTACTGGAATTTTTGTTTTACTTTTCTGCCTAGGACTAATGCAATTTTATTAGCTGGGGATTCATACAAATATACAAAAATTTATGTTTCTTATTTTATTCAATAAGAGTTGTCTCCGTTATTTCAAGAAATTTCACAGCTGAAGAAATGTTAGATCAGTACTATTTTCTTTCAGAGATAGCATCACTGGTTTTGAAGCATCTGAGGAAAACATTCAAGTATGGTGGTCGCAAAAATGTTCCACTGAAAGATGAAATTGAAAATCTGGCTGTGAGTTTTTTTTGTTCCAAAATTATTGTTTTTATGAAAGTAGCCAGTATTCTCTCGTAATAATTACCTATAGATAGAATCAGCCTTTAAACTTGTTCAAGATATGCTTTTTTTTTTCTTTTGAAGGAAGGACGTGTTAGTAAACGTCATATATACTACTACAGTGGCCATGATGAACCTGGTGGCATCATACAGACCAAATCTAGCACAGTAAGTCAGTGCATGTGCTTGTAACTTTTTAATGCATTTATTCCAGCCCAGTTAACTCGTTTATGATATAGCTCCATTCATACAGACAGTAAACAATGCTAGCACATGTTTTTATATAATTATGTAATCAGAGTTGATCAAAATGCAAAATAGAAATAGTGAAAATATATTGAAGATCATCTTTGCAGACTTACAGTCTGGTACAAATGCTGATAATATAGATTGGAAGCTGTAAGCCGTGTTTTTCTTGAGGAATTTTTTTTTTTTGTTTTGGTAATGTCACTAACCTATAGACAAGGAATTACACTTTGTGTTTAAGATATAACTGTTTGATTCATTAACTGGTAAATTTATTTATATTTTATAAATCAAAACATTGGAGTGATATAACTGATTTTCTTACACTCTTTTCAGCTTATTAGAGACATCATTGAAGACATATGTATCAACTTGAACATTCATGACCCTGTTGAGCATGAAGAATACATGCTCTTCATTTTGATACGTAAGTATCCCTGGCCATTTAACCTCATTCATCAGGATATTGATCAAGTATGTGTACTGCTCAGATTTAGTAACCATGTACCACAATGGCTGCATCATTGTATAACTCTTCTAGCTTGGACTGAGGAGACAGTTCTCTTTTCTGATCTGCTCTTCCTGTTACAAATATCAATTTCTATTTAATCCCTTTTTCTTTTTTTGCTGATTATTGTTATCCTGGTTCTTTAGTCGCCAAAGGGTACAAATTAATTTTTTATTTACTGGAAGAAAGGGCTGCTTCTATAACTAATACACCTAGTTGACAACATATTTTTCTCTTTTACTTGTTATATTTTTCACCACTTGCAAATTGATTTTTTTTTTTTACAATTTCTGATTTACTTGTTGAAAATGTCTCCCCAAATTTTCCCTCAAACATATCGTTTAAAAAAATACTTATATAATTTTTGGGGGAAAAAATTTGTGATTCTTTAAATCATGTGTACACTACCCTGATTATCTTACCTACAGGGATGATTTCCTAGTTGAACTAGCTGACCAATTTTTTTTTTAGGGACGTTTACACTATACAGGGTGGTCCATGTACCTCTTTACCTCATCTGTATGTTCATTGGATCTGTTTAGGCACCATCAAAGTCATAACATAAGATTATGCATTGCCAAGTCTTGTGAGGTGTTGTCCTGGGCTGGGCTGGCTTTTTAGTTTGCTTGTATTGTTGTATCATGTTGTTGCCACAATCTCCTTTACATAGCCAAACAGTGTTGCAGATGGTCAGATCTGGACTCCACAGAGGTCACTTAAGGGTGCTGGTTATACATCAGTTCCTTGACATATCTATCTGTTTAAAAAGGTATAATTAAGACAACATGGACCACTATTCCCCATTTTATTGGAACCAAACTGAATAAATATCCTGTTCTTCTGGTTGTAGAACAAATTCTCCTTAAATATATGCAGGTATGTTCCTTTTTTTTTTTTGACAGAACTATTAAAAATATACATATATGGCCCAATAATGTGAAGACTGCTCACTGCAATCCACTTCCTCAATAAAATTTGAATTGTCTCTGGACCAGAAATAAACACAACTGTTTCAGCTACTGATGTACATTACACATAAATTAATGATGTGCACTTTTCCAGAGGATGAAGTTTGAAATTCATACAGCTTGGTGTGCTTCCAAATCTCATTCATATGGTTCATTCGCAAATACTGGATGCCATAGAGACATTTTCGAATCCTCTATATAATGTTGCATTGGTACAAGGAATAGCAAGTTTAGCTGATTTTTTTTTGTGACCAGATAATGGACTCCTCCACTGCTGCATTGTTTTCCATCCAGACTGAGAATGGTCTTTAATGCTACTTGTAGTTAAGGTTTTTTTTTCAAATTAGTAATTACATTTTTGGTGATGGTGGCTTTTGAAATCTTTCCTGAACTTGACTTGAATACTTATAATCATTTCAAAGACACACGATGCTAGCCACCAGGCATTTTTCTACACTGTTAAAATTAAACCAGCCATTATTTGTTACCTGAAATAAAAGAAGCCAGATTTGGATGGGGATGAAGGGGCTTATGAGTATGTTTCAAGTCTTCTAGGATAGCTTTTGTTATGATAGTTCTGTATGGAGAAGTGCATCATTTGTAATGTTGTCTTTTTTCAAATTTCTTTGTAGATCATCTATAAGTAAGCCTATCTATTTCCAATCCTGCAAAAATTGAACAAAACTTTTCACCTCTATATAAAATAACAAACTCATTCAAGATTACAAAATTTTTTATGCATCTTCAAAACCATGTTTGCAATTTTGTATGTATCTTTGATTTTGCCACTAACTAAAGATGTTTGTTTGTTTTTTTTTTGCCTAAATGGTATAGTATAAAACAGGTACTTGATGACCAAATTTTCCTTTTCAACAGACAATGGAAAGCAGAATCGTCGATTTCACCGGCTCAACCGTGATGAATATTTTCTGGACATCACATCTGACCTGATAAAAAGCAAGCGGGAATACGACCTGGTGTTCCAGCGAACAGTGTGGTTTTTCCCTATTCAACATTCAAATTCAACCTATGTAGATCTTGCCTTTACACAGGTGAGAGGTATTTAAAGCATTATTGTGCATATAATTTAAACATAATTCAAAATTAACCTTTCTTACTAATTACTGCCTTCTAATGTACACTGTACACTGGCTGTCGAGCTGGCCATTATTAGGATCTATGTACCTTTTCAGACTTATGCCTGACTTGACCTACAGATGCAAATTAGGTTGACCACATGATATCACTTGAACAAGCACATTAGCAGTCAGTCTAACAGATATGGGGAAGACAAAGACATTACAGCATTTGAAAATAGCATGATAGTGGGTGCACATTTGGCAGGCCCACAATGGCCAAGACAGCTGCTCCAAGGCATAGACCATTCAAGTTTATCAGCAATAGCAAAGGTGAAGAAAATGTCTGAATGGAGAATTGTGGCCACAAACACATAGTGACAAACCATCATAAAAATACAGACCAGCAGAGACATTCAATGGAGAAAAATCCAGACCCATCTCCAGCCATACTTTTCAAAGAACATTGCAAGATATGGATCTTGGCAGTAGGAGACTATTGTGTAAACCACTGCTGATCACATTTACCAACATCAGAAGGGATACAGATATTGGACTAATGTGGACAGGCAAAAGAGTAATGTGGTCTGACAAGTCCACATCACCATTTTTGCACAGATGGAAGAAAAGACATGAATCACTCAACTGTCCAGGCTTCTGATGGTGGAGTCATAGTTTGGAGAATGTTTTGCTGTCTTACCCTTGAATCATTTGTCCATTTATATATAATAAATGTCAATGTTTATCTCAGCATATTTTACAATCAAGTGCATCCAACAATGCTTCATGTGTACTCTATGAGGACAGCTCCAATCCACCATGCCCATTCATGGTTTGTGGAACATGACAGAAATTTCAGACGTCTCCCATGGCCAGCACAATCCCCAAATCTGAATCCAGTTGAGCATCTGTTGGATAAACTTGAAAGATGCATTTTCCAACATGATCCTCTGCCTATCTTCCTTCGTAAATTACATACATTAATAATGAATGAATGGGGAAATATCCATCTGTGCACCTTCCAGCACCTTATGGATTCTATATCATGTTGTTTCATGGCTGTTAATTAGTCCCTTTATTAGTTACAGATCCTAATAAAGTGGGCAGCCAATGTATGTCCCTGCATACTGATGTTTTTGAATTTTTTCTTCTAAAATTAAAGAGCCTGATTTCTATAAATAAAATTATAATATCCTTTTAAAAGTGTACTACCTAAATGATGTGCACCACTATTTTTACTTTAAAATCAATATGAACAGAAGCAAACTAGAAGAAACAACTATATATAAAGTCACATGCACAGAAAAATTTTACTGTACGATTTCTTCAGATGTCCTCAAATTCTTTTCTGATAAGTGCAAGAGCACTTTAACTTTATACAGATTTTTATCATCATAGTTTGAACACCCATCAAAGAATATTATTTATGTGACCATCAGCAAAGTTATAAAAGGAATTATGTTCCTAAAAATAGTAGCAAAGATATTTCCTAATTTTCTTTGGGCTGGGTAATTGGTTGATCTGAAGCGACTCAGCCCATACATAACATTGCTGCCAGTTTTTTGCTATCCTTGGTTGTTGTTCCTAGAAGAATTCATGTTTAGAGATCACTGCACACTAATGTCCTGCAATATCATTGCTATCTGCTGTTAAATCCTAAGTGGCTGTCATGATCACTTTTACCTGTTGCATTATCAACATTACTAATTCATGCATTGTTTATTGCATAAACTTTGATGTATCAAATAGTTTGCTTGATGGAAACCACTGATGACACACTTACCGGGTTCAATATGGATATCACTGGCCCTTTTCTTGTATATTTTCAGCTTTAATAACTCAAACTTTCATCATTGCAAATCCTCTGGATCTACAGTAGGAAAAGGTTAACAAGACCTTCAACCTAGAGCATTTACACCTTTAATCATGGCAGAGCAATTAATGTGAATAAGGGATAGACATGTTGCATGTGGTTGAAACAGATTGCATTTATTAACATTTGTCTAAATTCCATATCTATTCTTTGGAAAACTCTTCAGCCAGTATTTGATCAATGATCCTCAAATGTAATCACTATCCCATGCAGGAAGAGCAAAATGCTATGGAATGAACAGTAGTTGCTTATCTGGGACCCACTAATCTATGAACAGCACCTATGAGACATCTTGATAGCCAACTAAAAGCCAAACAATCCAAGACCAATCTCAGCAGCAGCAATTGCTGAAATACCTCGAAAAGATCACCATTGATGATTTTTAAGATTACATGGTTAGATGCAAAAAGTTTTTCTATCAAATACTGATACAGTTACCCCACACTCATTACAAAGCAAATTAAACAGTGCAAAATCTATGGTGTTCAAATTATTATAGCAAGGATCTTTATACTCTAAAATGGTCTCAGACTGAGCCAAATTCTGTACTTGTAACTCTAATTACTACTACTTTATTAGTACAACTTTTTGCTAACAAAGTCAAAATAATTTGGTAAATATGCTATTTTTTTTTTTAAGAATTCCAAGAGTAAATAAAGTATACAGTGTTGTTTTTAATTTTTAGAAGGTAGTTGAGGGGACTTATAACAAAATCCATTTTGTACATCTACATAGTTTATGATGGCGATAGCTGAATTGAATGCACACATCTTTTCAGGTTGTACAAGATTACCAGGAGGGACTTCTGCTGCAGCTGAATAATGGTATGCTGCCCAAAAACCAGTCACTGATCGTAAGTGAAAATTTTTATTTTTAATTATGCAAACTTCTGTGTAAGAGATTCTTAAGGATACAGCCCTGTACAACTGTAGTATTTTAAAGGTAGTGACCAAGGTTTCTTAGATTTAATTTTAAATGAAAACTGTGGTTGCTTTTTTAAAAACTAGGAGAGACTTTCTACAAATATTCATCATATTTTGAAACCCATGCTGTTCTAATTTACCCAACAATTACTTGGGAAAATCATAGTTTTTTTATAATTATTGTCTTTATTTACAGAATGAAATAGCTTACCTTGGAGCTCTACTTTATCAGGCTTATGGACAACAAAACTTAGCAACCCAGTAAGTAAATTATCATTACAATGCTCTGGCATAATAACATGGCCACAAAAAATGGTAAATAAAGATAAGTAACAAATTCTTTGTTAATACTTGGTCAAACCACCTTTTAGCAGCACAATGAACCTCTATCCTGTTTGAGATTTTGTCAAAATGGTCCAAGGTCTTCCATATCAATGGGAGTTTATTTAATTCTGCCATATTTGTTGGACATGGTTGCTCACCTCTTTAAGACTATGGTCACATGAGAGATGTAGCATGTAGTACCATCCTTCTGAAGAATATGGGCATAAAATCTTAGTATGCCTTGTTGGTACAGTGGTAGATGCCTTTAAAATAGCAATGTATCAAGCAGAATTGAGACACTCTTTGACAAACACCAATTCTTTCTTTCCACCATGCAAGATTGAAGCCCATATTATGACACTCCCTTATTATTGATTGTGAGTTGAAGACGATTGGAATTAAATCTTCTCCAAGCCAAGCTATGACCTCTAGACAGGAATTGCTGAAACCTGGTGTTTAATTCCTATTAGAAAAAATGGGTTTCTTGTGTTTATACTCCTATGGCCAAGCCATAGTGTTGGACCATTCTTTGACTCATTTGTTATAGGCAATGTCAACAAAAGAATCTTGATGTCAAGTGCAGATGTGATGAGTAATGACCTATTTTTGTCATGGTGTCACTATTCAAGGTTTTCCAGGTTGCTTTACTGCATTCGTGGCATTTAGCTTTAATGACCTCCAGGACAATATTGGCTACAGATCCACAAAAAATGCTGAGATCTTTGTTAGTCTGTCTTTGAACCTGATTAGTTTATAACATGACCTTGGTTAAGCAAAAAAATATCACTGAATCTACCATCCCCAGACGTCCAGTATACTTGAAATAAGTAAATTTTGGTCAAATGTATTAATTTATGAGAGTTGCTAGATAAATATGGCAAGACACTATTTACAAAAAAGAATGTATAAATATATAGGTTGCATTAATCAGGGATGGTGAATCACCAAAAAAGAAAAAGAAAATTTTTTGTTGTTTGTGTAAGTTGGGGGGGGGGGAGTGTCTGCACCAGGCATTTAAAATAATTTTTATTTTAGAGTGCATAAGGTTGATTTCAAATTTGTTTTAATTGAAACTGAAATATTTAAATGTCAGATTGATGATGCATCTAAAAATTTCACTAGTGCCAGATTCAAAGTTGACAAATTGAAATGAAGGACACATTATGTAATAATTGTGCTCTGTATAAGCCACAAATGTAAGTACTGAATCAGTTTTATACTTTTGAAAGATCACATTGCATATACTGAAATAGCCCACAGTACTCTCTTACTCTATAAACTTAAACAATAATTTTAAAGGGGTTTTACAATAAATTGGTAGCAAATTTTATAAATACTAATAATGGAATTATGATCAATAAAAATGATTTTTTGTGGTTACACTTGCCTCCAGATGAATAATCAGACTATTTTTAAGGGTTTCATTAGTCCCAACTTATATCATTATTCACTTTTAAAATATTACTAGCAATTCTCTGTAATTACAGGCCCTCCGCTTTTCCATTTTAACATTTCTTGAGATAATTATAGTTTGGAACACGTGAGATCTCAGCTTCACAATCCTTCTTTCACTTAATAACCATGATGTAAATATAATTACCCGGTTTGTAGAGATAATATTTATTCTTAGCTTCTGCATCAAGCACTAGATCCAAGAGTTGCAGCCATCCTTTTTCTTAACAATAACCATTTTGGTTGGTCTGCTTGAATCTACTTTCAGTAGTAATTTCACAATACTTGACCACATGATGTGTAGCAAGTAGTGTTTTTTCCTTGTATACATTTATAAAGTTGCTATAACATTGTTGTTGCAGAAAAGATCTGCAAAATGTGTTGCCCAAAACAGTTGTAGATGCTTCAGAAATGAAGCCACAGCAGTGGTTGAATCGTATACATGAAGAGATAAAAAAACTTTCAGTCAACACACCTTCTGACAGCAAAGTTCACTTTCTCAGTACGTACACCTTTTACACAACTTTTGTATTACATATTAAGGTTTTTCCTCCTTTTTCAAATTTTGAGTCACTACTAACTCAGGAGAAAATGAGCAAAAATTGAAACACTTGTTTAAAACTTAAGAAGAAGAATAGTCACTATCCATTTTGGCACCCATGTTTAACAGATTATGCATTAATTTATCACTATTTAATTTATTCCTTTGAATGTTATCATGTTCTTTTCAAAGAAAAAAAAACAATTAATAGACAGATCATTTGGCATTTTAACTAGAGTTGAAATTTAAGCCCTCTCTCTCTCTCTCTCTCAGGTATTTTATCAAAATGGCCTTTGTTTGGCTCAACATTCTTCAAGATCAAGGTAAACTTTTGTTTTATTTTTTGAATCTTGGCTGAAATTCTAAAAGTTTTCCTTCCTCATTAAGTTTTCTCATGATGCCCTTGGCATATTTTAAAAAAATAAGAAAAACCAACCAACCATTTAGATTTTTACAAGGAAATGTAGATTGAGCATCACTGAGAAGAGATATATCCTGGTTTATGGATAAAGCTCTTACAGGATACATGACAAAATTTGACACAAATTATTTTTCTTGAATGTGTTTCTTTAAAAAAAAGAAGAAAAAAATTTTTAAAATATGGATAACAATACTAAGAGCATAAAAAACTAAATTTTTATAATATGAAACAGGTTTTATGAAGATTACTCTAGTTTGTTTACAGGATTAAGTTTCATATACAAACAAAACAACCTCCCCTTCTCCCTACCTGAACAATTTTTCACATGTTCATTCTACTAATTGGTATTTTTATGAACCAGCATTTTGCTACAAAGTATCTTTTTTTGACAGTTTTTAACCCTTAAGCTGTGTGCATGTAAATATATGCAGTGTTTTTCCTGCAAGGGGACCATTGTTTGGAAAAGTCAGATGGGCGAGCAGAGCACGTGTCCACCCATTTTTTAAAAAAAATTAGTTTAAATTTCATTTTTTTTGCCCAAATGGTGGGTGTCAGGGATTATGATCACTGCAACTTAACAGTTAAATAAAGAAAAAAATAAAGATGTAGTTTTAAACCATTATTAAAATGCATTATAATTAGCAAATATAACAATAACAAGTAGCTACAAAAAGCCTGCTATATACATATATTTATAGTAACTTTACTTTTCCTGTCAATTTTGGAATTTATTAATTTCATTTATATATTTTAACAAACTCTCTTAGGTTCATTAGCGGCATAGTATAAATTCTTTAGTACATGTTTAGGTGTTTCAAATACTTGGAATGTAAATCTCACACAGATCTCTAGTTTCTGTTATATACAAGGCAACTTTTGTTCACTGTTTTATCATTGCTAGTAAACAGGCACTAAGTTCAGTTTTGAGGCCTCCCTTCTGGATATGCAGTGATGTTTTGTTTTTTTTTTGGTGTCTTGTGGTAGTTTGGTTTGGATAACTCATAAGCTCCAGAAGCCTTTCATGAGAAACTCTGCATTCAATTATAACAGGTTTATTAAAAAATATCTCATTAAAATAATTTTTTACAACTTACAAACATAAGTTTTTAACCATTGTAGAGTATACCATCATCAGTTGGTGAATGCTGGTTGGCAGTGAATGGAAAAGGAATACAGATTCTTGGAAATCAAAATCATGTGAGTCTTATTTGATGGTAGCAAAAACTCTCTAATATCATTACTACTAACCTTTGCATTAAAAAAGAATCAAAAATAGAAATCTGGAGCAAATGATGACTGCAGGATATGTCATCATTTTTGTAAATGTTCAAAAGTATGTTATGAGAAATGCATTTGAGAGAACTGTTTAAATGTACCAACCAGTAGTGAACAGGTATAATATCTTTATCTTTCCTAGTAAACAAGTCTCTGATGTTTATTCAAAATTTTTGTTAGAGAGTACCACATATTTATAATATCTATATCTTTACATCAGTAAATATCTATGTAGCTGTTCTGTATTAACATTAACACCAGAACTTTTTCACACTGGCTTTTCAACATGCAATACATCATCTCTCCGTGTTTATAATGCTCTTTCTATTCTTAAACGTACAATTCTTTTAGTTCATTGAAGACTATGAAAGTACTTGATAAATAGCCTTTAACAAAACTTTTATATTCACTGGTTACTGAACCACAATTAACTCTTTTTATTCCTCTATCCAACCAGGAGATACTGTTCTCTCATCAGTTCAGCGAAGTTCTTTCCACTCGCCGTTATCATTCAGACAACAGCAAAAGTTATCTTGACATGAAAATAGGAAACCTCATGGTGCAGAAAGTGACCCGACTGGAAACTGACCAGGTGAGTGCTACGCTACCAGCTGATCAAATTGGGAGGATATTGTTGTTGTTATTTACTGACATTAGGGGGTTAGTTTGGGGTTTTTATAGTAGTAACTAATGATCTCATATTTTTGAAGTGTTCAAGTGGCTTGAGCTTTCTCAAACCTGCAACTTTATTGCTAAGATTTTGAATATTGACCAAGCTCACTCCAAAGGCATATGGTTTACTACTTTACCTTTTGTTTTATAGTTAGTGTTGATGATCTACATTAAGTTATTGCATTCTCTCTTGATAACATTTTTAGTTGATGTTTTGGGCTCTCTTATTCTGGTTTTAATTGACTTTTTGCTTCACCCATGTATTTTTTACCATTGGTTATATGCTTTTGTGGGTGTTCTTGCAGAGTTGGGCCAGTCATTCAGAAATAACTTTTTTTTTTTCGTCTGTCTGGCTCTATTGTCTTTCTGAGGAATATCAGATGTTTTTTTCCAGTTTTACTTCTGCACCAAGGCATATAGTCTGTCCTTGTTAATGGCCATTAACTATCCATTTTTTACTTCATGGTGGTGACTAACTAGTGTCTCTCTTCATTTTATATATACTGTTAATCATTTTTTCTTTTAGTCAGTAAAGAAAATTTGCCATTGCAGATAGCTAGGTATTCTAAAAATTAATTTGGCTATATAAGGAGATATCATCAGAATATCTTTACCATTTCTTGAGTTGCTAACTGAATGAAATTTTCCATACATTTGCAAGGATATGGGTGAGCTCATAGACATTTATTTGTAGAAGGCACTCTGCAGCTGGAAATTAGGCTGGTTTTACTTTTGTCAGTTTCTTGTAATGAACATGGCTTTATTAACTGGTACATTAGTGAACAGACACCAATAACAACCTGACTTAAAGAGCACAAGGTGATGGGAAAACCTCCCACTTGGAATTTATACCTAATTGATGGGGATCTCAGTAGTGAAGATAGTGGAACTGACTGGAATCAAAAACCTCTGTTCCAAAATGTAGACTGAAGAAAAAATAGGTAGCATTGATTATGTAGAAAATCAAATGATTAGTAGTGCACATTTGAGGGTAAATCTACTAGAACTTCTCCATTTTAATTTTAAACTCACAGGTTCAGTTATCTATTACAGTTCAACATACATTTTCTCACTAGCTATACTGCTTTGTCATTTTTTGCCACGGCAATGCCTAGTTTTGGTTTTTGCAGACATTTTTTTGTATAGAAGTGATGAACACCACTTTTCTTTTCTTCCTCCATTGTTTTAGTCTCAGAGGTGGAGATGTTTATTTTTTTTTTATGTTAATCTGCAAACTCTCCGGCTTTTATAGTCCCAAAACATACAGTTGATTGGCTATTTACAAAGTAATGCTAGACATTTAACTTTCTCTTGACTGTAAACATTCCTCACGAAATTACATAGTGCCATGATTGCTGTTGCCATTCCTTTGCCTCAAGAAGCCCATGCTAATGGATGGGTAAAGAGGAGAAAAAAAAAAAAACCATGCTAGGAGGTTCATAACCAAATGACAATAGGAATAAAACTCAAGCAATTACCAGTTTACTACTTGATATCACTGCTCATGATGTTTAGGTTCCCTTCAATCAGTACTCATAGGGTCTAGTGATTGCCTGATTAGCTGGCTCTCTCCATAAAGTATGCTATAAGTATTAAGACACTTTTGTGGGGGAGGGACATTACTGTAGATTAAATTACTGTTTCAATGTTTTATTTCTACTCCACCTGCAAACCTGCCAGTTTGTTGTGTCAACAGCAATTTAGATATGCCCCTAGTCACTGAAGTACCTTTCCAAGATTTGCCCATCCCAACTTGTCTTCTGGAACCTCATTCTCCAGCAGCTAAGCTAAAACAATCTATCACAATTGGTCACCACCTGGCTGCTTCTAGTGTGTAGGAATGTTTCATGCCTGTTCTTCATCTGACAGCTCACTGGTTGAATTGATCACAGAAGGCTATCAATGGCTTGTTTATTTTAATCCGATTTTTGCCAGTCACAGTCCTCCCACCACATGGCAATAACATGCCTCAAACTATTGAGCACTGTCTTAGAGAATGTTTGAAAGTATTATTCAGATGCTTTTCTAAAAACATTAAAGCAGAAATTTAGTTTCTGCTGAATTGCCATCTCTTTGGAAGACCATGGGAGTAATACTCTAAAATCTTGGGGGTCCACTAAGCAAGCAAGCATTATATTCATTTTTATACTGCAACACACTGTTGTTGGCAGGGTTCGTATGCCTCCTGGATTTCCTGGAAATATCAGATGTTATATTTTGAAATTAATCAATTAAAAAATAGGATAAATAATGTTAAATTCAATTATATTAAAACAAGCTTTTACAATTTATCAATAAACTGGCACCCGTCTTATAAACAGCAGTCCTGAAGTAGATTTTGCTTTGTTTATTTTAATTACATACTTCCTGTGCTGAGACCACTTCTCTCTGGCACGAGTTTGTTTTTGTTTTATCTGGGTGTCATTTTTACGTTGTTCTTGAGTAGTGTCGATCGATGATGTTGTTGCAAAGTAAAACAAACAGATCCGTCTACCCCATGACAGCATGTTCAGCATCAAGGTTTGTTTACAAAATTTGCTTAGTGGTTTCCTGGCCAGTTATGCCTGCCTTTACCAACACATGTAATCCCTTGTGGTTCAAACCCCGATAAGATGTTCTTTTCATTTCATTGTGAGCCTCAGCTGATGTGAATTTGGCACCGAACCGGGGAACTACGTTTTGTGCACGGCGGCGGAGGGTGTGTGTGTGTGTGTTGGGTGGGGGGAGAGGACCGGCAACAAACAAAGATTTTCATTCAAATAGCTGGTCTTGCGTGGTGGGGCTGCAGTTCTGCTGTACGTGCGGCCGAGACGTTACAACTGTGCCGATCAAGGTGCACCAGAGAGATGGCCACGTGTGTGAGCAATCGCTCGCGCCAAATGAAAAGGCTTGAACATGTTTTTTTGCACCTTCAGCTTGGATTACATACTGGAGACAATTTAACAGCAAGTTCTCTACTATAGCAGAGGTGAGTGATACTAATATTTATCTTGTTATCTTGTTTACAATTAGTTCTTATTTGTTATTGTTTCTAGTTATCCACTATTCCTAGACCTTTATTGATGTAACAAAGCCATCCTGGGGTAAAGGCCTGTACATGTCGCTCACAAACAGGTGCATGCTTCAGTTGATACACTTGTGGAATTATCTTGTAAATTCGCACAGCGATATCAATATAGTCTCTCTCATTTGTTCCTCATACCCTCGCTCTTTGGCAGAAACCTATTTTAAGCAGTGCTTTCTCGGACTTGAGCAACCTCCTCACCCTCTCCGACTCGAACTGGCCATGGCTTATTACAAACCACTTAGGTTCTTTTCACTGATGCTATAGTTTAAAACCATGGTGGTGAGTTAAAAATCTACTGCTACTAATTGTATCATGCAACTTCTCTGGGATTGTCTTGACTATAGATAATGCACTGTGAACTATCAGTCTGGCTTCCCAGGAATACGACTGTGGCTGACTTTGATGGCATCACCTGCATATGTGACAATTTCAGTTACCCTATTATTTCATTTATGGAACTAATTTGTGGTTTCTCAGCTGTTTCAACTGAATGATCCTATATTTTTTAAATTCCGTCTTCTTTCAGATTACTGGCCTCCAGAAACAATACCTGGTGGAAAGTCCATGTTCAAGGACAATTGGCTTACAAACAAGAAATACAGCACATGGCTTTTACCCAATACGGAGGACAAAACCAAAGCTAAATATCGGTTTTGTGTTCGAGCTTTCCGTGCATCTATCATCATTTGTGATACCCAAGGAGGTAACAAAGGCTGAAATCTTATGGTGTCTCCATAATATCGAGAAGCATCATTCCTACAACTCTTGCTGGAACAGTTTCTCTATGTCAGTGCACATGTTTCCGGATAGTGTGATTGCTACAAAATTCACTTGCGGAGAGAAGAAAATAGCATACAGGGGTTGCTTTGGCCTGTCCCCACACGTCAATTCACAGGACCACTTTATTATCTGCTTTGATGAATCTTTGAACAAGTAAACAAATGGATATTCATGTTCGACTATGGTTCAATGATCAGGTGATTACTCGGTATTTTGGTTCAGAATTCATGGGGCATGCCAATGCAGCAACTTTCCTGACGACGGTTTCTGGTGCACTGGCTTCCCTTGACTCAGGCAAGATTATACAAGTTTCAATGGATGGACCTAATGTGAACTGGGTTTTCGTGAAAAAGTTACAAGATGAGATTGAATCCAATGTCGGAACCTCAGCAGTTGTGGATTACACACACTACATAACGCCTTCAAAGATGGTATGAAAGGCATGGAAATAGATGACATTTTGCAGTCACTGTATCGTTTGTTTAAAGCAGAGGCCAGATTATGGGCCCAAGATCACCTCGCGGGCCGGAGTAAAAACAAGGACACTTATAAATGCACAAACATATTTATTGCTTTACTACTGTGTATCAGCCTTCTTAACACAATGAGAAACATGATGGCACTTTCGCCGTGAACACAGAGATGAAATATCCGGTGAAATGCTACAAGATTTCAAAGCAAGGATATCATTGAGGTGACTATCAGTCAACTGTGCATGAAGGAGGTTCTTGGCGAGCTTCATTTGAGAAAATAATTGTTCACAACTATAAGTCGACCCAGGCCCATGATTTCAGGAAAGCGACCACTGGGAAACATAACATCCCGAAGAGAAGCGAGAACGAAGCTGGTCGTCACTCTGCAACTCAATAAGCTCCATTTTGAGATCAGTAGGGGCATCGTCCACAACAATGTCAAAGGGCGACGAAAAGAACTTCATCTTGCCAGCCATGGAGTGGAGATCACTAAGGACACGTGTGTAGGCAGTGAAGTCCTCACGTTCCATACATAGTGGCCAGCCTCTCGAAGTGTGCCAAAATCTGCTCTGCCTTAACCTCAAAGGCTGCCACACGAGTGTACAGGTCAGGCAGGAAATCATTTCCTTGCAGCTGCAAGTTCAGAGAATTCAGGTGGCAGCTGAGGTCAGCGAGCCACTCAGGGTCACGGAAATGTGAAGCCAAAGGACATTCTTTGCTGTCGAGGAAAGCAGCGATCTCTTTTCTGAGTTCCCAAATGCAGTGCAGCATTGATCCTCGACTAAGCCATCGGACTTCAGAGAAGTCTGGCCTCAGTGTCAACCAGCAGCTGCTGAAACTGTCGATGGTTGAGGCCGCAGGCAATAATGAACAGCCTTCACAACAATCCCCATCACAGCCGTGAGCGTTGCAGATTTCACGCACAGCGCCTCCTGGTGAATTATACAATGCTGCTTGATGACACCACAAGCACCAACGCTTTCACAATGCCACTCCTTTCCAATCTGCAACCATTGCCGGAGCACCATCCATTGTGACGGAAACAAGCTTTGAGAGGTCCAAATCCAAGTCAGTCAAGCATGAGAGTGTCGCCTCGAACACATCATGACCAGTAGTGGTCGCTTTCAGAGGAACAAGTCAAACTCTTCCATCACATGCATGTCCTCAGTTGCACCGTGAACAAACACTGCGAGTTGGGACGTATCTTTGATGTCTGTGCTCTCGTCCAATGCAATGGAGAAGCAGGAGAGGGTCTTGAGACGATCCTTGAGCGTCAACCGAACATCAGTGGCCATCTCTTCTACCCGATGAGATACAGTGCATGCAGAAATGCTGACGTTGGCGAATTCGATCTGCAGGGACACATCGTATGAAGCACGCGTAAGCTTCTGGAAGAGACTGGACTGCTTGCCGTGGTTCTTCTTGAAATGTCACTGTATATTGCACTGCTTGAAGACAGCCAGGGTAGCCATGCAAATCAGACACAGCGGTTTGCCATTGCGCTCGATGCTCTAGATCAACCTTGTGTCGCTTAGCAGCAGACATTGTTGGGCCAAAAAAAAAAACAACCAATGTCACAAGGTGAAACACAATGAGCATTCTAATTAAAGTGCGTGTCCTTGATTGCCAATGTTTCAAAATTTCAAAAAGTCTCTCTTTACTGAGGTTACCATAGCATCAGTGCGTTGGTTAACTATTTTTAGAAATGACAACTTTTGCTAGTTAGCTCGCCTACAATAAATATGAAGCACTTTCTTATTCACCTGCGCTGGCATCGATCTTGACGAAAATGAATGGTCGATATCGGTGAATTGCGTGCTCTTTACCGAGTTTCCTATAGCATTAGTGTGTTGGTTAACTATTTTTAGAAATGACGAATGACGACTTTTTTAAGAAAAGACTGCCCGCGCGTGGGCCGCCAATTGTCAACCCCTGGTTTAAAGACACTCCAGCTAGGAGAGAAAACTGTTTCCAGAGAAGAAACGCTGAAGTTGCTGATAAAGCGTTACTGCTCATGCCATTTGTTATTGAGTATGTGGCTGCAGTCAATGGTAAGAAGATTATTCATCCTGGAAATAAGTCCTTTGAGACCGTTGAAAAGTACTCTAAGGACCCACTTACCTTTGCGAGGCTCCAGTTTTTCAGTTCAGTTGCCAGTCAACTAGAACAGTTTCTGACACTACCAGACTGACAAGCCTATGGTACCATCTTTCACAACTTACTTTTAATATTATGCCATGCTTCATCACTGCTGATGCCTTGAAGCAATCAAACTCACTACTTGGAATCAAGCTATCGGACTCTGAAAACAACTGTTTGTATCGTAAAGTTGATATCGGCTTTGTGTCTGCAAACAAGATGGTGAAATTACAACATGGTTACAAAATTTCCTATCATGAACACATGCAATTCTGGGAGGATGCTCGGAAATGTCTTCAAGCAATTGTAACGAAGATACATGCAAAATCCCCTCTCCGATATGAAGTCATACGCAACATGAAATGTCTCTATCCACGCTTCATGGCAAGTGATTATGAAGCAGCTGCAAGTTTGCTGAAATACCTTCTGGATAAGAAGCGGCTGTAGACAGGAGAATGCGATATGATCCTTCAGGAATTCTGGGAGTTTTTTTTAACTAGATGCGACTCCGGATTCATCCTCCTTTCGTAACTTTGACCCTCTGCAATCGAGACTTGATGTGTTTTATCACAAATGCCTGGCCACCTCCAGATACACTCACTTCTGGAAAGTAGTCAACATGTGTTTGTTTCTGTCACATGGTCAGGCATCTGTTGAGCAAGGTTTCTCGATAAATAAGGAAATGTCTGTGGAGAATTTGGCTGAACAGTCGCTTAAAACTCAGCGCATTGTCTGTGATCATTTGCACAAAAAATGTCTGCCAGACGTACATGGCTTACCTCAAAAGTGCCAAGACGTGGCTTACAAACACAAATGAAACAAACAATGTATTGCTAGAGGAGATAGAGTAACTGAAAAAAAAAAAGAAGAAACAAATACATGACACGTGAGTGTCTCTTCTGGCAGAAGCAGAAAACACAGGCTCCTTGTTATTCATTACGAAATCCAGCAGCCCACACTGCATGTCAAAGGAGAAGGCCACCAAGTGCAGTGCTCTGGATAAAGAACTTGAGGAGCGGCTCCTGGATATTAACCTTCTTTGCCATCTATTGTTATGTTACGTGTATTCCATCCAACTTTGTAGAACTTTTTTACTTTTTTTTTTTAAATAAAAAGCTATTCAAGTCCATGTATTGCCTTTTTGTATACTCTCATTTGTAGCTCATCAGAATTAAAGGCTGAGTTTTGCAGTGTATATATCGTTGAAAACACGTACAAACCCTTTGTTGGTTTCTTTCGAGTTTGTTCCTGCTAATTTCCAAAAGTAAACTCAAATGTCCTAAGCTGACCTTTTTACTGTTGTTTCTCATCCCAAAATATACCAGCAGTTGAACCTGGATAAATAAAAATCAGGTTCAACTGCTGGTATATTTTGGGATGAGAAACAACAGTAAACACAATAGCCTCTCAGACATACCTATAAGGTACAAGGCACTTATAATTGTGTGTGAATCTCATTAAGTCTCAGTTGATTCCACTTCAGACTTCAAACACTCAACTTTAGAGAGCTTGTTGTATGCACCTGGTCCAGACCTCTCTTCATTATTATTCTATCAGTCAGCACTTGAAAGGTAGGAACTGTTGTGTCTGCTGTTCATTCTAGTCTAACACATTCAGCATATTAACATCCATGGCAAATCGACAAGTGTCTAGGTCCAACCTTTCAGCATATTCTTTTCCACTCCAGAGAATGTAACCAATGTCAGGTGGTATTTGCAGACCTTTCAACCCTGGTTAACAGAGCTCTGAACATTTGAGTTGTCCTATGTTGTAACTTTCTATGCTTGTTATGTGTAACACCATTTTTTTCTTTTCAATTCAACATGTTGCTACAGCTCTCAAGGGCAAAAGCATTTTGCTCTAAGTACCTCCTTCCCTGATCTAAATTACAAGACATTAGAGATAATTCCACGGTCTTGATCCTCCTCCATACTCTTTTGCAAACTGACACTTTGAATTCTCATGAATTTTACTTTTGCGGTTGAATCTTAGTGCTCATGACAAGTCCGTTGATCTTTCATTTATAGTGTGACATTTGGCTACTGGGATCCTTGTTTATGCTCATTGACTTCACCAAAACTTTGTAGCAAGGTTGTCATATTTTGTTCAGATCATATCTTGGATAGTTAAACCAATTTACATAGAACACATGCTTAGCCATCATCATAGGCTTTATTGATGTCTTCCTTTTTTGAAACTTCTTCAGCCAATGTACTCTGATATTTCCCTATTCCTTGGATCTTTTCTTCGCCCAGTCAATATATTATTGAGGTATATATTTCAGACAGTTTTCTTATCTTATTTAAAAAGCCCATCAACAGAAAAGGTGTGAGAATATGTTTTGAAGAGATACTAAATGACAAAACTACTTTATATAATACAATGTACGTCGTTTAATAGAATCACTTCGGGCTGATGTACATTGATTCTATTAAGCGGCATACATGTTTTTGTGACACAAGGCTCATGTGGTAAAAAATGGAAATGGACGATGGAAATAGGAAGTCAGCCTTGTGGTCGTTCTTTAGTATGCATAGCAACCAATCGTCAGGAAAAGCACAAGATTTAAACACCCTATGTTTGGCGCACTAATGCACTTGCAGAGGACATTTTCTACTAGGTGCAGAGAAAAATGCATCAATCTTTCCCTGTCTCATGCTGTCAGCAAGTCTGTGTGATACTTCTCGTTCGAGTTTTTTCATGAGTGAGAAGTCATCAAACCTGCGCCAATATAAACCTCTTTTGAGTGTATCAAGAGTGCAGCATACTTCGTGGTTCAAGGGAACTGGTGTGTCATCCTCTATCTCTTCATCTATTGGTGTATGTGCTTCTGCACCCGCTGCGGCAAGATTCAGCATGTCAGCAACAATATTGTCATCGGTAATCTCTCCAGCTGTATCCAAGGCTCTGTCTACATCAATCCATTCTTCCCACTTTTCCTGAGAGATAGGCACATCGAGCTCGTGCAAAGAAAATTGCAGCCCTTTTTCATCAAGTGCATTGTCACTGTTATGTCTTGATTTGCGCAGCAGTTTTTGGTAGAGATGATCTGTTTGTCCTCCCATGCCATATCCAGGAGCTTGATTGCATCCAGACGACTTATTTTTTTTTGCCAAGTCTGACGTTGTCATGGAACTGTCATCACTGTCCAACTGCTGCACAATCCACTGATACACATGACGGCAATAATGAGCTTTAACTGCTCGTATTATGCCTTGATCACATGGTTGGAGAATGGCAGTTATGTTTGGTGGAAAGAATGCGACTTCTGTGTTGGTCAGAACTGTTGTCAACGAAGAGCACTCGCTCTTTTTCACCACGTAGTCCACTGTCCCAGTCCAATAACCACCACTTGAATAGCTCCACTATCATCCAAGCTGAAATGTTCGCAGCATAGTCAACTGGAAGACTCTTCACCCCTCTAAACTACCGTGGAATCTGACTCTTACCAATAACAAACATTTTCAATTTCTCACCAATGGACGAACACGCAAACAGGACTATTATTCTTTCTTTCGGTTGCTTTGCACTTTTCCGTTTGTCATCTTATCTTTGAATGTGAGGGTTGCATCAGGAAGAGCTAGTATGTACACCCCACTTTCATCAGCATTCCAGATCTCTTGATCAGTGTATCGCTTTCAGAGGTCTGGCCAGTGTTCACACAAATCCGTATCAGCCGTCTGTCCTTCACCATGTCGTCTTTTGTGAACAAGCCCTTCTCTCTTTTTGAACTGTGTGAACTAATCGTCCGTTGGTTTGAAGTTAGAAACATTCAACTTTTTGGCCAAAACCTCAGCCTTTGACATAACCACCTTTCCCGAGAGGGGTATATTCTTCTCCCTGGCTTGATCCACCAATTTCATGAGAACTGTCTCAACAGTAGGTGTTTTACCAGTTCTTTTCCTCTTCCTGGCAGAGTCAACAGTTTTTCAATGTCAGCGCGATCTTTCAGGATACGCTGCAGAGTGCTCTGAGAAACTTTCAGTCGGGCTGCGGCTTCCCGTTGTGAAGTCTGAAAGAAACAAAAGATCTTTTTGAACAGTGCATAAATGCAGTAAGTTCATCATAAGTGACCAAGCATCATAGTCTTGAATTCACACTGAATTTACCATCATACATGTTACATGTAGGTGAAATCCTACCTTTTGTATTGCAGGGAGAGCTTCATAGGCAGACAGTTCAGTTCTCTCTATTTGTGACATTTTTGGCTCTGCTGACATTTTCGTACATTGTTGGGGCCACTGTCTGTTCCACGAAGTCCCTGTCTATTCCTTTTCTAGCCACTGGTTTCAATGGTACCAGCCATTGGGAGTGCAGCTCGACTGCATCAGTCATACTGTGTAAACAGTTCAAGTTCCGGCTCCTGGCCTTTGCCGCCAGATGCATTGTCCAGGGTGGCAGGATGAGTTCCAATGAAATCCCATGAATGGCTAGTTTTGTTTTGCAGTGCGATCGATTTTGATTCTCTTAAGCAATGTGTTTTTATATGGAAATACATTAGTGCAAATCTGTTCCAGCTCGATTGATTCTTCTAAATGGCAGATTCTATTAAGCAACATCTACTGTATTAATTTTTGTTTTTTTTTTCTTTTCAGAGTTCTGATATCTCTAATCTTATTGGACAATACATGAATGTGATCAATCGTCACAGGAAACGTCTTGAGGGACGACAAGGACTCTACTAAAAACTTAAATGGAAAACAACAAACACATCTGCAAGAATAGAAACATGCTAGCTATTCCAAGGAGAGAATTTCCTTCAGCTTCATGAAACCTGTTTTGTTGCATAAAATGGGTTGATATATTTCATGCAAACAAATCCAATCACCAAAAATGATAAACCACAGTGGGGGGGGTCACCCTTCGGTAGGGTAGAGACCCCCCCCCAAAAAAACCAGTTATTGTCCATGAAACAGAGATATTGAAAAAAACATGGATTCTTTTTTCTGCTTATTCATTCAATTTTGGAATACCCCCAGAAGGGTTAAATATAAGCTTACCACTAGATTATTAGTTTTTTTTTTTTAAGTACTATTTATTAACCAGCTTTCAGATTCTATTTGCAATGTGTACTTTTCTGCCAAATGACAGACATAACATGAGATAATGGGGCTATTCACCCAAATTCTTAGATAAACAAGGTATGATGATGGTAAAAGTTCAATGCAGTTCTTTACTGACTTCAGTCACCTTTGCTGTACAAAAAAAAATTTTTTTTTAATTCTGGAACATATTAGAATGTTGCCTGACCCTGACCAAAATTTGGAAAGCATGTCATTAATTGGAATCCACCTCCTCAAAATTTTAACCATTTCTCTACCTTAAATACTTTGCTTTACCCTCTACCACCTGGAAGGAAAGAAATTATACTTAACAAAATTCACTTTATTTTTTTATATAATATGTAGAAATATGCTGAATCTGGCTCAGTTTACATCCATCTAAACAAAATTATGATGAAAGAAATCCCCCTTTTAGATATCATTTTTCATCCAGGATTAAGTATAAAA
The DNA here is from genome assembly GCA_018389105.1 of Nautilus pompilius. Classification (NCBI taxonomy): domain Eukaryota; kingdom Metazoa; phylum Mollusca; class Cephalopoda; order Nautilida; family Nautilidae; genus Nautilus; species Nautilus pompilius. The sequence continues at coordinate 2,384,427 of JACATO010000588.1, forward strand.
TAACTGCCATGAGAAAATACTACATGACACACATTAACACTGAGCTTAGAAAGTGTACATACTATTCACTTCCCCAGCTTTGAAAAAATGGTATTGAATTTCACCTTAAATAAAATCCTCTTATTTGATGTATATTATATTATATAGCACAACACTCATAACACATCAAGACTCCCGTAGCTTTAACGCTTTATATAGCACAATTATTGTACTGCGTTTATTAACTTACAATATCCATTTTGCTGTTTCCTTATTAATTTCCACCCTGTAGAAGTAAGAAACAATACCAAATCCCAACAGTGATGTTACTATTAGAAGAAAGAAAAAATCCTCCCCCTCCATGTATTTCAGAAATTAGCAACATCAATCATTATATATGTTAGTTTTGTAATCTGCCCAAATCTTCAAACCATAAAAAATTGTAATGAGTGAATCCTGCAGAGATTGTAAGTAAAATCAATCTGGAAAATCTGCATTATTTTTGTTGAGAGAGCTGCTTTAAATATTTTTAAGCACATGACATTTCAAATATTTAGGGAGCAAACTCATACTCCATACCTTTAAAACATCAGACAAAACACTGTGCCATTGCTATAGATACAATGTTCATTTGACTACATTTATATCCATGTCTAAGTTGTTGAATGTCCTTAGCTGATCACTAACCATCACACTGTAAAGTATGAAGCAAAGCTGAATGGTATCTACATAGTGGCTTGCCTTTTTTAGAAATTGCAACAAACCCATCATATCATGCAGGATAATTCAACTGCAAATATTACTCGTCAAGTTGGCTGTTATAACAATTGAATACATTCCTCGATCTGATCTAGCACACACACTTAAACAAAAAAAAAAAGAAGATAGATTTATCTGTGATGACATTTGTATGTATTACTGTTAGCAAATGACTGCTAACATGGACAGTGGGCACATTCATTCTGTGCAGTTAGCAGAATTACTACTATATTATGTAATCAAGAAGTATTACATATCTATTATTATATTTTTGTACTTCCACATACAAATAAACCATTTTATAGAATATTTTTTTTGTTTTGGTAAATTACGAGCAATTAGTCTCTACAAATGTAGTACTCTTGGCTTCATCTAATGACTGTATATTGGTGATATTTTTGGCCAATAAGCAGATTAGTGTGACTTCCATTAAACATGAGAAAACATTTTGTTTGCTCATAAGCAAAAGAGAAACACCTGATAAATCCCCACAAAATCCATTCTACACAGAAGAAACCCCATGCTTGTGAATTGTTTCAAGTGAGCAAGAGACATTCGCTAGAAGCAAAACCATGAAATCCTTCCTGCTGTTTTCAAAATGGGAAGCTTTCTGCAACAACTGGCAATGATCTTGGATCCATCTGTAAAACATGCTGGGATGACCTACAGTAGCAGGTTCTGCCTGACCCCTGTTAACTTTGTGTTGAAAATGAAATTAATCAAGACTGAATTTCAAGTGCTCTTGTTTGTTTGATTCCATGTCAGGCAAGCAATTCAACAGGGACATCTTTTAATTTCAAAGGTTTTGAGAGAGTTAGTGAAAGAACAACATAGTGGCTAAGGTTTATATGGCAGCTGAATTCCTGCAGCAGATTTGCCACCATCTCTTCATTAATCACAAGAGTAGAGTATTTTAGTCTTTTTTTTTTTTACTGAGGTGTGTACAAAGGCAAAATACTGCAGATTTTATCCAGGATAGAACCTAATGAAGCTTCCAGTCTGGTGGAATCAACAGGACAGATATATCTTGGCCTCTGCATAATTCCACAGTTGCATCTTTGATCGATCAAGGAAACAAAAAAATTTGTCATGGTCCATTATTGCTTCTACCAAAAGAAATTAGTCTGATGAAATTATACTGTTCAGAGATTGATCTTAAGGCTAGTAAGGAAAAGGCTCATCAATCATGTGAAACAACTGGACGCAACCCACCAGCCAAAGATTGACAGAACAATGTAGCAATAAGCATGATTCAAGCTGCCATGGTAACAAGATCTATTGCAAAAACACTGGAAATGTCAATACAGCACTATATTGAAGTTCAACAATTGTAGTATACAGGCACTACTAGAGACTGCCCAAAACTAGGTTTGTGTAACCACAGATAGATAAGCCTGCCAAATTTGATGTAATCATTACCAAGACTGGTCGCTTCTGGTCTCTAGAATAGCTCAGATGGTGCAGGATCAACAAGAAACTTTCAATGGGATCACAATCAAAAAATGTGTGCACTACCAGACATATCAAAATATCCATGCACTGGTCCAATACTTAATCATCATCAACTATAATTTAAATAGATCAACAACTACACATGCTGGCTTGGTGATCTTTTCTCTGAGGAACACAGATGGATGACAGCAAAGTAAATAGTACTAGTGTTCTGCAGCCTGACAGAAACAGGAGGAAGCATTTTTCATCAAAAGATACCACTCCTTAACTTTAGAGGACATGCAAATGGGAAGACATATCTGAATGACATCTTGGCAGACATTGCCATACTTTCTATGAAGATCACCAAGAACTTCATGCATTTCTGCAAGTCATGCAACAAGTCATGTGCTTCCATGGTTACTCATTCCTTGCATCAAATAAACATCATTGGCCTAAGTTTAAACAACAGTAATGCAGGACTGATCCAACAAGACCTCAGTTTGGCTGCTGTGGCATATTGAAGCTTTCTCAGGGTATACCTACTACTCACTTTTGTGCAGTACCCAATATACCATATAAATAGTGTACATTAGTATTTAACTACTGAAAAATGTCTGTTGTGCATTTCTAATGGGCTCATATATGCTGATTTTATGAAGACTGACCATAACACATGCTAAGCTTCCTGATACTTCAATAATATCAGACCTTGAATAGTATTTTCATAATTTAACAAATGATTTTTGCAGAATTATAAATGTGGTTATAGCAGCAACTCTATTGTAGAAGACATCCTTTAATTTACCTAAATAGTTTGAAATTGATTCATTATATAAAAACTTTGCATCTCAGGTAAACCCAAGAAGTGCATGAGTTGACAAACCTGGGAAAAAAAAAACAAAATTGCTGAAAATTCTGAGAATATAAAATTAAATTATAAATTTAGAGCCAGTAAAGAATACTTTCGTTAGTTAGCCTCATGTAAATAATAGTATACTGAATGAAAGAAAAACACTAGTTCTGTAGATATCCATACAAAAGTTATAAAATTGACACTGAAGGTCAAGAAACAAATTGGATAATATGCAATAAGAGAATTCCATTTGATCTTTTGACTGTACTCTATAATAGTCATGCACAAAAATTACTGGAAATAAGCTCTTCACTTATATCTTAATAAAATATTTGAAAATTTCTGTATTCTACACAAACAGGCTACCTGTTGGATGCATGTTATGTGGGTAAATAAACATATGAAGGTATTTTTATATTCATTAAAACCGAGAAAAATTATGGATTCTAGGTTAGTCATATCATCATGGATGAGCAATTTACTTCCTTATTATTAAAATATTATTATGTCCACATCCAGAAAGAAATGGGTTGTCATTACCCATGCCCTACCATTTCTTAACTTTACTCATGGTTTGATTACTTAACCATTAAAAAGTGAAAAAATTCCAAAACTGGTGATAAAAATGTTAAGTAACACCAAAGAATTGTTAAATTCCCATTATCCAGTATAATTTGAAAATCTTCAGGTCTCTCATTCACCAGATAAACTTCTGAAAAGGTTTCATTTATTCATGAGACTCATACATGCCACAGGTATGCACTCATGCAATTTTAAAGTCAAACCACCCAGAAAGTTACAATAAAAAACCATTAAGTGCCAAGATACAAATCCTACCGTATATGTAGTGTATAGTTGATGGAAAGGAAACTAGCAATTTCTCTTCTTTTTTAAAAACATTGAAATGTACAAAGAAAATTAAAAGTTAGGTGTGTTACTGAAACACCCCAATTAAGCAATAGTACAAAATACTGACAGTATATGCTGCCAGTGCATCAAAGTGAACAATCAATACATTAAAGGGCAACAGACTACTGAGGGAGAGCTCATCTCTACAAAAGATTGCACCAACATAGAGAAGCATTACAAACTCTGGCTGCTAGACTTGATTTAGAAGCTATAAAGGAAAAACAAAACAGAGTAAAATAGAATGTCTCAGCAAAGAATGTTATAGTGTCACTATAATGACCAGCTAGGGAAGGGAAGGGTGGGCTTACCAGGCCTAACATCATTTTGCTTGTCTATGGACATAATTTCAGTAAACTGTCCTAAAAATCCTCATGCCAACCATTATGATTTTGACAGAATCTTTACGGTTTTTAAGACCAATTCAACTATTACGATTGTCCTATTAAATATTACAATTTTTTTTTTAATTGCATCAGTCATCATTTCTAGTGTCAGTTGATATATCACAAGGTACAATTTTGCCCTAACACTGCCAACAACTTTTTCCCTCATTACCAATTAAAATCCTTAAATGTTTTAAGACTTTATACAGTCAAAAACTAGTTACTCACAACCAATAGCCACTGAGTGGAGCACATATAACCTTTACTCCTTGTTCCTAGAATATCTCTGGCATGGGGGCATAATGGTGTTGCACCGATAACATGTAACTGAATAAAAAATCCCAAGGTGCATTTCACCCTTCAAAATGGCAAAATATGCATATGGAGTCAAAATCATCAACAAAAAAGCCTCGTGTTCTGCAGAGGTATAAAATAGAGTACAGCAGCAAATGGCTGTGCATCAGATCATCACATCTTGGAGATAACCATGCATTTTGTACACTGTGCAATGTGGATTTTAGCATCACTCATGGTGGCAAAGATGATTATCAAAAACGTGTCTACCAAAAAGCACATGGAACATGCAAAAATAACATCAAGTAAAAGTATTCCATTATTTATACAGCAAAAAACTGACAATCACGATTTAGTTATAAATACAGAGGTTTTATTCACTAATTTTCTGATTGAACATAACCTGCCACTTTCATCAGCTGATCATGCCAAACCATTGTTTAACAAAATGTTTCCACAATCTCAAGTGGCATCACTGCAAGGATGTGGCAGGACCAAAACCACAGATATTATCATCACATTAGCTGATGAAAAGAGTGTATTTAGCAGATAAAGAAAATGGACATACCATTAGTTTAAGTATTGACAGTAGCAATGATGGTGGAAGTTTTCAGTTATATCCAGTGGTGGTAAGATATTTTGATGCTGAGATGGTAAAAGTAACAACTGTATTGTCATCTATGCAGGGAAGTAATGGTAGCTCAACAGAAGAAAATATTTTCGTTATCATTGATGATGAGCTGACTAATAATAATATACCATGGAAAAATTGTTTCTTTAGGCTCAGATAATGCATCAGTCATGATGGGGAGACAAAGGTATAGCTAGATTCATTTTGAGGAAAACCCTAGCATTCATATTCAAGGATGCCCTTGCCATTTAATTCATCTTGTTGCCCAGAAAGGAACAAAGGCTCTGCAATGCAATATTGAAGAATTTTTGATTGACTGTTACTTTTTGGATAAAAGTTAAAGACAACATGAGCTGCAAGTTCTCCAACAGAAATATAGGCTTATGGTAGAAAAGGTTATTAAACATGTGGATACTAGGTGACTGTCATTAGAGGAATGCATGACTAGAATCTTAGAAATATGGATTCCAATGGAGGAATAGTGTGTCTCTCAAAAAGATACCAGTAAAAAGGTTGTCTAGATCTTCAAAGGATAATACACCACCATTATTAGACCAGACAGCAGAAAAAGGAAAAGATAACTCTCACTCAGTTAAACAGGTCTCATCCAAGAAGCAAACCTCAACTCAAGATTCCTCGCAACATGGTTACTCTAGGATAGAGAGAATTCAGGACAAATTTCAAAATTCCTCTACAAAACTCTACCTCTTATTTTTGGTAAACCCTTTGCCTATATTTAACAAAGCTAATTTGACTTTAAAAGCAGCAGCTTCTCAAATACATAAAATGAGAAGAATCCTACAGGGAATACTAACAGAATTGTATGAGAGCTTTTATTGCCTGAGGCTGTGCTGATGCAAAAGACATTTCAGTATTGATTTTGAAAGGAGACAAAACCAAAAAGATGAGCAAGATATAGTAATAGGATCTAAAACCAAGCAGTGTATCAGGGAGGAGAGTAGTGCTGGAAGACTGAATTCTGAGATTGCAACATGTTTCTACAGAGAAGTGAAGAAGTTTTAGTGAAATTCATGCTGCTACAAGACTCTTCATTTAGAACAAGAATTGCTTGAAAATGCTGAAGTTGTGGACATGAACAGCAGAGCTCTCATCAGTGAAATATTTTGTATCTAGATTCCCTATTCTCCAGAAACCAATCAAAGTTCTAAATTTTGAAAATGTTATTGATGGCTTAGAGGCAGAATTTTTGAATTATCAAATAGAAAATCTCACAGATGATATACTGCAGCCAGAAAGAATTGATGGAGCATGGCATTTAATATCACAACTTAAGATAGCAGATGGAAATATTAAATACAAATGTATTTTTGATAGGAATTTGTCTAATACCACACAGCAATGCTGACAGTAAGTGTATCTTTAGCCAGGTGAGGAAAAATAAGACAGATTTCAGACCAAATTTGTCACAAAGAGTACTGTACTATCCTCTGTGATGATATTGAAGGCCTCAATGAATGCAGAAAGGAAAGTCTGCCATTAACAAACCCCAAACAAAAGCTGCCTCCAGAAAGCCCAAAGTACAACTTACACCCTTTGTAAAGTTAAAAAGGAGGAAGTGATGGAATCTGCATCATTCTGGTAACATTCATATAACACTCACATTTGGATCGGCATCTCTGTGAAAATAAAGGAAAAAAAACTAGCAATCCAGCATATACCTGTATTTAAATAAATCGATGACCTCTCTTGGTCACTAGATAATGTTAAAAAATTTTTTCAAAATTAACATTTTCAAAACTTAAATATTTCAAATATATGACTATCAAATGCCACCTCAGTCCCCGATATAACAGACTTGGAAACTTCAATGTTTCCCATTACTTCATGTAACTGCAAATAACCCATAAGCCCCCTCTCCATTCAAGTAGGTAAACACTTTGAACATCTTCCAGGCCTTCCATGCCTACAGCACATTCTAAACATGGCCCCATCAAAACCTTGCATCATATTAGACTGAGCACATAAAACCTCCTCGTACGTTGTCCTTCTCATCAAAAAAACATCTTTAGCCCACTTCAGCCATACACTTTCTCAATATATAAGGTGGGAAGTCGCGGTACAGGCCATGTATACTTAGAACAGAAATAAACAAAAATATTTTCACACAAGAAAAAGAAGCATCCCTAATTTAGTGGCACACAAACAGGCCAACCCCTTTTTTTTAATCTTTTCTTTTTAACAAAACCTAAGTAAAAAAAGAACATACACCAATTGATGTCCAACCTGTTTGTTTGGCTTTTTAAAAAAAATTTTCAACTGTTGTCAACAATTCAACTATGAATGAATGTTTAATGCTTTGTATCAATAAATGAATTTGCAAAGGAAACTTGGTGGGGAAATATTTTTGAGGTTCTCTATCCCAAAAACAAGTTATCTGCAATACTGCGATGGGGAGGAGACAATACACAAGGTCAACTGTCGGGAACGTAATCAAATGCAAAACAACAGGATGCATAGAATCACACAAGGACAAACTATAATTTAAAACTAAACCACCTTATTTTTTTGAAATTGGTAGCAATATAAATTGAGTTTTTCAATGACTTTCTCTAATGAAAACACAAAAAAAAAATAAAGAAATAATTATTTGCTTCGCAATCATCATTTTAGTTTTTCACCTGTCATTTAACGGGAAATGCATGCACTGCTTTACTTGACAATTCCTTATGTTGCATTTTTTCTTTCTTAATAATGGCACAGTATTCATTTCCACCAGTTGGATTCCCATTAATGATAAGTGCCTGCTGCACAAGTCTACACAAGGGAAAATAAACAGATTTTAAGGAAATTTCTAGAACTCTTCTATGCGTGGTTTGTCTCCTCTATCTACAAGCAGATCGTAAAAGTACGTCGCCACAAACAGCAGAATCGCCACTGAAGAAGAGTACCTAACATACACAAACGGAGCACAGTAATTGCAGAGCCATCTCCAATGTTAACCAGAAAATAATTAAGGATAAAGGACAGTTTAAAGTATATTATGCCAGAAAACAACTGCCATCTTTGGCAATAGATTCTTTAAACATGCAGGAGGGAGGGTTGATTAAAATGTAGCATCCTTAAATATAGGGTAGAACTAGTCACAGCAACATTTGGATTTAAACCAGTAACAATGCACGTTTTTTTTTGGTTTTTACTTAAAAAGTCATCTCTATGATTAAAATTGTCCACAAAAGATGATTAAATCTGGAGAGAGTTCAGCTTTGTGCATGGCCAACTCAATTAAATACTTTGTCATTAGTAACTTTTTTATTCTGTCCAACTGCAGACTTCGTAGAATCTTTTCTTCTTTACTTTGGGATATTTTAGGCTAATACCTTCTCAATGTGCTGGTGACACTGTCTAAATCACCAAGTACTACAGCGCTGAGAAAGTTCCTCATTGTCTGTGATGAGTCATAATGAGGAACTATGAGACTTAGTAAAAAACCTTTTGAATATATTGAGTTTGCTAGACCACTGCAAGCAGGCAGCAGAGCCCTTTGTTATCCATCTGTACTGGTTGAAAGAAAATTTTTGTACATGGTTAGCAGATGTATACATAAATATGTTTAGGCAAAATTGGAGAATCAGAACTTATTTTTTACTTTATCCACAATCTTATTTTGCAAAATGTCCTCTGCATCTGTCAGCCATGTGCACAATGCTGCTGTGATGCTGTCAAAGCTAATAAGACTAAAGTAGACTCTGCTGTTAATGGGGCTGGTCCAAATTCTTCGCCACTGATAGCCAGGTTACCAATCAGCAGATGATGGGCAGGCCTTGTAATTTTGGTTCCATGGAAGGCAATGTTCAGTGAGTTAATAACATTCTAACTAAAATTGTTGATGAGGAAAAAATCATTTCATCGCACATCTTTTTTTTTTTAATACTTATAACAAGCTTCAAATTAATGCAACAGAAATATAATGAAAAAATTTACTTTTATTCAGTCATCATGCAACAATCGAAAAATGTATCTCAATTAATGAAGCAGTTGCGCCTTTTTATCTTTGACTAAATCTGCATTGTCAATGGAGAAGCTCAATGTAGTGAGCTAGAATGTGGAAACAAGTATTTCTTTGAATGATTCTGCTACTTCCACTTTATGTGGCTCGTAGTTGAGAAGGTAGTTTCACAAAGATAAGTATTTCCTAACACTGAAAAAAATTTCCATTCTAAATACAAGATGGGGGTTAGCAATCCCTGGAAATCATTTTCCAGAATTCTTCACATGGAATATATCTTTTTTCTTGGAACAGCCTCACTCACAAATTCAATACTGGCTTTCACACCTATGGGGTCACTGAACATACAAAAGCTGTTACTTAGTTTCTAAGCCTTTGAGCCTGGTGTTGAATTCAGTTTTGAAGTTCCAAAATGATTTTCTCATGCTCTGAATACATCCTCAACTTCCCTCTTTACAAGAGGGAAGGTTGTTTTCTCAAACGGTGCATTTAAATGTCTAATTTTCCTTAAAATCCATGAATGTGACCAACTACATTTGAAACGTTTTTGCTTATTCCATCGATGCAAGGTTCAGTGAGTTACGGTGAGCAGTGATGTTAATCAGAAAGAGCAGTGTTCAAAGAAATGATGTCTTGCGGATCCCCTTCAAACATGGCAATGTTACCTTTGACCTGATCTCTTAAAAATGTGGTTATTTTTTCCCTGAAAAAAAAGAACTTGCAAGAGCTTTCCCAGCACTTTTCCATAGAATATCTATGCAAAGATGGAGATATCTTCATGTTTTGCTTCAATTTCCTGAAGGGAATATCTGAAATGAAGGCTTTGAGCACAGTTGCCTCCTGATATCAACTGGTAACTTCAACAATTGTCATCACATGATTTAGTCTGAGGAATTTTCTGCATTGCTTCATTGTATCATTCACCAGGAGGCACAAAGAACACTCAATGACATTTTATCTCAGAAAAACAGATAAACCTATTTTACCTTGTGGTCTTTGGGCCATCAGTAGCAATACGGGTGCATTTTTCAAATGTCATATAATTTTCAATTAAGAGGTGCTTCCTAAAAATTTGGTATTTTGGAAGGATTTTTAAATATTTAAATCATAGTTGAACTAACCTTGAAATAAATTTAATATATGCTATTTGCTTGCTTCAACAAGTTCGAACAATTTTAGCAGATTCACAAACACGTCTTTCTCAGTACACAGACCAGTGTTTGATACAAATTTCTCACTGCATAGTCATGGATGTTTCTGAGTCTCTTCTGCTTTAATTTCACTATCACACTGAGATTTTCTTATGGATTTAAGTCTGGCCAAAAATAAAATCAATAACAAAGTGAAAAATTTATTCACAATGGAAGCATTCATTTCTACATTTTCTTTCTATCTCATGTGAAAGTGACACTCTTTCAAAATTGTTCACCATTTCTCATCTCCAAAAGCTTTATCCATTTTAATTGCACGTCTTAATTATTTCCCCATCTCCGAAAGATGCCATTAAACTCTGACTCCAAGTGTTCATAAATTTACAAAGAGTTTGTTTCTGTTTAAAACACTCGTCTTTCAGACCTTATACTTTTATTGCCCACCTGTTTAGTTTCCTTTGTAGTGAATATAGTGGAGAAAACTGGTGTTTTCTTTGAGGATAACAGGCACTTGTCAACAAACAATACGTTCTGCTTTCCCCATTTTGTTTGAAATTCTGTTTTCACTGTCTAATTTTCTTATTCAAACTCATTATACCAAATCTCCGCAGGATAAAACAAGTAAAATTACCAATAATTAACCCTTAAATAGCAAATTTAATTTCCTCTGATGTACTGCTTCTTCATGGCAGATTTCACAGGCAAGAAAGAGTTATCATCATCAAGAAGAAGAAAGGTGTGTTAAGGAATCGATTACACTGATGCTGACTGCTCTTTGGCAAGCATGTGTACCTGACAACAAACAAGTAACCGTACTCAAACAGACACACAGCTGGAAAACAATGATTCCAGCACCAAAAGTCACTGGCATTTACAGTGTAGTAAACGTGTGGCACATTTGATGAGAAACAAAAGGGTTGCACATTCAGTAGATTTCCAGTACTGAGTGTCCCCTAATGAAGCACAAAGCAGACAGAATAGTCCATGATGTCAGGTATGTTTTGTTAACCAATCAAAGCTAACCACAAGTCCACTGGAGAGAAATCCTAATGTAAAATAATAAACATAATACAGAGAATAATGTGTGGTTTTCATTTCTCAGTTGATTGAGAAAGAAACAAACACACTCCTGTTGAAAGACCTTTTCACTTTTGTTCTGTGGTCTGCAGAGTGAACTATCGAATTGCAAACTAAATAATGGAAACAAAAAAACTGATAAAAATTCAAAATACATAGAGGCATCCCCTGCATTACGGAATTCGTAAATTATGACCACTAATTTCGCGATGCGGCCCGTAAATTTGGCCTTATGGAAATTGGGGTAAATTTTAACAATTTTTTTGTAAAAATTATAATTTTTTTGGTGTGGATTTCTTGGTGTTTGCTACCTCCACGCGGAGTCACGCCTGGGCCTTTCGTTTGACGCGAGCGATCGCATAGGCGCTTGCCTCGGTTATCGAATCGCTCTTTGATTTCCTCCGTTAACTGACGTGTGCCAAGTACTCGAGAACAATGTAAAAACAACACCCAGATAAAACCAACAAAACAACAAACTCAAGTCAGAGAGAATCGACACAGGAAGTTTATACTTAAGATAAACAAAGCGAAATCTACTTTAGGGCTACGAGACCCATGCGGCGGAAAACTTTGGAATTATGTTTCGAGTTTGAACGGCTGTCGTCAGTTCTTTTGCGTTCCGATTTTCTTTTCTTCTATAGCTGATAGGGACAGATACTACACTTTGATCTTTTCTTTTCTTCTCCTAGTGTCAGTCTCGATTCAGTCGGGGCTGCCGTTCCTAAATTGCGTTGTGATCTCAGTACACAGTGAGAAACTCATGCTTTCGTTATCGCTGCAAAAGGAAACAGAATATTTTTTCCCGAGCGATCAAACCGAATCATGTTTGTCCACTTGTGTGGCAGTGTTTTCTCTACGAAAAGGCCTGCACTCCATTGTTTATATCCAGTGTTTGTGTGCATGTTTCTCGCCCCAGCAGTTGGATTTAATACACCATAATGCAGGCTAACTACTCATTAAATACTGGTGTTTTCACGTTAACTTGTCGTTAAATACTGTTAGTTGCATTGGCGAGTTTCAGTGTACAGTACAGTGCATCACCCTTATTCCAGATGACTGGGAAAGAGGCCATCAAGTGGAAGTGACCGCAGTAGTGCAAAAAAAAAAAAAAAAGCCGCAAAGGCATTACATTGGATATTAAACTTGATGTTTTAAGGTGGTTTGATGCTGGGGGTCTTGCTACTTCAACAGTGGGAACAATCTGTGATAATAAGGACAAAATTATATCGAGTGCAAAAGCAGTTACTCCATTAACTGCTCGAACCTTGTATTTTCATAGAAGTGATGTGATGCTTAATATGGAATGAATCCTGATTGTCTGGACTGAAGATCAGACTAGATGCAATGTGCCACTAAGCATTATGGCCATTCAACAGAAAGCCATAAGTTTGTATGATGATTTGCAGGAAGAGGAAGGTGCATCTTCTGAGGCAAAACCTTTTCTGGCTAGTAAAGGCTGGTTTGAAAGGTTTGAGACATCTTAATTTACACAACATAAAAATGACAGATGAGGCTGCCAGTGCTGATACAGATTCTGCTCATAAATATCCTGATGAGCTGAAGAAAATTATTGACGAAGGAGGCTACACACCAGAACAAGTGTATAATGTTGATGAAACTGGGCTTTTCTGGAAGCGCATGCCTGCTAGAACTTTTATTTCCATTGAAGAAAAATCAGCACCAGGCTTTAAAGCATCCAAAGATCATCTAACACTTCTTGTGGGAGGAAATACTTCAGGTGACATGAAATTAAAGCCCCTACTTGTGTATCAATGAAATTTCAAGAGCTCTCAAGGGATATGCCAAGTCTAATCTACCTGTGATTTGGCATTCCAATAAGGCGGCTTGGATGACTATGACCCTTTTCCAAGACTGCTTCACTAACTATTTTTGCCCTGCTGTAGAAAGATATAGTGCCATGCGTAACATATCTAATAAAGCAATGCTCCTCTTAGACAATGCACCAAGCCACCCAGTAAATTTAAATGATCTTTCTGATACTGTGAGAGTGGAGTACATCCCAAAGAACACAACTTCCTTGCTCCAGCCAATGGATCAAGGTGTGATAGCTAACTTGAAGGCATATTATCTAAGATGATCTTTTAAGCAGCTCATAAAAGCAATTGATGGGGAGGATAAACATACAATTAGGGATTTCTGGAAAACGTTCAACATCTTGGCTTCTGTGGATAATATAGCCGATTCATGGGATGAAGTGAAAACCTCAGCTATGAATGGTTCATGGAAAAACATATGGCCAGAGTGTGTCCCTGAATTTAAAAGTTTTTCATAAGCTGAAAGTCTACAGCAAGTTCAACAAGACATTGTGACACTTGCAAATAATGTAGGCTTTGACGAAGTCATAGAAAATGATGTGGTTGAGTTGCTAGAGTCCCATAGAGAAGATCTGACTAATGAAGATCTGATGATGTTGGAACAAGAGCAAGCTGCAGGACAGGAAGAGGATAAAGAATCTCCACCCACCCCATTTCAGTTGAAAACAAAGGATATGGCTAAAAGGTTTGTACTAATAGAGGAAGGTCTGCAAATCTTTGCTGACAACAACCCCGACCATGAAAGGAACATCAAAGTTGCAAGAGCAGTTAACAATGCCCTCAGTTCCTTCACTGAGCTGTACAAGATGCCGTAAATGTCAAACAACTTTGGATGAGTTATTCACCCCCAGAGCAAAGCCTAAAGTAGATGATTTACAGGGCAGGACAAAAGAGAGTAGTGCCCCTCCCTCTCCCTCCCAATAACTCCCTTTGCACCACCTCACTTTACGCAGCAGTCAACATCTTTTGTGGAGAGTACAGTACAATATTTTTATTTATTCCAACTATTTCTCTTCATATTACGCGTATATCATAAATTATTTAATGTACTGTATTGTATGTGTCTATAAATGTTTATTTTCATTTTTTTTGTCCCGAAAAAAATTCATTAGGAACGCATCTCCAGTTTCATAATGGAAGTCAATGGGAAAATAGGTTTCACATTACAGAATTTCGCAATACTGTCAATTTTCCAGGGACGCAACCCTTCTGTAATGCAGGGGATGCCTGTATATGCTAATAAAATTAGTTATTTTCATTTCTGAATGCACCTTTCAGAAAAAAAATTCAATATCTACTTAAATTCCTCTTTCTTAAAATGTTACAATTATAACAGCAAAACTCTTAATAACGCATTGCAAATGAACAGCGGGCAATATGATATCGCAGTTTTACATAAAGTTTATAACAACTTAAAATCAATAACTTAAATCATTGAAACTGTATTGAATAAACGCTATAGGGGCTCACAAATGCCATCAAGCAGAATGATAGAAAATGGAAATTCTCAAATAGTTTTATAAAAAAGAAGCCTTTCCACAAGTCTGAGCAAACAAGCTTAAAGAAGACTGGAGCCTGTTTTTTTTTAAGTTTGAGATAAAACAAGTGAATAGAAATATACCAAACAGTAATACTAAACTGATATAGTTATAGATTTCTAAAAAAAAAAAAACAACTAGTTTTGAGAATAAATCTATCACTTCTACCTTACAATGAAAAAGTATGAGAACAGTCTGTTAAGGTTCTTCCTAAGGCCCAAAAGTTCCAGAATTTTAGCCTCAAAAGTTTAAAACATTTGGTAGCAGTGTGAATGACTAAGCTGCTTGGAGCAGCAAAATCCATAGGAACTTACATCACTGTTGTGATCTAGTGTTCAATAACTATTCCGACCCGTCTGTCGTTTTTTTTTCAATCTGCCAATGTTCCAGTATAAGTAAATTTATATGAGGATAAAAAAAAAAGAAGAAGAAACGAATTATAAATCTATTTATGGTCAGTACTTAGTGGAAAAATACTCAGATGTTGGATCATCTGTCGACTTTAAGTTTACTAGTAGCTGTTTTAAGCTCACCACTATTTACTTAACGCACCTTTTATACTGCCCCGCCCATTATCTCAAGTAGCCAGCCATCTCTTCGCAGCTAAAACATTTTCAGGGGAAGTTTTTGTTTGTTTAAATCAGCCCCGCTGGCATCTTTGGGTTGACCCTCAAGACCTTTAAGGACAAGTACTTTTTCTGAGGAAAAGTGTTCCCTAACCCTGGTACTACATATTAAAATAATGTGACTTTCATCAACAGCAATATCAAAAATAACTGTTAAGATTGGTTGAAAACTAATAGAGTTGCGGTATATTCATTTCTCCATGCATGCGCCAGTTACAGAATGTTACTTGAAACTAAAAACATAACTACTCTGAACTTTTTTAAACCAAATCTTTGTATTGATTCAATGTTCAGTTGAGGGCTTCTTTCTGGAAGCTACCTGAAGATCAGGATTAGTACAGCAGATTGTCTACCAGCATGCCAAAGATGTCTGCAATTCAGCAAGCTTCACATTTGAATCATTTCGTTTTCTGCCATCGTCTCATTTCTTTTCTTCTGAAAAACCACTCCCTTTACCTGGATCTGACTTCATTTAAACTCCACAAGTTGCAGTAATCTTTTGTCAACTTATACTGCCTTATTCTGAAGAAGTCATATGTAATACAATCATGTTTTTTTTTTTAACTTGTACTGTGCCCTCGTGTGTTTGAAACCATTGTATGGTTTCAACAATATTTATAATTATCACATTTTGGAGTCCAGTTGTCACAGAGGTCTGCCTGATTCTTCAGTACAAAAAACAACAGGTGCAAATTCCGTAACATGCAGGTAATTCCAGTCATTTTTATATAACTTGCATTCTGGTGTTTGAAAATATAAAGATAATTACCATCCAAACCAGCTGGACCCTGACGAAGCGTGCAATAATTAGGTTTGTCCAACCAAACCATTACAAAAATCTGTAGGTTGGGTAGTTTTTAAACAAAGGAAATTCTTCAAAGAATTCTCTTTCACCAATCTGTACATAATTGATAATTAATATTTCTAACCCCATCACTGATAAAGGAATTTAAAATTTAATTATAGTAAATTAATGCAGTATAAATGTAATAAAGTCTACATTTAATTTTCTTTACAGTTGTACCCTGGTATTCACGGGGGTTACGCCCCTTGAGCATCCGCGAAGAGTGAAAAACCGCAAATATTGGACGTGGTCCATAAAAATGCCTATAAACGTCAAAATATAACGTAAAATATAATAAAAGAATATAAGTAAATATATAATAATAATTTAATAAACAATACAACACTCAGAAACACTCAGTGAAATACTCGAGATAGCTACTCGCAGTAAACTGGGATGATGCAGGGCTGCTGGGCTGCATCTGCCTGAGACAGCGCCTCGTGGGCAGCAGCCAATCAGCAGCGAGGAGAAATGAATAATGCTCTCGGATTGGCTACTTTCAAACCTCCAGCCAATAGCGTTTATTTTATATTGATATTTTGCTGAATTTACGTTAGTATTTATATTACAAAATTAGTAAATTATATTGTTATTAATAATTTAGCGTTAAAAAGTGTGAAAATATATTGCCACGAAAAAAGCCATAAAAAATCGCGGAAGATATTTGCGATTCCACGAATATGCAGGGGTTTCCACGAACAATTATTAGTTAGGTTCTAAGGAAAATTCCATGAATAACCGGGACCGCGATTGCCAAACTACGATTACGCGGGGATCGACTGTATTATCCTAATTCCCATGATTCACATCTCACAGAAAACGTCTGTGGTTTTTGTTTTTCCTAAACACCCCCACACCATATTCTTCTTTCATTTTAAATCTGGTCAATAGAGAAAAAATTGATTAAATGGAAACCAGAGCTGAAGAGAGTCAGGTCCTGAATTATGGGAGCATGAAAAAGTGCAGAGAACACCACCACCACCATGGACACCAGGCAGGTGGTGCACAGCAGCTCAAGTCTTGGAACATTGGGGATGGGACACAAACCTGGTGGATTGGGATCATTCTGTTGGATGATACAGAAGCAAGAAAATGCTTGGAAAGAAAGAAACCCTACAGTAATAATAGCAACAGATGAATCCTTTAGAGAGAATATTGCAACTTAGGGAGGAGTCATCTGATGAGGTGGCAGGGTGCACTGTGAACGGTCAATGGCAGAACGGCAGAGCTGAAGACAAGCCCTTGAAGAAACCTTGGCACAGGCAGTCAGTAAAACTGCGTTTGAGAACAGAGTTGTGGTTGCAATGAAACATTTTTAAATATTTGATTTTTAATACAATTTCATTTTGAAAACTCTTCACTAATCAACCAGGAACATAGTTAATGTTTTTTGGATATACAGATTGGAGTGTAATGAAGGATTCACATGAGGCTTTTGTGGTGCTGAGCCCTGCCAAAATAAACTGAGCACCAATGAAAATCATGGAATCGTCCAGGTAATATGTAGCTTGTGTCATGAGACAGGAGAGATGGCAGAATGTTAAAGATGCCTTGGACAGTTGGCACTCATGATGTCAAGGTCACATATTTGGACAGTCAAAGTAACACAGAGACAGTGTGGAATCTTTGAGAGCATACATCATCATTGTTAATTTTCATCAAGCAATAGAAAGATCAGGTAGCCGTCATTTGTTAAGGAACCAATCAAGAGAGTCCTTGTTTGTCAGTCAAGATCAAATCCAAGCACACGGCTTGCAGACATCGCCAATGCTGTAAATATGTCACAACAGACAGCTCAACATTATTTGCATAAACTAAGCCAAAGAACCAGCAGCTTGGCAAAAACCAAACCCAATGTAAAGTACGGATTTGCATGAGCCCAGGAAATTATAGATATCCAAACTTCCATACATCTGTGCATTCTGTTCTCTGACAGTCTCAGTTTAATCAATTCATGTAGAATGGATGAACATGGCTATGGAGACAAGCACTGAGCAGCAAGTTGGATGGTTAGAAAAAAACATCTTTGCTCTTGGTTGGTGACAGTTTCTTTCAAAGCCATTACAAACAAATTTCGATTCTAACTACTGTCTGATTTTAACCATCGATTTTTATTTTTTCAGAAGCCAGAACAGCCTAAACTTCTGATGAACAGAGTGGTGATACAAGCTTCACATTGTGGTTTTCTGATTTAAGTCCAGATACCTATATACTGGAGCTTGTAATATTTCAAACGTAACTCATGTTCATCTCCACATTAATGAGACTGACTGACTGAGACACACACACACACAGACTGTAGATGAGCTATAAAGAGGAAAACTTTCTAGAAATTTTTAAGCAGTCAGAGAAAAAATAATTTAAATAACAAAGAAACAAACAAGAAATTTGGTAATCCAAGATGAATTTGAAATGTTTGACATATTCTGTGAATTGTAACTTGGAATCAGTAGATGTTCCTTACACCATTCAATGAAAATTTAAGACCAGTGAGTAGTAAATGGTCTAAAAGAGCTGAATTCTCCCCCCCCACCAACAACGTGCTCTCATACACTTGATCTTGCTGACATATGGGACCAAACACTAAACATGCTACCTATCAGGATTGACACTCAATCCTTAAAAAGACCTGATAATTTTAGTTGTAATGAAACAGTTTTTATGCTCTCACTAACTGTCTTTTTAGTTGCATAACAAAATCCAAGGTGAGAGAGAGAGAGAGAAAAAATTGTCTAATTTAGTCAAGTAGTTTGTACAGAACTTCGTGGGTACAGAAATGAAAGACAATTAACTTTGTACACTGACTGACGCATCCAAAGTATTAATGCCTATAATACACTGCTTCTTACAGTGATTCATCCTGGTGGTAATACCTGTAACACCACCAATCACAGCTTGTAAGAGGAAAACATTTGGGCAGCCATTTTCCTTCCTAAGGTTTGCAGCAAAGAATCTTTTTTTTACATCTTTGATTTAAAAACCTGCTGATTTACTTTTTTTTTCTCTCTCTAAACAAAATATTCATACTTGATGGAAATTACAGGACACACACAGCTCCAAAATTATCATTCTAACATTTGTGAACACTGTTTTTTCTACTTAATTCAATGAATCTGCTGGTGATTTAATGGTGAAAATTTTCCGTTGTGTGTAGCACCAATACCTCCAGCATCAAAAAGAACATTCCATATACCAAAAATCTTAAATCTACTGTACAGAAACTGTCAGTGGTATAAAAACAAATCCTTGCATCCTTTTCCACTAATGATGGTGCAACTGCTTAAAATCTTCTAGTTCCATACTTTAAAAACTCCACCCCATTTTTACCATTCTTCAAGTCACCTCAACAATATAGCTAATTGCTTAGTGAAACAAATTTATCTGGAACCACATCAAAGAAACTCATTCCAGTTTGTAAAATAGATGTTCTTAGCCAACACCACCCTGACTAACTCTTGGCTACAGATCAACTCTAACATTCCTAATTCCCCTTCTTATCCAACACTATTCAGAAAATAATTTTTTCACACAAGTCATTTACTGAAACTGATAAATGAGAACCTTAAAGGAACAAGAATATCTGAAGGAAAAAAAATGATGATTAATGAATAATATTGTCAATAATGTTAATTCTCTGATTCAGACTAACTGACATTTACTTCTTTTTTTCCTTAACCAGATCTTAGTTCAGTATATATATTTACTTTAGCATAATAAATGTATGAACTTTATTATATCACTGGAGTCGGTTTTTTCTGCTCCTTTCTTGTACTTAATGTGTTTTAGTGTCAGCATTTCTCATCTTTGCAATCCAGAAACATTAGAGCAGTCATGAGCAACCCACAGCATCCTAATATATGGCCCATGGGGCTTTGGCAACGTAATTTTATTTTCCTGCTTTTTCACCAGGTGACCATATATAGCCACCTTCTGCCACGCATGCTTGTCTCCCAGTTGCATTAAGGGCCTCTGCGGTAACTCACACTGGCATCACAGGTCCCCCACAGCTCCCTGTCGTTCTGCCGCCCTGATGGAAACTAGGCCAACTTGGGCACCAACAACCAGTAATGCTGCATTACGTTTCCGCAGCTAGGAGTGACGATAGGGTTTATCATCATATGTAGCAAATTTGTGTGCACATGTTGGGATTTTTCATGCCATCAGACATGGCCTCAGAGAAGAAAAAGCGAAAAGTAGAGGATGAGTCACGTAAATTCAACGATAGGTGGACCTCAGAGTATTTCTTTACCAGCGTTAAAAAGACTGCAGTATGCTTAATTTGTAATGAATCTGTGGCTGTCCTTAAAGAATATAATGTCAGGAGACATTATGATACAAGACATGCATCAAAATATGGTTCCCATCAGGGCCAGATGCAGAAAGATAAGGTGTGGGAATTTGAAAAACATCTTGCAGGCCAACAAAATCTCTTCAAGAAAGCCACTGCTGTGGCAGACATTTCGGTGCGTGCCGGTTATTTGGTTTCCAGAATCTTGGCAAAACGTATAAAGCCCTTTGGTGATGGTGAGATGGTGAAGGAATGTCTTGGAGCTGTGGCTGATGTAGTGTTTCCTGAGAAGGCGGCTATTATTTCAAAAATTAGCCTGTCAAGGTTTACTGTGGGTAGGAGGGTTGATGACATCCTTAAATGCAGAGCATCAAATTTCAAATGGTTTTCCATAGCATTGGACGAGAGTAGTGATGTGTCCCATGTAGCTCAACTGGTTGTCTTCATTCAAGGCATTGATGCTGAATTTAACATAACCGAGGAGTTAACAGGTATGGTGGGAATGATAGGCACAATAACCAGTGTGGATTTGAAAGAAGAGTTGATGAAAGCACTGAAGTAGTTGGAGCTACCTTTAGAGAGGATGAGTGGCATTGCAACTGATGGGGGCCCTCATCAATGGTTGGAGAAAACAACGGCTTGACAACTCTCATCTCTCAAGAAGCTAAGGCTCTGTCTGGGCGTGAGTTAATTTTGTGTCACTGTTTGCTGCATCAAGAGCACTTATGTGCAAAATCTCTGGGGATGGAAAATGTTGTTGCAGTTATTGTGAAGCTCATGAATTTCATCAGATAAATGGATTGAATCATCGCCAATTCAGAGAGTTGCTGAGTGACATGGCATCTGATTATGGAGATGTGGTTTATTATGCTGAAGTGCGATGGCTTAGCCAGTCAGATGCTCAAGCGAGTTTATGATTTGAAGGAAGAAATTGAACTCTTCTTAGATATGAAGGGGAGCCAGTGAAGGAATTTGGCGATCGTGAGTGGATATGCAATTTTGATCGACCTTACTCAGCATCTCAATGAACTGAATCTGAGGCTCCAAGGAAAGGATCAGCTCATTTACGCCATGTTCAACAAGATCAAGGCATTTGAATCCAAGTTGTCGCTGTGGGAATCACAACTTCGCTCCAATAACCTTTGTTGAGGAAGGAGAATCCAGATGATTCTGCAAAATATGCAGAAGAGATTTGGCAACTCAAAGATAAATTTCACTTCCGTTTTCAAGATTTCAGAAGATGCAAGGATACCTTCAACATCTTTTCCATTCCTTTTGATGTCAGTGCTGAAAGTGCACCTCCAGAGCCTCAAATGGAGCTTCTTGATCTTCAGTGTAGCACTGAACTGAGAGCAAAATTCTGTGATGTGCCGTTCGTTGACTTTTACAAGCTCTACCTACCAAGGAAGAGTTTTCCCAAATTGTCAAACCATGCTTTGAAGATGGTAAGCTTGTTCAGCAGCACTTACATCTGAACAATTTTCTTCAAAAATGCAGGTGCTGAAGAACAAGCATCGAAATCGGCTGGGAGGCTAACACATGGAAAGCTCCTTGCACATCGCAACATCTCAGATCAAGCTGGACATAGAAAAACTTGTGAAAGAAAAAGTGTGTCAAATGTCGCATTAAGCTGCTTAAAAAGTAGTATGAATAAAAAAACATCCTACAATATATATTTTCTTTTATTTTGGCATAAAAATAACGTGTGTGTGTCATAAAAGGGGTGGTTATGGAGTATGTTGGTACTCACCAGGCTTAAAGCCTGCAACTCCATAAGAAAAAATGCATGCGGCCCGCCAGAAGCTACGAAGTTCACTTGCGGACCACAGCTAGAAAAGGTTGCTCATCACTGCATTAGAGTCATGTTTTGGAAGTTGTCTTACAGAGTTCAAGACCATCTTTGGAAGCATTAATAGTTCATCTAATATATAGTTTCAGATTCAACATCATTACCACATATACGAGGGGAAAAAAGGAAAGAAAGAAAATGGTGTGCTAATAATATTAGTAATTTTTATGTCTTTAGCACAGCAATGATTTCTAAAATCTTTTATGGCCAAGTCTTGTATTACAGCATAAGGTGTTGACCAGATTCATTCCATCAGAAAATCCTGAATAGTTACAGGTAAGACAAGTTTCTTTTGATGCTTAGAGATGCAAATAATCTGATAGATTGTTTCACAATGATAGTGCATCTCCTCAATAAAGCAAAAAAAAAGTGTGGACAAAATCAAATAGAAAGACTACATTTTTTAAAGTTGTTTTCTGAGCCAAGATCTCAACATTATTGACAATTTTTGGAGCTATCACAAAGCAGTTTTTTAGCCAACACTTAATTGATGTAAGTCATCACTTTCACAAAAGAACCTGAATATCTACTGCAAGTGTCAAAGCGCACAGCAGCTCTTAACAAGGCTAAAAGAGCATAGACACCCTAGTAGCTCGCTCGCTCGCTCAATCACACACATGCATGCACGCACCTACTTTCTTTAGGTTCTTAGGTTTTCATTCATCTTTAAATGAACTTCAATGCCACACTTTTCACTGCTAATAACTGGTTTTCCATATTTTATTACTTAAATTAAGCAAAAGACTTCAAAGCTTAATTAAATACATCATAGCTAGCAGTTGAAAGTGCACAAATATTCAAATCTGCATATAAATAATATAGATGCCAATTTTCACCATCTTCTGAATAAAATGTCACTTTGCAAATCCTCATGAAGCCAGTCAGCATCAAAGCCAAGCTAGGTTTGGCCATCTGTGTAATAACACAGCATTAGGACTAACATAAAAGCTTTTTCTATAAAATTAATAAAACGATGATACAGATTAATTCAATGACTAGATGTATCAAAAACATCAGTCATCAACATCAACAAGAGATCAAAGAATATAGGTGCAATGGCATTGTTCTATACGTCAGCATTTTTCATAGGTGTATGTACACTCAACATCATAGACTTTTGATTAATGCAGTTTTCTTGCCACCATCCACATGAACAGTTTACAGACTTCTGCATGAAACAGCTCAACAGTTTTAGTGGCAGCAGCATCAGCACACTAGTTTTCAGCCAACTGCTGGTGATCTGAACCAGAACAACAGTCCAACTTTGCGGAAACAGTATTTTGCATCTCATTTTCACTTCTCTTTTAGAGAGATGGGCTGTATGTAACCTGCTGTTCCAGCCAGATATCATCACCTGGCACACACAGCATGGCTAAGAAAAATATTTTTAAGGCTGAATACTTGACTGATCCTTCACCAGCATAACATTACACCACAGATCATCATCCCTCATCCAGTATATGATGTGCTATCCCATAAGCCATAGACTATGCATGTGCCACAGCAAGAGGCCATAATAACTAAACTCCTGGAACTCTGATGCCTATGTCATTTCAGAGATGCAGAAATCAAACGATCAGCTGCACTGTCATGGACGTTCAAACACTAATTTCACATGTCAGCACCACAGGCAACATAACTAGGTGTTGTATTTTTTTAAAGATTTTCAACAGATCTTTTCCACTAACTCCTTTGAAATGGAGTAAAGGATTATTTAACTTCCTCCTCTCTCATAAATATTCGTTGCACATCTGTTTGTCATAGCTATGATTTGGCGCATAATATCAAATAAAATTCTAAATTAAAAAAAAAAACAACATTTATTTATTTTTTTTAGAAGTTCTGTTTACCATGACAATAACAGCAACCAAAACTCTACTAATTAGACTGAAGTATCAACAGAAAACATACTCGGGTCAGTCCTCTTTTATTCTGTTCTGCTTTTCTGTAAAGAGGGGTAAGGCCACTTTCTTCCACTGATCGTGCCACCGAATCTGCTGAAAATCTTTCACGTTCATCTGCAGCTCTTGGAGTTTTTTCTGATCACTGGGAAATCCTTTCAATAATTCCTGCATGAATACGAAACGAGAGCCATTAGGGAAGACTGAGATTTCAGGAGCAGCAGTTTCTTCGTTAAATCTGTGCTTACATTTTCATCTTCATCAAGGTAGAGATTACTGCACCACGCTGCATGCAGCCTAACTGCACAGACTTAGTAGGGAATTTTCCATAGAAAGGCAATCTTAGGAAATAGCTAAATGTCTCAAAACATTGAAAACATCTGCCACCAACAGGATCGAAGATAAAAGGAACTTTTTTTTTTAATGCAGTGCATATAAAAAATAGCGGAACCACCCAAAATACACATCAGTTCCATATGCCCCCAACTCAGTAACATTGGTGTCACTTATCAGTGTATGTGTATTGATGCATGACTACAAGCAAGGAGGCTGGGGGGGTCAAGCTCTTAGATAAAAAAAAAAGGTGTCATCATCCCGCTACTTCTGCTTAGACGTCAACAAGAAATTGCCTTTAAAACTAGTAGAAAGAATGGCAGGATAATGAAAGAATTCTCCAAATAATGCTCAAAATAATGCTCAAAACAAAAACCCTGACCTCATGCCAAAGCTGTAAAAAGTGGACCAGAGGCTAGATAGATACTGTTGACTCATGAAAGGATTTGGCATGAGAGACAGACAGACTGCTGTCAAATATACACTGTATGATCACAAGAGACTTCAATAACTACCGCTACTAAACATCATCCACCACATGATTGCAATCCATTGGCCTCATCATGGCTGATACCAAACACTTGTATAAATAATCAATGCTGCAAATTTAAGGCAACAGATTCTTCATGAACCTGACTATAATGGACAAGTGGCTTAAAGAAAACTAATTAAAGTCATTAAGGGCCAGAGGGAACATAAGATGGTTAAAAGGCCTTTGCAATATTGGCAGACTGCCAATATTTGTTTTTTGATTCTAAAATGAAATTCAGCAGTACTCATCAAATGGACAAAGAAATGGTGAAAATCCAAGACCGAAGAATCCTCTTCAGTGCCCATGTTAGAACAGGCAGTCAAGCATGGTAGTAGTGGGTGACAGTATGGAAAACAATTTACTATCATAGAAAGACCAAAGGAGTTGGTATTATCAAAGAGCAATGTTACATTGACATTCTCTCATACTACTTCCTACTAGTCTTCTTTGTTTCTTAGAATCTAAAATTGAGAGGATGAGGCATTTAGTATCATCCTGCACTCGACAGAGCCCAGACAGGATTCCAGTTGAGTGTATTGATAAGATACTGGAAATGAGAATCCCATCTTGCTAATGTGAACAAACTAAAGACTTCATTTGTTCATTATTGCAAAATCAGATCAGGCAGAGATGCAAAACCTAATCGAGCTCATGTGATACAAGATCTTGATAGAGGTTCTATCAACTACTAGTCTGCTTCATTTTGTTAGTCTAGTACATTCGTTATGTTCTCTCTAAAAATGTAGTGATCAAATTATTCTGATAAGTACCTGTACATCAGCAATGCTGGCCTATTACAAGTATAATACTGTAACTATTGCATTATTCATTTGCAATGACCACTAATAAACTTACAAGCAAACAAAATTTGTTGTGAAACCTAGATTCAATTATTTACATTTCTTACACAACATAATTAGTTTATTCAAACATTTGTAAACGTTTTAAGGTTATCTCCCCTTGTCAGTACTCACATCCCACAGCTACAACTCCAAAGAGAAGACAATTAGTCATGATCTGTCATTTCTGCTAACCCAAATAACTTTCAATCAGAAGGGAAATTAACTGAAACTCTTCCTCAGCATGATGTTTTCACACATTTTAGCATCCAAAGTTTGAAGGGAATAATGTTTTGAAAATTATTACTAACAATGAAGACTTCCCACAAATCTAACTGCTTGGAACAAATTCTTACTATTAAGTCTTTTAAAAAGTGTATCAAGTTTAAAGAAAATTAATGAAATTCAATAAATAAAAAATTTTTTTTCTTAAAAAGGGAGACATTCACCTGAATATGATGGAACAATTCTGAGCTGTTATTAAATATCAAACCATTATTTCCATGCTGCACAAGTTCTGAAATACTGAAAGTGAAAAGTAAAATAATAAAATAACTTGGAAATCTAAATGGAGTTTGCTTATGAATGTAGTATAAAGATAAAGAGATTTAAAAACATGAAACATGATTTTTTTTATGTAGACACTGGAAGAGAAAAAGATGACTAAAATAATTAGAGATGTGAGCATATGTAAATTTTTAAAAAATAAAATATTTCTCAATAAAAGCAGATATGTAGAGTACAATCAACAAAGAGTCTACCATTGAAATACTGAAATAGGGAGAAGCATAAGATGCTACCACTGTTTTGCTAATGTAGATTGTTCATATTTATACTAAGGGGAGATAGATTAAGATAAAATCCCTCAATGACATTTTGAAAAATTTCTTCCAAATAAATAGTGAAAAAAAAAATGTAACAAAGACTTCCAGACAGAGCTCTATGCACAATTATAAAAGGTGCTATGACTGAAGATTTTATTACATGAATAATCAGTGTTTTTCCTGCATGACAAAGTAAATATTATATATATTTTTTTTTTTTAATTAAAAAAGGATTTCAAATTTAAAAAATTTTTTTTTAGTATCCACAGAAAATGAAGCCTCAGCCTGCTAATAATGTGTCAGGGTTGTCAAGAAAGCAAATTGTTTTGAACAAGATATTGGCCATTAATGCTAGGACATGCCTCATATCTACAGAAAGTAGGTAGATAATCCAGAGATTTCCCATTAACCTAGTAGTAGTAACTGAACTCTGACTCATTAGTTAGTTTAGTTAGCACTATTAAGGTGATAGAAAGTAGAAAAATCCACGGATTTCCTGTAAATAACACATCACTATTAACCTTCTGGTCTCAGTGCCTCATCTGTTTTAGAGTTTGAATTATAAGCAAAAGTAAAATAAGACTATGAAATTACTCCCTAAAATATTAATGTTAAGCCTTGCACCACCAAATTCCTTGGCAGTGATCTCCAAATTCTATCATCAACGTGAACATCTGGATGATTCACACTGCTTAGATGTGAGCAAGAAGTGGCTTCAAGAACTAGAGGGAAGTGTGGCAGGTTACTCTGTAATGGAAACAATGGTGGACATTGGAAAAATGTTTGGCCCTAAATTTAACTGTGGTAAAATTCACAAACAATCAAGAAAATTATTCAAAATGGACTAGAAAAAGAAGAGGAAAAACTCTAGACCAATCATGAGCAACAAGATGACTTTGATCCAGAGAAACACTGACCAGAGTGGAGATATTTTAAAATTGAGGGGTATCAATGAAACACCACCAGAAAGACGTGTCACAAAGGTCGTATTTATTTTAACACCCGGATGGAAACTGTGTGGATGAACCTTCCACAGGGCATGCGTACTGAATAAACATGGGGCAGTATTTTTTACTTCACAATGGAGTTTTGCTGATCTGTGTTATTTTTTATTACTTTGTTGCATGCTTTGATTGAAAAACTTGAACATTTCATCACTGGCACTTTCTAACTTCAGAATTTTCATATAAAACATAGCAGCCATATTTAATTGGTTATTCAAGTAAAGCAAAGTCATGAAGTCATCTGGTAAACTGGAGACTCAGGTGAATCACAGATGAAAAGGCTCCTACTGGTGTGCTGAGGAGATGCTACATGTTACATATCAAAATGACATTTTCACATAACAAAATCAACCAAATATTTGTTTTTTTCCATTTAATAGAAGATAATATTCTTAAAAATATATACTCTGGTAGCAAAAGGTTTCATTTTATTTGATTCAGTAATTGTCCCTCTCTCTCTCTCCCTCTCTCTCTCACACACACACACACACAAACACACCATTTGAGCCTTTAGGTCATTATCAGTCTTATAAGTTTGAAATGATCAAAGCAGAGAACCCAGATTGACTTTTGTGAACAAAAACTGGATCAACCGTTTTAATTCCCAAAAAATATTTTAAAAAATAACATTTAATTAACACCAAAAATGCAAGATAACATCAAAGTCAGACACTATGAATATTGCAGAAGTAAAACAAATTTTAGTAACTTTTCTCTAAATTTCACAATATATAAACTTCTTCCAAAATAGTTTAAGAAAATAAGCTTTCCTGATACCATTCTATAACTCCTAAAAATAAATCCAAAACTGGTATTCTACATGTTATCAGTAGGCTTGTAACACATGCAGGAAGCATAACTGAGCCACCTGTTGGTAACATACTAAGCTAAAAGTAGCCTGGCCATTTTCACTTCCTGCCATATGGTTCAACTAAAAAGGTGCAATGGAGCACCCAATAATGAATTACTTTTCTCAGCTAAAAAAGACCAAGCACATTTAATGGTCCCTACTAATTAATTAAGGGAGGGGGTGAAAGAACCGCCGAGACAAAGAATCTGTATTCAGTCAAATACTGTTTAATCCATTTGAAGCCATGCTTAAAAATGAAATTTTTATAATAATTAAATAATTAAGCATTCTCACAATGCAAGACAAAGACTGACAGCATTTATGAATTGTTTCAGTTCTCAATTTCCAACTGTTTTCTTAGGAAAAATTTATTACACTTGCAACAACTGTCCGTTTGCTTCATTCAGTTTTTAAAATTCATGGTTTCAAAAGTGCCCACCATGATTGAATCTTTACTAACTTATGCTCAGAGGAAAGTCAACACTTAATATTTTAAAATTAACCTTTTGTTCCAGATGAGGAAGGTAGATGGTGTTATATAACTCTTCAGTCAAAAAGTCCAGTTTAACACTGAGTGGCCTAATACATAACCAGGATTCAACAAACAGCTCTGCCCAGCTGGCCAAATCCCCTCCCCCCCCATCTCTCTTTTGCCTGGATGACTAGATTCCTACCAGTCCCCAGAAACCTCAACTATCAGCCTGCTTAGGTAAGAAACTGATTAGAAGACAAAGGTACACCATCCTTCCACCCGTATTGCGTGTCAAAACTAAAGCACTCACCAATCAAAGTTGAGAGCACACACGGGGAGTCCACAGCCAAACATGTCGACCACCTTCATGGGCAAGTCCAGACCACTAGAAGACTTGTGCAGACAAACACCAAGATCAGCAGAGCCTTAAAAAAAAAAAGAAAAGTAACCTTGTGATGATAACCACCTTTTTTTTGAAACAATGCAGTAAATAAACTTTGGGAAAACTTAACATCTTTATGAACAACGCTTAATCTTTGAGGACTAATAACCCTTTTTCTTTTTTAGAGGCACTTCATATTTTAACATTTCTAAAATAAATAATAGACATAGGTGGGCATCTAATACAAACCATTCACAACTTCATGCAATGCTCTCAAATCTGAAGTCATTGCACTGTGAGTATGGAATTGTCTAATTTTCTTCTAATCTTATCACAGCCAAATAAATATAAAACTAATAAGCAGAGCATTAAATTCTTTCAGTTTCAGGAAAAAAAAACTTATTGCAAGTAACTTTACATTAATTTAATGGTTTACACAAGTATTTCAATTCTTTACATTTTTAGCCAAATAAATAAAGGGGAAAAAATAGTTCTCCCCTCAAAATAAATTTAAAATATTTTAAGTTTTTAACTGGTTTTGTTCCACTTTCCAAAGAGGGCAAGCACACAAGAAAGAGAGAATGGCTTGCTTTGAGATCTTCAGCTTCCTAGGTAACTGCAGAATTCGACCTTTCCACGTTTTTTTTTTTGATTTATGCACCAGCATATTTCTTCTTCTTTTTCTTATTCTGTTGTTGTTGTTGTTTTTTTAATATTTTAGCAGAATGAATGAGAAGCAAGTAAATTTCCAGGTTATATCTTCTTTTTAGAATGTAAAAACAACTGGACAGTATGAGGATGAGGTTACAAGCTACAAAAAAATAGCAGTTACCTAAAAGCAGTGGATAATCTTCCGCTTCTAACCACGGCAAGCAAACAGCCGTGTGTTTCCAGTCTGCCTGCCTTATTTTCTCTTGGTAATGTTCTTTCAGAGGACCTTTTCCTGCAAACAAAACAATGGAGTCAGCCATTAGTGAGGCTCTTTGTAAGCACAAAAAAAAAACAAAAAACAAAACTAAATCTCCAGTCAGCCTAACAGAGAGGGAGCAGATTTCAAACAGTAGAGATTTGTGATGTTGCTGCTACTGCAGCTTAACAAAGTTCTTTTTGTTTGTTTTTTTTTTTTTTTAAATAGAGCACATTTAAAAAAAGAAATACTTGCCTGTGATGACACAGACTAAATTGGGCAGGGCATTTTTCCCTTTCTGTTTTTCCATTTCGTAATCTGTAAAAGAAATTGTAAGACAGGATTTAAATACAATGGCCTTTAATTTTATCATTGTTTTCACATATCAGGAATTCTCCAAACAAACCAAAAAAAAAAGGAAACACGGAGTGAAATGACATCATATCTATATGGATGCTAAACTCTCATTTAAAAAGCTAATGATGAGAGCAGGTCAGCAGCTAAACTTAGTTTGTCCGCATTAACTGGAACCGTAACTAGTGCAGACAACAAACTTCTCAAAACTAAGGAAACATTTGAAATGACATAATAAAAAGATAAATGAATGTGCATACATTGTAGATGATAAGAATCTGGCTAGTTTCCCTTCTACTTCAGTTTGTATGTTGCTACAAATTTTGTTTAATCTATCAAATGTCACCAGGACATTGATTGTGCGGACAGACGGACAGACAAAAATAGTCACCAGACCAACCGACTAATCTTGGCTCTTTTCTGATAGCGTCATGAATGCCATCTAGTTCTGACATACAATAACTACGAGAATCTACTCCATGACACAGGACACCCAATTTGAAAACAAGGCAGATAAATAGTTCAGTCTATCACAAGCAATTTCCTTCCAAAAAAAACAAACAAACATGAAATTGCCATGAAATATAGCCGGTAGTATGATCTGCATTACTTTTATGTAGGAATGATAGTTTCCCTGATCACACAATTTCAGTAAAGTTTATTAACTTTCTTTTCTGTACCATGCTCACGACAAAGAGTAAAAGGGGATAATTGGATGTCAGATAAACAGAATTTTGCTGTTTGTTCAAAAAAAGTTAGTTACAACTATTACTTAGTTCAATCACTATCCTAAAGCATTTCAGTATCTAATTTAAAAAGATGAGCAATTACATAATTTGTATTCTAATCTTAAAATTTTTAGTAATGGAAGTAATTTAAAGCACAAACATGTGATTAATTAGCACCCTTATAGAGAAGATACTTTACACCACAAACATGATTACCTTCATTATAAACATGTGGATTTTAAAAAAAGAGATGCGAATGATATAGCTTCTAGGTGTGCTATTATTTGGAATGGGTGCTTTTTTTACATTTTTATTGATATATGATAAAAGTATTCAAAAATCTGAAAAACCTGAACAAAGGCTATGGATCACAAATGCATTTAAGCTTTTCTTTTGTATTTTGTTGATTCTTTCATCAATTCCCAAGCCATTTATAAATGGTAGAAAAAAATTAGTTCACATTTTAAAAAAATAAGCAGATATATGCTGCTTTAATCTGTTTATCCATGAACATATTCATTGTTAGATTGTAGCTCTAAATGAAATTCCAAAAAGTTCAAATACATGCCGAGAAGACCGTCTGTCTGTGTCTGTCTATGAAGCAATGGGCATAATTAAATAAATGAACAAATTTTCTGATAATCTTTGCTTTTTTCCTTTTTTTTAAAAGCACTACCATTAAAGAAAAAAATGTACATATATTACATCTTTAAAATACAAACCCTGCCAGAATAAGATGAGTGCTTTGAAATAAAATTAATTTTTATTTGGCAAGTATGAGACATAGCAGAAAACATCAAATTGGTATCAGGCAGCTTTTCCACATGCCTCATGAAGGGCTGGGACATGTGGCATGGATGCAATGAGAATTTATGAATAATCTGAATTTTTAAAAATTTAGTCAATTTTTTCGTCAGATCTACCACAGGTGTGGGAGGTGATCTTGTTTTTCACATTTGGTGATCAAGGTGATCCCAGATGTATTCAAGCAGATTCATGTTTGGGCTACTGGGTGCCCAATCAAGAAACTCCCATCCCCTTCTTGTCTCTTCCACAAAGAAGTGGTTCTTTGGAGTTGTCACAAGAGGCACTTGAACTGTAAAACCCCCTTGGAAAAGTGGTATAAAATGATTACTGAGAATGGATGTGTATGCAACAGAATTCAGACATCCCCTGATGAACACGAGGTCAGTGCTGCCAATGCCATCACACTAAACCACTGTGTTGATTTGTGGACTGCAGGCCTCCTGAAATGCTTGACTGGCTTTTCTTCACAACAATATCCATCCAATTCAACATGAAATCACAAGACTAAGACTCATCAGAGACCAAAAGAGGCATTCAAAATGTCATACATTTGTGTACCATTCACTGAGCTCATGCAAATCAGTCTTTTATACTGACTTAGATAAGCAGATGTTTTTGTTGATGGTTTATACAAATAATTTTGAGCAGTACACTGTGACACATTTACAGTATTGGTGATGCCTGCAAGCTTTGTGTATTGAGTAGACCTCACCTGAAAAATAAGGGTTCTTTTTGTTCATTTCATAACCACTGCTGGACAGCCATTCTGGTCAATTGTTAGCTGCTTTTTCATTTACCTGATGAAAATTAACAACATTAAGCAGTGTCCCATTTTTTAGTTCAAGCTTCCATGCCATCTATTTCTCTCTCTAGTCTGATCTACCAATGACATACCTCGTACAAATGATGTATTACAAGCACCAACTGTACAAAACATTTTAACATTCTACCAGTTATATTTGTCTCATGACATACTATTTACAGCTTGAGTGCACAGCTTTGTGGATAACTTAGGCTGTTCCATCTTTTTTATTGGTGCTCATTTTATTCTGGCAAGGTCCTGTATTTAACACATTTTGACTAATTATAGATGCAGCATTATATTCCAGAGAGAAGCTTACCTTCTAATGCTTTCAGCAACACATTAAAGTCTTCATCTTCTGCAATGAAAATAAAAAAATTGAATGCAAATAAAAGGTTAAGTTCAGATGTTTGTTTCCAATTTAAATGCTTCAGAGTAAGAGAGTTTAACTGATGAATGCAAATGTTCTTAATACACCTATATTCTATTCTTTTGCTCATGTGTGTTAATTTAGTGAATCATTATGGTCAAATTGTCAGTTAAAGGTGATTCATTAACCCAGCTGATCTATTGTTTGTAAAAAAAAAAAAAGAGTGAAAAGGAAAACAGAAAAAAAACAAAGACATGAAATTAATGTAGCTAATGAATATTTAATTCTCTTTTTTAATAATTTGATGGTGGAAAGAATTTACCTGTCCAGCTTGTGCTACTGATTAACAATGCTGGTCTGTTCTGCAAGCAATGTATATCACCATCTTCTGTTTTCTTTGTAAATGCGGTGACTTCTTCCCCACAATCCTCTGGGGTGCTATCAAAAACAAGGAATAATTTTAAGTGAAAAGAGAGAGAGCAGACAAGAAGAGAGAAAGAGAGAGGGGCAGGCTGGCATAGCAGGAGAGAGTGAATCAGACAGACAGGAAAACAAAAGGACGTGAAGGCACAGGGGGCAAAGGGAAACAGATTAATCCTTGAATTTAAGAAATTCTGATTTACTTATAGCATTTATGCTATTACATTTTATTTCACGTGCATTTTCTTTCATATAAATGGTTTAAAATACTCTGTTCTAATTTTCCATAGTTTGAAGAAAACAAAGAAACTCAATGATTGATCATCCTTAAATAGTTCCCACTCCTCCTCATGAATTAGTATACAATTATTCGCACCAAAAAATTTCATAGTAAATTTTTATTGTTGCATGTAATTTTTTTAATAATTGGTATAAACACATTCACATTAGACTGGGTTTTGTAGTAAATTTACCCCCTCTCACCTTCCATATAAAAAGTAAACTTTTTAATATTTTATTTTTATGCTTTCAGTAAATAAAATGCACAAAACCTAGTTTAAAATTAATCAGAAATTGAAAGTTATTTGTAAGCCACAGGAGGAGATGAAAAGACATCAGCTCATTGTATGAATAACAAATCATTTTAAAATTTTAAAATGAGATGCATCTTAAAATTAATTAAATTAGGTTAGATTTTTCACACAACATAAAACAAACAAACATTTATTTTTTTTACCTAGTTCCAAATACTGGGTAAGTACTACTCAGCTTGCAGAACAACTTGTGTCGTTTGTCCAGGTCAGTTTCTCTAAACATGTCTGGTGGTCTGTCATACAGCGTAACCGCTCTAAAGAAAAACAACAAAAAGTTAAAATTGGTGTTTACATCCAATCCTTATACTAACAAAACAAAAGAAACACAGATTTATGTCACGTTTTTTTTTTGAAAATAAAAATTCCAGATTTTGTGTAGGGATCTCCATTTGAATATACTGCGTTAATAAGCAGGGATTACCATTAGTTAAAAAAATTATAAAGAAAATAGTACCTGTGGAGGTAATCTTTCATCCTCAATACAGAAAGTCCCTCACCTTGTGCAGCAGGTAAATCAAACTGATCACTGTCAGTTTTCGAGCTAAAGTTAAACTTTTCTTTTTGTTTTCTTTAAATATTTTCAGGAAATATTCTAGTTCTGGAAGATTGCTTTAATGACTTCCTTACCTAATACCCCAGTTCTTTAGCAAGTGCTCTCTCATTGCCTTTGTTACACAGATATTAGCTTGAGCAAGCTGTCCAAACATTTTCTCAAATCTGAAAAAAACAAACAAACAAAAGTGATGGGAATGGAAACACAGCATGAATTCCACTTCTAATTTTCTTTCTAAATTTTCTGTATGAAGAGATTGCACTGAATTACTTTACCAATAGGTGTAGAGGAAGCTATTTGTCAGCTACATGAGGGATGTTTAACAGAATTGAAAATATTAACCACAATGACACAATTAACAAAAAATTGAATTAGGCAGCATGGAGCTAAAGGCATTGCTTAAAGTTAGCAAACACCCCAATACACGTCGTCAGTTTTTACCTTACTTATCAGCCTAGCAGGACTATTACAGTAACTGTGTTGAACTGGCTGTATATTTAGTCAACACACACACAATGCAAAGCACATGGAGTTAGAGAGACATGGATTTTTTTGTTACAAAAGATTATGTTATTGAAGAAGTCACTGTGTGCCACTGCCCCTGTGATAAGTAATACAGATTTCAAGGGTAGCAGGATGTAAATGCCTGCACCTCAGGTGGTATACAGAAGTTTAAGAAAAAATAAAAAGATGCAACAAGCAAGTGGTTAGCTAAAGAAACTCTGAGAATTTGGTAAATTTCTAATAAAACTTGGCAAATATAAAGCACCGACACTATGATCACTATTTAATAACTGGTTGCTTTAGTCTGCTCACTAAGAAGATAAGACCACATCAGAACCCTCCCGCCCTTTTTTTCCCTTTTAAATTATATGCCATAATAAGACAAATAATTTATTTGTAAAAGGTGCTGGCTGACTAAAAAAAGTAAAATAATGCAAATTGTATTAGGCCAAGTTCTCCGATCTCAGCAACAAATTACTGTCTTCCAAACACCTCAAATCACTTTATTAGAGAGCAGAAATCCACTTACTGCAATGACAGGGTGACGAGAGTGTGTTCTGGGCCCAGAGTCAACCCCAGAATGGTGTAGCCATAGTTGTGCCAGTCTACTGTCACTCTTGTGCCTCTGATCAGAGAGATAACCCAAGCCACAAAAAGTGTGGGAATGGAGGGAGGGTTCTAAAAAAAACAACAACAACATTCTGACATTTATAAAACAGCAGCAAACAAGTATGTATATCTTTATTTTAATTAATAAAAGTATGAGATACATTATAGCAATCAATATTGGAAAGGAAATATTTCACCTTCACAGACCAAATGTTATTGGTACTTAAATCCAATTTCTCCTCTTTAAATAGATAAAAACAAAGGATTATCACAAAAATGTTACATTTGCTTTTCATCTCTATTTTCTGTGTACTACCACTGCTTTTAGCCCTCTTTATACCATAAAAACGTTCCCAAAGCCATAAAACTGAGACAGCAATCAATTCAGATGAAAGCTTGCTTTTAAACACTGCTATCACATAACAACAACAACACACAGACAGAGACAGACAGACAGACACACACACTCTCTCTCTCTAAATAGTTTACAGACATAAATGGCTCGTTAATACAAATTATTTGCTTAGATTTTAAATTCAATAAAATTAGATTTAAGGTTTTCAGAGGCCACCTCAAGTAATTTGAACTGAAACTAACTACAAATTTTAGAATATCAATCCAGTTTAATTTCATATTTAATAAGATTTTTTTCCAAATCAAATGGCCAAGAAACCTGGCAAACAGTTAAACTAAAAATTACTAACATCTGCATAAAGTGCAGATATCTTAAATTGTGTAATTTTTGCATCATGTGAATTTCATAATTTTGTAAATGAAACTATTTTGAGTATTAAATATATATATATATAATATATATATATATACTTTTTTAATCGTTGTAGCCAGATGAACTGGATAGTAAACATTGTTATCTTCTAGGATTACCAATAACTAATTCCTATCTGTCATGCCTGCCTTACCTGGTGAGTAGTTATACTGGTCTAACCTATTGTTACAGAAAGATAAACCTACTGGCCAACACTGATGAGCCAGTCAGGTGACAACATTACACAATCAAAAGAAAACCAGCAAAGAGATGAAACAATTAATTAAATAGATTATGCAATCAACAGAACTAGTGGATTAATCAGCTAACAATTAAAAAAAAAAGATAGTAATGACACACACATAACAATAATAATTTCATCTGTGTAGATTGCATTATACAATATTTGACTTAACAACATTCCTGATTTCTGGTTGTTCTACAAAATTCCCTGCTGCAATTGTATACAATGTTGCAAAATAATTAAACTGTCCATATTTGTTCTAGACTATCCACAACAAAAGCAAAAAAAGATTGCAAGTTTTGCATTTTTCACAAATAATATGCCTTTGATGGGAACAATAAATATCTTATAATACTTATGTATAATATGCTTAATTTGGAAACGGATGACATGAATACTATTAGCACAAGAATATGAAAAAAAGCATCAGATAATTAAAGCAAGCCACATCTGCTTGACCAGAACTTAACTCAACTGATTCTCTTAAAAGGACAGAGGCTAACAGCAAAAACCCAAGGTGTTCAATACAAAACAGAGCAAAACTAGTTATTAAAAATTCAATCAAACCAAAGCAACATGACACTTGACCCCCAAGAAAGATCGCTGTCAATTCTGCAGTTGATAAAGAAAACGAAGAGAAGATTGGAAGATGAAAAAACAGCATCCACATGCAATAGGGCCACCGCTCTATTCTTTCATGGAAGTTAATAAAATTCAAAGGTAACACTGGAGATAGAAATTTAGTACATCTAATATCTGCAGCAAAACATAACAAAAGGTTAATCATTACTAGTATAATCAAAATAATGGTGGATACATCAATTTGACCTAGCCTTGAGCAAACTGTTTTGATGCAGGTGAATTTTGCAGAATGTCAAACAAAAGCAGCTTGTAAGCTTCCATTAAATTACAATGCTCTCTATGAGAGAATAACCAATCTTGTAAAGGAATCTGAAATTCCAAAAGATACAATAGTAAACTGGAACCTCCATCTTTCCTGTTAATGAATGGACAGTTGAAGCAACAGGCACCAAGAAAGCTGAGTCACCAGATTTTATGAGAAGCAGAAAACTGTCATCACAATTTCACTTGGACAAGAAATACTCAGCAGAAAGAGCTGTATCATGAGAAAACTAATCTCCTCTTCCCAAGGATTAAGGAAATTTCTTTAAAAAAAAAAATTAAAAGTTAATTTCAAAATTTTCTTTGTTCATCTCAAAAAAGTTTTATCCTATAGACAGCAATGATTTTGTTTAGTGTTAATCAGGTGTTGTCAGTAAAGATTTAAAAATTACTGATCTAAACAAGCTAACTACATGATTAAGATATTTTCAAACATTGTTTCTGTAGAAAAATCATTTCATTCCAGAGTTAAAAATGCTTCTCCTTAAGATTAATCTAGAAAGTAATATTCAAAAAAACTCACTCTCTTCTGAAGATGGTACATTTTTTTTTCCACTTATTGAAAGAAATCTGAATACCATTAGATTACACAACCTCATATATAATTAAATACAGGGTGAGTCAAAATTATGTTAACACTAGTAATGTGGTGTGCTGTGACCGCTACTGGCTTAATTGGCCCCTATTTCTTTGAAACTCCAACAGTGAATGCAAATGCCTACTTACAAATGCTGCAAGAGTTTGCCATTGATAACATACCCCTACAAATCAGACGGGCAGGGTATTTCCAACAGGATGGTGCACCGCCTCATTTTGCCCGTACTGTTCGTGCTTTTCTCGATCAAACATTTCCAAATCGTTGGATAGGTCGCGGTAGACCATTGGCATGGCCTCCACACTCCCCTGATCTGACACCCTGTGACTTCTAGTTATGGGGCATGATAAAGGACCGCGTGTATAGCAAAAAAGTTAGAGACATTGATGAACTCAAGGACAGAATACAAGGTGTTATATCAAGTATTCCCCGTGAAATGTGTGTCAAGGCACTAAATTGTACTGTTGATCGCTGGTTTTTGTGCATCGATCATGCTGGGTGACCAGGTTGAGACTGTTCAGTAAATTCTGAATAAATGATTCCTCCCATACTAGTGTTAACATAATTTTGACTCACCCTGTATTTAGTGGTGGGGGGGTGATATACCATCTGAAGTCAAATGAAGAATCACCTTGCTAGTTTTAATTATTTTAGTGTTGGAGAACCTGAGTTAAAAACAAAAATAAATGGGTAAAACCACTATTTCATTTACAAACATGTCAAAGATAATAATTTTATTAGTGCATATAGTTACAATAAGCTGATGCCACAACTTTGATCATTGATTTATTCTTTTCATCTTCACTGACAAGTTCAACTATGGCTGTAAGTGCATGTGTTAAAACATATTTACAATTGTGTGTAATGCTAAAATTACTAACAAATTATCACATATGTAGTAGATGATTATCGCATTAATACTTCTGCAAGAGCCATTCTGTTTTTGAGCTCTTTTGAAGTGAGTGTATAAATAATAGTAATATGGGGTTCCTGATATAGAACCTGTACATCTTGCACAAATACAACACGCAACTTAATGCCATACAGCAGTTTGCACAACAATGACATAGACAATGCCATCCGAAGTCTTCTTCACTAGAGAACTATCACATTGACCATACACATTCGAAAGATAGCAAAAATTGAAATCCACTGAGAGATTATTGCTTCAGTAAAGTTATCACAAAAAACGTTTCTAGATAGATGTAAATTAAGTCTTGCTTATTAAATATACTTGTTTTTTTTAAAAAAAATGAATTCAATAACACCAGTAGATGCGTCCAAATAAAAAAAGGAACTGGTTTCATCCACTTTCATATTAACTTCATGAGATAATTATAACAAATATTTACCTGCAGCAACATGTGAGATGATTTGGGGGTTAAAAGTAAGGTCACTCCAAGCACAATGGATTGCCACAAAACTTTGAGAAAGTAAGCTGGAAGACGAGGAAGAGCTGGAATAATAAAGAAAGTTTAATAATTAAATTTCCAAAATTTTGTCAGCATCATAATTGCAAAAATCTATATAATTTAAAGAAATAGATTTATAGATTTATGAAAAAAATTGGAGATATATTGATAAGTACTGAGTCAATGTGTTTGTGTCAGTCAGCAGGTGTGTGAATGCCAAAAAATATTTATATCTGCTATCTGGCTGTACTGCTCAGTATTCCTACTCTGGTTACCCAGAATAAGGAAAAATCAAAGTCAGGATACTTCAACTGATGCTACTGTTTCTAAATGTCTATCAGTAGTGAACTTTACTTCCAAGCTAATTGGCAATCACAATTTACTTCACACACAGTATTGGAAATAATTATGAAAACACAAAAGATATGCACAAATAATTAATAATTGCAACTGATACATACATAATGTATTATTGCAGAAAATCCACAATACAAAATGAATACACTGTACAGTGCATTAGTATAAATCCTTTTCATCTTATAGAGCTTGACACCCTGTTTTCATGCTCCCATATAGGTTATAAATATATGACTATAGAATATTCTTCCAAATATTCTGTATCACTTTCTACAATTCATCCAAGATGTTTGCTGCCATTTTACTTTCTCAGTAGCCAATTAGCCTTAATGATGTTCATAGGAATTTGTGCAAACCAGGTTATCTGAGCGTTCCAACAGCTTCCTTACATTCTAAATGGGGTTGATAACATGGAAGATGAATTCCTGCCTGCACCTGTCAGCAGTCAGTATATCATCAATTTTATAACATCCTTGGCTGATATGCAGCTGTACACTTGTATTGATCCATCCACTTGCTTCACAGCTGTTGTACACTGACTGTTATACTGCTCTCCAGTCCACCTTCAAACAAACTGCCATTGATTGTTGCCAAACAGTTAAAACTTGGAATCATCTGTAAAAAGCACCTTTCAGGTTTAGTTATCCTACTGCTTCATTTCTGCTGCCAATTTCAGCCTTGCCATTTGGTTGCTTTTCCTCAAAGATTTTCATGCAGCTACACGTCCAATGAAGCCACTTCACACCAATGCATATCTTACTGTTCTCGAAGAAACATCAACACCATACTCACAGCTAAGTCGTTTGCAAGATTTCTAATGTAGAGAACATGCCAAGGTACTGAATATAACTTTTTGGAAAGTTTGGGCTTTGCTTTTCAACTACATCTATTGTCAACAGTACCAGCTTCACATATCCTCCTCAGAATCTTGCATACAGCTCTTTAATACATGAAGTCAGGCTGCAATAGCTAAGTTTGATTTTTATACCCTTGTTATGTGATATTTCCTTCCCCGAAGCTATAGAATTTCCTACACTACAATGATATCCTGGCTTATACTTTTATAGTCATTCTGCTGCTATGGCACTTTTTGAATACTTACATGACAACTAATTAGTGTACTATAACATCTGGTTGTACCATGAATCATTTCATTTTACATGACATGCAATTTTATCACATACTACTTGCATCCTATAGGTTTTCCTCTATTTCCATAATTATTTCCAATACTGTATATTTTTTTTCATTTTTCTTTATTTTGGTAGTAAATTATTAATTTTTTTACAGATTGTCTCCCTTGGTTTATTTAAACAACAAGGATCTTCTGGACATCTCTCAGTCACTAACAGGAACTTAGCTGCTAGACATTTCTCCCCATACAAGATGTCTTATATTTTTTGGAGAAAGTGTACCCCCACCTCCACCTTTTTCTGTGTATATTACAGTGAGGACATTCTTCAGAGACGTGTATTGGATCTTCACTGCCATACTGCAGACAGTACGAGGTACCTACCTGTGCCGCAGGGTTAAGAAAGGTACGGTCGTGTAACAGCGCTGTTTAGAGACCAACATAAAACAAATCCAAGATTCACAAGCACTTTAATCCGTTGCTGTTTTAACCTAACCTATATAAAGTGTAGACAAGCAGTGTCTAGATGTTTAAAATTAATGTCTAGAATCTATTAGTGTTTTATTTTTCTAGTCAAAGCAATTTTCAATGTTTTAGAAGTTATAAAGCTTTTAACCAAGTGTATCCCCCCGCCGCTTTATTATTATTATTATTATTATTATTATTATTATTATTATTATTTAAGACATGCATGTTTAATTTTTAATTAGGCATTTCTGGATTCTCAGAGACGAAAAACAAAAGTAGTACAGATTACTAGAAATACAGCTGAGTTACTAGTCTGTTGTCATCCTATCATAACCTAAGCCTTCTGCGGTGCGAGTCTTCCTCCCGAGCTGACAGTTTATGGTTAGAGTGCTGACTGATACTGTCACCGGCACACGTACCTGTGTGTGTGTGTGTGTGCATTATATATATATATATAATTGTCTTAGCTTGGGACAATCGCTAAGTTCGTTGTACATCACGAAATAAAACCTGTGCTCTTAAATCAGGTATTTATACCGAGGATACACAAGATCCCCACACATAAAAGATGTAATCCCGAGTATTGCACCTACACTGAATCAGCTTCGGAACTGGTCTGAGGTGGTAGAGAAAGACGGACTGGCTCCTTCGCAGGTCCGGGTGAGGAAGAGACCCTGTAAAACATACAAAGATGAGTAAAACCGAATCCCTACTTTATGCACGACCCCCCCCCCCGGAGAGGAAATGGGATGCCTGCCTATCGATGGGGGCCGGCGCCAAAGTTCCTCCCGGGCGATTCAAAGGGAGGTAACCGCTTCTTTTTTTTTTTTTTTCCCCTCCCTTAAGAGGCTGGTACTAATTAACCTCCAACCGATTCCAAAGCACTGAGACCCGTGTACCTATTCCCCTTCCAGGTGTCCCGCAACTCTGCATCCCTACCATTTTTCTGTTCCCGCATTTTAAATTACCATCATAAATCATCTGCTCGCCTACTTACCTCCGTACCCAATAAAGTCCACGGTGAAGCCCTCTCTCGCGAAAGACAGCGCGTGATACTGCATTCTCGGGCTGCGGCCGATGTCGCCAAGCACCACAAGGCAAACGCTCTTCCTTCCGCCAGCGGCATAATTAAAACCGACATACAGCAGAACGAACACCAGCCCGGGAAGCGTCAGCAGCCAGACCACCAGCGACATGTCCACGAAGCCGCTTACGTCCTACCGCTGGGAAAAAAAAAAACAAACGCCCCTTCACAACAAAACAAAAAAAAAATTCACCCTTAAAGTAGCTTGCACCCAGCAGACCGTTATAACCAGACCAGATTCGTTTGACGGGTGAATAATCCGCTAAGGCAGAACTTACAGTCCTCGGGGAAATCTCTCGCAAGTATTTCCATCGTCGTCGGCGGTGCTGTCAAAAAAAACAAACATGGCCGCCTCGCGCGAGTTGGGGAGCGATACCGTGCGTAGACTGCCTGGCTCCAGGCGATAAGATTTGTATTAAAATATGCAAAAAATGACCGAAGAGAGCGAAACCGACAGTTTAATCGATGACAGTTCGGAAAGTGAAGTGCACGAACCGGTAAATGATACTTTACTCATGGGTATTCGTTCGTAGAAACACCTGTACTGATGATTGATACGATTTCTATCGATCAGTTTTCATAAACTGCATCATGCACACACACACACATACATATATATACTGATGTTATTATTTGAGGTTTTTGCCAGTGTATTTAGTTATCATTGTCCTTCAAGTCTAACCTGGCAGATTATCCACCCCCAGATTCCGTTAACTAGGTGGTGCGGCCTCCGTGGTTGCTGAAGGGAGATTTTTCCCCGATTCCTAACATCAAAACAAATCGAATGCCCTGACTGATTGAGGGTGGGGGGGGACAAGTTTCTTATAGAAATAAGCAGGAATCTCACCAACCTTTTCCAAAGCTGTTTAGTGATATACCGACAGGTTCGTTCGGTTCCTCGAGTAAAG
Source organism: Nautilus pompilius (assembly GCA_018389105.1). Taxonomy (NCBI): domain Eukaryota; kingdom Metazoa; phylum Mollusca; class Cephalopoda; order Nautilida; family Nautilidae; genus Nautilus; species Nautilus pompilius. Next base: position 2,428,497 of record JACATO010000588.1, read on the forward strand.
GGCAAGATTTTCAATTTTTATCCATTTAAACAATTTATGTAATTGCCCCCTGTAGTTTGTTTGTATTATCATAAAGTGGGGGAAAATCTCCTTATACTGAATCTTCTGGATTTAAGATACCCCCCCTCCCCTTTTATATATATTTTCAAAGCCACTTGAGAGAGAAACTTAAAAAAAAATAATAATAATAATACAAGTAAATTCAAATATTCCATGAATGGAGAGGAATTTAGGAGTATCACCGGATTTCATATAGCACCAACGGTGCGAAGAAACCTGGTAAGAGTTTAGCTGCGATAAACAGAAAGGTCAGGCATTAAAAAAAGGTATGATTTCATGGCTGAGGTGTTGGTCTTTCTGTTTTTTTTTAAAGAATATATGGTACAGGAACAGTGTTCCTATGAAAAGGTATTAGCTTGGACAAATTTAAAGACTTATTTAGTTAAACTCATAGAAAATATAACAAGGTTGGAGTTGCTAAGCTTTACATTTGACAGAAGTGGTAGGATTAATCTACTCAAAGGGTTTAAAGTATATATTGCATGTGGTTGAGCTGTAGAATGGAGCCATGTTTAAAATTATTTAAATTTAAAAATAGATTAGGTTTCACAAATGTTGCTTTTAGTAATAGATCAATTGATGCTTGGAATAGACTGTCAGCGAATTAAGTCAACTTCTATAAATGTATTTGAGAATACTCTTGATAGGCATTTGGGGTTTTCAGGGACTCTACATAAGATAGACTTCTTCTTCTGTGTATCATATACCATACTATACTATATTGTTATGCTTTTATGCTGAATAATTGTACCTGAGAGCTGAGTCATGGTCATTCTTTAAGCTAACTTTTTTCTTTTCCAGACTGAAGAATCCACGGCTCCAAAATATGATTTTTCCACTTGGAATCCTAAGCCCCCTGCAGGACTACAGTTTATGTGCTTGCTTCCCCTTCATCAGAAATTTGATACCAAATCTTATGATCAAAACAAGCATATTGGCAAGTTAAAAGTCTCAACCTGCCACAGACAGCAACGTTTGAAGGAGTTCAAAAGTGGAAGAACAGCAATACGGAACCTGAGTGGTATTTATTTTGTTTGACAGTAAATGCTAGCAGCTTATGGCAAATTCCAGCATAAGTAATTAATTAATTAATAGTGCAATAATATAAAAGATAGATAATGCTAATTTAACAGAGATAAATAATAGTTAAACAATTTATTTTTTAACAGTGTAGATAATAATAATAATAAGTAAATCCCTTTCATAGCAGTGCTCAACTATTTTATGGTATTGTTGGTTTAGTTTTCTTACGTTTTTTAAATTGAAATTTGAGTCAAATGTGTACCTGGTTTTAAGAATGTCCACTTCTAGCACTGATTTGCAGTTGTGAAAGCACACACAATCTTCACGTTTGACATTCCCTGTTATTTACATGGCAGTATTCTACCTATTAAACATAATATTTACAATCTGCACTGACTTTTTTTTTTTGCCTGATTTCTTCCTCCTCTAGCTTTTAAATGCAGTTTTCATCTTCACTGTCATTCTTTGAATTTTGGACAGTTTAATATCAATACGGATGTGATACAACTTTCAACTGGAATCATTTTGCTATACTAGTTATAACATCGTGTTCATCGTTGCTTCTTGGAACATTTTTCTGCAGCTCCATTCATTACATGGCTAACAAATTCATGCTCCAGTGCTATAGTTATGAAGATTATTTCTACTTAATTCTGCTTTGCATTCGTTTATTGAAGGATTCAGTAATAAAATATATGCTGTATGTAAACTCCGCTACACTTAATTTTACTTGTTTTAGTTGGTGAACTGCTTCATAGTGATGTAGATCCCTGTGCTTATGATGACAAAAAGCGAACAGCATTACACTTTGCTGCTGCACAGGGGAACCTTGAAGTAGGTAAGTTAAATTTTCTAATGTCAGCCTACAAATGGATCTTGCTTAAAGAAAAGTTGGACTCCAGTTTCAGTATGTTTTACCACAGTGTATGATTTAGTTTCAAAGCTGAAATTAATAATAAAAAATTATCAAGTGCAGGTTAGAAAGAAAGAAATAAGGAATCTTTGGCCTTCTATTGCTTTTTTTTTTAGCTTTTCAGTAGTAAGAGTTAAAAAATAGTGACATTAATACTGATATGAATGCCTTATAGTAGCATGCACAACTATGACAGAAAATAATTTTATTTTGATTACAATTTTCAATTTCACTAGTAGACTTTTTTTAAAAATAATTGGTTGTTTTTTTGTAAAATTTCAGATTCAATAATTTTTTTGGTTATTTAATGTTGACTACTTTTTTTTTCCTTTTAATACAAGTTAATCTTTAAAATTCCAGTTAATGCTAAAAAAAAAAAAGAATTATTATTTTTGGGGGCAGATTATTTTCATTAAGGAAGTGAGATATTTTTGTCTTTTACTTCTCAGGAAAAATATTACTGGACAAAGGTGCTGATCCTAATCACAAAGACATATTGGGAAACACGCCTCTCCATCTTGGTAAGATTTTCCTGGCTGAAAACTAGAGCATATTGTAGTTAGAGTTAAATAATACGAGTGATTTATTTGGGCAGACAACAAAAAAGGATTGTATACTCTCTGCAGCTTCTTTGAACTCCTTTTATTGAAGAACATTCGATGTACATGTAAAAGTTCCTTCTCAGTAGTTAGGTTAAGTCTGTGGTCGTAAATCTAACGCTGGTTTTTCTTTCATATCATTTAATTGGAGCCAGTATCCAGATAGTATTTTTAGCCTAGTCCTTTTAACTGAAATAAAACACTGATTAGGTTAATTGTAGGATTTTATGTTGGTTACTCTTCTTGACTATTTTCAAAGCAGTAATATACAATCAATAATGATCTGGCTATTTAATAATGTCACACGTGCAGACATCAATATTTGAGGCATAATTTAAATCTACAGTTCATGGGCTGTTTGTTTAGTATTCAATTACTATGTTAGTAAACCCATCAAAACAAGTATTCACAAGATCTGAATTTTAGTATCATGATATCTTACCAAGGGCTACACTAAAAGGCACAGAAATATGTTGAGGGAGCATTTTTTTAAGCAGACAATAATATATTTTAATTTCAGCTGTAAATTAGTATAGAGGAATAATAAGACATTAAAGATGGATTCCTAGTCTTAACAGTTCATTAAGATCAATCAGTTTTACTTAACACTTTCTGGTTTGCTTGGCATTAATGCTAAGAGTCATCAATAATTAAAAAAAACATTCCCACAATGCAAAGATAAAGAAATTGACACACTGCTCTGTTCTAGTAGAACTCAACTAAAACTTGACTGTTGCAATAGAGGCCAATATTGATTTACATCCTGTACACTACTACTGAAATTATATTTACAATTTTTAAAATAAGTACAAAGTTGTGTCCCTGTTTAGCTTGAGGAATTAACTTTTGTAGCATTGCATTGTGGGATTGTTTCTTTCATTATCTGTACATCCCCACTTTAGTTAAGTTTAAAAAGTGGTGTTAATTTTTCTCTATAGATTTTAATGCAACACACTAGGCATAATTTTCTTACAAAGAACTGCATATATCAAGCAAAGATTAATTTGCTCAGACTGATCTTTGAAACTCAAAGTTAATGTTTTTGCAAATCTTGATTAACATTACTACCTGGGGGGTCTAGGGCAGAAGTAGTGAATGATTGAGGGACAAAAGTTAAGCAGTTAGTGTATTTATTCAAATAATCATCTGTATCAAGTATTTGCCCACCCACTCTATTAACTATCAAAAATAGTCTTAACTGGAATTGCTTGTATGTGAAGGACTGCCTCAATTGCCTATTCTCTTGTAATAATTGACAACCAGGTGACTGAAGATGATGAATGTAATCTGTACTCATTAGATGTCGAAAATGAAAATGTTAGAGTTGATATATAAAAGGTGAAAATCCAATTGACATTTTTCTGATTATGCCAGGCTGCTACTTAAAGAACCATTTCAAGATGACACACATAGTTAAGTTGTTTTCTAAAAAAATTCAATATATACACACAGATTATGGAGTAAAAAGAATGAATGTATTAACAGTGTGCAGGTGATTCAAATTAAAATGTAAGAGATTTGTAGCTATCTCAAAATCAGAAAAGTTAGTTTATAATTTACAAAGCATTTCTTAACTGTTTCAATTTTATCAAAAACTGCCAAATTTGGTGTCTTTACAAATGACTGATTTCTTCACTTGCATCTGATATTTTTTTTTTCAAGAATCTACAGTTGGTTCATTTTCAGAATCACAGAATTACCAATATCCTTCCTTCAGTAACCAGTTGCTTTACAGTTTCAACAAATCTTTTTCAGCTGTTTGTACCAATCACATACCAATGGTTACACTCTTATTAAAGGCTGGTAAGAATTTGTTTTTAATTCATTTTTGCCATGTGTTTGTCTGTAATATTTGTTGGCCATGGTGAAAGTTGGATTGCCATTTCTTCCCACACTCGAGTCGAAGCTTTAGGGTGAGATCTTTTCAGTAACCCCCCCCCCCAACTTTTTTTTTATTTGATGTATACAAAAAGTAGATTATACCAAAATTAATGCAGTTAGGAGAGACATGGGAGGGGCTTGGATTCTGTTAGTCTTGAATTGTTGGAGAATTGAACGATTTCAAGAGTTTCTTTTGTTTTTTTTTTTAATTTTAAGAATAATGAACTCTATTCAGTGTCATAAAAATAAAGGTCAGACTTGCCTTGTTTTTACTGACCTCAATTTTTACAGGAAAAGTTATTTCTTTTTATCAAATCAGTAGAACTTTATTTATCCAAACCATTCTAGGAGACAAGGAAATAATTCAAAGAAACAGGAGCTTCACATGATTAAAATGACATTAGCAAAAATAACTCTTAAGAGTCAAATCTTCCAAACTTGTGATTGCTAATACATGACAGAGCATACATAAAAAGGATAAAATGAAAATACTTTTAAAAATACACCAGTTTATTGTATTTATTTTTATATTATAAATTTAATTAATATTACTTGTATTTAGAGGATTATTTATCCCTTAAGAGAATTTTAACATATATAGATACAAGCAATTCGCAAGTCATTCATTCATAGATGACTGTTTTCTCTGCTACATTTCTGCCTGATTATCATTGAGGTGAATATATAACCATTGTATGTATTATAAATTCACATAAATGATAGTTCAGTTAATCAGTTTAGATAAACAAGGTTCTACTGTATAAGCAACTGCACACATTACAGGAAGTTAGCCATCATGTACAATAATGGGCAAAAGTCTTCAGTAATCATAAAATTATTTTTAAGATTCCTGCTAATTGATCATAACTGATAAATTATTAATAAAAGTACAGAATTACAGGAAACTATAATTGTACATTAGAAAAATCAATATTTGATATGACCTGCCTTGGTTCCTAAAACTTTTGCACAGTACTCTGTGTTGGACATTCATGCATTTGAAAAACTTACTAAGTATTATGCAAGCTATGTGGAGATGACTAGTTGCATGATTTTTTTTTTTTTTTGGATAGCAAGTGATAGAAAAAAATGTGAAACACACATTACATCTTTTCAGGTACTAACATTAGTTCAGCAGATAAACATGGAAGAACTCCTCTGTCATTGGCACAGTCTCGGTTGAGGCTTTTGCAGGAGAATCAAGCCTACACCTCAGGAAAACTAAAAAAGGAGGTTTCGCAGGTAGATACTTGGAATATTCTAATGATTTTTGCTCTTTGTGTGCGCCTGCATGTATCAACATGCATACTAGTGCCAACTTTGTCTTTGTTTACCACTGACTGAAAAAATATTCAGAAAGGTTTTATTCTCACTTTGAGCATTTGTCAGGCTGGTGATTGTGTGCATGTGCAGGTAGAAAATTACAAGTTTTGTGCAGCAAAGCATTTTAAGTCTATTTAAAATAGTTTTTTTTTTTCAATATGAAAATTGACAATTTCTGATTGGGATGAAAAGGTACATAAACTATTCTGCATATTATGTATATTTATTTTGGTTTTATTGCATGCAATAAATGTTGTGTCATACACCAGTCTCTACAAGAGAGAGAACCTCTCTACAATGGAAACAACCATGTTGAGAGAGAGCATAGTACTGCAGTTATCTGCTAGAGAGCATTGCCTGTCCTATGCCATGAGGGTCCCAGCACTTCCAGCTTTGACAGGGAGGAAACCCACACATGACCGGTTGGTAAAGAAAAGCAGGTAGAAACTATGCCATGAAGGTAGTATGCCAAATCAAGCCAAGCCCAACCGGGAATCACTCTGGTATGTAAGTGTTCTGTGCTTCTTTTTGTTTGTTTCCTTGCACCAGGGGCACTACATAAGGCAAACACCCAGTTATTTTCTGTTTTAACTGTATCTAAAAAAATAAAAGTCACATTGTTTTTTCTACAAAACAAAACAACTGACAGTTGAGGTGTGAAAGACTATTTCCAGTCTTTAAAATCCACATTTTGGTTTTCTTTTTAGGGGGGTGGGATTATTAAACATTTAAGTCGTGAATGTCGGCTGATATTATATGCACTGATTGATAATAGAGGTGATTGGAATTGGACCATTTAATAACTGAAAATGGATATGGTTATGTTACGACTTGCTTGCCTTTGAGCCAATAAGCAGTGTTTGTGCTTCTGCCATCTGTTCATAAACACCTATACAGGTGCAACCTGTATCATCAGCATCAATCTTTCTAGCTTTCTTTCCAGCTGAATTTTCACTATATACTGACAAACTGGCCCACACTATTTCTTTGGAAAAACAAACGTCAAAATATATTTCCTCTCATATAATAATAATAATAATAATAATAATAATAATAATCTCTTAGGATCTATGGATAATGGTTAATCAAAATCTCAAATATGAAGAACTGACCATCTCATTTGTGAAAAAGCAAAAAAATTCCAATAACTACAAATTTGTCTTATCTGACATCATTGAAAATTCTGAAGTCACACAAACAGTGGTTGGTGCATTTACACAGGTTTCAAGACATTAAGTAAATCCATAATAAATTTTTAAAACAAATGCTCAACATGGAATATCTTTCCAATGAAATTTCCAGTAAGTGCTTGCAATCATGAATCTGGGAGACAATACATGATGAAGCATTTTTCAACTTTGTTTCAGATAATCGAGATGCTACAGGAGTACTTACATCTTTCAGGAAGACATGACATCACACTCGAGCTTGAAAAATTGTGTGTACAGCTCAATAAGACAATGACCAGGGAAGAAGTAGATGTTGTCAACTCTCTGCTTGTTAACTTTACAAATCTGGCCATACAACAGACGGATGAATCTCGTTGATTATCAGGCAAGAGGGAAGAGCAGTACTCGATATATGTCCCATCTTCAAGGTATTGCATCACTGAAGATACTCCAGAACTTGGGGTGTTCATCATTGTTATGAAAGTTTACCTTGATAATTGTTCTTACCAGAGCTTAGATATTAAATGACCATTTCATAACTAAGCATGGTTAATTAGTACACTAGAAAATTACAAGTCCTATTTTTGTTGTTTTTTTTTTAAATGTCATGTATATATATAATAGGATATTAACATTGTTGGTGGTGCATCTGTTCTACTGTAACCTGATGGTGAGCTTCCTTCACTAGGATTGATCTGTTCATTGTCGTGGAGTTGTATTTCATCCTTTAAGAAGCATTAATTTTTTTAGTTTTCATCATCAGTTTTTTTTTACTAAAATTGTGACCAAACTGAAATAATTTCTGTAAGCAGATCATGGGAAATGTTGAAAACTAATATCTTTAGACCACTTTTCAGGATGACCCAATGCATTTTTTTTTTAACAAGTTCTTACTTCTGTGATTGCCTATTGAAGACATCAGTGGAGGAGTCAGGTGATAGCAGCCTATAGATTATGTACATTTTTTTTATCATCCCATCCTGTGCAGACAAATTGATTTCATTTTATATCAAACTGACTTAATATGATTCGATTAAGAAATTGTTAATGCTTCAATCTGTGCACCTAAATAATTGCTCTCAGATGCACATTCATGATGTCCTCTCTGTACATTCAGTATCATTTAAACTAATTTGGATAAACTGTACTTCCTGTATGAACTTTGGCCAAACCACAAGTATTCAACTTCATCAGATGTCCGATTTGCTAAATATCCTACTAAATAAATTAGGAATCAAGAGATTCTTAACCCACAAGCTCCATAGAGTATAAAACTACTGTTGTGAAGATCAAGCATTTTTTCAAATATTTCTGCTACCTAAATTAGTGTTGCATGCTTCTTTGTTCAGCAGGTAACCTTACTGAAATGATTTTCCCCAGATCATTAACCAGGTGTACTTCTAAATGACAGTATTCTTTGGTCATCTTGTACTGTCTTGCCTAAGAAATTAAAACTACTATGAATGGAAAATATGTTGAAATAAAAGATTTGATATTCTATCTGTTGAGTACAATTTCAGGTACTGATGACTGCTCATTGAGCATTACCTGTAAAGAATGTGTTGCACAAAGGTAGTATGGTAATGTAATTGTGGTTAAAAAAAAAACATCTAAAACTATCACTATTTATTATTCCTGATTGATTTTTTAAATTAAGAGATTTGAGTTTAAAAAGCTCAATTTCATTCAGTTTTCAGAACTTTGTTTTATTTATGATTTTAAAAAAATACTACTACACAAGAAAAAATATATTATATTTTCTTTAATTTATTCAGATGTCTCAGTGGAAAAAGCACTTCAGATAAATTATTTAAAATGCCACAGTTGTATGGATTTCTGTTTGATTTTGTTTTCTTCCTATTGTGAACTGCTTCCTGAGAGGTGGTCTTTGCTGTGAAGTGGCCCAGCTTGGAACGCTCATTAGTTGTCTGGTTGCTACACATAAGGTAGAAGTGATAGAGAAAGAACCAACCCAAAATAACTACCAATGCTGAGAGAGATGCAATAAGGAAAACAATCCTTGGAAACTCCAGAAAAAGATGCTGAAAGTAATCAAATTAGTAAAAGAAATTAAGCTTCATTCTCTACATACTCTGCCTAGATTTCAAACTTTTGGCTTTCTGAAAATTATTTCTAAAAAGCATGTTATGATGCTTGGTTGGTGGGGGATCACTGTTCTGGATCACTATTATGTTGCAGGATAAACTCAAGACCAGTTGGCATTGTATGATGAGTAAATATCTTTATATTTGTTTGCACCTCTCAGGTTATCCTCAGCACTGATCAAGTCTTCAAGTCCTTGCTTTAAGATGCATTACACAATGCTGACCATAGCAATATTCTCCAAACACTGCTGCTGATGACCTCAGAATAATTCAGATTCCATTCATCCTAGGAAAAGGATTTTTTACCAGTTATAACTCTCCAGTTTTCTATCTTTAGCCAATTAAAACATTTAAACCTGATTTCCTCTGTGTAAAAACGGTTTCTTTGCAGCTATTCTTCCATGGAGACCATACATTACAATTATTTTACAAAACAGTAGGCAATGACTGACTGATGATTATTCCCACCACCAGTTACCTTGCACTTTTAAAGAATTCTGCTCATAGCACCAGGACAAACATTTACACAAGCCACTATTTTTCAATTGAAATAACTTTTATATGTCCCAAACTGAAACCTTATCTTAAATGTTGTGTAGTATTTCTGCACATGTAGCTTGCCCACTCAGTCTTATAAATGACCTCTTAAAAGCTCTGTGTGGCCTGGTGTCATGGTTCAGTCGTGAATTGATTTCAAAACTGTTAAAGAATGAGGTTGTTTGTTAACATTTATAATTGCCATCCTTGTGAATTATCTTTGCTGATTTAATACATGTAGTCATGAAATACATAAGCAACTAAGGTTATGTTTATGATAAAATGACAATTTATCAAAAAGAATTAATTTCAGTGTTAAAATGTTATTTTATATAGATTTTAGTAAATAATTAAAAGCACCAGGCTAGAATCAAGCAAATGTTGTCTGATATATACATTGAAGCCTTTTCTCATACCTATCAGGTAATTTAACAAACATATACATTGTGCATAAGTACTGCAATACAGATAAGAAAGTATTCTGTAATATTTAAACTTTTAAAGGTATATTTGTAGTAGTATTTTCTTAAAACAACAACAAAGTGCAGTAATACAATTCTTCTGTACTGAACCATGGAATAACTGCAACTCAATGTATAAATATGATGTTGTGTGGTTGTTGTACTGGCTATATACTGGTGTGGCTGATATCATGAAAGATATATATGTCAACAGCAGCCAAAAGATTAAATTTTGCAAGAAAATAATCAAGATACTGGTCATATTCACAACGCCTAGTTTGGAAACCATTGACTTACCTGTACTATTGCTGAGAGGGTTATTTCTCTTAGGGATCCACTGTCATCCATAATCAATGCATGAAGAATATCCTTGTGTGTTACTATGGCCACTAGTGCACTGGTTGACACAGCCACTCCATTGATGCACATGATGATGAGAGTAAAAAGAAAACCAAGAAAATAGTGGTGATTCAAGGCACCAATGCAGTTGTTCGTCCAGACACAGTGATGGTCAAGGCGGTGAATACACCTATTGCAAATGCCTAAAAAAAAATGAAAACATTATTTTAATGTAAACATTAAAAAACAGGAACACTCAAAAAATTATCTAAATATACACGATCAAGCCACTGTTTCTCTGTTACACCTGGAGTCCATAATACAACATGAAGCAGCTAACAATCTCCAGTGTTTTAAAATAGTACTTTATTTTGTTTCCATTCATTGTAGATAGCAGAGAATATAATGTACTCAATAATGGGCATCCGCCCTCCTAGAAAGTTAGTGGTGATAGTGTAATGATGGCATTATTTTTTGCCTGATTCGCCATGCTCACGTGGTTAAATGGGCAAGAAATAACAAATCTGACTGCACTCAGTCAAAGGCTGAGAAGAGAGTAGCATTATAGGAAAATTCAATATAAGGCACTGGCAGAGCATGTGTACCTATGTATAAGTAAGTAGCTAAGCTAAACCATTTGTCTCTGCCTAGTTTTGAGAAACAAGCTGGATAGGTTAATTAAATGAAGGGGTCACCAATTGGTTAGTATAACTGTGGTTTGATTAGTTTGAGACCCTAGCAGTGCTTCAAATTGGTTAATTGAACTAAGCATTAGGAGCCACTTTCAGATACCATTAAATAAAAATTAGCAAAGAAATCCCCATCCAATAGCCAAGTAACCCAGTCAAGTCAAGTACACTTTACATTTGCATTTTTAGATATTTTTTTAATTCTCATTTTTCAGAATAGATAAAAGTTTTTAGCAAAGTGGAAACAGAAACACCAGAGAACACAAGAATTTACAACAAAGCTACACCATCTCTGGTCCAGACTCAACAGCAGCAGTTAAATGTGATCAACCCAGTCATTCTGATGATAATGCTGATGATATTGGATTGCATATTAATTCGTCTTAAGCTAATTAGACAATCTTAAACAATCTACTTGTAAAAAAATGACTAGTCTCAAGAATTATGATTTAAAAAAAGGAGCAGGGAGTTTCCGTCATGTGTGGCTAAGTCAATATTCATCACGGCTTAGTTATTCCTCACACCTAAAAGGAGAAATTTGTAAATATTTTACAATCCCCCCCCCCCAGCCAGTTCATTGTGGAACACACGGAGCTTTCACCACAGCATCTTTTATAAGGTATAAAGACTTTTATTAAAGTGCAGGAATTCATATTCTTACTGCTTTGCAGAAATGTGCAGGTGGATGCAACTAACTTTTTGGCCATCAGGATAAAACTAGAAATGGACAATGTGTGTCAACAGAATAGTACTTTGAAGTGGGATGTTGAACAGAACCAAAAAGTATTATATCCAATATTGACGATCATTCTATTTTGTTGTACGCATGACATTGCTTCAGGTGGTAAAGGAAACAAAACTGAAAATGTTCAAAGCCTGTTTAATTTAATTTTTTGTATTGAATCAGGAAATGAGACACTACAAAATGATTTGAAAATGCTCCAGCTAATGCCCACTATACATTTGTCCATGTAGAAAATTAACTAATCAGTCTCTGTGAAGAAACAATTCCGCTGGATTTTCAATAATTGCTGATTAAAGTACTGGCATATCTGGAAAGGAACAATTGTCACTGTGTCTTTTGTCAACATTACGACCATAGAAAGTATTATCCAAGAGGAATTTCTTGGATTCACAAGGCCATATGAACTGGACACTACTTCCATTGGGAATACCATCATTGATCTATGTACAAAGTTTGGCTTGAATCTAGAGAAACTAGAATGTCCAAGGATATGACAGGTGCTCTACAATGGCAAGAAAAGAAAGGGACGTGTAAGTTACAATAAAATGTAAGTATCCAAAAACTGTTTGTCCATTGTGTTGCTCATAAGCTCAATCTAGTTATGAATTACTTGAATTCTGTACCCACGATGCGCAATACAACAGATGCAATCAAATCTATCATATAATTTTTTGAGAGTCCAAAGAGATGCCTTTTCCCAAATGTGTTCCCACTATCTGAAACACACTGGACTGCAAAACACAGAAGTATTAGAATTTTTTCCAACAACTTTGAACATTTTTGATCAGGTAAGCATACTGGCCACTACAGCTTCAGGTAAAGCATGACAAGATGCATACCAATAATAATAATCTTCAAGCACAGTGATGTTCATTTTTTTGTCTGACTAATTTCTAACAATTCAGCAATGCAAGAATCTGTAACACAAGCTTTCCAAGCTGTTGAACTTGATACCATGAAAGTGTAGAGCTTATTATAAGTGTGTTTCATGAACACCAACAAAAAGCAGAACAATAATTTAATGAACATTTTGCTGAAGTTCAACAGTTATTAAAGTTGAATATTGAATTATCTGTTCCAGGATAATGCAGACTATAGACATTTCTATCTAATGTTGATGGCTCAATCGTGGGGAAATATTTTTGTCAAAATTTGTTTATACCATATTTGGACACAACTGTTTCATCACTAAAGAGAGAGTCAGTTTGATGCAGAAAATAAACAAAATTTCTGTCTTTTTTGCCTTCATCCTGTACAAATGGTGCACATTGGACATGAAGAATTAAAAAACCAAATTGTAAAAATAAATGTGTACGAAATTGGAAACTTGGAAGCTGAAGCTATCACCTGGTTTGAGATGTGGTCCAGAAGGGGGAACAGCAATATGTTAACAAATTAAAAAATGGACTCATTGAGTTGTTAGAATTCATTGTTGTATTCCCTTCCATTCATGTAGCATTTCATATTGCTCTAACATCACCTATGCACAGCAGAAAAGTTGTTTAGCACAAGAAGGGTGAAAACATGGCTGAGATCAGCAATGGCAGATTGTTCATCTGTCTTTGTATGATAAGTGTTCATAGAGCAAACATTACAGCTAACAAGCACAAACTTATTTAAAAAGTAATGGATAGATTTGGACAAGGCCAGAGACATTTTCAATTTGTATTGAATAAAAATATGTTTTTTTTTTTTTTATTTCGTTACTGAGAGTTATGATGGGGTAGGTAGCACAATAGCAAAGGAAGCATCTTAATGTCAAAAAAATTCAATTTTAAATGAATCACAAGAAATATTTTAAGTAAAAAATTATTGATGAAAATCAAATAATTTTGATAGGAAAAAAAACAACAAATTAGTATCTTTTTATTTTTTGACATTAGTATGCTTTCATTGCTAGGCACATTCCCCACACTTGATTTTACTGTGTCAATTTGCCCCCACCCATGTACTTGATGCTTGATTCAAAGTCTAGTACACAATCAGCTATACTGATATCAATACAAATTAGAGCAAATTTTGTATATTTATTCTTCAACACTTTTGCTAAGGAACTGGATTATCAGCCAAAAGTTTTCTTGATCCAACAGTGCATCGTGAAATATGCTAGTTATGAGTAACTCCAAATTAATATTTAAATAGTGAAAACCAAGCAGCTTAAAAGAACTCATATTTTTGTTCAAGACAAGGTTATTAGAGTTGGCATGCTATATTATTTATTTTTTCTCAATGTCACTTGTAACACTATGATTCAGACAAACAAATTTGGTATGGACTTACTGCAATGTTTTGATCTGGCTGGCTTTATAAAATTACATGTCCAACAAACTGTCTTTTTCTGAAAAATCAATCCAGTGTGTTCATAAACAGATTCATACATTGTGTGTGTTCTGTCAGTAATTATTCCTGGGTCAGAGTTCGAGCAGATGTAGAAAAACATCAGATTTAAAAATAACACCACCATTAGTATGTTAACTTGATTCCCGTTTAGGTTGAGTCCATATAGAATTGGAAGAACGTCAATTACAACTATTGCATAGCCAAGCAGTACCAAAACTCCAAAAATAATCTGCATGGTACAATTTCTGTGAAAACAAAAAATGTAAAAACAATGCATAATTTGAAAACAAAAAATGACAATAAATATTGTTTATATGGGTAGATTAATGCCTTACTGTAAATAAAACAAAAGAAATTCATTTTAACCACATCCAACTAAAATTCCATCATGGTATGGAGGGTACTTCACTTCATGAGTATGTTTAATGGGAACAAAAGATAACAAAGAAATAAAGTAATGCCATCATATTTCACAAAGTGTACATATTCTATCAATAATAATTTTCACCTTCAAATGGTTAGATCTTTGCATTCAGAGTCAGCCATATAACTGGAAGCAATGTATCGGCAATGTGTATGAGTGTAAATATAAAATTGAACTTTTTTTTTTAAAGTTGTCAAAAAATCTGAGCAACTTCTCACTCTTGGCTCTATAAAACCTGAGTGCTATGCAGACTTATTTTGTGAACAATAAATGTAGCAGAGAGATAAAGTTACAGAATTCTTAAATACCATTATAAAATAATTATTTTCTATTTTCAATCCAAAACAGACTAATTTATCAGATAGCGCATCCAGAACAATTTTGTCATGCTTTTAGATCAAATAAAAATTGCAAATCATTACTAGAGTAAGAGGGCCTCCATCCATTATTAAGAGAGTTGTTACTATCACAAAACGATGCTCAAATATCATTAGTTATTCTATTCACCATCTGTATATATACTGGTTGCCCGTTGTTTCCTCTTGCTGCAAATCAGTCTCTAGGTTTGGACATAGTAATCCAATAATGTTCCATTCTTGCAAAAGGGCACACTCAAAGTCATGGGCATTAGACAAATGTGGTTGATTTGAACATTTCCTGCAGATCCCATACGTGCTTTATAGGAGATTGATTGAATGACTTTTAAGGCCAGTTAAGCATCTGAATATTGTTCTGCTGCAGCAAGTTGGTGGTCAGCCTAGCAGTATGAGGATGATAAATGTGTTGCTAAACAGAAAATCTGGTGATAAACCATATACATCATAATCTGCATAGATTCCACTCCAAACCAATATACTTTCACCACCATAATGGTCATCTTCAAAGGATATGGTTTGGTTCAAAACAACTTCATTTGTGCCAACCATCTTCAAACTACAGTAGAAATCAATCAAAAAATCCATGACAGTGATCTATAATACACAATTCCAGAAAGTCTGTAGCAGTACACATGTTCTTGTTGCTTGTAGCTGTCTGGCCAAATCTGATGTGCTGTCAAATCTTGCAATACAATGACAAATATCAGTTTTCTCTCCTTGTGGCATTACAACCCAAGTATGAGTAATCCTGAACTCAGTCAGATGTTAAAATGGCACAGACCTCACAGCAGCTCATACTGTCTCACAACATACCCAGATTTTGAAGGCAATCAGTCTTCAGACATTGTGTGGCACTGCATGATGGATGGAACAAGAGAAACACCAGTTACAGGTACTACTTCATACTTGTAGGTAAACCATTTCCTGCTGGTCTCCTCTACTCATTGGGTATCTATTGGATCTCACATCTGTCTGTCCAAATAATTTTTTTGCCTATACTATGCATGTTTAGTAGATGGTAAGTTATGTTTGTAAGATGGAGAACAAACAGAAGACAGTGACATCAAGACAATGCGAATGCATGCGTTGCATGTCTGAAAGAAATCTGAAATTTTATTTGCTTCCTATAGTGCAGAAGTTTAATTTTTTTTAGTTAAGTATGTGTAATGTATAATATTAATACTTGACATTTTCTTTGCATTAAAATAGGATGCAAATTTAAAAACAAAAAAGGAAAAACCATTTTGGCCTTCTTTTTGCTTGTATGAAGACACTGAAGATACCTTAAAACATTCTACTGAACGTTAGTGAATCAAAGAGTATAAACCAGAAGTTTCTAACCCTCAAGTCATTGACTTTAAAAACTGCAATTTTCGTCAATGCACTTAAAATTTATACCAAAAATATTTTATTAAACCTATTATTGTGCAAAACCTAATCTAAAGAGTTTATTAATCTTTTATTTTACTCCAGATAATGGAAGATATAGTTTTAAATCAAGTGCTTCAATGTCTTTTTGTTTTAAAAAGGAGAGAATATTTTTAGTGCTTTTCATTTGGCATTCATTGATGCATTTTATTCATGACACAGCACTAAGACAGACCATTAATTATTTGATAAAGATGAATATACTAAAAGCTACAAGCTTGTGCAATATTATGCCAAATTTTCTGGCTTTAAATGACCTCAGAATAACTGATTTTTCTAGCCACACCTTGATATAAGTAACATATTATGATGCTATTATCTTTTTTACTAAAATACTGTTTTTCTTTTATTGAATCTACAGTTACTGATTCCTTAAGCACATTTTTTTTCACCATCACCCTCTTACAGTATTTTTTTTTTTAAAAAGCAGCTCTTTACTGAAACAGTGGACATGCAATGATAGCCATTTAAATAGTTCTTGCTCCTAACCAGTTTTCCAGTTCCTATCATTCCTTGAGTCTTCTAACATCCCCAAACCACACCTGTTCAGAAAGTGTAGAAAACAGTATATTTTGCTAAATTTATCTAAAATTGATTTTAAAGTAAAGGCTAAATGTATTATTATTATTATTATTACTATTAATATTCATTAATTAAAGCATGAAAATTCCTACTAACCGTGTGTAGAAAATCCAGTCAATCAAATGATATCCAGCTTGCAGCAAAGATGAAGGTATTATACCTAAAATTACCTGTAAAATAAAGTATTTCATTTTAAAAATCAAATTGTCTAGTATAAACATTTAAACCAAAGTTTAAAAAGACAAAATACAAATTAATTATTTTTAATGCATAGTTTTTCTAACAAACACTTCAAAATTTTAAGTTTCAAAATCTACAGTAGTTTAAAACTAGTTAAAATAAAATTCCATTTTAAGCAGTTTACTAAGCTTCAGAATGGAGATCTGCTTCTCTTTGTAATCTTCATTCCAAGACTGAAAAAATCAAACAACATATCTGTTTAGTTAGAGGATCATAAAATGAAACTTTTAGACCTTTCTCTTTCAGAATTCCACAAATGCTTTGATAACCTCAACTGAATTTATAAAATAATTTGAGAATACCTAACAGATGATTTATAATTTTTTTAGAAGTCTAATGCTTAAGTTTCAGAATTTACCTAGAGATATGTAAATAGTTATATTGCTTTATTTTCTGATGTTGATTGCTGATATCTGGCCCCATTATGATCGAATGCAAAAGAGATACTTAAAATAAAATTAGAAAAGCAAAAGATTACAACTTGCAACAGCAGCATTTTTGTTTATGCCAGTGTGCATTAAAAAGATGCTAAACCCTAAGCCATATTATCTTTCATTTTTCTGACATTTAACCACTACAGTTCTCTTGTAAAGACAGAAACATCTGTGTACTTAATATGTACATAGTGTGTGAGCATGATACTGTAGTGATGGCTACCACCTCTGAAGTTGCACCTGTGCTCAGTGTCAAGGTGGCAAGGCTAAGTAGATTAGTGGAGGCTACAGGCAAAGCTATACTGGTGAAGATATAATCCTTAGGCAAGTCTGTCTAAAGATATCAAAAGCCAAAACATGAGGAAGCCAACCTTGGAAATCAAGCTTCGAAGCTATGAATTCATGAGACAAAGTCAATGTTCAAAATCACGAGGGAAAAATAACCACTCCATTCTTTTACACTTGCTTCAAAAAAATAAAAGATAACGATATCTTTGTACCAGTGTACAAATATTTAATTCGTTTCTTATATGCTTCTGAAAATTTGAAATTAGTAAATCTAACATGAAAACCAAATCATAAATAGCAGTTCCACAAATCACATACTTTATAAGGAATTTTTTTACCTAGGTATCTCAAAATTTCAAATTTATATGGAAAGGTCTGTCTGTAAGAGAGAGAGAAAATTTTGTGGGGGGAGCATTTTTTTAAAATTGTTCCTGCGAATAGCCCCACATATATCTGAAGTTAAATTTTAAAAATAAATCTTGATAACTATTAAACTTCAAACATTAAGTGATGACACCATTACAGATTTGATTCAAACTAAAGCTGATTTACCAACCTTCAGCAGAAGTTTCTGCACCACTCCTATAGGGCCCATTCTGCATGCTGGCCTGTTTCCCCATATACAAACAAAAGACAAAACAGCAAATACTGCCAGGTAGGCAAAATACAGGAACAAAAACTCCATCATATACACATGTATTGTCCTACAAAATAAATTATTTATATTTTTAATTAATCTGTTGATACATAGCAATAACACATCTACATAGATTACCATTAGTTGTTTTTTCTAAAATGTTGTTTTTGAATAACATTAATAAAATTCCAACTATCAACATGCCTACATGTAAACAATTAAGTAACATCTTTAAAACAATTTTTCTATCTGTTTATATACAAGTTTAATTTTCAATATTTTATAGTCCCAAGTATGGCAATGTTTTTATAAATAAATGATACAATTTGTAATCTGAACTGATTAAATGACCATTGAACTTAAAAGATTTCAACTCATCCGCAAGCCTATAAAAAGCTACTTTCAACAGTCTCCAGTTACAGAAAAATATTAAATTTGTTAGCCATGTTGGCCTGATTAACTACGTGGATAATGCTGCTAGACACTACAATGTACACTTGACACTGGACAGTAAAAAATTTAGTTTGACAGAATTGAACATTAGGCTTTTTTAGCATATTTAATCAAGGTTTAATATTTACGCACAGAAATCTTTAAAAATACGCACTCTCCTCATCTTAAACACAATTCCCCAGTTTTAACATATATTACTCCTATCTAATTAGGACTCTTTGTTTCACTGCCCAAAATTTACTAATCACCAAATGCATGTCAGTATTCTCATAGCGATGCTTTGGAAATGGTTATTTTGTTTTGTGAAATGCAACAGTACTAACCTTATACAGAATAAAGTACAACTATAATGAACAGTGTTGTTTTCTTCACAGAAGAGCTATGCTGTCACCCATACATGTTTAAAAAGTATCAGAAGTATATTTACTGAAATTATCTTCAAATTAATTATAAGGGAAGCTATTAGAAGCAATTATTTTTTAAATGTTACAGAGTAAAATTGTTGTTAAGACTTCATTTCTTCTTTAAAATGGGTATCAAATGGTAAAAGTTGGCTCATCTGTTTGATGAGAAAATGGGTCCAAATTTAAAAGCATAATTGACAGTATGTGCCAAAGCTTACAAATTAGATACGAGCTTGGTGTGCAATATTTAATAATTAGGATCTGTATTAAATAATTCTTTTTTTAAATAACATTTTCTTCGTTACTATCCTTGTAGAACCTTCCCAGTCGGTATTTCAGTTGTTGCTCCTTTTTGAGGATATGAAGTAAAGCATTTCCAGACCGCAAAACACATTGTGGCTTCCAGGAAGAGAGACGCAATCAAGCCGTCTGGGGACCGTGTAACCCTTTTCGTCTTATGAGCTTCACCGTCTTTTTTTTTTGTTTAATTATCACCTGGTTCCAAAGCTCTACTTCATTGCACCCGCATTCAAAACAAAAACAAGGGAAACAGAAGCCAAAATCAGGAAACTGTGCAAGTGTGAAACCTATACCAGGGGAGATAACTCTCATGGTGGGAGGACAGGCAATAATTTGAAAGATCCCCACCCGAGCATCCCGGAAAAAAAGGGGGGAGTTCGAGTAAGCAAATCCAAATGATTATGAACAGGGGACCCTAACCATAGCCACCGGGATTCAGAACCCAAAAATGTAGAGTTAAAAGAAACAACGGAACCAGAAAAACAAAGGCCAAATCAAATCACGCAGGGAGGAGGGGAGGGGAAAGCTATTGTTATTCAGCGAAAGTTTGCCAACGGAAGCATCAGTCGTCCTCGAAGATCATCATCATCATCATCCGGTTGCCACGAGCTGCACAAGGAATCCAGTCAATCCAGTCCAGTTCAGTCACTCCAGTCCGTACGCAGCCATAGCGGTCGAGTGTCCGGGGCCCCCGCAGGAAGTAGATTCCCTGTCGCGCATGCGCACGCAGCTGTCTCGCGGAAAGCGTAAGGAGGCCCTCCGTAGCTGGTTCGGCTGCTGCTGCTGCTGCTGCTGGAGAGATGTTCGGTGTAGGTTTGACTCCGCCAGAATACAACCATAAGGTCCACGGTCCTTACAACCCTGGGACTTACTACGGCAAGCGTAAGTCACTCATTATATATGTTTTTGTGTTGGATAATAGCGAAGGTTAGAAACAAATATGACCTTCACCTCTTGAGTTGGTGCTCTCTCTCTCTCTCTCTCTTCGTCTTAAAGGTAAACTTTAAAATAAAGTAATTCATTTTCTTTTTGTTAATCAGCTTCACTGGAATTAAAAACACAATGAACAATTTTAAAGTTGCTTTGAAAACAAATGACATACTAAGTGTTTAACAGACTAAATCTTCTCATTCTTGGTGAACCTCTGCCCTGACTTTCAAGGTCTGAGGACATCTCTCACAGGAGAGGGAGATATCGAGTGTCTGCCTTGGTGACCGAGCTAGCTGCCTGGGTACTGTTGGGATCTTTTGAGCTGTGGTCAAGGTGCAGGCCAGTCAAGAATTAGCTGTGGTATCTCCTCCGCATGAACCAGAAAACTCTTAACAAATGTGTCAATTTCTGACTGGAGGAAGTTGGTGGGGGACGGGTTGACTCTTGTAGACGGACTGTTACAGATTAGTCAGTTAAATACAACTGAAAATGTTGTTTACTCCCTTTCTCATCCTGTTCACTTTATTTAGTGTCTCTTTCTGCTGGAATGGTTTCTTGAGTTTTCTCTGCCACACAGGAATGCCACTCCAACATTTCTCCGATGGTCTACTGGTGCACATCTTGTGAGGCAAGGTTATCCAAGCCAACACTGAAGCCTAAGTGGCATAGCAGAGCGTGTGAAATATGTGCTAGTTTCTCGATTACTGGTGCAGAAGAAAAATTGGGTGTTTACACTCTGATGCACTAAAACCATTTATACATAATAACCCCAAGTTAATTCATTGTGATTTGCCTTATGAGAGAGTTTGTACAAGACACAAAGCTAGTACAGAATATTTTTTCTTTGTTTTTTTCCATTCTTTCAGCGGATCCCATTGCAGAAGTTAAAATTGGGGACATTGGAAAATGGCTAAGCCGTAGAAATTTCACACCCCAGGCAATTGCAGCTGCTATCAGTCGAGGTAAGTAGAGAGAAAAAATTAAGTATATTAAAAAGGGTTATTTCAAGTCTTTTCCCAGTAGAAAACTCAGTAAAATGGTTTAGTTTTTCTATACTAATGATTTTGTCATTTTAATTACAAATTTCTTAAAGGTAGACATATCTCCTAAAGGTGTCCTGTAGCCGTAGTTCACCAAAAGAGAGAGAACAGATCATTTATTTGATAGCGTCGTTGTTTTTACGTTAAAATGTGCAAAGGCTTTCTTAAATAAAACTGACATAACACCAATTAATAGGATTTGTTGCTGCTGCTTAGATAATACAAGCAAACTGGTTGGTACTTCACATAAGTACTCCTGTCAACCAGTATGATCAGTAGCAAATAAGCTTGGGTAAAATAGAATTGTTTGGAACAAAACTTGAATCTTCCAAAAGCAAATTTGGCTGCAATTTAATTTTTTACATACGTTTATTGTCAAAACATTAATAACTTTTTTTAATCTAAATTTTTAAATGCATCCAAGATTTTCAACATTTCATAAGTCAAGTTTTTAATGGAAAATTTAATCTTAATGAAATACTATTACTACAGAAAAATTTATTTAGTCCCCTTTGTTTACAACATGCATTCTTTAGTGAAACACTTCCTATAGGATGAGTCATCATCTTAGATTGCCATGCCCTTAGGATGTCTGTTTTTTTCTATTTGAACCAATACTATGCAAGTGCTCATCAAGTCTGTCCTTATACTCCGTTCTTTGTCTGCTTCTTGCTCATTTTCTCTCTTGCTTTCCTGTTGTGTTGCTGCTCTTCATACCTTTTCCTCCTTCATTACACGTCTAAAGGATTGTAGCTGTTGCCTGAATGTTTTAATGAGTATTGTGGCATTGGATCTTTGCAGCAGCAGCATCATCACTGCCGCCGCCCCTTTTTCATGTTCACTATTCAAGATATTTTCAACATTCTTTGCCGAAACCACATTTCAGATTCCTCCAGTCATTTTCTTTCTTTTACCCCATATTTCAAGTTGTGCTATCATAAGGGCTTTAAAAACCATTATAGGGATGTGAATGGGGTGCACTGCTTAGCTTATTTCCATCAGAGATAAGAGCTAACCATTTTCCTGGCAAGACATTCAAATTGGGAGGGGAAAAAAAAATTTTTTTTTTTTTTTTTTTAATTGACAGTGATTTAGTATCCTATTTTAGAAGTTTATCTTCCGTTATGAGATAGTAAACTGATATAATTTTGTGTTGCACTACTAGGTCATTGGAGATGGGCTCAGAAATATCTGCTGGCTAGGAAAACTTCTGTTGCACCTCTGGCTCAGGCTATAGTGGCTTTGTCCACTTTCTATTACTTTCTGCAGTACCGTTCACACAGTAAGTACAGCCAACTCAATTTTCCTCACTGGTCTAATAATCGTACAAAGACGAAAGTAGTTCATTTGTTTATCTATTGTTACTTCTACAGACTTTTCTTCGTGGGTGTGTGGTAACTTTATTTTTTAAAATTGGTCTGTAGGGTTGTCATTCCAAAGTAAAGTAAATTTTAGAAATGCTTGATATTTCTGAAAATCATTCCTGTTCATATACTCCAATGGACAGGAGGAATAAGAAATAATGTGTTGGGGTGATAATCAAAATTAAATAATTGCTTTGTAAGTTCTCATATTTTTAATTGGTTGTGAAATAGTTGTTAAAAAATGCAAAATGGAGTGTGCTCACCTTCCCTTAATAGCAATGAATTTTAACTGCAGTTCCCTAAACTCCATATTCAGATTTAGTAAAATAACAAAACAGAAAATACTACTGCTCTCTGATTAGTACAGCTAAGCATTCTGCTTCTCACAGGCTTGCTCACTATCCAGTAACAACCCTTGTAATCGGAAACTATATTACCTTAAACCATCTTTTGGTTTAAACTCAAGACCAGTCATACCGAGCATAGCCCTTATTCCTACAGATGCATGATTAAAATAGAGATTTTTTTCAAATTTTGTTTTAATTGCAGCCAACCATCGTCATGCCAAGTACCACTGGTGATAAAAGTAGACTGTAGCTGACTACCTAGACTTCAGTTTGCTGTTTTGATTTGTAGTAGGACAAATGTGGTGAATCTAAAGATGTATTTTGAAGTGATTTACACAATAAAATAGACTAAGTAAGTTACTAAGTCTGTTCTTTTCTACTGGGTGGCAGGTCAGAAGGGTGCATGGCATGCCTACTGATGGCTGCATTTCAGTTTCCAATGGATCTAGAGTATTGGATGGTTTCTCTCAATTTTCTGTACCTGCTGCTTCTAATCAAGAGTTATAGCATATTTTCATTAGGGTGGTTTTAGCCTTTTGGTGCCTATATTTCATGCTGGAAAATTTCAATTATCCACCAAAAAATGAAATTAGGAATTCATTTGAAGTTGGAGTGCTTTCAAAGATTGCAATAGAGGGAAATATTTTTGAAGCTGTGGGTAATCTGCTTCCAGTATCAAATAGCTATATCCACTTTTGGCATTGTAATGTCTAAACAGCACACTGGCCTGGAGTGATGGTGAAAACGTTTTAGTAGCACTGCATATCAAATTGCTTAGACAATTCATGCCAGTTGAGAATTGATAATGAAAATATCTAATTCAGTAGATATTAGTGTCAATGAGTGCATAATGCCTTCCAGTTTACTTTTCATATCAATTTTTTTTTTTGTTTACTTCTAACCGATCTTTTATTTTAACTAGGTACATTTAGTCAGGAGTTAGATTCATTAAGTAGCAGAAAAAGTGCATTTTAGAATTGAATAAGTAAAGGTGGTTTTTTTTTTCAAAGTACGCCCAAATATTTGCAAGGAACAAGAATTTATCCCGATAGTAAATGTTTCTGAGTTTGTCTAAGCTTGAAACCTACTGTGTCAGGATCAGTGGCCACTAACCAAATATTTGGTGTATTAGTAAAAAAATGTTTGGTACCAAACTGGCTGGCTGGTTTTTATTTTGGTGCAGACACAAAATGCTGAAATGTCCCTAACATTTCAGCTCTCTAAATAAAATGTGGATCGAATTGTTTGTTCTGCTGCAGGTTTGTTTTTAACTGACTGTAAAGACTAGTGTAATTAAACAGTCTAGCCGCCGGCACCTTTAATACATTAAAAGCACACTAGTCTTGCGACAGATAGATGATAGACAATCCCCGGATCTTTTCCATATTGTTTAACTGCTGTAATAACATTTTCAGTTAATATTTATTTGAATTCTAAATGTTGGGAAAGTCTTGGTATTAGAAAAGCAAGTCTTAATACAACTTATGCTGATGTAAAAGTGCACCTAACAGCTACGTTCAGCACAACAAAAAAAAATATCACGCTTTGTGTACCTTGTAGTCAATGTAATAGTAATAAATATCCATGCAGCCAAATTATACAATCTAAATTGAACAAGTTAATTTTTTTATTTTACAAATCCCAATCATTACTGGTTTTGAATCAACATATATTCTATTTCAGGTAAAAGAGTAAATAAAAACATAAGAATGACAACATCTGACAAATGACATTTATTCAAACTAAAACCTCATATTTTGTTGGGGCTTTTTTCAGTAAAACTTAGTTGTACATTAGACAATTTGCAAATATATGCATCATTCAATATGAATGGTGTTTTGAGTCTAAGAAAAAAGCAATAACTTTTTTTCTTAACATACAACTATTTAGCAGATTTCTTGGGAGCAGTTAACTTAAAAGATGGAGAGACTTGTTTGCCAGAATATGCTAAACAGCACTCCAACAACAGATATAGGTGATTAATTCCTTACAATTGGGTCCTAGTAATCAAATTACACATCGTATGCTTGAGAAATGCATATCTAAGCAATATTAGGCAAAATTACATTAGTAACATATACCAGCTCAAAACGTAACCTAAATTCCCTATATTCGAAACCTAAGTGGTGCCTATGAAGCATCTTTGTAAAATGCTTAATGTTACTTCAATAAAAAAAAAAAAAGTCAATCTTATTTTATCAGTTCAGCAAATCTAAAGAAACATGCCAGAGTATTTCTTCATGTGGTGAATCTGTAATTACATTGCATTTGGGAACTGACTCGAAATTTAGACCAATTTAGATATATTGGCACAGATTGTAGCCCTGACTTCAGGTTCCAAGATTACAAAAAATTATCCTGAAATATTGTGATTTTGCAGTTTATGTTTATGGATTCTAGAAACTAGATAAGTCAAGTTTTCTAATTATAGACAAAAAAAAAAAGAAGGGGACTTTAGAAATAGCAACAAACCAGATCAAATTTTTAAAAGGATATGCATCTAAACTAATGATGATGTGAAGCAGGAAAAAAATTATGAAAATATTAAATTTCTTAGACTGGAAATTTTTTCCTTATTAAAGTTTTGGTGAAACAAATGAAATTATTTTTGGTTTCTCTGATAAATATAAAAATATCAAACAAAACAAAGTTTACAGCTTGTTTGAATCTGGTAAAATGTTCATATTCTAAATGACTGCAATGTTATCTTGTGTGTACTTCAGTTTCCTGCTGCCGTATTCATTTATTCTTCTGTAGCAGATTTCAGTGATCTATCTACACCTGATAATGGTTTATCCTTCACATTCAATGCAGGAGGATGATCAACCATATTATTTTTTTGTAAACTTTTGTGGGTCTTAAAATCAATGTTATTACCAAATAAATTGTCCTGAATGTCTTTTTTGGCACCTCTCTCAGAATCTTGCTTACTGTCACCGATGCTGAGCACCACAGACCTTTTTCCTAATTTATCATCTAGCTCCATAATATCCAATAGTTTACTTGATTTGCTAATAGAAATTTCTGATAAAGTTTTAGCTTTTAGTTGTCGCTGAAGGTGTTGCTGTCTTCTCTTGTTCTCATCTTCCTTGTTCAAATCTGTCTTCTCTCTCAAAAGCGCTTTGCCAACTTGCTGGTGAACATCCTGTACTTGATCAGCATTATTCTGGGGCAAATGTCCAGCCCGTTGCTGCTCCTGCTGCGCTGCTTGCACTTGCTGCTGTTGCTGGGGTGCCTGACCGGCCTCTTGCTGGGGAATCTGTTGCTGCTGGGGTGGCTGACCGACCTCTCGCTGGGGAATCTGTTGCTGCTGGGGTGGCTGACCGACCTCTCGCTGGGGAACCTGTTGCTGCTGGGGTGGCTGACCGACCTCTCGCTGGGGAACCTGTTGCTGCTGGGGTGGCTGACCGACCTCTTGCTGGGGAACCTGTTGCTGCTGGGGTGGCTGACCGACCTCTTGCTGGGGAACCTGTTGCTGCTGGGGTGGCTGACCGACCTCTCGCTGGGGAACCTCTTGCTGCTGGGGTGGCTGACCGACCTCTCGCTGGGGAACCCCTTGCTGCTGGGGTGGCTGACCGACCTCTCGCTGGGGAACCTCTTGCTGCTGGGGTGGCTGACCGACCTCTCGCTGCTGGGGTGGCTGACCGACCTCTCGCTGGGGAACCTCTTGCTGCTGGGGTGGCTGACCGACCTCTCGCTGGGGAACCTCTTGCTGCTGGGGTGGCTGACCGGCCTGTTGCTGCTGGGGTGGCTGACCGGCCTGTTGCTGCTGGGGTGCCTGGCCGGCCTGTTGCTGCTGGGGTGCCTGGCCGGCCTGTTGCTGCTGGGGTGCCTGGCCGGCCTGTTGTTGCTGGGGTACTTTAGCTTGTTGTGCCTGAACACTACGTATTTTTTTTAGTTTGTCGTCAGCATTCTTTAACTAAAAAAATGAAAAGTATGAATAGTTGCATAAATTTAAAAATTTCTAAACTACAAAGTGTAATCTACCAATACACCTCTTCAAAACAATTCATTACAGATTTCTTCATCTGTTAATAAATCTAAACCCTAAATGTATATCAAGTGTTTTTTAAAAACCATGCAAATTGAAAAAGAAAAAAAAAAAACTTTACCATAATTTTTTCCAAGTTGTATACAAATTTGTACTGGTCCAAAACAATTATTAATCTAAATGGTCAAGATTAGAACAATCAATCAGTGAGATGCGACTCCATATCTGGACTACTGGGTTCAGCAGTAAACATGTCTTTAATTACTTGGTATAGTCTCTTAATAGTTTAATAGTTTATGCCCATCCAGAACTAACCTGAGACTTCTCACTGTGAGCTTCTTTCCTGTGTTCTTTGAGTTCCTTCAGCAACTCTCTCTGTTCCTCTAAGATCTTCTTCTGTTCTTCATGCTGTTCTTCCAGTTTCTGGAACAAATCAGCCTGCTTCTTTTCATCCTTCACCACCTTTTTTGCATCATCCTTTGTTTTAGCTTTGATCGCGCTTATCTTATCATCTCTTGAATCCAGCTTCATCTGAAGCTTATTTTCTCGCTCCTGCATCTGAAGAGAAGCATAAAAGCAATGTTTGCTTATACTTCATTGTTGGCAGACCTGTCTTAGGAAACGAGGAGATGGTAGGCGAATGGGGCATCTGCCCTAATGGCCAGATAGGTTACCAGTCTGATCAGATAAGCCAAAAATTCTTGTATCTTTTTATTGACATTATCATTGTCTATATTTAGCCTTGTTTTGATTCATGTAGATTTTTTTTTTTTTTTGGTTATTTCAATACACATCTCTCACAACCAATATTTCCAAGACATCTACCCATAATCCTAGTACTGGATATACATAAATAGTACAGATTATCTATTTCTGCTGCATGAATTGATTTATCTTTGCTATGGAGGTAGTGCCACTCTCTGCTGCTATCAATAACACCAACTAAAATGACAGCCTCAATTATTAAACTACAGCTAGTTCATGCAATTAAAAACTTTACCTATTATCAAAGTGAAAACAAACATGGAGACAATTATTTAGAAAAGAATCGTAAGAAATGAATTGGTCATGCCAAACAACAGTGAATGTAAGATTTAATACACACATCTAACAGACTTTGACATCTAACAGACTTTGATTTAAACTGCTGCTAAATCAAAATATCCATCCTTTGTGCCTCAGAGCACTGAGATATTAAATAGCCTGAAGGTTTCCATAACCTCTAACATAATTTCACTTTCACTGGATGACAAATGGGCCAATAAGATGATGCCACAATCAAGATGACAAAAAGAAAGCATATTGATCTTGAAACATGATCTACTATTGGTACTTTGAGAAAGGTAGGCATGACAAAGAGAGAGATTACTAGGAAACTTAGAATTTCCAACAAAGGCATTCACTTCACTGCAAAGACACCTGATGGCTAGAAGCATTATAGATAGAAAATGCACAGATAGAACAGAGTAACTTCTAAAAGAGAAATATTGTGGACTCTAAAACCACCTCACATTCTGTCCAAATTGAGATTGATTTTTAGTCCTGGCAAAAAACATTAACATTTAAACTTTGAGTAATCCAACCTCTTCAAATTCCAATGCACAATGTTGGTCCCAAATGTTATTTTATGTAGAAAATTTCAGTAAACTAACAATGTCTTAGTCATCTTGTAATATCTGATTGATAGCTGATTCGAAGCAGGTGAATAGCTGTAGAATTATGGAATGCTAATTACTACACACCTAATTTGAAAACAATGAGTGCATACAAGTCATCTTTAGACAACGGTGCTTTATGTGGTCCTAGGATTAAGGACAATTATAGACAGTTTTGTTGATATATAAGCACTATATCTGAGGTCGGAAAGGAGCCATTTCCTCATGGGTTGGGCGTCTGGCTGTGCCGTTATAGTCGTACAGCCATAGTTCTTGGTCTTAGCACACTTTCTCATTGTTTTCATTAATTATTGTGTCAACGCATCAAATTGACCTTTAAAATGTGCTGGGAGAGAACTAACAACAGTGAAAAGCAAGTTGCTGCAAAACTGATCAGCTGACCCAGCCTAGTCAATAAAAAAACAAGAACAATATACTTATTTACCTTTTGCCTTTGATGTGAAAGAAGAAACATTCAAACAGCAATTAAATTTGCTTTGTTTTCTTTCTGTATTGCATAAAGTACAACTGGAGAATTAGAGGAATAACCCTTTCAAAATATTTAAAACAGTAGATTTAAGAGAGACTTCAGTTTTAATTTTTCACTTTATATATGATATCAGGGTGAGCAGATGCAACCTTTTTTACTTTTACTATTATAATCATTATATATCCTCTTGGATTATCCTAAAATGTTTAAATGCAATTGTCACTATTCTCTTAGGTTTTCCACTTGGCAACCATAACTAATCAGCAACTATTTTTGATAACAATTTAATCTTTGAAGTGAAAGCAAGAAATTAAATAGCAGAGGAGGGTAGGTAGATCACTACTGCATGATATGCATCATCTCTGAAACTTTATGTAGTCTTTCTTCATTTTAATTCATAGAGAGAGAGAATCACAGAATGAAAACTAGGGCCAGATTGACAAGGGCAGCATAGCCAGGATGGTCATGAAAGATATCATTTGATAAAACTGTCATTGCTGAATATTACCATCAATATCAAACTTAAGCATACAGTAAAACTGACATAATGAATGGCAATCATAACCAATAAACAGTAATGGGCAACTTGCATGCCATGTCTGAAGATGTATACATTTAACAATCTGGAAGTATTCTTGACAAAGCTATACAACAAACTTTCCAACAAAAATGAGACTTCCCATTTTGTTTTACCTTTTTGGTGGCATTTGTTATCTTCACTATATTTCATGTCATTTCTTTTTTAAATGAAATAAGGGCCGTTGGTTTACTGTGTATAAGTTATTGTTAAATATGGACTATTTTTTAAAAAATAGTATAACCAATTTATTTATAGTGTATATAAAATTTAATAAATGTACACGTCTAATAAATTTAAACCTTTGTTTCATCAAAATAACCTGAAAAGGCTTTGCAAAGTTTGTGGAGTCTACCAGGTAACTTTGCCAGATATTTGACTGTTACTGGCTTCCATGCTTTCTGGAAGTATTCCTGTAAATATGTTGTACTATGTGGCACCATTTTCTTGTTGTTTCTGTTGAGTTCATCCCATAAGAGTTCAATGGGTGATAAATCAGGTGACTGGTAGCCAAACCATGTTCTAAAAGATTCTGCCTTTCTTTGTTTTCCATGTATTTTCTGCATAATTTGGAAGTGAGCTTAGTGTCATCATCTTATTGCAAAATTAACCTGTTGCCTATTAGTTGACTGCCAGAAAGAAGTGTCTCTCTTTGCAGAATGCTGTGGTAATGGTCTTTGGTTAATGTTCCATTAATTGTACAAATATTACATACTGCATGAGCTTCAAATTCCCCCCACAAAAAAACCCATTATGCTGCCTTTTCCATGTATAACTGAACTGTAGGAGCAACACTGTTCTGACAAGTGTTCTCCAACTTGTCTACACACAAACAACTTTGACTCTTCAGTTCATAACACTTTATTCCAGTCTTCCATAGGAAAAATTGTGTAAACATTGGACTATTGAAAACTTTTCACTCCAGCTTTTCTCCAGCTGAGCTATAATCTCTGCTGCTCTAAGTCTTCTCAACAGTGTAATATACAGTGGACACTGTCCAAACACTTAAGAGGTGAAAGGGGTTATTTTTCCTTCCATTATCAAGGTATTAAAAAAAAGAAACAAACAAAACAAAAAACAATTGATGTACATACCAATACTTCATCAGGTGGTTTAGGAATAGGTGGCTCATGTCTGTGAGAATCTTTGTTCTGGTCTAGAAAATTAAGAACAATGCATTCAGATCTTTTTTAACACCAGTAGCAGTGCAGTGATAAACTAATGCTACACAATGTAAGAGATGTGGGCTATTTAAGAACTCAATGAAATTTACAAACCCCAAGTAACAAGGTGAAAACAGCATTAGCATGGAATCTTTTTCAAAATCAAACCATTGCCAATGTAGAAAGCAGAACAGTTAAGTCAGTCATCTATCCCTTTAGACCAGACTTTCTTTATTCGGTACAAAGGTTTACTTACATTATTAGTCATGCATGTAATTTTCTGAGATTATAGTTGCCTTGTTTGGCCAGGTAAGATGATAGATTTTTTAGAATAGAATGCACAGAGTTAAATTTTTTTTATATCCTAAAGGTGTCTCATACCACCCAAAATCATAAGATCATGCTTTTTTTTAGTAGTTAAGAATCCCAGAGAAATGCTGCATTACTAAACCAGATCATGAAAGCAGAAACTACAAATATTTTTTTAAAAATTGGTCTTACACAAGTTTTGACAACTTCCAGCTCTAACTTTCCTGATCTAGGTATCTGAACTCACTTCACCTACACAAATGGTGGCGGATTTTTAAAAAAAAAGTACGACTTTTAACAAGTTTGATTTAAATAAAGTCAACTGAAAATTTAACTAGCATCTCAACAAATATCATAATTTTAACTTAATTTGGATATCTTTAACTTGTGAATGAATTTATACCATACTTCAGACTCATACACCATTAGGTTAATACTAATTAAAAATAGAACAGAGTGATGTGAGAGACACTAAAATAAAATAATATAAATACATTTTTAAAATTCTTACCAAATGAACAAGTCTAAAAAATCTGTTTAATCCTGTATTACTGGAGAATACATTCTATACATTGGCACTAAAGCAAAGCTACTAAAAACCTGCTATCAAAAGCCCTGGATTATTGGAGCAGACTTTGAAAAACACCTAAGCAAAGGCGGAGTTGCCCATGCAAGCACACAAATACATCATTAACCCTTAAACTTTGGCAGTTGTAATTCCTGACACCCACCAAATGTGCAAAAAAACAAAAGGTTAACCAAGGTAATGAGAAAATTTAGAAATTAAATGAAGCCCTGAATAAAATCTGAAATCCAATTGTACAAAAAATGCATCAGGAAAAAGAATTTAAAATACCTCTATCTTTGGAATTCTTTTCAAGTGGTACATCGAGAGGCTGTTTCTCCATGGCTCGCAATGAATGGTGGTGAGTCTTGTCTTGAGAGTTTAGTGTGGTAAAGGTGCTTAATAGCAAGATACTGATTCCTATGACTAGCACCAGCTGAAGCACAAGAAAAGAAACCACTAAAGACAAATCTAGATGGCACAAAATAGTTTCCTATTCATGAAATGAGAGAAAAAGATGGCAAACGTTTAACTGTTCAGTACAGGTGATTCCAGCTGAGGATAAGACCAGGTGATGTTAACACAGCTTGTCTGATCAGTCACTGTTCACACAAGAAATAAAAACTATGCACCTCTGCCTGTTAGATTCCAATGAACTGGCATGGCATGTGCAGTGAACCAACAGTCTGTAGCAATAATGAAGTAAAATAAATAAATCTATCTATCTTGTTATCCAAAGAGAAAGACTTAGCAACCGAAGAAACAAAATTTGCATCTGGTGAAATGGAAACAAATTCTCTTTTCTATCCTCAGTTAAATGTTGTAACCCTTTGGAAGGTTATGTAGACCATCACAAATTGATAAGGTACATATTAGTTATCTTATCCAAACAAAATATGTATAGTTTTCAAAATTTTTTTTTTTTTTAAGTACTCAAACAAGAAATTATACTTGTACATGTACCTATATCCCTAATTTCTCATTAGATTATTGATATATACAAATAAGGTTGGATTTTCAGTGTAAAACCAAAACCAACCACATGTTTAGGTGATGATCAGGTGGTCCAAGAACAGCACAACCTATCTTAGAGGGACAGCAAGCCTAATGTAAAATTAATAGTACATGAACAAGCTTTCTGCATAGATACTGTTTGTCTGTCTGTACAGATACCAGCTGGCCAAGTTCAGCAGCACAGCCCCCTCCCATCACTGTAGACCATATATACACTATCAGAATATAGTTAATTGATGAAGAGACAACTTGGTAATGTCTGATCTTTCAAAGCTGTTTTCCATGCACACACAGAGCTTGAAATTTTAAATGAACTATCAATATATATGTTCATACTATTAAATTAAAATATCCAACAACATCTCCCACTAGTCAATTATTTCAAGTGAAAAAAGATAAAAGCAGGCATTGTTTTAAGTAAATTATTGTGTACCAGAAAGTAGCTAGAACTTAGTTCTCAAAAAATCCTAGAAGGCTGGTGGATTTATTTGTTTTTTTTTCCTAATTTCTTTTTTCTTTAAAATACTTTCTGAAAGTGGACTTCTTAACTGTTTAATATGGGGAAAATAGCAGTCTTGTGTTAAACAAATCTAGTAACAAAGGTGAAAATAAATCTAAAATGTTTGAGAAAATTTTTGTTTTAAGATAGACAATGGAAATGTCAAACATTTATAAATCTTTGTTTATTTGACATGTTTGTAAGGTGTAGCATCATCCAAGTATGAAGACTTAATGAAATTAAAATTGTCCGTAGATGCACCTGACCATTTTTAGATTTAAAATGTTTAACGTACAGACAAATTAATCTACAACATACCTGTGCCAATCTTTTCCCTTCTGATGTAGCCGACATGACTTTTAAGAAAAAAAGAGCTGGCATAATGTAACAGATCAGAGTTCCCATTGTGGCTCCATTCAGACCAAGAATAAACTCAACTGAAGAAATATAAAAATAGACTTCAATCAAAACAAGTGCATCTAACATCTAATGTATTAGCTATTACATTTAAAAAAAAAATAAAAAGAAATTTTTTTTTTTTAAAGATATTTAAACTTGTGGCTAAATATCCAATATTTAACTAGGGTCATTAAGAAAATACAGAAAAATTCTTGCAAACAATTTTAAAATCCTGGTCATGCTAGCATTAAAAACAGTCTTCAAAATGTATCATCATCCCATTAAAGCTTTGTATACCACTTTATGAAGTAAAATATTGGAAAAGCAGTTAAAAATAAAGAGGCAGGAAATTCACAGTTTGGTTAATTTCAAAGCAAATCAAAATGTTTATTTCTCTTTCCACAGACAAAGTGAACAAAGCATACTTAAATAGTACATCTGATCCTAAGCACATAATATAGAATTTATGAGAAAGTGTGGTGTACATTATCAAAATTTCATTTAAAGCAACAACATTATCACCATAAGCACAATGGCCTCAAAAAAATGAAACCTCTGCATATAATTTCCAGTACAGCCTTGAAGCCAACTGTGAAGATAAGGTTTGTAGGCCTCAGATAATTCCTTCAGATCAGATCCAAAATATAGTGGGTGTAGTCTGAATGTCGAAGCTATAGTACATATGTGATGGTTATGGTAGATTAACATCACTGTTAATCCTGGTGCATCTAAACCTTAAAGGATCATGAAGAAACCCAATATTTCATCAGACCACAAGAGAGAGACAGACAGACAGAGGCTACTCCATACTTGGCAATGACAGCAGAAACTTACCATTGGGAACTGAGATACCAATGACCATGGACACAATTATAATGCCTAATGTGATAAGCCGAAAATGAAACTCTGGAATTTGGATATCCTGTTCAAAACTATCACCTGATTTCGGTTTCTGAAAACAAAATAAAATTTTGTAAGTATTGAGGCTATCTAATTATAACGATTGAAAAAATAAAAAAAGCAAAGAGTTACTAAACAAATATTTATAATCAAGTTAAACATTTTAAAATTCCAATCAGTTTTAATTATTAAATAAATTCTCCTCTTTTTTCTGCTTAAAATGTTACAAAATTTTGACCAATCAAAAAGGTTGAAATCTTTGATAAATCTGGCTAATCAAAAGATGCTTTCTCCTTCATGTTTTCCTCTCTAATATCTCATTTAAACTCAAATTTTAAAAAGTTTTCATAAGATATTTTTTAAAAATACTTTAAATTGTGAAATTGCAAAGCTTTTGAAAGCTGTGTGTAATACGTCTTGTGCAATATTTGACAGCAACATCTTAAATAATAAATGCATCTCTATTTTTCAATAAAATATGCATTAATGAATCAACACTTAGATGATTATTTTTCAACTATTTTACTCTCAACTTACTTTTGGACACAACATGGTGTAAAGACTGGCACGGCATGGAAAGATAATCAAAGGAAATGTCATTGCTACAGACATTACAAAGCACAGTTTCATCACATCAGAAAACATGGTTGGTTCCAAGTGCGTCATGATATCACCATTAATTTCTAGACTACTGAATACGATGTAGCCAAAAAATCCAACCTAAACAAACAAATCATTTAGTTAATGCATTATAATAGTGGTAAAAGTGACAATGAAATAAAATTGGGAGTTTAACAAACACCATGCTATTCACCTACCAAACACATTTACATGTTTGTATATCAGAAGCTAATGAGTGATAAAGGTCTGCAATAACCTATATTTATGCAAGAAATTTCACTATAACCTGAAAACATCATTGTTAGTGCTATATTTCTGCAAAGCACTAGTCTAATTAACAGAAATTCAGAATTTCATATCATAACAGCATTTAGAAGAAATTTCACATCTTTATTTATAGATCCAAATCAATCAGAAACTGAAAGCAACTGCAAGTACAAAACCTCCAATTTAGTTCTTTGGCATCAAAAAAACATCATTGTTGTTTCAAAATAACTGACAACCACAACAGTTTACATCATTGGATTTAGAGTGAATGACAAAACTAAGCTTAATTTTAAATTCTTAATGTAGATGCTGCATCACTTTGACTAAAAAACCTTGTTGCAGTCTCACAAAAAATTAGCTATATAGCTATTTAGAAATATATACATACACACAGGTGGCCCAAAAGTTAGTTTACCAAGTAACATATTATTTCAATTTTTGGATAATATTTTTGCTAAAGGTGTTGAGTTTTATTATGATTCTCAGTAAAGATAAAAACACATAACTAAAGACCAGAAAATTTTTGTCCTTAAACAATGGTGGATATCAGGAATGTGTGTTCAAGTAGGGATCACAGCTTTCCAAGAAAAAATTCCTGATGCAATAGCACCAAACAGACAAGCAATCCATGAGTATGCTGAGAAGTCTGATCAAAAAGGCTCCACATATGAAGCACCAAGAAGTGGTAGGCCCAGAATAGGAAGAAAGAAAAGCTTGTCTCAAGAGTTTCAGCAGAAGTCCACAAAACTCAATGACATGCATTAGGTGACCTTAACATCATGTGAGTCATGAAAGACCAAAAATTTTAACAGCCTGAATGTTACTGCAAGCCTTACATGAAGATGATCCAGATTGATAACAGGCCCATATCCAACTTTGTTGTACTGCATTCTGTGGATGGATGAATCCACCTTCAAAACAAACAACAGAGTCAACAGACATAGCTGTGTTTACTGGAGCAATACAAATGCCCACCTTGTCATGGAGCAGGAATTCAATATGCCATGTGTGAGTGAATCAGGAGAAATCTAGTCAAAAGATGCCACAGAGCTATTCTTCTTTTGAGATTACTGCTACATCGCAAAATCAAGTCTGCATATTGCAGGACACTATTGTCCTACAACTTTAAGAGCATTTATACTATGAAACAAAGATACAGCAGCAAGATGGAGTGCCACCACATTAATGGTCAAGTTATGAAAGATTTCTTAGATGAAACATTCTCATTGGACTGGGTGTCAAGGAACCAGTCCACCTTCCGGATTCTCCTGATGACCCAATGTGATTTCTCAATGAGTAAGGAAAATTCTGGAAAATCATGTCTATCCACGAAAACCACAATGTGAACCAAGTGAAGAATTAAATGAAGAGGAGCTAGCACGTCTTTCAATAACAAAGTTATGCAAAGCAATTTGTGATTCCATGGCTAGCCGTTGTCCAGTGTGAGTAAACAACAAAGGTAAACAATTTGAAAACTTATTGTAGCCTATTTCATACATTTCAGAAAATGTGCCTTGAAATTTTGATTAATGCATGTTGATGTTACTAATTTTAACCTAAGTAATTTTGAAGCAAATTAAAATAAATGTAAATAATAAGAATGTATCTTAGTGAACTATTAGACCTTAGACCACTCTCTCTTTCTCTGTCTGTCTGTCTGTCTTTTTCTGAACTAAGTGCATGATCAAACTTTTCTTTTTTTTTAAATGTTAGTTCATTAATACATTAAACTTAGAAATATGTATTTTTAAGAAACTTGAGGCAATGAATAAAGAAACTTATGTAGATTTAAGGCTCTGAAAGCAAGGAATAAGAAATGAGTTTCATGCCACTGATAAAATAAGAAAATGTTTCTCTGATGCAGTGCTACAGAAGCTGACATACTACTAGTGAAACTCAGCTGAGCTGACAAACAAAAAACATTAGAGATAACAATAACATGTCCTAACTACTGCAACTGTAGTAATATCTACAATAAAAACATAAAAAAAGATTGCATCCATGGTTAGTTTGGAATGATAGTAGCTTCATTAATTCCACCCTAATGAGCAGTAGTTCCTGCACAGTCCCAGAGCAGTGGTTCCAAACCCCCTTTTTTTTTTGGTGCCCCTATATTGACCGGCAACAGAACCTCCTCACCCACAGGCTTTTGATTCAATTTATATGCATAAGACTAGAAATGTACATATATACATATGTAATTATATCCATTTGATTATTTAATTTCATTTTTTAATCATTAAAATTTTTTTAAAAATCTGATGTAAATTTAGGTTCAAAAATTTTTTATTCAATGTCTTGGAACACAGAATGCACATTAAACCACTAATGCTGCTCATTCAATCACATACAAACAAAATACTCATTTGAACACAAAATTTTTTAAAAAAAGGCTAAATGAAACAAAAAAGACAATAGAAATTCTTCCAAATTCAGCAGCTACACTCCTTTTGTGGACTCCTCAAAACTTGCTGGCACAGTCTTTCATACCCACAAATGGAGTGTGGAAAAATCATCCTTGGAAATTCTTGGTAAAACCAGGCTCATGGAAAAATGTATCATAATTTTTTAAATTTGTATTTGTAGGCTGGGGTAAGAAGGGGAAAAAAATTTGTTAGTCAACAAAGTTCTCAGCCTTTTAGACACTTTTCCATATTAAACAATAGAAAATTTCTTTCAATGACTCTTTACGGCCCTACTGAGAAAGCCAAGTCCCTGATTCAAGTCGCAACCCAAGGTTGGGAACCACTGCCATGGAGTTTCTGGTGGAAACTGCTAGAAAATGTCAGTCTACAAGCACATCTGTCAGCATCTCCAGTTCTGAACATTACTCAGAGATGCACTTTTACCTGCCAACTGATGAAGCTTTACATGCTTTTGAGGACAAACTCCAATCAGCCATAAATAACATGCAGTTCTTTTCATTCAAAGCTAGTCTAATGTTTTTAACTCTCTCTCCCACTATAAGTTCTTTGAGCAGTGTACCATAGATTACCATTTACTTTCTTGATACAAACCCTGTGCGCAAGCACAAGAGAAGAGCAGAAAATAATTTTCTTACCAAAAGGTAGGCAACAGAACAAATATTGACAGCACTACTAACAATGGAGTTGATGACCTTGAACGAAGGTTCTGGAAGAACATTGTACATGATGAACAGCTGCCTAAAACAAATAAGACAAGAAAATATATAGAAACCACTCCCTGTTGAGGTTACAGCATATGTGAAGTGAAGCAAAGAAAAGTAATCGCATGAAGGCTAATATTATGCCTTAAAAGAGTTTTTGAAGTTTTCACATAATTAATCACAAATTTTTTTTTGTTGATATTTAAAAAATAAACAAAATTTCTGATTAACTAAAGATAAAAAATAAAAT
Organism: Nautilus pompilius; assembly: GCA_018389105.1. Classification (NCBI taxonomy): domain Eukaryota; kingdom Metazoa; phylum Mollusca; class Cephalopoda; order Nautilida; family Nautilidae; genus Nautilus; species Nautilus pompilius. The sequence continues at coordinate 2,467,756 of JACATO010000588.1, forward strand.
TTTCTAAAAAAAAAAAAAAAAAACCTATTATCTAACTTTTTGCAATGAAAGCTACCAAACAGTTAAAATTAAATTTGCAATCTAAATAATTCACATTAGCTTTTTTTTCTTCACGAGGAGGTAAGTACGAGAATAGGTAATAAGAATAAAAACAGCAGTAGAATTAAAAAAAGAAGTTTTTTTTATCACTCATATTGTAGAAATGTTATATGCTTTGCCAGGGAGCCAGTTAGAGCAGATAGCTAAGCAGTTTTCTTTTTTTTTTGTTGTTTGGGAAAAGAATCCCTTGTTTCAAATTATCCAGGTAGATAGATTAGTTTTCGTTTTCACAGATTGTCATTCTGACAATTCCACCCTGATCTCAAGCCCACCCCTGGCTTCCTGGCTGTACAGCACCAGGAAATCTTTTCAATAAACATTTTTTTTTGCTCCTTTTTGAAAAATTTAATAAAAAGTTGTTTTGTGAGCTTTAGAAATCCTCAAATTTTCTAGAAATATTAGGTCGTTACAAACATTGTGTTGGTTTTTATATTATGTTAATTTGGGGCTCACTTTTTGCTTGCTTGTGAAGGTATGTAGATAAGTTATATATCATTTTATAGTGTGTGCTTTGGCATACATTATGCAAAACCTATCTTTTTAAAAATCATCAAGTTGATATTTAATTCATGGTTCTAATTGAAGCATGGATAGAAACATTTTTCGTGCCATTTTGCTTCACAAGTTCAAACCAGGCCACAAAGTGAGCAAAGCAACTCGTAACATTGAGCAAGCATAAGGCAAGGACATGGCAAATGAGCACACAGTACAATGATGGTTTGCAAAGTTTCAATCAGATGTAAGCCTTGAAGATAAGGAACACATAGCAAATATCCTTCCAGCTGTGATGACGACCATCTGAAAGCTTCATTTGAAGCCAATCCAAGAAAAACAGTGAGAGAAATTGGTGGAGAGCTTGATGTAAGCACTGCAACTGTTTCCCGGCATCTTGACACAATCAGCAGGGTGAAAGAGCTTGCCAAGTGGGTCCCTCATGAGCTGAATGAACAAAATCGTTGTTTGGAGATCTGCTCTTTGCTTGTCATAAGAAACAAAAACGACCCATTTCTTGACTGAATCATTACGTGATGAGAAATGGATCCTTTACAACAATTGCAAATGATCAGCACAGTGGCTTGACAGAGACAATGCGCCAAACTACATTCCAAAACCCAACCTCCACCCAAAGAATGTCATGGTCACTGTCTGGTGGACTGCAACTGGTATCATCCACTGTAACTTCTTGCAACCTGGCGAAACCATCACAGCTGAAAGGTACTGTTGTGAATTAAACGTTTATCAGAAACTCTCTCTCAATGACAGCCGGCAGTGGTGAATCAGAGGCCCAATCCTGCTCCATGACAATGCTCATCCTCATGTTGCATTAGTGACTCTTCAGAAACTGAACACATTGGGGTACCAATTCCTCCTTCATCCAGCCTATTCACCAGACCTTTCTCCGACAGACCACCATCTTTTCAAACTCCTCTAGCTTCCTCCATATGAAATCCTTCTCCAACCAAGCAGCAATTGAAACTGCCTTCCTACAGTTTATTGACTCCATAAATCCAAATTTTTTTTCAAAATGGTATAAATGCACTTGTGACTCATTGGCAGAAGTGTATTGATTCTAATGGAACTTACTTTGATTAGTAAACTTCATGTTCAGCAGCGATATGAAGTCCCATTGTTGTGGTAAAAAAACCAACAAAACTTTTAACAACCTAATAGGAAAAAAAAAAAAAAAAAACATGGCTATGCAGTGAATAACAACCTTGTGCCATGCTTCATCCCTAGATGCATGTGCCCAGTCATCACTGAGGAATTGCCAGTCTTGTTAAGTTGTTGCAGAGATGAGCATGAATAACTTTGTAAGTCTACAATCATCCAAAAGATCTTCAAACAGTGTAATCTAGACAAGCAACACTAATTGCATGCTGTTGCAGTTGCGGTGATTCCTTCATCCTTCACTCGAGATACAAATAATGAAGGAACTTACGAGAAGTGTCAGATGCATTTCTAGCAAAGTAAAATTTCTACACATACCATCCATGTAAACATAATAACAGAATCGCATCTCAATGAAGAAACAATCTTTCTTGACTGATAACTTTGGTGTAAAACATTTCTTTTTCTTGCCTAAATTTCTGCACATACTTTTGGTATTTTGTTGTTGTTATTTTTAGCAATCTCAAGCCTCCATATTTTCTCTAAACAAGGATGTAGGGAGGGGTCTGACTGTCTGTCTCTCTCCACCCGCCATTCCCTTGTCATGAGCATGGATTATCTTACGTTTGACAACCAAAAGCCAATGAAAAGATGGGTAAACATTGAAAGAGGCCCTCCGTCCTCCAAAATCGAACCTTCATCACCCAGTTTCCTTCCCACATGTTTGGAATGGACAATCCGATAATCTGTTAAAAATAAAAACAAGCATCAAGTTTGTTGTGGGTCATTAATAAAATTGAGAGCAGAACTTTGTCGCACTATCTGCTGAATTAGTTTACCACCACACCACAAAAGCAGAATACTACCACTGCAACTTTCTTACCAACTAAATTTCTTGCTGCAACATTCACTTCTGAGTAAAGAAAACTGAGATGACATATTTTAATTCTAAACTAATGCATCTTTATAGGTCGTCTTTTTTTTTTCTTTAAAGATTGCACAAAAGTTTAAGATCATTCTACATCTTCAAAAGCTAATTTCATTATGAGGGTCAGCAAATTTGTTCTGGGTTACTCATATAATGTATTACTACTTTTCCTTGCTTGCAAAATAATATTGAAGCCAGTCACCTCTAAAACTGTGACAAATTTGATAAGCATAAGGAACTGTATGCTTGGAAAGAAATCTAACTGAATCCCAATTTTAATATTAGTTCAGTTCAATACCCCCCCCCACCACCTCAGTTTATACTTCACACTCCAGCCTAGAAACACTAGTTAGTATTTGTGTTGAGCTGGCTGTATAGTTAATCAGTGCACTCGCAATAGCATACATGCTGTGTTGGAGCGATATACATATTTGTTGTTACAAAGGGTTATATTAATGTCACAGCCCCTGTGGCTCATTCTCTGGCTACAAGACTTTAAAAAAAAATAAAATATTAAGATATTCTGTTAATTTTCATCCAAATTAAAAAGGAACAAAAATGCAAACCATTAAGTAGATAAGGAAGGACTGTTTTCTATTTACCCAATCATTTACTAATTAAAACTTGCGAGAAAATAACCTACTAATTTCATTTTGGCAAAACGATTTTGAAAAAACTAATGGAATATCTAGCACTGAAAAATGGCTTACAGGTTAAAACTCATACTTTGAATATTTTGGAGTGATGTCACTTCTGTTGTTTGATTGTCTTTAAAAAATTAACCTATTCTGAAGGAAAAAAAAAGAGGAACTCACGTAAAATACAAAAACTGTATAAAAGCATATACAAAGTGTGCTTCCACTGCTGAGAGCACGAAGATCCTTCAGCAGTCCCAGAGGCAGGCCAATAAAGAAGCACAAGGTCATGATAAGCACTGATCGCAATGCAGGAGTATTCTACAAAATAGAAAATAAAAATAAATATACAAGAAATGTTTACAAAGAGAAATAAAATACTGCTAATATTTATTAAAAGTTCAGTAGTAAAACAAAAAAAAGAAAAATGTTATTTGAATATCATTAAGCAGAATTTTTTTTTTAAATAAAGCTCTGTTAGAATACAAAACGATATGTACTCTTAATGCCAAATCAATTTAATCAATTTCTTTAAAAATAAATAAAGCTTATGAAAGTTTTGGAATATAGTAATCAATTTGCATTTACATGTTACATCAATATTACCGTAGACATATTTCAAACTAATATTCATTTAGCTTCAGATAAAATCTTTTAGGGTGGGGATCTGTCTACTGTATATACATTATCCTCACAAAATAATTAAGTAACTAGTGATTGTTTCCAAGCCTGCAGTGCTTGTATGTTACACTGTTCAAGCATGTTTGTATTCTGGTTGGAGATAACCTTCACACTAGTGAAAAGAAAGTCAAACATGACATTACACATAACACGTAATGTTACGTTCATCTTCTCTAAGTGACCTTGGAACTCACATGCAAAGCACATCTCCCACTTAATCTGCATACATCTTTGCACAGAAACCATTATGATTTCTTCCATAACAGGCCATGCATTTAGTGTAAAACAGTTTAGGAATGCCAAGGTATCATTTAGCACCAAATGGAGTGGTTCAGGCCATCAAGATGCCTTGAGGGATGATGCAGACGCTTGTTTCCCAGTACAATGTTCATTGTAGTGTCATTTTTAGGACACTAACATGGTACTATTAGACTGGCCAGTTCATGGAGACACCTTGTTCAGGTTGCTTAAGGTTTACAACCTTCCAATAAGGATCACTATTTTAATCACTCTTGCCGGAAGAAACCATTTTCAAACAGCATAATCTCTCCAAATGACCTCCAAAGAGCAACCAACCATAGAACTTCAACACAGACTTCAAGCTATTGGTAAGCAGTCCAGAATATCACCCTCTAACATAGCACCATCAACAGTTATGTATGCAATGGGCAACACATCATCACAACTGGAGATTGAACTGTTGGTGCCATGTTCTTCATAGAGTTCATATTTTATCTAGACATCAATGATGGATAGGCTAGAGTCTGGAGGCGAGCTGGGGAACAATTTGCTAACTGCCATCATCACCAAGCAAGATCATTTTGGTGGGGGGAAGCCTGATGGTATTGGCTAGCTTTTAAGTTGGCCAAAGAAATTATCTTATCAGCATTAAGGGAGAAATGTCATAACCAATGTCAGATACAAGAATGAGATCATTTAACCATATACTTGTCCCTCTGGCCCAGCAACAAAGACCCAAACTTCATCTTTATGGGTGACAATGCCTGTCCACACTTTGCACATGTTGCCAATGCTGCAATTCAGATCCATATCACTCATATGGTTGGCCTGCACAATCTCCAGACTTAAGTCCAATTGAATGTGCTTGGAACCTCCATGAAGGTGTGCTTATGGTTGCCAGGTCTGCCCAGTCTTTGATCAGCTGGAAGTGGCTCTGATCAAAGGATGGTGCAACATCCCATGACGACAGATGGATTATTTCATTTAGTCAATACCAAGACATATGAAAGCATTTATTGGGATCGCTGGTGTTCAGACACATTATTTGCAATTCCTCTTCAACCAGAATATGAACATATTTGAACACACCAAAGTACTACAGGCTTTGAAATGCTTTTAGCTTATCTTTTTTTGTAAAGAGTATATGAAGAATTTAATTAGAGACATTCAAATATTTGGGCAAGGGAGGTAATGAAGCAAATACTCTAGGTACACAACTACTTTCAAGCCAAATACTTGAGGTTTTGCTTTGTAACAAAATTATATAGTGTGCAGTTGGATGTAAAGTAAATTTTAAAAGATATTTGAAAAATAACAAATTTATATCCAAAAAAAATATATAGAGGCCACTAATTTATGAGACATACATAAAATATTCTATCTGCATCCCGCTAGGATCAAAGGGTGGAATAAAAACCATGCTCGGTTTGCAGTCTTACCTCAAAACCAGTAAGTTTTGATACAATGGATGGTCCCAGATCACCAATAATCACTATCTGTGCTATCAAGGTCCCCAACTGAAGTCCAATCATTCTAAAATGAAAAATTTTTTTTTTAGAATGTATCCAACATGGCCTATAACATAAGTGTATATAATGTTATTTAGGCAGATTAGATTAATGTCTATAAAATAAAGAATGCAAGCAAGAAAATCTTTTCTTGTTTGTTTTGTTTCATAGCAAGAGGTAAGTTGGAATGGAGAATAAAAACAAAATCGAAGTTACTCACTCAAATTCTATAGCAAATTTTCCAGCAACACCAAGTGTATGGTAAGCTAAAAGAGATATATATATATATACATAAATTTTAAAAAGTACAAGTATTTAACAAATTTAATTGTTTATTTTAATAGTATGGAGTTAATTAAAGTAGTAAGTATAGTATCTGCAGAGAGCTGGAATTCCATAGGTCAAGAGAACTGCTAACATTCATTCAGTACAAGAATTAAATGATTTCTGAATAAAAACATGAGCATTAACCCAACCTAATGCATAAATTTATGGAGTATATGTAAAATGATTGTAAAAAAAAAATATAAATAAATAAAATCTATAGGTAAAAGAAAAAAGTAAAAAGAAACTTTGATAAGAGATAAAATTACATTTTGAAAATGTACATATAGAAGTTACTTATTAAATATGAACCAGCAGAATGAGTTAAAAATACAAACAACTAAAAATGCCTTAATGACTAGGCTTTGAACTAGCAATGTACTGAAGATTGAACGGGGGCTGCTAAATAATGCAATTGATAAACCTTGTGTGAAACACCTAGGTGTTCACCGGTGTAAGATAAGAGTGAAGCATACCTAGAAACTCATATGATTTCCATCGAGATGTAATACCAGCTTTCATCAGCAGCTGACAAGAGACCAATGTAAGCCAAGTACAAAACAGCAGTAGTACAGTTCCCAGAATTATACCACACTATAAATTTAAAGTTGAAGGAAAGAGAAAAAACAATACATATTTACAACTCCCAGATATTTAATAATATGTTGTTTATGTACCTAGAGTGCTAATATGATTGCCTAAGGCAGCCTTATTCAAGCCAAAGCCAAGTTGATCCAAAAGGAAACAAAGACAATTTCTTTCTAAAGCATTCTTCTTTAAGAATTAAGCTAAAAATTATTTGTTTCAAAGAATATTTAGAAAAACAATAAAAAATACAATAAGCATCTTTTTTAAAAATTAGTTAGTTAATTTTGCCAATGACAAAATGTGAAAAAAAAATATAAAAATATCTCTATATAATTGATTTAAAGTATGATTTTGCTAAGCATATATAACCTAGATACAGAGAGCAGCAGGAAACGTTTTTAAAAGACATATAGCCAGTTTTATTAAAAATTGAAAATCTCAACTATTTTATTTTAAAGTATTTATACTTTCTGATTCAGCTACTCTACTCGGCATTAAAATATTCCAGGCAAGACACACCACCACAATTACTAAAAAAATTCAAAATTTCAAGGCCTTGTTATTTAATTTATGATTGTGACCTTTGGTCAAATCTTATATGCTACTAGTATCCAAAAATTAGTCAAAATTCAGTCATGCTTGTTGTAGCCTAAAAGAGGTCACTAAAACTTCTCTCTCCACAATTAACAACCACTAAGCTTCTCTGAACATTTTATAATTTCTACATTCTTTCTAAAAGAGATTTAATGACTAAGCTGCAAGCTCCAAGAGAGGTCTAATCTATGATTTACATTAGAACAATTTAGTATATTCAACTTTAGCTTAAATACAATTTTCATGCTGCATCTGACTTTTTAGAATGTTAAAATAGGTTTTATTAAGCCAGTGATCCAGACTGTGATATTATACAAATAATTCTCTAGTCATGGATTCAGATTGGTGATAAGCGCAATTTCAGCATGGGCACCGACAGACAGATACAACAAACCTGTTGAAAACAGAAGGGCATGGCTAGGATGCTGACACCAATAATGCTGTTCCCCAAGTTTATGACATGTGGCCAATGGTTTGAGGCCATCCTCATCGGTCTTGTCCAGCTCTGAAACAGTACCAGTATGTTTGATCTTTTAAACACTGCCTTTATGAAAAACATCAACTAATTCCCATTACTTTATATTTTTTACAAAAAAAAACATTGCATCAAAACAAACTTTGAAATAAAATTAATTAAATCCAAAACTGTTTCACAACTGTTGAAGTACTGAATATTAGATGGTGGCATTTCAGATTGAGGACAAGTGGTAAAAAGAAACGTGCCTAGATTGGGAGGGAGTTAAAATTCAGAAATGGCCACAAACATTACTAGTCAAGATAGCAAAAACAAGCAGTAATGGATGGATTCAGTTTGGTATTTTGATCTTCGGATGCCATCAAAGCATTAGTGAAATTACTTAATGATGACAAGAGACTAAAATCTGCATTTAACTGGCTCAATCAAAAGAATGTCTCAAAGATCACTCCAGTTTAAAATTCCCCAACAGGTAATCAACTAACCTCTAAACATCTATAATAATGTACAGCATGCACTCAGATTATCTGATAATGAACCCAAATAAGTCAGATCATGTTAACATAAGGGGTCAAGATCATTAATGCAAACAATCAGAAAAATAAAATAAAAATTCAAAAAGAGACCAGTTTGTTAATATTATACTAAACATTGATCATATATATACACACAAAATGTTTGCAGATTTAAGTAATCATGCATTATGCTTTTCTGGATCTGTTTATAAGCTATGAGTGTGCTATTAATGATCACATGAAAGCAGATCAATATCAGTAACATGGTGTGACAGTGACTGCCTGTACAACTGCAGTCTTTCAATGCAGTGGCTAAATTGTTTCCATCAAGACAATATCTCAGGTGCTGCTGCAATGACAATGCTTAAAAAAAAAACAACCTCTAGTCATAAGTGGGTCATGACAGATTAAGCCGTGTGAGGTGTGTTGTAACTAACAGTCATGCTATGGTGGCCAGATCACATACCTTCAACACTGCACAAGTCATACCTGCTTTCACTCAGACAATGCAACATGTTACACAGAATATAATATCTATAGGTAAGCTCATCTTCAGTGTAAATAAAGTAAGTGTCTTCCTTCAATGGTGCTTAGAGCACCATATCTAAGAAATCAACCAATGGATGAAAGGTGTGCAGTCCAGCAAGAAAGATGCAGAGCATGGTATTCTTATGAAGTACTAAACCATAGATGCTTCATTCTAACAGACCAGTTGGCTGATGTCACAGTCTGAGATTTGTTTAAGAAAGAGGGGTTGCGGTCTGCTCATTTCATTACTGAACCTTGTGGCAGACCAAGTTAGAATGTTACAGGGCATCTCATTATCCATCAAAGTTTATTTTATGCAAACATGATTGACAAAAGATTAACATCTTTTCTGGCCAGTTAAATTCCCCGATTTAATAATGCAACAGAGTTCAACTAAAACTACCTTCTCTAGACCAATTACAGTGATCTTGGATGAATAGTTATAAATACTGCAAATGTCTAGTGACATCTTGTGGAATCCATGTCATATGTTGAAGCTGCCATTCAAACCAAAAGAGTGGTTCAACTAACTATTAAAGTCATTCTCTCCACAAAGAAATTGGACCATAGCAAAGTTCCTGTCCACTATCCAGGTATCAGCAGCTGAGAATAGTCGAATAGTGCCATCAGTACTAAATGCAATTGGTATATGGTCTAATGTCATAAACAGGAAGGCTGTGGTTCAGACCAGGAGGTTGTGGTCCATTCCCCCCTCCAATTTCAGATCTTGAAGAGTAGCAGGTTCCTCAGGTAGTTGTTTGGTGCATTGGTTACGTAGTGTTCTTTTAATGATATCTGGGTTGGCAAGTAAGCTTTGATCTCATCATTAACATCCTGAATACCATCTGCATAGATAAGGAGTGTCTTATCTTGTGTATTTTCTGCTTTTCTTTTCATGGTATTGACACACTTTGTAGTAGAAATGGCAGTCTCATCTGGCTTGCGATTGTATGCAGCAGTTGGTTGTGGGTCATCCATTTCCAGATCAGTAGTCACTGTTCCCTTACACCAAGTGGTCCTCACTTTCTCCCAGTTTCTTCTTGTTGGGATACAGCACGCTTAACCAGTGAGTTCTCCTCGCTTCTTCCTAATGCTAGGGAAGCCATCATGTAGGTGTGACATGTGGTACAAATAATTTTGGTGCCATTTTTACCAGCCACTGCTTTAATATGCACAACTATGACTACATCATATGTACATGTGTATGTTTGCCATTTTAAACTAAATAAAACTGTCACCAAACTTTTAATTTAGGGATTTTCACACACACACACAAAACAACAAAGGTGCATTCTTCATTTTAAATAATTTAGCTTGTAAATGTGTTGTTGTCGCCTTTAAAGCACAAATCTACACGGATTTACCCTGTGGTGTTTTAAGGGATGAAAATTCGGGAAATATTTCGAATAAAACCATAATGCACCATTACAAAAAACAAGACAACTGGCTTGGCAGACAGTTCTGGATATGCGGCTCTGGTGGAAAGATTCACCAAGATTAATAGACAAGAGTGAATTTCCTCCACTGGAAAAGAAAAGCAGCAGCAGCAGCAGCAGCCAATAAAGTATCTGAAGCAGCCGATCTTCTTCGTCATTTTTTTTGACATCGCCACAGAAACCCCAATTCCGAGCAAAGGCGGTCGGGGGGGGGGGTGGAGGGGGCACTAAGGAGTGGGCAGCAACACTACGCAGGTAGGTTACAGTAGCCTATGTAGTACATAAAGCAAAATGCTTTCTTTCAATCCGCGGTCAGTCAGGGATGTCCAGACAAAACCCACTCGCGTGCCACAGTCACAATGGGAGGAGCCCCTAACCTCTCCCTACTCGGGTTTGCACCCCCACCCCACCCTCGGCTGTAGACTTAGAAACGAACCTAAGACGACTTCAGTTCGCGGTCACGCCTTACCTCGTCAATAGCCAGGTGTTCCAGGAAGCCCCTCGCGACACGGCACAGTTGCTCCATGTTTACCTGTCAGACAAAAGGTTATTAAATTCGTTAAGGCCTCTCACCCTGATTTTAAGGAGAATCCGGCTCCCCATTTTCAATGGCAGCCCTCGCCGTACGTCGAGAGAGAGAGCTCATCCACGCTCCAGCCTTGTTTACACCCCGAGGACCGTTCGCCGCAGCCAACTCTTATCCTCTGTGTGTGTGTGTGTGTCTGTGTACATATACACACACACATATGTGTGTGTAAACAAAGGGGTGGCCCAACACTCGGCAGTGATGACGAGGAAGAGACTATTAATGGGCTGGCGGTCCTTCGCTCTGTCACAGGCAGGCTGTTGCAGTAATCCAATTACTGTTGTAAATCCTTGTTTACCTCTGCGGGGGACCCGGTGACGTGTAACAACAAGTGGAGGGTCAGGAGACCAGAAGAGGTCCGCAGCACTTTTAAGGGAGGAGGGGAGAGGGAGGAGGGGAAACCTGACGTTGCAGGTCACAGTTAAAAACGGAAACGGGGCTGGCAGCCGGAATCGCGCACCGCTAAAACAAGAACTCAAGGAACCCATCCCTGACCGGCAAGGTTTACGGAAACTTACTTTAATGCCGGCTAGCGCTTTTATTCGACGCAGGGGTGAGCGATTGCCCGTGGCAGGGTAGGTGTGCTTGTCGGGAGCCGGTCGTCTGCGGGCGACAGTCGGAAGTAAAATGGCTTCCCGGCCTCTCCGCGCGCGCTCTTCTCAGAGGCTACTTACTTACGGTTATACGCCGTGATTGGGGGGGGGCCAAGAATTTATGGACCCCCCACCACCCCTGAGGTACAACGTTTGCGACAGAGACCCCATCACACTGTTAGATATTTTAGTCGGAGTTACGTCCGACCGGCTCACAAAATAAGAAGAAGAAAAAACGTTGAAAACGCGGAGGTGGGGAGGAGAGAGAGCCAGGGATCCCGCCATTTATTAGCTCGAAGGGGGAGGTAACTGCTCCCGCCCGTTCTCCGTATTCTTCATCTGACAGAGACAAGTTGGTCAGTGCCTAAATAAAAGTGCATTTTTGGGCAACACGGTGGCCATTTCTCATTTCTATTCTTAATTTCTTTTCCGATTTTGCAAGAGACACTTCAAAAACAAACTATACCCAGCCAATTATATTTTATAAAGCATTCCTTTATATATATAATAATGTCGCGCACCAGAAAATGCCCTATCAGTAGCAATACTGACCCTAACCTCTAGGTCTTCATCTGGTCAATCACAGCCCCCCCCCAACAAAAAAAACACTGCTGTAAACTCTTCATGCCAAATTTAAGTATCTACCACGTTTTACATTTCAAATGAGAATCTAATGAGAAAAAAGGTTGTTTTTTTTAGAACTCTTGAGCTGCCAGATCACTGATGATGCTAAAGAATTGAATAAACAGTTGCTTAAAGTATTATGCTTAACTTTGAAATAATTTGGAAGACAAGAACACCGATAAGCCATTAAATCTTTATTTTATTTTAAAATATTTGTCCATCATTAATTCCAATATCCAGATCCCCTTTACAATAATGGCACACACCCCCAAAATAATTTATTTATTTTTAAAAAATGTTTCATACACTTTGCTATATGCAAAACAGAAAATATAATTATATAACCACATTTTAAAAAAATACTTCCTTTTTGAAAAATAAAATACACAAATACTCTGTAAATATAAACCTTTTTTTCATAAAATTTGATACTTGTAGACAATTAATGACAATCAATACAAAAACATGAAATGATGGGACAGAGATTCAGATTGAAGTATTTATGACTACTGGATTCATCTGAAACTGAATAAGTAAATAATGACACAAGCTATAACTTTAAAAAGTAAAATGACATTTGATAATTGTATAAAAAATTAACTTTAAATAAATCATTCAATTTAGGCTGTATAATAAATCAATTAAGAATCTGCTTGTAAATGGGTTAAATAAAATAACATCTACTGTTAAATGTCATGGAAACTTACCCACACACACACACACAAAACTTCCCATTGTAGTTATGCTTTCAATCTCTGTACATTATATTCAATATCAACAAAAAAATCAGAGTCAGTAAAGTAAAATTAGATAGTATACTATTATAAAAATTGTTTACTAAATGGGAAAAAAATGTAGTATAGCATATTTATTGTTGGTTATTGAATTTGTTATAATTTTAGATAACTAAAATGTATTTATCATCATCAAAAATTTTAAATAGTGGGATTGGTTTGCATTTTGTACACAAAAGAAAAAGGTTATACAGAGACAAAAATAAACTTGACCAATGCAATTCTCTTCTTTTTTTAAAATTTCAAATGTAGCCTGAAAAGAGGAATTGTTCAGCCCAGTTTTATACAATATAAAAATTTGACAATAAATCACTTCAAGTTTATAAAAATCAAATCAAACTCATGCTAAAATTGCTAATATGAAGAGAGACTAGGTTTTCATTTCTTTACTAAAGATATCTAACTATGTTGTAATCTAAACTATGACGTGACAGTAAAGAATAACAAGCATAAATATTCATTTTCATTTAGTGGAGTGCAAGATTCTGATATCTTAGGATTAACCATAATTGCCATGCACCTTTATAATTTTGGACATCAATAATATATCAACTTTATTAGCATCTCTCAGCTAGTTAGTCTTTTCAAAAATTAACTAATTAACTCTTACAGTGTGAACCTGGCAAGAATTTTAGTACTTTTACATATGTCATTACTAATCCAGCAATAAAAAGTTAATATCTACATGAACTAATATTGCAATAACTAAGCTGATTTTCACCCCAGATAAGGTGTATTAGTGATGCATGAGCTAACTTCATTATTGGCATCTCTGCATCATACAAAAATTCATAGCAAAATTTGCTCAATCAAAAATGATTGGATATTTTCCATCAATAACCTGATTGGTTTTATGCCTATCGAAAAAACTAGTTATCTCCCCTTTAACTTTCAGTAACTTTCCTTTTCAAATTGAAGCAGATAATAGTGTTTTTTACACATTATAAAGTTATAAAATTAATTCAGGCGGGGGGAGAAAGTTTACAACTTATATAGTGCTCCTGTATATTAAAACTGTTACATAAATATTATTTAATAATGGATTTCAGAACACAATTCCATAACACTTTCTGTAACAATGTTGTTAATCATTTCCATTTTGTATTTTACAAAATTGAGGAAGAATGGCATGATGGAAGTAGCCAAGGCTTTACATATATATATGTATATATACACACACACACACAAACATATTTTGTGCCCCAAACGCAGAACTGCCCACTCCACAGATTACGCGAGGAAATTGCACAATTCCTGAGAATGCACAATGTCCAATGATGCTTTTAAGCTTATTTGATGATTGATTAAAGTTCAATTTTTTTACGTTTCATGTCATCTGTTTGATAGTAACCCCAAGATAGAGGAAAGAATTGTTGCAGCAAATAGGATTTTATTATACTAGAATGTTTTAGACTGATATTTTATATTCTATGATATCATTTACCACTGATTTAACTACATTTATTTTTAGCAATAAACATAGTTATGAACTGTTGTAAAAGTGCTATCAAAATGATATTTATTATGCCAGAATGTTTTATGCAAATGCGCTAATCTGTGATATTATAATTTACAATTAATTAATTACAAAAATGTAATAAAATTCTTTATAGAAATGCTTCCAAAGTTGTTCATTCTGTGGATTAAGCAATTTGGGCAGTTCCACGAATTATGCACATCACACACATAACTTCAAAATTTGGGCAGTTTAATTTAAATTTACAAAGAAAAAAAACCAGAAGTAAACAAAAACATATACTTTAAATAAATTATATAATATTCAGATGATACATTCATTTTCAACACAAAAAAAACAACAAAACAAAGCCACAGCCAGGTTTACAGAGTACACAGTGTCTGTCTGTCTCTGTCTTTGTGTATGTGTATAACTTACCTACTCTCCATTTTCCACACAATATATACTGTGTACAATTTGACAGGTTTATTTTGTTTGGATTAAATGGCAAAGAATCAGAAGTTGGATTTTTGTGCATTTATTAAATTCATTTTTTTTTGTTTTATCCTTCATAAATTTTCTTGCCACCATTTTGTTCTTTATCCTTAACAGGAGTATTTTTCATCTTTGACATTCATAATACAGTATTTAATATGATGTCCCCAGCCAATAAAATGTCTGACATTCACAATGAAAATTTCAAAAAATCAGATATAATGCATATAAAATTGTATGGTTGTTCTTTTAATACTTTTCTTTCAACATACCCCTTATTTGCAGCTACATTACTTAGTACTATACGCAAGTTACTGGAAATCAGGCATGTAAGACGACTGTTTAAAATAGATTTTACTTCAGCTGACCAGCAATCAGATGTCTCTAGCAGCTGAATTCCCACATTCCACACTTGTTTTGACTGCAAGGTTTGCAGACTCTCAAAACCACCTCGTTATGCAGATTCAGTTAAATAATCAAGTAAATTTGTTCTAATACTCCTTATGGATAATTAAATGGAAATAAAATTGCACGTCTTGTATCCAATGGAGGTAGAAATACAAAAATAAACAGCCTACCGCATGCATACATGGTTTCTGAGAGAATAGGTCCTATAATGGTTGGGACTATTTATTTATGGAACTTTGAGACAATTTACTTTGCTTAGTGGTGGAAGAAAAAATGAATGTTTTAAAAGCAACAAAAATCAAATTTATCTAGAGAACAATTAAAGAAAATGGAAAAGAAACACATTTTTTCTTTTAATCCTACTTTTTAAAAAACAGCTAATGAATTCCCTCTCCTACCCATGTTACTCCACAAACATACCAGTACAGTGACCAAGCCTCTTGTGTAGGGCACCTACAAAGCACAAGGCCCAGAGGAAAAGGGGTAGTATGGATAGTATGACTGCAACCAATAAAAAAGCATTTATCATGCTGCTGTGCTTTGATGAAGGCCTGAAAAAACAAAAGGAAAATAAAATGTATCGCATTCTTGAGAAAAGAACTGTCAGACAAAAGTATCCTATATGTGGTCTTAGATAAATATAGTAAACATTGACAACTAAAGCTTAGAATATGGTCAGTTTCGACCTAACTAAATGCAGTCATTTGTGAATAAAGTACAGTACAGTTATATTCATTAGACCAGAGCAAAATGTGTGTTTTGAACAAACAAGGCATGCAGTCATGAAATGGCAATGTATGGAATTTGAAACAAATTTTTATCTTGGACAGTACAGTTCAATAATACCGCAGTTGAATAAAGGCCTCATGTTTGTTTTTTTAAGGTGGATGGGTGGTCAGTTTCTTCCATGTTGCATTGTGGGAATGCTTTCTTAATTATCAGTTTATAAAAGGTTGTTTAAAATCCCATACACCCACCCAAATGTTTTAATACGTTGTAAAGGAGTATCAATCTTTTGTATATTTTACAACAGATATGTTTGAAAGTTTTTAACTGTTGACTACCAACGCACTTGGAAATTAAAGTTTATGATATGCGTAAACTGTCTGGACTGAACTAAAAACAGCACGCATTTAAACAGTAACTACCACATGCATATGATAATACAAAATAATGCTAGTATTTTACCAGGATCAATGATGTACAATATGAACCGTTAGTCAAAGAATTGGAAAGCTCTAAATGACAATTTCTTGTCTATTATAACTTAGCTTTTTTTGTTGCTAAGCAACCAAGATCTGATCAGTAGCTATTTATAGAGGTAAACTCTAGCAGGTTAAATAGTCTCATATTTCTATTTAAACATTGTAGCATCCCCATAATTGCAGCTATTCTCCTTCTTGTTAAACCCCTGTCTTCACTTTTGAAATCTAAGGATGTCTCACAGCAGAGAATTAAAAGGGGAAGGTATTGGGGTATTATTAACCCTGGTGACCAAAGCAAGTTACCTAGGTAATGTGCAAGCCAGACAAGAGTTACTGCAGAAGCTCCACTACATTTACTGGAAAACCATATTGGAACTCTTCATTTTTAGATGTGGTAGGAAAACAGAGTACCCAGAAAAAACCCACACAACTGGCTGGTGAAAGTGAAAAAGAGCCAGAAGAAACCATGCCAGAGAGGTACCACTGGACTACTGGCAGCTCACTGCAGCTATTCAACACTTTCCAGTAACATACTCTTCATATTTGATAATAATGTAACCAAAAATAGTTTGTTTCTTTAAAAAATTTTATACTAAACACTACATTTTTTGAAAAAATGTTATACTTTTTTTTCAATTTATCCTCTCTCTCTCCCTCTCTCTCTCACACACCCATCCACCAACCCACCCACACCTCACCTTGGAATGGTTGTAAATCTGCAAACTGCCAGCCATGCAATTATAATAAGCAGGCCAGCAAACTCCCTGAAAAAAAGCAAATACAAGTTATACAGGAAAACTGGAGTCTGTTAATAAATTGACTCAATTTACTCTGTAAATGAAAACTATTTTTATAATATTTCACCTATATCATTAGTTAGAAAGAAATTTTGATAAATGTAAAGTTTTGATGCTTTAACATGTATGGGTGATACCTAGCTCTCCTGTCAAGATAAGTACAAATAATGTCACATGGACAGTTGTTACATGCATATTGCTGTAGAGCTTCTGACATCAGCACTTTTTAAACGTTAAAAAGTTGAAAACCACAGATAATCATCAAAGTATCAATATCAGAATACTTAATTATTTCTTATATACATTTATGATTTTTATGAGATTTACCATTGAAACAAATTTATAAAAGTACACAATGGCTATAATAATCTCTCCATTTTTTACCTGCATTTGAATTGCATAAATATCCACATACAGCAGTTATTTTTCCACTTTAAGGAAAATCTTTAGACCCTGAATCAGTCTGAAACATACATTTTTCATGAAACACAAAATGTAATAGTAGCCATTGGTTCATTTTTCTAAATCATATTTTACCCTATTTATAGAACACTATTAACATTTTTTTTTCCTTAGAAGATTTTAAAAAATAATAAGTCACAAGATACATAGAAAAAGAAGTAAAAAGCTACCAAATGTTAGTTATTGATTAATGAGTTTTTATAATCAAGGTTACCGGTCTACAGATTGGTAATTACCAGCATCTATCTACTAATCAATCAACCGTGTACCATCTCCATGGAAATAGAAGAACCACTGAAAACAATGCACCAAAGTTCTCCACATCTGATTTTCATAAAAGCTATTTTGGATATGGTACAATTGCTAAGCTGAGCTGAATTCAAGGCCCAAAACATACTGAAACTGTGATGAGCAATTTGTCAGCTTCCACAGCATTGCAGTGTTTCTTCATCACTGGTAGTTAGAAACTAATTTCAGATTTTGTACATCATCGCTTTAAATATAAAACTAAGAAAATTAACTTGAATACACCAAGCCAGTCCCCTCCAACACACTCCCTTTCATTCTGTTGATGTATAAGCCACTTATAAAAGATTAATTTAATTTTAAGTGATTTCATTCCATTTTTTTTTCTATTTTATTTTTATTACATTAACATCTTATTATTGGTAACTTCATCATAGTCATTGGGGTTCTAGATGTTTCAGTTAAACACACTTAAGTCACCAAACCACATTTATTATGGAATATACAAAGGATGTGAAACACATACCTTCCTTCTTCTTGTTGCAGTGGGTTGGTAAAATAACCTGCATACACTTCTACTAGAATTGCAAACTGGTAAGCAGAATATGCAAGACACAGAGTGAGATGAATAACTGTTGCATAAGTCCACATTCTGTTTTCTGAAAAAAATGTATTAGAAGTATTTTAACTAAACTCTCTTCATCATGCTCCATGAAAAGGAACTGAAGTAACTTTGTTGTTGTAATATGACATATGTTTTTAGGTTTGCAGTGCCCAGTAAAGAATATGCTTCCGAATAGTTGTTGGCAGCTGGGTAAGAGGTGATCTTATAAAGATGTTTTACTCAAGATGTGAGTGAAATCAAAACAAAGCCATACAAATATATATATATTTTAAAATAACTGATTTATCACAAATTAAAAAATAACAGTAAATGTACATAGTAGATATTCGATATCATAATCTGACATATCTGCCATGAAAATGATGGGAATCAATCCAGTTAACTACTCAGCCCAAAAATTGGGTTGGATACATTTATCTTCACGAAGGACTGGCATTGATAAGAATAGCTTTCTGACTAACTTAATTACTGTTCTACAAATCTCCACCATAATAAGTTGAACGCTCCTAAAAAAAAAAGTGAGCTCCAAGTTTTACATATCTGACTGCTGTCACCAGTAAAAGATGAGCTGCTGATGTAGACAAATTCAGTTACCTAGAAAGCATAATCTAAAAGCAAATGATAGCCAAGATATTTTCTTACTTACCTAGAGGTTGGTTAATTAACAGCCCATATACTCTATTGCATCAATTATCTGTAGCCCATAAGTGTTGTGATTCAGATACTTTGTCTATTTAAGGAAGGCAATGAAAAAGTGGCACATCAATATCTTGGACATCCTATCACTATCACTGCATGAGCAGAACAGACTGTCTGTTGTCCATTAGATTATTAGTGACTACAAGCAATCTCTTTTATCACCACAGCATCAGCATCACTATGTTGGTGCACTCTGCAATGACTTCTCTGTAAAAGCTTGAATGGATTGGTTGCTTGACAAAAGCAATTGGTGACAGACAGGAACAAACATCATTGCCTTTCCTGGTGCAACATGCACACTGGCACAGGTCCTTATAAACTGGCAGTCTATAGTCTGTACAAATGACAAACTTTTACCAATTCACGTTTGTGAGTGCACAGAATCCAAGGAAAGGTTAGTGAAGCTTTTTGATCCAGTGTTTACAACCAACTCTTAAGCACAATAGTGTAGGCAGGCATTTGGTAGGTGGTAAAACAATGAATTCATTAAATTATCTATCCTTGCCTGTTTTTGATCAAGGGATCTTTGATTATAATCATCACATCCTGCTGGAAGATGGAGTGGCATACCAAAAATTCAAAACTGCTTGAAAGATAATTGACTGTGGCTACTTCCCTGAGCCCTACAAAACTTGGATATCAACCCCATCGAGAACCTATACGAGTATCCTGCTGGTTAGTTAAGGGCCAAACAACCTAAACCAAGCTCAAAGCAAAAACTAAACAAACATCTGTAAAATCTGTACCAAATTACCATTGCTAATCTGACAGGTTCCAAGCTCTACCACAAACAAGAGTGATTCCTACCAAATACTGAAAATGATTTTTTAAATAATTATTCACACATTAGGGGATAAATGTGCGTGTCTAAAATAAGTCATGTTAAAATCATTATACTAGGATTCTGTAATTTATATAAGAAACAGAATGTAAGATCAAAATTATTTGTTAACTTCTCTTTCACAGATCTAATGCTGAAAACTTTAGAAGATAAACTGAATTGCTATGACAATGACTTGGCTTAGATCCCACCATCCAATAAAAGGTAACTGTAAGCAGAGACCAGTAACCACACCACAAATTTTCAGTGTTTATGCATATTTCTGTCAGTCAGTACTACATGGTGAGCATGGCAATTAATAATTTAAATATTTTGGCATTGTTCCTCTAAACTGTCAAACATGCAAGAGAAATAACGGCACAAAATAACAATCTAGAAATGTGTAACTGAATTTTAAATTATTCTAAATAAGAACCAATTTTTATTTTTAAAAAAAAAAAACTTTCTAGTTTGTGGTTAAAGCATTTAATGCAAACATAGTTTTTATCACCTATGAAGTCTGAAAAAATTCCCTATTTGTAAACTTTGCTGATCAAATTATGAATTTATGATATTATTTTGACATTTTCTGATAGATCTCTGCATGTCAACTTTTCAATTTTGGTTTTTAAAAAAAAAAGAAAAAGAGAGAAGGAAGGTGTCTTCCTCAAAAAAAAAAAAACTATCCTAGATACTTTGATATTGTCTACCTTCAGAAATGACTAACGTAAAACTTACCAATAATAATAGGATGTATAACAATAGTGAGAGACAAACAGCCAGGAATAAGATAAATTGGCTGAAAAAAAAAATGTAAATTGATATAATGTAAACTTGTCTCATTTAAAAGAACATTAAAGTCCACACATTTCTTTTATATAGTGTCAGTATTTTACTAATCTGAATGTTAATATGAGAGAGAGAGAGAGAGAGAGAGAGAGAGAGAGAGAGGAGAGAGAGAGAGATGAAGAAAGAGATGGAGATGGAGATGGAGATGAGAGAGAGAGAGAGAGAGAGGAGAGAGAGAGAGGAGAGAGAGAGAGAGATGAAGAAAGAGATGGAGATGGAGAGAGAGAGAGAGAGAATTTCCATTCATATAACCAATCATAAAAAGATGGCCATCCAACTTACCACCCAAATAAACCAATCACTGTCATTAATCTGTGAAAATAAAGAACAACAAAGTGAGAGAGAAAAGCTTTGCATTTGTATAAAAGAAATTGTTTAATTCTATTCCTACCATGTTAAAAAGTGTCTAAAGTTTAAACTCTATTACAACATTTTATTTCTAATTACATTTAAAAAATAATTTAAATACTGATTTTTTAATGTCTAAACTATTTTAAAAAAAAAAACAAAAGAGAAATTATTCTTTGGTGTATTAAATTTGAAAGGGTGGTGCAGTGGTTAGTCTACTGGACTGCTAGGGTAGAAGACCCAGGTTTGAATCCCAGTCGAGACTGGCTGGGTTTGGCATGCATAGCTCCCTGGCATGGTTTCTTCTTGCTCTTCCTTGCCAGCCGCCCTTGCGGGTTTCCTCCCACATCTCGAAAATAAAGCATTCTATTGAAGACTTTCTGCAGTAGACCTGTAACTAGGCTTCACACTACTTGGTCTAGAAAAGTGAAACCAGAGGTTTTCCATCGGTGGATGCCACCCTGAGCTGCTGTCAGGGTCATGCAGGTTCAAAGGTTATTAGATTTGAGATCAAATCGAAATATAATTTTTAAGGGTACATCCAAAGTCCGAAGAACAGACTGAAGAACGATTTTTATAGTTTACCATCCCCCCAAGTGAACCAAACAGAGCTAAAAGTAATTCTTTAAAGCGCGGCAAATCTTTTGAAAGAAAACGTTAACTCGAAGGCTGATGCAGCAATCAGACAGCTTCGCATCTGCATCTCTGACAACCTCTCTCTTTGCTGCTTCTGCCTGGTACTCTCCCCCTCGTAAACTTCTGCGGTTGCAGGGGTGGGAAAACAAACTAGCTCAGCCAAGTCATCTTGGCACATGAAGACAGAGCTTGTTCACTCAAAATTACAACAATTAAAAAGTTTAGCAAAAGGTTCTGTTAATATTCATTGAGAAAAGCATAACAAAATACTAAATTAACTAATGTACAAATACGAGAAAAGTCACCAGAGGTTTTAGGTGCATTAAAAATTAATAGTCTTATCAGTTTGTCAGGGGTTAATCAATACCGTTCATTGCAGTATTACTTTTTATTTTTTATTTATCACACATTTTTAAAATTTTGTCTTCCCCTGTAGTTTGTCAAAAGATTTTAAAAAAGGATTTGTAGTTACTGCATAAAGTATTTTAATCTTATTTCGTGCTCCACATAAAATCAAATATAGGAATCTCCTGAAAGATAAGAAAAATGGAGTTCTTACATTAACAAAGGCTGCCATTGTGAAAAACACAGTCATTATCAGGTTTAATAGCCTCCAGACCATCTGCCAGTTTTCTTGCCCTTGATCTCCAGACTTCTTTGTGGACTTCGAAATCAATGCTTCATCGGATGTTACCGCAGGAATCTCCTGAAACCAAAATTTTTGCACTACCAGCGAACATTCTCAGCAAGACATGGCACCATAAGATTAAAGGGCAAAAAAAACAAAAAAAAAACAACCTATGCATTTAAAGAGAGACTACCTGTACAGTAACAGAGTTAGTTTTCTCCAAACTATGATACAATTAAACTAACATGCCCAGATTCTACTCATAATAATCTAAAATCAACTCATTTCTTAATTCAGTCTTTTTTTAATCATGTAAACACACATGTGGGGATAACCTAATAGAGAGAGGAAAGAAAAATCCTCAATCACAAGTGCTAGTTTAAAGCTGTCTATCTCCCAGAAGGTGAAGATAATTGCCATTCATGTTATATCGCTATTGCAGTGGCCTAACATGATGATGTTTAAAGAATACGAGGCCATTTCCGCAGTAAAATTGCAGTTCTCTTTGTTTAAGGAGCAACATTTTACTTACTAGGTAAAAATAAAAAAAGTGGGAGGGGCTGTAGACAACAAAGCAAAACTAATAATACACAATACACGCAGAGGAAATGAAATAAACTGAAGGAACAGAACAGAATGGTGGGGGGAGGACACAGGATAAGAGAAACAGATCAAATTATACAAGAAAAAATATATTATTTTGCAAAAAACTAAAATTTTTAAATAGAATTTTTTGTCATTAATGGCTGATATATTCATACTAAGTAATAAAAATGATGACTTTTTAAAAAATTTTTCTTCCTGGAAATATACAGTATGAGATGACATATATTTGCAGACAAAAAAAATGTTATGCAAAATTAACCCGTGCAATACTAATTATAGCTGTTTATTTTAGGAGCTTTAGGGCTGCCTTCTGTTAAACTTTCTTCCAATTTTACAAGGAATTTCTTAAAATTCCAAAGATATCCATAAATGGAAGATGGCAGTATACACTGTATTTAAAGAGCATCTGTATACTGTATTACCTCGCTTATATGAGCATGCCATTATAGGTGAAATAGACCAATCCTTTGTATTGGAGCAACCAATTCCTCAGACTTTGGGCTCTGTCACCAAGTATGTGGTGTTTGCATAAAATTCAGTTTTTCAAACATGGCCTCTGTTAATGATGTTGAGTTGATCGAGTCAATTTCTGAGTGTGAGAGTGGCTCTGATGACAAGATCATTCCTGTTGAAGGTGGTGAAGCTTTCAGTGATGGATTGGATATATATGTTAAAAAATGAGAAAAATTAGGAATAAATCATCAAATGTTTCATTGAAAAAAGGTTTTGTCTGCTTTGTAACTTATACTGAGATGTACCAACTTGATTTTTGTGCTATTACTAAAGAATAATTTATTTTTTTACATTTCGAACGTTACCTTGCTTATAATAGCATGGCGTTATAAGTGAGGTATTACAGCACCATAGTATAAATACTGTACCTTCATTATTTTCTGAAATATATCAAAGCAGGATATTCAAAAAGGTATGATCTTTATGAAGGTATATAATCCTGAAATAAATAGTAACAATAAACATTCAAGCTGCAAGTGTTTCAAATGTAACAAAACATTCAAAATGGCATGTTTAGATCAAAACAGATATTTATCCCAGTTTAACTATGGAACTTCGACCGAATTTAAATGGTTATTTAGGTTAGCATTAGTTATAGAAGACTGCAAATAATCAGGTTTTTATAAAAAATAGTTTTAAAAACTGTCTGCACCTTAATGGCACTTTTCTGGCCAAATTAGTAGATTATCTTCCCCTGTCATTCTGGCAAAAAAGGGTTTACATCGCTATTTAACTCTTTGAACATAATTTCAGCGTTCTCACTCAAAACAACACAAAAAATATACTGATTTGTGGTTTATTGGTTTGCTATGTAAATAATAAGTCATTAAAATTAACATCTGTATTTACTAATAGAGGCTACCTCATAATTTTCTGATACTAATGGATTTTATACAAGTCGATCAATCGAATGTTTTATAAGTATCAGGACCGATAAATTATAGATCTACCTCGTGACTTCCTGATTGACTTGTATTAAATTCAACACAATCAATCGAATGTTTTATAAGTATCAGGACCGATAAATTATAGATCTACCTCGTGACTTCCTGATTGACTTGTATTAAATTCAACACAATCAATCGAATGTTTTATAAGTATCAGGACCGATAAATTATAGATCTACCTCGTGCCTTCCTGATTGACTTGTATTAAATTCAATACAATCAATCGAATGTTTTATAAATATCAGGACCGATAAATTATAGATCTACCTCGTGACTTCCTGATTGACTTGTATTAAATTCAATACAATCAATCGAATGTTTTATAAATATCAGGACCGATAAATTATAGATCTACCTCGTGACTTCCTGATTGACTTGTATTAAATTCAACACAATCAATCGAATGTTTTATAAGTATCAGGACCGATAAATTATAGATCTACCTCGTGACTTCCTGATTGACTTGTATAAATTCAACACAATCAATCGAATGTTTTATAAGTATCAGGACCGATAAATTATAGATCTACCTCGTGACTTCCTGATTGACTTGTATAGAATTCAATACAATCAATCGAATGTTTTATAAGTATCAGGACCGATAAATTATATATCTACCTCGTGACTTCCTGATTGACTTGTATAGAATTCAATACAATCAATCGAATGTTTTATAAGTATCAGGACCGATAAATTATAGATCTACCTCGTGACTTCCTGATTGACTTGTATTAAATTCAATACAATCAATCGAATGTTTTATAAGTATCAGGACCGATAAATTATAGATCTTCCTCGTGACTTCCTGATTGACTTGTATTAAATTCAATACAATCAATCGAATGTTTTATAAATATCAGGACCGATAAATTATAGATCTACCTCATGACTTCCTGATTGACTTGTATAGAATTCAATACAATCAATCGAATGTTTTATAAGTATCAGGACCGATAAATTATAGATCTACCTCGTGACTTCCTGATTGACTTGTATTAAATTCAACACAATCAATCGAATGTTTTATAAGTATCAGGCCGATAAAATTATAGATCTACCTCGTGACTTCCTGATTGACTTGTATAGAATTCAATACAATCAATCGAATGTTTTATAAATATCAGGACCGATAAATTATAGATCTACCTCGTGACTTCCTGATTGACTTGTATAGAATTCAATACAATCAATCGAATGTTTTATAAGTATCAGGACCGATAAATTATAGATCTACCTCGTGACTTCCTGATTGACTTGTATAGAATTCAATACAATCAATCGAATGTTTTATAAGTATCAGGACCGATAAATTATAGATCTACCTCGTGACTTCCTGATTGACTTGTATAGAATTCAATACAATCAATCGAATGTTTTATAAGTATCAGGACCGATAAATTATAGATCTACCTCGTGACTTCCTGATTGACTTGTATTAAATTCAACACAATCAATCGAATGTTTTATAAGTATCAGGACCGATAAATTATAGATCTACCTCGTGACTTCCTGATTGACTTGTATAGAATTCAATACAATCAATCGAATGTTTTATAAATATCAGGACCGATAAATTATAGATCTACCTCGTGACTTCCTGATTGACTTGTATAGAATTCAATACAATCAATCGAATGTTTTATAAGTATCAGGACCGATAAATTATAGATCTACCTCGTGACTTCCTGATTGACTTGTATTAAATTCAACACAATCAATCGAATGTTTTATAAGTATCAGGACCGATAAATTATAGATCTACCTCGTGACTTCCTGATTGACTTGTATTAAATTCAACACAATCAATCGAATGTTTTATAAGTATCAGGACCGATAAATTATAGATCTACCTCGTGACTTCCTGATTGACTTGTATAGAATTCAATACAATCAATCGAATGTTTTATAAATATCAGGACCGATAAATTATATATCTACCTCGTGACTTCCTGATTGACTTGTATTAAATTCAATACAATCAATCGAATGTTTTATAAGTATCAGGACCGATAAATTATAGATCTACCTCGTGACTTCCTGATTGACTTGTATAGAATTCAATACAATCAATCGAATGTTTTATAAGTATCAGGACCGATAAATTATAGATCTACCTCGTGACTTCCTGATTGTATTACACTTTAGTTACCGCGATAGTGAGCTACAAATAATGTATTTTAATTTATAAATCAATCAATAGCTTTGTATTCTTAGTGCTAGGCGCGACCAGGTTATCGAACTGTCCTAATCCGATTAGCAGCCATTACCCTCTTCGATTTCGATACGTACGTGCGACGGGGCTCTGCACGAGAGACTAGGGAGCACCGAGATAAGTCGATCGGGCTCGTTATCGTGGGGCGACGATAACCGGCGCATGCGCATGCGCGTCGTTACTGTCAACAAGCCGCCGCGGTCCCAAGATGGCGAGATGCGTTCTCTACGCGGCCGCGTTCGTCTGTTTCCTGCCGACCCTGCCCCTGGGGGCCGTCTCCTCCCCCACCAGCGAGCTCCAGTACTGCTCGTTCTTCAGCAACCGCGCCCCGAGGCCGCAGCCCAACCTGAAGAACTGCACCTGGTTCAAGAGCAACAGCTGCTGCATGCAGGAGGAGATCAAGGCGACCTTCGACCGGGTCAAGCCGCTGCCGGGGGCGGACGTCCACTGCCAGCGGTACCTGAACTACCTGATGTGCTACATCTGCGCCCCCAACCAGAACCTCTTCTACATAGGGGAGCGGCTGAGCGTGTGCGTGAAGTTCTGCAACTCCTTCTACTCCGCCTGTCGGTCGGCCATTCTCAAGGGGTCCGTGATCGGCGACCTCTACAAGAACGGCAGCGAGTTCTGCATCAGCCGCAGCTTCAAGGTGAAGGAAGGGAGCAGCGGGAACTGCTTCAGCTACGACGAGGAGGAGAGGAGCGCGGGGACCAGGGCTGCCGCCGGGCTGCTGCTGCTGCTGGCGGCCTTCCTCGTCGGCTCGACATTTCCGGTGGTGCCGACGGTTCTTACCTGGTAACTCGATCGATCGGTCGGCGCCGATCTCTCCGCACAGCGCTCACCTGTACATCGGCACCCATCTCTGAGCCGGGCTTTAAGTTATAGTCAGGCCCCGTTTTGGACACGACAACCATGCGAGTCAACAGGGTGCACGGATAGAATTTTTGTTTGTTTGTTTGTTTAACAAAAAAAAAAAAAAAAACTTGTTATTTTCTTGATGAATGGAGATGGAGGGGGGTCAGGATCTGGCCGCAGAAATTTCTAGTCTTGTAATGAGGACCATCCCTCTGTAGAAGATGCTGCATTTACACACCTAACATTTTACTTACTGAAGCCAACCCACCATTTTCTTACTGGCCCCCTCCTCTCTCCCTCCCTCCCTCTCCTTTTTTGTGTACCTCAGAAGAAAAAAACAACAGATGTTGGAGGTGACCTATGTTGATTTACCTTAGAGGCTGTCGTGTGGAACTGGTCTCCCTGGTGCTGGGGACACTTTCCAAGATGGTTCATCGCCTCAGAGACCAGTTCTCGTAGAGTCTTTCCAGTTCAGCGCCCACATCTAAAACTGGAAGGTTCCAGTAAGGGTTTCCCTACCAGACCCCACCCCCCCCACCCCCTGGTGCGCCCTGGCACTACGCTCCCCTCCCAGGGTAATCTCTCTTGTAGAGAGTGGCATAGAAGACAAAAAAAAAAACAGAACGTAGTTTCCAGCTAATCAGTAACAAGATTCTAAAGAAAAATAATCCTCTGCGTGGTAGCGATAATGAGGACTGGATTTCAGGACTCTGATATTTTGGCACAAGTATTATTGAGTGCTGTCGGTTTTTGAGGCTGCGACAAATTTTTAAAAGCAATTTTTTTCTACTTCAGAAACATTATATAGAATTATATGTATTACACTCACGGCAATAATTTTCTATTGTATTTTATTGTTGAAATTGTGTTTAACATTTAAATATCTCTTGTACAAATACTCAAAAATAGCTGTGTTGCATTTACCATTGTTGTGAACATTAAAGTTTATCTGTTAAGTATTGTTTCACTTAAAATCTTATTAAAAATTGCGCATATTCCATGGCTTGAGATATTACACAAGGAGCAGTGACGTTACAGTGTAGTGTCTATAACTAGGCATCACTAAAAACCCAGAGATTACATCAGTATCCATCATGTAGATTGAAGTTGCCCAATAAAATTGGAATGCTAATCACTTAAGTGATATAATTTGACAAAGATGCAAAATGGAGCTTCAAACTCATTATTCTAGATTCTGTTGAAAACACCCATCAAAAATGATAATAGAGTTTCCACAAAAGACTTCTCAGGATAGCTCGAGAACCTAAAAAAAAATTGTAAAAAATTAAGCAAGAGTTTATGTTGGCAAACCGTGCCAAAAGAGTCCCATTTCATTTGCATTGTAGATGTTCACTGTAGCTAGGCCATGTTCCTCAATCAGTTTCCGGAAGAATTCAATATTGGTTGGCAGCCTCAGGATCAGCAGATTGATTTTCTCCCAACATGCCTAGCCTTATGCCATGGCATAACTTAAAGCGAGCTAGCCATCCATCAGAAAAAATGCAGCTGTCAGACAATTCTTGCTTTCTCAATCAACATCAGGCCAGAAATTGCAGCTCACTCCAACCACTTGTACAGTGTATTGTCAAACTGCTCCATCTTAAGTTTATGTAAAGTACAGCGTGTATCAACAGCTTTGCTAGTCTCAGAACTGGCCACGTACTTCAGCAACTCTGACTTCCAAGACTTGATAACATAGATTGTCGATGAGCCAATGTTGAAGTCCATTGTTTGGCTATATTTCTCACCTTTGTCTAGTTGCTGTATGTCTAATTTCTGAGTTATCATCAACACAACATGCTTCCTATTCTGTCCACATTTTGTATGTAACATATCGCTATCCATAATTTCAGGATGTCTTAGATAAGGGCTGATAATCACTGCTAAAAGCTGGAGAAAGCTCAGATGCAAGACCGCACCCACTTTGTTTGCAATCAATAAGACATACGTTGGCACCATGTACCGAAAAGTTGCCAAAAACAATGGAAAAATGATGAGTGCTATCAAATGCCGGTTGATTGAACTTTCCAAATAATTTTATGCCGGTTAAAAGAGCTTTTACTGTACTAGGGACGTTTAAATGAAACCCTGAGGCCAGATACTATTAGGGTGATGGCATTTCAGTCAGGTTTCATTTGAATATCCTAGTATAATTGAAAATGTAATAGGAACACAGTTGTATCCATCAATTGCTGCTACATATTATCACATAACAAACAAAACTAAATTAAGTATGGAAAGTCTGAAACGTTCTGAGAACTAACAATAAGTAAAGTGATGGTAAAACTTCAGTTTGGCCAATTAGTCGCAGTTAGAAAGCAGTCCATAATACTGCAAAGCAAATATGAAGAGGTAATGCATCTGCTGAGTACCAAGCTGAACAAGTGCATGATTGCAGGGTGAACAACATGAAGGGTTCATTGATGCAACTGCAAATTACAAGCTAAAAGTCAAGTCAGATGAATGAGTAATGGAACTGCACATATTACTGAATTTGTTCATACAGAAAGTAAAGGGTCTATGCATTTCCCATCCATCATGTTAGTAGTATAACAGAACCTATGTTTCAGTGATCTTTTCAGAGACCATCATCAGGGTTGTTTTTGAAGCTAATTTGCAATAATCATTTCTTTTTTCTTGTGTAGGGTTCTTTCATTAGTCTCTACTGGAATATTAGACCCTTTCTTAGCAAACAAATGAAACTGAATCAAGCATGTGCAGTGAAATATTGTGGGATTAGTTAATTTAAAAAATGCAATGTGATGTCAACTGTAATATGCTGGATGAAGTTTTGGTCACTATGAGAAAGGTCTATCTTTATAAAATATTATTTTGGAAAATGTCTGGTCTTTAGAATTAAAATAAGTCTTTATTTCCAATTAATTATCATGATTTAATTCTTTTTCAGGGTAATTATGTAAATGGTTAATGTGACTTTAAAAATTCTAAATTTATAGCACTTATTTTTTATTTTTCAAATTTTCAGGGTTTTTTTTTTCTGTTGTTGATTATATGCCTTCTGCTATCTCTCTCTTTATTTACCAGTGTCTTTTACACTCTCTGGAAGTCCCTCTGAATCCATCTGGTCTATCTATCATCTGCTATCCTTGCTTTGCAACCAGACCAGTTCCAATTCAGTCTTTTGCACGTTTTCACAACATGCTCCTCCATTTTATAAATTAAGCCTAATTAAAATTGGCAAGATGTTGATGCAAATAAATTTATGATTTACATAGTTTTACTTACATTTTTTAAAAAGCAATTATAATTGTATTATGTACCAATTACTGCATAGATTTTAACTATAGAGTACCATGAATGCTAATTATGTAATGTTTATTTCATTTGGGGGGGTGAAGGTTGGAATTTAAATTCTGATATCACTATGTATGCACTCGCAAACTTTTCATGTCATTAACTACCAGTACAGGTAAATAATGCATTTGCAATTTTTTATAAATTGGTTTATTATACTTGTACATATGGCCATTGACTAGAAATACACATTTTTTTAAAATTATTTTTAAATTTTCAGTGTAATTAGTCAAAAGTGAGACACTGACATTTTTTTTTTAGTTGGTCCTTTTGAAAAGCGTCTAGGTTCCAATTTTTCTAGAGGTTCTAATCTTCTGATATTCTGAAAGATTAAATAGGTAAAATTCCATTAATCCACATAGGCTTGTAAGGATAAACAAATGTATTTAGAAAAATTTTATATATCTATCTCTTTATTTGGGGTATCAACAATATTTCATGTTTATTCAGCCTGGGAATGCCTTCAGTCATCCATAATGGCTACCTAGCTCCTTTAATAAAACAAGTCCACACCAGGTGAATCAAATTGGCCAAGACCACCTCAACAGCCACATTCCTTAAAATAATTTCTACTCGCTGTTTAACAATTATGAAACAAAATGCAAAATACATATGCAAACACAGTACATATAAATCAAAAAGGTAAAAAAAATTTCATAATTAAAATTTGTCTTTTTTAAAATTAAATTAAAGCTTCAAATTTTCCTATGCTAAATATTTTTGTTTTGTTTGATTGTGGTAAGAAAGTGATCATGTACAGGCTGGAGATTTCTAACAAATATTCACATGTAAAATTGTTGTGTACTTGTAATCAAGCAGTAAGATCCTCCACACCTGAAGAAAGTGAGGTTTCCAAATTGAAAATCAGAGATTCTTACTCTACCGGTGAGGAGGAAGTTTACCCATGCTTGCTGCCAGCAGAATGAACAGCAATGGATGTCTTTGGTGTCTGATCAAACAAATTATGCTCTGGACATTTTTTTAAAAAATGACTTGGTCCAAAGAGTTTTAGCTGCTGACAGTTTTAAATCTGCTAGATTTTTTCAGTGAAGTGATACTTGTGAAACCCCACAGTTGATTTTTTATCTGTTTTAAAAACTAACCTGGACTAATGAGACAACGTGCCTTGGATTGCAGATGCAGTAGTAACTAGACTAGACTACATGATTTTTCACACTACAAAACCAAAGCGTAAATATTTCTAAATAATTTCAGTACCACACCAAAATTTGAAATCTGGTCTATATCTTATGTTATTCTTTTTCCAACATCCTGACTTCATAGGGTTGGAGTTTTTCAAAAGACTAAAATAAATTAATTGCATTTTCAAACAAAACATTTTTGAGTTGAAAGAGCTAAATGGATTTATTACATCAATAAATGCCATTTAGCCATATTCATTTCTCTTCCTCCTATTCCTTACCTACCTGATAATTATTGGGAAATATTTGGCTCGTCCTATCAAATCCATATTCTGCCTCATTTAGTTTGGTTACAAGCTCAGCTTTTTCCTTGCCCCACTGTCTGGAGTTTTCTGAAAGCTAAGAAAGCATCGAGTTATGGAAATATTTCTCAGCATTTCAGCTGTTAAATCTGTTTACATAATGTCCAGCCTCCTGGAAAGCTGCTGGTGATAGTGTGACAATGGCATCCCCTTCCCCAATTCACCATGCTCACTGCTTCACTTGTATGATAAGTGTTCACAGAGCAAACGTTACAGCTAACAAGCACAAACTTATTCAAAAAGTAATTGGGAAATTTGGACAAAACCAGACATTTACAATTTGTATTGAATAAAATCTTTTTCTTATTATTGAGAGCTCTGGTAGGGCAGCACAATAGCAAAGGAAGCATACCAAGATAGAAAAAAATTAATTAAATTTTAAATAGAAATATTTCTTGATTCATTTAGAAGTAAAAAAAATTATTCATCAAGATCAAATACTATTTGATGTTAGTACACTTTCACTGCACTTGATATTATTTTGGCAATCCCCTCCCACACTGTAATTTATCCTGCAGACATTTTTTGTCATTTTGTCCCCCTCCCCTTGGAAAAAATCCTGCAGATGCCCATGTCTGTCCATGGAACCATCCGTTCTACTAATATATCAGGATGTACATTTTATTCTTATCTGGAAATGTATAAAATGAAAGTTCAGTGAATCTTTTTTGAGAAATGGTTTAAATAAAGTAATTTTTAAACAGCAAAAGGGAGTACCCATCATGGTCTCCGGTTGCCAAATGTCATCAGAATCTGAGTTTACCTTTTGAAAGTTACTCACCTGTTTTTCTAGAGACATAATTCTTCCATCAGCTTTTTCTAAAGCTTGGTAAAGTTCCAGGCGCTCAGCATCAAAATCATTTATAGCTACATGATTCTGAAAGTTATTCTACCAGGAAAGAGAGAGAGAGAGAGAGAGAAAAAAAAAACATTTAAAATTTTTTAGCTGGTTAATGCTTCAGTTGCTGATATTCATGAAACTGCAAGAATTATCTTCATGCAATGCAAAATGGTAATGCTAGCTTTACATCACCTTTACATAATGTAATGTCAGCATTTAAAAACTTTTACAAAGTAAACTTATGAACAGTTTAAAAAATTCACAGGATTTTACTTTTTTTAAAATTTGTATTAATTTGTTTTTGCTTTTTAAAGCTTTTTTATCACTAGTTCACTTAACCATCTTTCACAATGATTTGAAGGTCAAATTTTAAATAAACTAATAAAAATATAAATGCTTATGTAGAATATGTGTAAGTAGTTAAAATAATACATAAACACAAGCAAGTAAGACTGCTTATGATACAGATTGTTATTTAACAAATAGGAGTTATGATTAAAATAAAAGTTTATTAAATACATCCCATTCTTTGTAAACTAAAATGATAAGTTGCTTGACCCTCTATCGGCCTCTGATCTGTATAACAATATAATAATCTATAAATGACCCTCAGTGTTAAAAACAAGCAAACTTGTTACATTTGATACTCCAACAATAACCACCCTGAAATGATATGTGGTATCTTTAAATCACTTACAGATCGTACATTTTACATCAGAATGTCCTAAAATTATCATTAATTTGTTCACGCCTTCCAAATCTTTAGCAAGACGACGACAGCAAATTCCAAATGATGTCTATTCAAAGCTCGAAATAGTGGAACAAGAGCACCTGGTGTCTTCATTCGAATAGTTCTGCTTAATAAACTTAATACTCCATTCAGAGGTGTAGCAAGAGTTCTCAGTGTCTCGGGGGGGGGGGGGGGCAAAGACCCCTTTTGGCGCCTCCACCCCCACCTCTGAAATGTTTTGATTATTTGTTTGTGACTCATTACCCACTTAATGACAATCACAATGAATCAATCACCGCCTTATAAAGAGCTAATTTAAAGTCACAATATAACATCTCACAATATCACAACTGTAAACCTGGAACTAATGAGGTATCACCTACTAGGTTTACTTACATAATTTGTTAAATTGTAAAACATTTTGATATTTATTTCATCCAGTATTGTTCAAAGTCACACAGCTACAGTAATCTTTCAAGCATGCAGAATGCAGTCACTTGTGGTGTACATGTATTACGAAACAGATTGATGAAATACTACTTATGTTTACAAAACTGTACATATACTTAACGATCTTGTACAGGTAGCATTCTGGTATTCATTGTTACATTATATATGAACCTTTCGTACTTTTGCTTCTGCAAATGAATCAATTAAACTATCAAAATTTAAGGTATTGAGTACGTCTTTTTCAGTATTTAATATTGCCAAGTTACTCAATCGTTCTCAAGTCATTGAAGTTCTCAAGTATGTCATAATTAATTTCAGCTTGCTGAAAGAGCTTTCACAACTACTGTGGAAATTCCATGGGTGTAGGTGGCTAGTTATTAATTAGCATTATAATTTATAGACCAGAGGAAATTTTGCACCCCTTCAGACCTGCGCCCAGGGGCAACTGCACCTCGTCACCACTCCCCCTTGCTACGTCTCTGATTCCATTTGTCTTACTATTCCATTATGCTATTTCCCCCAACACTTGAGATTATACTGAATCCTACTCTCCAATTTTTTTCATTTACACTCAAACAAAATACCTTCTTGGAATTAGTGTGATCCATATAAATGGTTTTTTTTTTGCTTATCCAGTCATTTATTTAGTGTAAGTCTTCAAGAAGTAGGTTAATGTCTTAGTCAGAATCAGCTGCTTTGCCATATAACCAGTTTAATTTATTCATTAATCTATTATAAAATGGTACACAAAGCAGCAATATCTCACTTTATTTTATACCAGGAAGCCATTATAAATTTCAAGAACTCCTAAAAGTAAATAGTGTTTTCTGTAAATTTTTTTTTTTTTTTTTGCCATGAGCAATATCATTAATACTCTTCATTCATCTTTTACTCTATTATAACCAAGCCAATTTGTTTGTTGTTGTCTTTTTTCAAGTTTTAATTAGAAGATTTCTAGTAAAGATTTCTGGATAGCTTATTCCGTCCAAGAGTGATGAAACTGCATAACCTGACCATAGCATGCACCAGTTGTGGATTTGGTGAGGGCGTCTCCAGTTGCTATTTACAATATCCAAGGTTTTTAAGTCTACATATATATATAGTAATTTGTTAAAATGAAAGAATTTCTTTTAAAATGTTTTATCAAGTTCTGTTGCTCACCTCTAATTCATAGAGCTCTTGTCGTAGTCTTTGATTTTCTTCCAACAATGTATCTCGGGCACCAGGTGATGCTGCCTGATTATCTACAAATAGAACAAATTAAATTAAATTAATAGGCAGAGATAATGGAAGATAATGCTTCAAGAATCTGGGGATCTTGGTAAAAAATCTTATCTAAATAAAAAAAATAAAAAATTAAGAGAGTTATATAAACAATTTTTAAAAAGATGGTAGAAACTTTGGGAGAAATGCAATTAAAGCCAATCAAAAACCTTTAATAAGGATTTTTTATGATTATTTTAATTTATGTCCTAATGGTCACCATGTCAACAAATGATTTTCACATCACTTTTTGTTATTAGCTGTACAGCAAGAACCAGTCACCACATTAAGCTCACTAAGAGCATCAGTAAGCACATCATCATCATTTTTCTTTCCTTTTTATTTCTCTCCTTTTGTTTTTACCAGACTGGTTTTTCTGCTTTTCTATAATCTTCTCCATTCTGTTGATGACTCGTTCTTGTTTCTGGCAGGCAGCTTCAAGTTTCTTTATATTTTGCACCTTTTCCTGCAGCCTCTGGAGCAGTTGTTGTTGTGACACATGAGCCTGTGATATCTTGATGTATTCTCTCTCTTGGTCATTCTTCTGCAAAATAAGCATTGAGATTTATTTTTCTTCTTGATTTTAAGTCCCTTAATAACTAAGTTCAAGGGAGCTAAGGATTTCAAGGTTTTGCCGGTTTATCTAATTTTCTTTTATCAAAGGTATTTCATCAATATTCATTGTTTTGTCTCTCATTCTTTGATTTTGTTTTACTTTTTTTTTAACTGCTTTCCACAAGTTCTCATAATAAAAAATGTAAGGATATGAATGTGGCTATAAAAACAGTTAATTTTATTAGAGCAAGGGGTCTCAACCAGAGGCAGTTTAATAGTCTTCTGGAGGAACGTGAAAACCACACCACACTGAAGTCCACTAGCTAAGTCAGGGAGCTGAACTGAAAAACATCTGTGAATTGAGTGATAAATACTGTTGTTTATGAACCAGAAAGGGAAATTTGTGTCCGAATTGCAGGATAATGAATGGCTTCAAGATCCAGCTTTTATGGTGGATATTACAGAGCACTTGAATTGCCTCAACACAAAGATGCAGAGTTGCAACAAAGCAGTGACAATTTTATGACAGCATTCGTGCCTTCAAGATTAAGCTTCAGCTTTGTGGAAAGGAATTTTCTGAGAGGAATTTGGCACATTTTCCCACCCTGAAATTGCTACATGAACACAGAGGAATCTCACTGTGATATCCTCCAGAAAAGTGCAGCAGCAAAATTTCTGAGCTAAAAAATGAATTCCAAGAAAGGTTTTCTGACTTTAGAAATCTTTACAATTTTCTGCAACCCATTTTCTGTCAATGTGCACAAGGTCTCAGAGGAGCTTTA
The DNA here is from genome assembly GCA_018389105.1 of Nautilus pompilius. Classification (NCBI taxonomy): domain Eukaryota; kingdom Metazoa; phylum Mollusca; class Cephalopoda; order Nautilida; family Nautilidae; genus Nautilus; species Nautilus pompilius. The sequence continues at coordinate 2,504,759 of JACATO010000588.1, forward strand.
GATGGAAATAATCAAGCTGCTGAGTGACAATGTTTCAAAGGATAAACTTTACAATGTTGGTATAAGCACATTTTATCAATATCTAAGACAAATTATCCAAGGCTCAAGTCTTTTGCTTAAAAAATCCTGTTTGTGTTTGGAACAACATGTGTCTGGTAACAGTTTTTTTCTACAATGAACAAGTCAAAACTAGTTCTCAACTTAGTGACACACACATGAACACAATACTCAAAGTTGCCACAGCCCAGTCACGTGCTCCAAATTTTGATGCAGTGGTCAAAACTAAGAGATGCCAGGTATCAGGAAGCAGTTGTAGTAGTAAATAAATACCTATTCTTTTAATTATAAATATTATTAGTTGTATAAGTGATTTTAATGCTATTTTTTATATTGTTGATATCTAGTCTATAATTAATGTTTATGTATTATTTGCATATTTTGATAACTTATGGTACATTTGGCCAGACTGAAGTACATTTATATCAGATCTGGCCCATCATAAGTAGCAAGTTTGACACCCTTGCTCTTCACAAAGGATGTATGTTAATCTCTCAATGCTTGAATACTTTTCATAACAGTACCTCTCAGACAACATGTTTGTTACTGCAGTAATGGTGTACTCTGTTTGCTATGGTGGAAACTATATGTTTGGTGATCAATGTAGCCAAATTATGTATTTCTTTCACTTTTCAGTTCAATCTCCATCTAGCATTGGCTTTCTACAAGTGCTCTAAACTAAAAAAAAAAGTTCTTGGGGGCTCTTTATTTGGTAAAGTGGTTAAAGCCAGTATACTTTTGGGACTGTGCTGACCATAACTTCCAATTGTTTCGTGCTTAGCAAGTGTTACAGATCTTATCAATGCAATAATCAAGGAATAGCAGTAAACAATTGTTTGATGAGATATTTGAATGCTTTCAAAACTGATAAGTTATATTGCACTGTTAACAGGCAAAAAGTTAAAGAACATCAAGCAGCGACATGTAGGAGATTTTAGAATGCATTTTAACTGATTATTAACAGCATTTCTTTATTTATTTATGTTGCTATATGTACACTAAAGATATTGAAATTTTCAGCCAACAACAGTAGCTACATTCTTACAACATGAAATATTTGGCAATAAATAAACAAAAACAAAGGTCAATATTTAACAAAACAATCAGAGTTACATCCCTTCCATCAAAGTTTTATCTAAATATACTATAAAAAATACATACACACAAAATATATATTTCTATTACTTAGTAAAGTTTCCAGCACCAAAACAGATTATTTTGGTTTCTGTATTGATTTGAATCTTTCTCCCTGGTCCATCTGAGAAATGTTCCAGGACTGTAACCCCAATTTGCCACATGATAATAATTGATTTGAACAGTTCATACAAATAACAAACAGAACTCATATTCTTATTATGTGATAGGTTTATATTAAATTAAAAGGCATAAATTTAAGCTATGCTAAATTCCAGGTTAATGTGAATGTGATGAGGTTTTTTTGTTGTTGTTACTGGTTTTTTAGCCACTGGTAAAACAAAGTGTAGTCATTTAAAGGTGAAATTCTGCTAGCTAGGTTGATTTTTTTTAAATTTAAAAGAAAGAAAAGCTGGGTTGACATCATCATTTACAAGAGGATCAGAGATATTAGCATATGGTTTGCCAATCCACTAATCTAACAACTAAAGGTCTCTCTCTCTCTTTTTCCTACTGGAGAGGTGAGAACAATATTTTTAACAAATAATTTTTTTAATCTTCCAAACAAAAAATTATCTATTCATAGAATAATAAAATTTAAAAAAACTAACAATAAACAAATAAATGTATCACCTTTATTATCTCATTCTGTAGGATGTGAACCCTTTCTTTATATGTTTTCAGTTCAGTGGTTTGAGAAGCAAGCTTTTGCTTCAAAGCAGCTGTTAAAAAGAAAATAAAAAACAGCCCATCAGAAATAGCTGACAGATATATTTCCTTTTTTCTCTCCAAATAATCACAAATCTTTTCCTTTGACAGACAAAAGATAATTTTCATATTGTCAGAAAAATACTAACGTTCTTAGAATCAATTATTATTATTCATTAGGTTAAGATTGCCTGAAAAGTTCAGTTAAGGAAGAATCAAATTAATTACATCTTTTTTTAACTAAAATAATTATCCAATATTTTAAAGAAAAATTATCTGCATGAATTTCTGAGACCAACACAGTTAAAAGAACAATATATGTTGAAAAGATGTTTCAAAGGAGTTTACCAAAAATTAAGACTAAACCAAATTTCATAAGACTATTTTTTCAAATAATTTTTCCCAGCATGGTTAAGCTCAGCATTCTTTTTTCTTTTTTTTAATACATGCAGGAAAGAGTTTATTCATCTTAATAGCCTCTTCCTTTTTTTTAAACACCATTTCTGAAATTGGAGTCAGTAAATACAAAAATCTGGCTAAAACTAACCATATCGTTCAGCAAGTTCCGGTTTTGTCAAGCCATCAATCTCTGACGAATCCATTAGCAGTTTTGCTGCGTCCTGGTACCCAGAAAGCTGTCGTCTCAGTTGACTTTTGGAGTTTTCTAATTGCTGGACCTGTTTGGTCAGATTCAAGATGTCTTGACCCATTCTGTGCACTGCATCTCTGTAGTTTTCCAGGTCTCTTGCTTGGTGATCCAGCAAGGACATTGGCAAATGTTCAAATTCTTCCCTAGTATAAAGCAACAAGAATTAAGAATTAAAGAGCTACTCGAATTTAAACATAATATTTCATTGTTGGTTTTACGCAGCAATATACTACTACATAGATTTTAAGTTAAAGGAGAGAGAGATGAGGCCACATGAATCTCAATCGTATCAATATACTTAACAAATTTCGACCAGCAACAAAAAAAATTTACATCACAATGGCTGTGAAAGAAAATTAAAATTTTTAAGATATTCCATAATAAAAGACTGAACTTGTTTACAGGATTTCTATGAATAAAGAAGCAAACTTACACTTGAACAAAATAAATTAACTTTGAAAAATAATTTTAAAACTTTTTTGAAGAATCAAATCGAGAGATGCAATTTATAAAACAAGGACTGATTCATTCTAACCCCCTCCAAAATATATACCTAAAACTGAGGAAAAATATTTATATCATAAGTGTGTACATATACATAATTCAACATAACTCAATGGTGCTTAGCTTTTCTGCAAGCATATTTCCTGCAGTAGTGCTATATAATGTAAATTCTAAATAGCATTTCTGACTAAAAATCAACCTAATGTAACAATGTACCAATATTTTTAGAAAGGAACTGAAGAGTAAACGTTGACATTTGTTTACTTCACAGCTCTTTGAGAAATGACTTGGGAAAAGTACAAACAGCTATTGAAAAAGAAAAGTACCACTGTAAAGTGCATGTTGCTAAATGCATCATCTGGTGATAATGGCTGAATATCCCAAGTTTAGTTGTTACTTCTGGCAGCAATACAGCATATTGACCAACAAGCCTCAGATCAGCCAATTACCTGATCCCAGACAAATAGGGAAATGACTTGGTTATCCCATGCTTTCAACATCACACTTTTTACAATGAATTTTCCTACCTCAATCACCCATTTTATAGCAGTGACAGTTGTTGGATATCATGGACAAATTTATTCTTTCTAGTGGAGTTCAAATTATGACAGGGATTGTGTGTGTGTGTGTGCACACATTGCATGAGAGAGAGAGAGAGAAATTCAATATGTCTGTTAAATCTAACTATTGTTTGTAGAATGGCAGAAGTTCCAGATCCATTATACATAACATAATTACATCTATTCTGCAGTATGATGTAGTTCTGGAAAAAGAGCTAATAGCATTTATATAATATGATATCACCATGTTTGGCAATGCTTGGAAAAATGTTCTTTGTTTTGGCATGTGATTGTTGCCTTGCTGATCTTGTGATGCTCTGCATTTAAGTGACACACATGCAGTGGTTGAGTCAGATCATTGGTTACTGTTCACTTGTAATTGTTGCTTTGGTTCACTTCTCACTGATTAGTTAAGAATAATAATTGTGTGCTTGCAACAAAGGATTATTGCTTGTCTGGAAAAAGCTAAAAGAGCTATACTTGAATGATTAGTAATAATACAAGCTAAATGTATCTATGATTTTTAAGAATCTGCAGATGCCCATTTTAAGGTGAAAGAGATCATTTCCATAAGTCAAAAACTTATCTTCTGATTAATAATTTAGAATTTTTAAAAGTTTTTTTTTTCTTTTTAAAATATTTAAACAAGTACCTTACAATGGCTATCCTCTGAAAAACAATATAAAATCTTAATGGAATTCTCTCAAAGTTTCTACAGATCAGAAGGTGATTAAGATGATAGTATATGCTTTGAAGTCTTTCATTAAACATTAAAATAATCACAACTGTATCCAGGTTTAAATGGGAATTAGCAACATTTGCTTACTAAATCTGTTACTGCATGCAAATTAGTAGAATCCCTTTAGTAACCTGACAAAAGAAGAGACTGAAGGTAACTTAATAATGGGAGTACCTTGTCATGATCCTTGATCTAAACCCCATCAAGAATATTTGGGACCACTTAGGCACCAACATAAAAGGAGATGGGACTGTCACTGTGGACCATCAGAACAGATGGAATACTAGCCTCAGCTGCATCAGACATCTTTTTTTTTTTTTTTAGATTATGCCAAAACTCTGTGCTACAGTAAATGAAAATAAAGGAATATAAATTTCTAACATATCTGCTACTTATCCTTTTAGTTTATCTACATTAAGCAGCATCCATTGTCACAGTTAATTACTGCTAGCTATTAAACAATACAATTTCTAATATATTATCAATGGATGCCTGTTTTCAGTAAATGGAAGGTTTGAAAATTTATGGCATGTGAATTTTTTAAAAGTATTCTAACAGTTCTGATGAGAGCCGTATGAAGACCATATTCTGTACATACACTTGGCAATTTAATTGTCATTTTCTTACTTCCTATCACTTTGAATAAAATACAAATTTTGCTTACTCAAAATTTTTTGTAAATAAATGCCCCTTAATAATACCTATAAACCTCTTTGTCAGTTTTCATAGCTAGAGTTCGAGAAAGTATTAACGTAAATAATGCATTCAGATTTTCCTTCAGACACCACGTACTGTGTATGACCATGTTCCTTGTCATGATTGGGCACAATATACTTAGGCAGCACTGATTCCATCGCTTCATCTGGTGGCAGTTCTCCATCTTTCACTGGCTGAAAGAAATTACACAAAGGGTTGGAAAAGGTAATCATCCATAATACATGCAAAAAGTGTTTAGAATTTTACAAACTTTTCATCATTTACCCTTTTTTTTAGCTTCGGACTCATTTTAAGAATGTATCTCTTGATACTTGTGCCCGTTCTCTAGCACATTTTGTAAATACTGGAGACTGTTAATGAAACTTTTATTATAATTATTCAATAATTGTAATTATGCATTGATATTTTTAGGGTTGAACACACTCTGTTTACTACTCTGTCAGCTCTCCTTTCTTGCTGTTGTTTTTTTGTTTGTTTTGTACTCTAACTGTAGCAAACGTTCATAATTTAAACTTGTGCCATGGAATACGCATTCAACAATTAGTAAGTCTTAAGTAGAATTAGTTTCTAATGAAAAAAAAACCAGTCAAAAGTACCAATGCGAGTAGGAAAACGAGCAAGTAAATAGTTTAACTGAAGGTTTTAAAGGATGACACAGGAAACTGCGCAGTTCAGAAGATGTACTGAGTCTATTCCAGCTCTGAACAATAAGGGTTGTTATTATTATTATTATTATTATTAACTAGCACTAACCACACCAGCCACCCCACCCGTCAGTGTTTTTTTACCTTACTTACATAAGCCACAAAAATGTCTGTTGTTGTTGGTCTGTCGGTGTTTTCAGCGAACACTCGAAATGTGAGACACGCCCGGCGGGGGGCGCTCGGTTCTATATCGGGTGGTGGGTGTCGGGCGTGAACCATGACTTGGAGATCGACCTTATATCATAACCAGTAACTCCCGGGTTCTACACTACTCACCTTATCCACGAAGCGGTGCGAGGCGGCCATCGGTCGGGGCTGGAGGGAGGGGAGAGGTGGAGAACACGCCCGCATCCGAGGGGCTTAGGAGGGGGTTGACGATCTCTATTACGGGAGCCGACGCTGACCTGCATTCGGCGCGTCTCCTGGCAACGGCTCAGCCTGCCCGCGGCCACTACTCCTTCCCCACCCGAAACTCTCCCGGGCGGTGCCCCCTCCCATCCCTTAGGAATAAGATCTTTCCTTTAAACTGCCGAGAGCAGATACCGATTGACCGGTGATGGGCAGACGACGAAGCTCACCCACGGCGGCGTTTGACAAGAAAAGGAAAACTGAAGAGAGAAGGAAGATGGTTACGGAACGGAACGACGACAACCGTTTTTTTGGCCTTGGACGGAGATTAGTCTTCGTGCTCGTGCTAACGGAATTTTAAGAGAGAGAGAGAGCTATCCTTGGCCATCAATAAGGTTTCTCCTTTCTAGGGAGCTGGCGGATTTATTTGGTTTGGAGAAATGGCGAAACATTTCGGTCCGTCTTTCCGAATCCGAGTTTCAGATCTCTCCGAAAAGGGAAGGGCAGGATGAGCCGCGCGCCCAGCAGAGAAGCTGCTCCGAAAGTTTTAAAACGAAAGCGAAACACACACTCGGCACCATATTCATTTCTCCGGCCTGTTTCTGGGGTTGTGCGACATTAGAAGCATACAGAAGTACTACCACCTGGAGAAGAATAGTTATTTAAAAAATAATAATAATAAAAATGAACGCGCGCGGGGGTTCGAGGGAGGGGAGATAACCGAAGCGTCGTCGGCGGTCGCTACGCGAGAACGGTCCGGGGCCGTTTGTTATTTGTGAAATAGTGCATTAAAATAGAAGAGAAACTCTTGAGAGTTGTGTGTGTGTGTGTGTGTGGCGTCGGACCGCGAAGTTCTGATCTGCCTTCGGTTTTTACTGTCCCCCATTTTCGGCGGTAACAGTGAAGGGAAAAAAAAAAAAAAAGCAGAGAGGAAATAATGATGCAAACGCGTATCAAATTAACAGATACACAGGGATGGAGTTTGTGTTTTGTTTTTTTTTTTTAAATAGTTTATGGTCGGAACTCACTTTCACTGAACATTTCAGAAGTCAAGCGGATTTTCGATGCAATATCCACCCCCTCCTCCCAATAGTTTTTCTTATCTTAATGATTATCTCCCTTGAACAGATATGTCCACGTGAGTGGTCTTGTTGGACAATGGCTATCATCCCAAGAATTGGCTCTTTTCAAAGAATTTATGAAAATTGTTTATCAAATTTTGCTCATTGTGAATGGTCCTGGTGGATGGGTGGAGTACAGGTTCAAAACGAGTTGATAAACATGTGTCAGCTGACTGATTTTATGCAAAAAGTAGAATTCTAAACAAAATGTGTGTCTGGCCCAAGACCACAGAGGGGACTGGATTATGGTCATAATAATGAAACAGTTTATACACCTTTTAGTTCTCCAAAGATAAGCTGGTGGAAAAAAATGTTCAAACTGCTACAGAAATGGTATAAAGTTGGTCGCTTTAAGCAGTTTTAGTTCTGATGCTATAGAACTAAATAACAGTGAACCTGAGGATGTCTTCACTTTTAGCATTAACTTGAGAATTTCATTCACCTACAGTGTACTGATATGAGCAACATTTATCAGACAGAAAATGATTGGTATTGTTTGACTGCCAGATCTCATAGTAATGGGGAAAATTCTTTATTTGAGCAAGTTTCTCCAATAACGACAAGCTGCATTGTTTTCAGAAGGAATCTGACATGCATGAAAAAGTCCATGTGCTTCTCCGCCCTTTCTATCACATAATATAATTGGTAAATGGCTGTAGAATGTAGCCATTATTTAATATACTGACACTAAATGTACAAAAGTCGAAAAAAAAAATTATTTGAAAAAAATTATTTAGATGTTATGCATAATGTTGGGAAAAGGGCAGACAGACAGGTTTTTTATAAAAGTTATGAATATTTTTTAGATCAAGTGCAATTGTACTAATATAAGGATTTATGAGAGAAAAATTATTGGGTAAAAAAGAAATGGAATGATTCAAGTTACATATTCATTAAATCTGTAGAGAACTAAACATCATATACAGCAAAGCACATAGCCAAAATACAGAGAGGAACATTTTATTTACTCCATCAGAAATAGTGCAAATGAATAATCTTTTAAAGCTTAAATTTTCATTATTTTATTAATTTATAACTGTTGTTGTTTTAATATTGTCATCCAGATTTCTAGCATTTAAAGATGTAGACCCTATGATTTTACACTGTAATGTCTGACTGATAGTGTAAATGCAAGATGAGGCAGAGGTCAAACAAGACCTTCAACCTTTGCTGCTCGCTTGCTTTATGGACCCCTGACTTGACTTTGAGATCGAAGACAAACTTTTGCTAATAATTTAAATATCCTTTGCTTTTACCAGCACATTTGTTTTGATAAAATCAAATGATCCATTAAGAGATATCTCCTGCTGATATCAATAATTAGTTACATAGTGTAAAAATGTATTTTTTTTAAAAAAACAAAATTGAACTTTTTAATGAAATAACTAAGCCTTTACCGAAATATGTCAGAACATATAATTTTTTCATTCCCTTTTTTTTTCACAATATAGCTTTCAAAAAATGCTTACAATATACTTCCTAGTTAGAACAGTTTGCTTCTATATGACAAATAGCATAGCCAAGGAGGTTCAAATCCCCTTGGATCTTGCCACCAATTTTCTTTTTTTCCTAATTCAAACTTGAAAAAAACTGGTACCATATTTGACGAATTTGGCAACTTTTATAATTAATATTTGAATGTAATAAGCAATGTTAAACATTTAAATTTTTTTTAAAAAATAACAATGTTAAAAGATCTGTATGAATGATATTAGGATTAAACAATGGCAGATCTAAAACCAACCCAAACAGAACAGATGTTATAATCTACTTTATTAGGCATTCAGATGAAAGGCTCCATCCAACAACCATTGTTTTGGTAACTATTTGGTGCTTCCCTGTCCAACGGCCTTTCAGTGACCGAGGTCAAACAGACCTTGGTTATTGAAGGCGAACAGAGAGATTTTCCAAATTCTAGGTTACTTGAAATTTCTGTCATTCATAACTAACAAGTTAAATCGATAAGATCTCCCCAAAACCAGCTCCAGCCCCGATTTTTGTCAATCTTAAGACGGCCAGAACAACTCTAATCAAGTCAGTCCGTAGCCGGACGACATTTAAAACAGGAGTCGCAACACTGTTCGGTGAATAGTTGCTTTACATGTTCAGACTCTATTTACAAATCAGTGGGTTCAACTTATTTTATTTTATTGGTAAATGTCTTGAACATTTCAGTTTTATCTTTATTGATTCTAATCATTCACATACATGAATTAGTTGTGTATTCATTAAGCTGATTACTAGGGCAGTTTTTTGTCAATGATTTTTTCGTATGCTTAGAATGTTCTGAAACGTCTAAATCCAAAATTCGATCTTTGTAGGTGCAATATTTTAAAAGTTATAAGGTTAATAAAAGTCAATTTTTAACTTTTAGGTAAATATTCTTAATTTTTTTTAAAACAGATGTTTGCACTAATCTCATTACTGTGACATTAGGCATTTTGTGTGGCGCTCCATATATTGTAGTGTTTGACCACTACTTGTACTGTTGTGCAGCCTCGGTCAGGAGAACCGTGGAATGTAGGGAGCTGGCCAGACGTGCGGGGTCAACCCACAGATTGTTCATGTCTGATATTGAGTATTCATAGTGTCTCAATACCTAAAAATAGTGGGATGAATTGAGTCTTAATGATTAAAACAGATGCCTGTAAATAATTCAGTGATGGATTTTTCTGTCAATTTCGTTATGCAACACTTTGCTACAATTGCAATTGCCATTTTGAGTTTTAAACCCTGTAAAAAGTTCAGGCTTATTGTTAATAACTGAATGGGCCGAGCTTGGCCTAAAATTAATGAGTAAAAGAACCGGACCTGACACAGATTTTAAATTTTAAAAAAAAGTTCCAGGTCAGGTTGGGCTTTGATAAGTGTAAATGGACACGGGCCGGGCATAAACTTACATATATAAGTATGGGCTGGATCCTTAAAAATTGGCCCATGCAGGTTTTCTAAATCTACAAACACACACACACACATATATTTACATTCATAAATATGCACATTTTTTAATCTGCAGACATTTTTCGCATCCATGTAGCTGAACAGATTTTGACATTTTCACATAATTGAGAAATGAGAGATACATAAGGAGAGATATATAGCAATATATATATATATATATTTACTGTTTGATTACATCTGCATACAACATATATATATTGGAATAGACCAGTGGTTTCCAACCAGTGGGTCGCAGAACCCTGAAAGTTTCAAATTTTCTCGTAAGACTGAGTCAAGAAACTGTTCATGAGCATGTATCTGTTTTGTTTATATGTACCGTATTTGCCGGTTTATAAGACGCACTTTTTTCCAGAAAAAAGTATACAAAAATTACCCTGTGTCCAATATGCCAGTATCACCGATAGGAGGCCGAGCGTCGAAGGTGTGAGGCTTGTCTCCCACGGCAGGCACTCTTGCATCACAGGCCTCTGTGGTGACATGCTTGCATCACCAGTCCCACTCTGTGGCTTCCTGTCACTCTGCCACCCTCATAGAAACACGGACAATACGTGCTGGCGACAAAGGCCGGAACTCGAACTGTTACCACAGTAGGACTGACACAATCGAGCCATGCTCCCATTGGCTAACACCATTGGGGCCTGCAGCTAAAAGACTCGGAACACGACACCTGGGGCAGAGCACACTACAAGGACTGGACTGTGACTTCGGCTGGACACACACTAGCCAGCTCAATTTTAGGCAAACTTGGGCAACAACACAACACACCACCACACAGCTGTTCTGATCAGAGGTACTCAAAACTGTCAATATATTCAAATAAAACTCTTATTTATGTGATTTTTTTTCAATTATGGAAGTGTAGCAGAGGGTTGCAGGTCTTTTGGGTATTAGAAAAAGGTCCACGAGTCCAAAAAGGTTGGGAACCACTGGAATAGACAATAGATATTGAATTTTAGTTTATTTTACTTTGGAAATCTCTTTAATAGTAGGCAATAAATAAATAAAATATAATTCGTGTCTTAGAACTATAACATTTATAAAATAGATGTTAGAACTTCATATTCCAGGAAGTAGCTCTTTAATAAAGTTTTAAAACAATTTCTAAAAACCCAAAACATGTGACAATAAGTAAATAATGTATGCAAAGTTTGTTGGGTTTTTTTTTTCATTTTTAAAGGTAATCATTTACATGTCATGTGATTACCTCCAAATTTAAAAGATTTTTAAAATAGAGGCATGTGACACCTTATTGAGTATATATTCTGTATACTGCCTGTAAAAGCAGATAAAATATTTGAAATATATTTTTTAAGTTTACAAAATTTGCAGCACCCAGCAGTTATTTGGAATTTTTCATCCAAACAATGGAAAATAAATTATGTCAGTTTGCTTGGTGTTAGAAATGACAAAACAACAGATTGTGTAGAGAACACTGACTGCCATCACAAAATTTAGTATTCAGAGTCTGCTGTGACCTTTCCAAATCTTTCACCAAATGGAAAAAGAGACTCCATTACAAGGTAATCACAAGATCCAAAAGAGTCTGCAGTTGCATCTGTTATGCTGCTGCCAGATAAACCACATCACATGTTTTATGAGGCTCCAGTTTTGGTATGTGGGGGAAGCCTTGCCAATTTACATGATATTCTGCAATCATTTATTTTCATTCTACAAACTGGTATCTTTTCTTCACTAGAAATGAGAACTTGCTGGGGTTTTTCTTTTAGAGAAGTATTTTAAAAAAAGAAAAATAGTGCTACAACAACAAGTTGACCCTTCATTTAAGAAATTTATTTTAAAGATTTTTAAATTATATATATATAAACATAATTACAAAAAGATATTTTTTAAAAATTAAATACTTCAATGTGACAGCAGGATACATTTATTACAAACAGCTTTTTATTTTCTGAACTTTCTGAAGCATCCATGATCCACTAGTTTTGTAAAACCATACCAGAAGTGCTGATGATGGTAGTCTATGACACATTGATCTGGCCAAGGGACTCCTTCTCAGCATTATCATATAGCCTGACTGAAGCTTTAGGTGGCTCTCCAATCAAGGAGCCAGGAGGGGAGTTACTTGTGGACTGTGAGAATGATACAAATGAGTTCATGCTCTGCTTCAACTGCTCGTGGCCCCACTGAAGTTGCTGAACTTCACAATGGTGGCGATGCCTGGTTTCCTCTAGTTCTTTCAAAAGATGATCATTGGTTTTCATCAAAGACCTGGAAATGATAAGCAGATTTGAGTAACTTGCAAAGTGAAGCTTTAAACCTCATCCAAAAGAAAATGGTTGATGTGTACCACTAACAATGTCAGACCAAATGATTCACCTATCTGGTAGTCTCATATTAGAAAAATTAAAGTGTTAACAATATGCAATTTCATTAGGGACACTCAAACAAAACCTGGCTGTAGTGACATCTGGCTCAGTTTTATTTGGATGTCCTTAATAGACTGAGAAACAAGAAGCCAGCTCAACTATTTTCTAAAGATATTTTCCTGATTTACATAAGCAAAAAATGTGGGAATCTTATTGTTATTAGGATGTTTTCACTAATTATTAAGATCTTGTAGCACTTTAATTTTAACCAGCAAGAGATATATATATATATATATAGTCTGTTACTATTTTTTTAAAAATCTCAGCAAAAATCGCTCTATATGTAAAACTGGTGATACATCAGTCCAGACTCCCCAGAAGTAAACACATACTCTCAAAAGAAAATACATGTATACTGTATTTACATATCAAGCAGCAATGAGGCAAAGAGAAAAAAATCCACAACATCAACTTATATTTATTAATTTTGCATAATAAGATAAATATGTATACACTATTCAAAATAATTATGGAAACACACATAGGATATGTACAAATAATGAATAATTGCAACTGGGAGATGTATATACAATATGCATTATTACAGAAAATATACAACAAAATGAATACACTGTAAAGTGCTTTAGTATTTGGCATAAGAATCCTTTGCTCTATGTAGCACTTCCCACAATTCAACATGGGTGTTTGACTATCCTTACTTTCTCAGTAGCCATATAGTCCTATATAGCCTCAGTGATTTTCATATCAAAACTCTGTGTAGGTCAAGACATCTGTGAGTCTTCCATCAATTTCCTTATGTTCAAATAATATTTCACAACATTGGCTTTATGCTTGGGATTATTGTCATATTGGAAGATAAATGCTCCTGCCCCAACCCAATGAAATGTCATCCAGATGGAATAGCGTGATGGATGAAAACCTGCCTATACACGTTGGCAGTCAGTATACCATTGATTTTGTGCAAACTGATGACACCCTTGCAGTGATCCACTCTCATGCTTTACTGCAATTGTTGTACACTAACTATTATACTGCTCCTGGTCTACCTAAAAAAAAAAAAGTGCTACTGATTATTGCCAAACAGTTCAAACTTAAACTCATCTGTAAAGATCAACTTCTTCCAGGCCTGGTCATTCCATTGTTTAATTTTTGCTGCCTATTTCAGCTTCACCATTTGATTGAATCTCACAGAAAAGGTTTTCAGCCAACTACACATCCACTGAGACCACTTCACACTAATGCAAATCTTACTGTTCTTGAAGAAACATTGGCATCCTTGCAGCTAGGTCATTCAGATCTCCAGTGGCTCATCATCCAACATACGTAGTTCATACCCTGTGGTACTTAAAATCACTTTGAAAAGTTTGGGCTTTCTTTCTCAACCATGTCCATCAGCAGCAGTCCAGTTTTGTGTATCCTCTTCAAAGACCTGCATACAGCTCTTTCTGAAACATGAAGTCAAGTGCAATGTGCCACATGCAATACCCTTCACTAAATAATACTTTGATTTCTATACATTTGTCACGTGATATTTCCTTCCCAGGAGCCATGGTATTCCCCGCACTACAATGATATCACTGCCTATATTTTTACAGTCCTTCTGCAGGTGTGGCACTTTCTGATTGATTGCATGACAACCAATCACAGTGTATTATATTAACACACACTGTACTATGGACCATTTCCCTTTTACATGAGAAACAATTCTATTACACATTAGTTTGCATTTTATACCAAATTTTTTCTGTTTCCATAATTATTTCAAATTATACTAAAAGCAACACAAGAAAACAAAAGGTAAATAATTAAAGCTTATATATATATATAAGTTACATATGTATTCATTTGTCTGCTTCATGTCAAGCCAAAAAAATCTATACAGTTAAACCTCGATTTAATGGACTCTCATTCAACGAACTTCAGAAGCAATGGACATGTCTCGTCTCCCAACAAGAATCCACACTGAGTTTTGCGAAAATTTTTTTGCTTGGGTGCCTTATGCGCATGCATATGTAAACATCCGGATTCAATGGACTCCCAGCATCAACAGATACCCCTTCCTCCCCTTTAGTCTGTTAAATCAAGGTTTTACTGTATCTCAATTTCAGAAATTTAATCATTTTAAATAATCCATTGCTCGATACCAGCATTACAGTAGTTTTCACTGCATAATGTGAATGAAGAATTATGGGTGAATCTCTGTTTCTATTTTTTAGTGAAATGGCAAACAATATAATAGGATGCAACATTTAGCTTGTTTTAAAAAAATAAATAAAAGGTCCAAGAAGGATTTTTTTCTGGTAGATATGTAGACAAATGTTTGAATCCATAAAATTGCATACATTAAGATCAACAAATAGAATGAAAATATTGGTTCCTAGAGTGTTATGCCAGCGTTTTAAAAGGGAAAACAACAAAAAATAAAGAATTAAAAAAAACCAGAAGTTCAAAAGTCAAATACCATAATCAGGCACATAGAGATTAGCTAACTGCTACAAAAGGCAGGCTAAACACTCTTCCACTACCTAAAATTTCACATTTACCTACAGCATAGTTAAAAACTTGCAGATGGGAGGGTAAAATAGCTTATTTTAAAAAAAAAATCCATAATCAATGATAATAGGTTAGCTTATTTACAACAAATCCACTTACAAATGACTTTCCTGCAACATTTTCGTTAACTCCTGCATCTGGTCATATTGTTTCAAACGTGAACGAAACATTTCGATATCTTGACGTAAACCTTGATTTTGGTTTAGTATAGCTTCTGCAATAAAAATGCTAAAATGGCAAATTCTTTCAAAACAATTACACTGCAACTATAATTTCTGTCTGAAATTGGATTAGTTTTCCAAAGCTTGAAGTCTGCAAGTATATTAGTATGAGAGCAACTAGACATTTTAAAAATTCTCAAAAAGATTTTCTTATTTTTAATGGAAGTGGACAATCATGAATTATCATGCTTACCAACACCAAAATACAGACATGCATTAAAAAATAAAATATCATTGTACATGTAATTCATCTTTAACTACTATTACTTTCACCTGTCCATAACAAAAGCAAATGTTAACAAAGTAATACATAATAGTAAATTATATCATTGGTAATAAAATATCATATCGCACTATTATATTAGACTGTCCAATGTAAGGAAGTTCTAGAAAATTACACTTAATAAAAACAACTTACCAATCTGTGACTGATTAACAGAGTTAGCTGCCACTGATTCATGACTTTTTAGTTGTTGTTGCAAATTCTGATTTTCCTTTACATACAGATGTAATTTTGCCTGTAACTCCTCCTAAAACAAAGAAGAACACAAGCAGTCATATTGTTACTGAAAAAAAAAAAACCAAAAGCATAATGAAACAAAAGCATTTAATTGGTTGAAACACCAAGTTCTAGAATATACTGGCTAAAATCAGAGAATGGGAGACTTTTAAGGGTCAAAGTGGTTGCACAACCACTCGGTATCACACTCCATAAAGAAACCACCAAGAATTTTCCTTCTGTCCAAGGATTATGATCACATGATGCAGAATACAAACACATTACATAGACTGAAGATAAAAAAAAGCTTACTTATCTTACTTTTAGTTTGTAGCAAGTGGTGTGCATAGCAATATCTTTTATTCAAGTCATCGCCCTAACTTTTGAAATCTAAGGGCATCTTATAGCAGGAAGCTAGAAAGGGAAAGGTGTGGAAGATTAGCCTTGGTGACCAAGTTAGGTATGGTTGAGATCTCTTGAGCAGCAGTCAAGGTGCAAGCCAGTCAAGAATTACCCGCAGGTACCCAGAAAAAACCCGTGTGATCAGTAGAGAGCAAGAAACCATGCCAAAGGGATATGCCAAACTGAGTCAGTTGTGGCTGAAATTTCAAATCAAACACTCAACCATGGTAGTCTCCTCAACATTTCTTTAAGATTGTATATTTGTCAGCCTGGAAGCAACAATGCTTTTACTGCCAAATTTAACAGGACAAATTGTGCTGGTCTAAATAAAATTTAGCATTGATTTGTATTGGTCTCCTTTTTTATTAGTAGTGGAAGAAAAGTAAGTAAACTTTTAGGAAAAAAAAAAGCTATTTATTGTTCTAATTTTTATCTTCTTACCACAATTCACAAATTTAAAAAAAACACGAAACAAAAGCATAATAAAAAAAGAATTTCTATTTCCTTTCCTGAATCGAGCTTGCAGGTTAGATTTTGGTTGTTTAGTTTTTTTTAAAATCAAATTTAAGATTAAAGACCTTTTAACATTTTTATTAAAAACTTACAAACAATAAATGACAGGCAGCTATGTACTATCACATACAAGACAACACTAGAAATCTCTTTCTTGCTTTAGGCTAACAGCAACTCACCAGATCTCTGTAAGCATCTTTCAATGATGCCTTTAAGTAAGGTTCACTGACATTCTCATCAGCTGTCTGTGATGCCAGCCGCCTTTCCCGGAGACAAGTGTTTTCAGCTGTTAACTTCACAATCTGCTCCTGAAGGTAATCCCTCTCATGTCTCTGGCCATTTTCACATTCTTGAATGTACTTTTCTATCAAGTTCTTTGCAATAGCTGTAATATTTACATAAGAAAAATGTCTTCATTACTGGTGGTACTAAGCATAAGCATTTTTTGTCTTTTTTTTTTAAAATAAAAGTATCCAGAGGTCCAGAAACCTTTAAGTATTAAGCTATTATGGAGTATGTCCAGTCCAAAATATTAAAACAGACCCCACAGTAGCAAGTGGAACAGTACCAAATTGATTTTATTGATATGCATTTATTCCTAAGAAAATATTAAAGTTGGACTAATACAAGTCATACTTAACTTAAAATAATTACATTTAAATTTAGGATTTCTGTGAAGAGAGTGTGCTCCATTCCAATATTTGTCCACTAAGTCAAGCAACTTGAGAAGAAAATAATCAAAATGTGTGACATTGGCTTGATCATTGGCTGTTAGATGATTGTCTCCCCCTGCAAAATGTTTATTTTTTGTGGAAGGTCTTGGCATCGAGTCCAACTGAAAACAAATTTTAAAAAAAATTAAAATTAAAATCAAGCCATAATGACAGGATTTTTTGATAAGGTGATCAAAAGGAATTGTCAATTACCTACAGTGGTTCCAAAATTATTGGAACAAGTGCATTTTTGTAGTATATCACAAAATGACACAAATAATGCATATGACATTCAGACAAGATAAATTTATGGTTCTGAAATGTAAAATGCTATATATTATAATTAATGTAATAGAAAATCTGGAAGAAATAGCATTAAAGTTCCATATTGTGCATATTTTCATTGAAGTGTTAGAATATGCAGTTATCTTTAATATTCCAGACCATGATCACGTGATTGGTGGGTAGTATGAAATCACCCTATGTTTGACATCACTCCACACACACCCAACAGAAGGCTCCAAACTGGTGAGTAAAGAAGAAATCAGTCTAGAGAAGCTTGCTTCTTTAATGATACTGAAAAGCAAACACTGAACCATCAGAGACAGTTCCAAGGAAATGGTACGATGCAGTCCATTCAATTTTGAAAAAAAGGCCTAGATTGGCAGTATTTCCAAATGAAAGGCATATGACCACAAAAATAACTGTTATTGCACAGACAAATTTATTAGAATCACAGTTCTTCACAACAGACTTGTGACTGTCCGAGAGATAGTTCAAAACCTAGCTTCTTTAACCAGGTCTAACCTAAAAGATGCTATCAATAGTTGTGTAGCAGTTCGGAAACCACTCTGCCAACAAGAAAAAACCATAAAGGTGAAACGTAGGCAAAAAGGCATGAACAGTGGATCTGACAACAATGGCAGATTTTGTGGAACAATGAATCAAAGTTCAAGTTTTTTGGTAGTTTATGTCATGTTTGTGTCTGTTGCCAATCACCCATAAACTTGTTGATGGCTGGGCTGTGCAGGCAGTGAAACATGGAGAATAGTAGTATAATGGTGAGAGGCTATTTTGAAGGGTCAGTTGCTGGTCATCTTTTTCAGGTCAGCAGTACAAAAAAGAGAGAGAAATATCATCAAATTCTTCAGACTAATGATTCCCTCCACTGAACAAATGTTTGGAAGTAGTTTCATTTTCTACTAATGCAACAATCTTAAACACACATCCTAGCTCTGCAAGCGGTATCTGAAGCATCAGAAGGCTTCCTGGGCACTGCGACATCATGACCTCACAGGGATAAACTAGACAGAAAAGTTAAACTTAGGTAGCCAACAAACATTACACAACTATGGCAGTACTTGCAAAAATAGTGAAAAACATTTATTGATATTTAGTATTTTTTTTTTAGTTTGTTAATTTAACATCTTAACATGGGTGGATATACCACAATTTAATGCTAGACTGTCATATCAGGGTAGAAAGGGGAAAAGAAAGAATTCTAAATGAAAAGAGCATCAAAATTTTATGCCAGTTATATAACCTTCACAGTAACAAGCTGCCATTAAGAACTATGGAAACTACTTACATGCTGACTTTGGACAGATTTTCCAGCTTCACATTGATGCATCAAAGGATCACATTCAACTGGAGTCTGTGTAAGTAGATCTTGAGCATTTTTCTGATAATTACCAACACTTTTCAGATCAATGGGTTTCAGTTCTGGGCATAAATTAAAAAAAAACTGAGATTTATTTTGGTTTCAGAATTAACAGGTTAAAATAAATCAAGCACCCCAGAAAAAGAATTTTATACTTGAAAGGTTTTTATTTCATGCTTCCAAAACCTATAACAAAAGTAGTGCAATAACACTTTTTCTTTTCTAGATAACCACAGTAATGTATGCGTACATCCAGGCATACCGACACAACACACACCATAATTTTAAAGACAATAAATGAACAGATTCATTTTTTCTTTCTTTTTGTTTACAAACCTGGACATGGGGTAAAGTTTCCATAGTTCTTGTTTTTAATGTAGGCTTCATATTCATCTGCTATCCTAAAAGAAAATACTGTAATGATAATTTAAAAAAAAAAACACACACACACAAACACACAGAGTATTGGAAATAATTATGGAAGCACAAAAGACATGCACAAATGAGTAATTGCAACCAAGAGATTTATATAATGCTTTTTTTTTCCCTTTATATAGAGCATGACACTGTTTTCATGCTCATAAAAGCTATTAATGTATAATTGTGGAATGCTGTTCCAATATTCTGCATCACTTTCCACAATTCATCCAAGGTGTCTGGTTGCCATTTGACTTTCTCACTAGCTATATTGCCCTATATAGCCTCAATGATATTCATATAAGAACTTTGTGTAGGCCAAGGTCTCTGTGAGTATTCCATCAGTCTCTTTACTTTCCAAATAATTTTTCACTGCACTGACTATGCTTGAGGTTATGTCACATTGGAAGGTGAAACCCCCACCCACCCATCAAGTTGTCATCCTGAGGAAATGGCATAATGGATAAAAACCAGCTGCCTGTACCTGTCAGCAGTGAGTATACCATCAATTTTATGCAAAATATTGATCCACTCATGCTTCACTGAAGCTGTTGTACACAAACCATTATATCTCACTCCCTGGTTCACTTATGAAAAGGCTTCTGTTGATTATTGCCAAAAAGTTCAAACTTAGACTCATCTGTAGAGACCAACTTAGAGATTTGATCATCCGACTCTTCATTTTTGCTGCCCATTTCAGCCATGTCATTTGATTGTCTCCCTCATCAAAGATTTTCAGCCAACTACTCATCCAATGAGACCACTTGATGCTAAAGTGTATTCTACTGTTCTTGAAATGGTAACATCCTTGCAGACAGGTCCTTTACAAGATCTCTACTGGCTTGTTGTCTGTCACAAGAGAAGGCATCAGAGGGACTGTACCATGGAGTACTTTGCATTCTATATCTAGTTTTCCTGTTTCCATAATTATTTCCAATACTGTACATATAAAATAATAATAATAATAATAACAATAATGATAAACTACCGATTTTTTGTTCTTAATTATGCTTTTAAACTTAAAGACAATCTGAATTAACTTTGTAAATTGTAGCATTTAACCCAAGAATTCAATACAACAAAGTATTTAACATAGTTAAACTTTTTTTTGGCCAGTTTCTCTCTTTTATATCCAAACCAGGATTTGCTCTAAAAAGACAATGGCTTGGCTCGGAGTTGTTTTCCTGATATCATCATGAAAAATTTAGAAAGATAGAAACATTTCCCTCCTTCCAGTTTCATTTCAACTGCACTGCAAAACCTGATCTTGGTCTGATGTTTATTCATAACATATGTAAAGTTTTAAGGAGATTCTACAGAGCTCGATTATTTAGCAATGTTTCCAGCTGCGAGTGAGTAGTTAATTTACAAATGTATATTGATTTTTCCCAAAAATACAGCTATTTAAAATAACTCTAATTAGAACTCTAAATCATGCTTCTACTGGAACCCTTAATATTATATAATTGCCATTTGTTGGTTTTGCACACAAATATTTTTTTTAGATATCTTACACAGTTATTGGCTTTGAGTTTTGCTGAGGCTGGGATGAAACAAAAGCATTTTTTGCATCTACAGGAATGTCAGAAGCCGGTTTAACAATTTTCTGATGCATGCCAGTTAAATACATGTCTTGAAGTCCTAACTGAGGCATTTGTCCAGATGGATCCAACTGTAAATAAATCCATAATGTTAAAATCACAACTGAAGAATTTTAAAAAAACTGAAAAATATCAACTGCAGCAACATCTAGTTCACAGAGTGGCCTAGAACAAGCTGGTCACTAAACACCCACCATGTTCCTACTGTACTGAAGATCAGACAAGCAAACATTTCCCATAAAAATATCCTTACTGTCAAGTGTTCAGATATGGTCAGAGGTACAAACAATGAAAAGATAATTCATGACCATGTTGAACAAACAGCTAAATGTCTTGACTTTGACAGATAGACATCCACAAGCATTCAAATGGACAGAAGATTAACAACAATCTCAGCAGCATTACAGAAGTACATTTTACAAAAAAAAAAAAAAAAAAACTAATCAGAGCTAAAATATTTTAAAAAATTCAGGACAAAAAAAAAAAAAAGATACAAAATGCCAGAACTTATTCATGCCACCTATATCATTGTCTTATAATTCACATTCCAGTTTATAATACCAACTATATACTTTGTATAATAACAGACTTTAATTTTTAAAACTTTAACTCCACAATGTTTTTAAACTGTTAATATTTATCTTTAAAAAAAATTTTAAGTTGTCATCTTGCAATGATGCATTCAACTTTTATCCACATTTTCTTGCTGAAAAGGTCAGTTAACAATTGCATCATTCATTTGTATCACCACACCAATTTTCCTTTACTGTAGGGCATGCACCTACCTGAACATTGTCTTTACCTGGCTTAATCTGCTCCCCAGCCTCCAATTTTTTAAGACCTGAAATAAATAGCTAAATGATAATACTTCTGTTTAGGGAGTTAAATTCATCACAATTGTTTAATGGAAATTTCACAAGTCTTGAATAATGGTTAAGAGCAAGTCTTCCATCTGTAAATGTGAACTGATTATTTCTAGCAATATCCATGCTTTCAGGGTTTTTAAAACTAGCCAGTCTGCCACAAAATGACAATTATAAAAACTAGCTAACCATATCTGGTGTTTGTTTGCCTGATGCTGCCCTCCCCTGAAAATTAATATTGGCAGCTGTATAAGCTAAGTAAATGGCACATTCTAAATATAATCACCTTAAAATGTGCACACGTGCATGTGTGTGTGTCTACACACACAAATGGAATCTGAAGTGTTTGAATTTGGCAATAATTTAAATGTTTCTTTTCAAGCTATGAAAGCTCACCCCTCTTCCAGAGTAAACATGGGCACATTCTTCTGCTTTTCCTTTTTTTAATTGTAAGTATTTTTCTACAGGTGCAGTGTTCAGAATCTACATAGTAATCTCTGGTGTAATTTTTGGCAGACATCTTTTAATCAGGTTCTTCTAGAGCTAAATGTTTGTCAGTAAAATGTATGTATGGAAAGATTGATGTTTCTATCAGACAACAAAAGCAACAACCTAACAAATTTCACATGCTATCACCAATTAATGAAAAGTCTTAGAAAAACTAACATGACATCTATACATTAAATGTATTTTCTTATAATACTGCTGACACAAGAGTGGACCATTAGCTAAATACCTTTTTTTTTCACTAACTAGTTAATGAACTGCTAGAATTCTGAAAAATGAGAATTCTACTGCATGTTTGAACCTTGCATTCTCTATTAGAGCTGACTGCCACCAAATATTGTAGAATGTACAAGAGATCAAGATGGTGGCATCCAAGCATGTTTAGAAGAAAAATTGAAGTAATGATACAACCTATTGTAGCAAAAAATCAAAAGGTGGAAGATGCCAGTAATCCTTGAGTCATTACAGAAGAATTACGTCAATAAAAAGTGTTCTTTTAGTCATGGTGGTACCACAAACTGTTTTATAGAATGCGTAGATGACATGATACATAAACAGGTAAAATTTACTGTCAAAAGAATATTCTTCAACTGCAGCTTGTTTTGCACTAGAGCCACCCAAATGTCTTTGCTGTTTCAGGTCTCTTCCAGTATGTGCAATGATATCCAGCACTGCCACGTCATCATCATCTAAGGCTGAAAAAATATAATAATGGCAGTAGAAATTAGGAAAGACACTATTTAACCTACTATGGTGTTAAAGACATTCACACCATATCCTCTTCTTATATTGTTGCACTGCAAAATGTAAATTAACCTTAACTTCTTAAATATCAAACATTTTTTTTTAAATAACAAATTTGCTCAATAATTTCATTATGTTAAGGTTTTTTCTGTAAAGTTCATTAAGGATATTTACTGTCTTAAAAAAATATAATAATAATTTGCAGCGATATTTATTTGAACACAATAAATGATTCTATCAAAAAACAAAACCATCACCTAACAAATTTTACATGTCATTACCAATTAGTAAGAAAACTAACATAACCTCTGCACATTAAGTGCATTTTCCTATCATAATGCTGACATACCAGGATGGTTCATTAATTAAAGACAATCTTTTTAGTATTATTTATGCTACCAAAATGCTGACAAGTGACAAGTGCATTGACTTGTTATCAAGATTTGAAAGAAAAGGTGGAAAACCTGAGTGCACCACCACAAGCCGGAGAGCAAGAGGCAGACAGTAAAATAGAAACATATTGAGTTGTTTGCACAGAAATCAGGCAAAGCCAAAAGTTTTTAGAAGATCCAGAATGGTTTTGCTGCAACATTACCATGCCTGTTCACACTAACTGCTAATCTGACAGTTGAGAATGGAACATTCTACCACAACCTTCAACTTGCATGTCATGCCATCTAAAGTTCACCTGTTTTTTTGAGGTCCCTGAAAGATTCTGTGAGTGAACATTTTGCCAGTGAAGATGTGCTAAGCAATCTTTCTTTGCTGCAGGCATACAAGCTCTT
Source organism: Nautilus pompilius (assembly GCA_018389105.1). Classification (NCBI taxonomy): domain Eukaryota; kingdom Metazoa; phylum Mollusca; class Cephalopoda; order Nautilida; family Nautilidae; genus Nautilus; species Nautilus pompilius. The sequence goes on from JACATO010000588.1 coordinate 2,528,787, forward strand.
GTTAGACATTGGACAAAGTATATTTTTACAGCTGATTATCTTGAAAATTGGTGCAAACATTTTGCGTGTCTTTATTAAAACCCTTGAAATTAAAACAAATCCCCTAAATAATTCTTTACTTAATAAACCACCTTCATACATAACATGATACCTAACTTGAAAGTTAACTTTTTCAGGTTCACTATAAGTGCTTTGAATTTTGACATTTTCTTTTATCTTAATCAAAAGAATGCCCAGGTGCCACAATCCAGGCACTGATCTACTTTAACAAGAGCATGTCATTTTACAGCAGACCTTAAGAACAAAGCAATTCATTAATATCAATTTCAGAATAACCTGAAATAACATGCATCTGTTAGTTAAATTTGCTCTCTTTTCCTTGTGGTTTTCGATTTTACAACTTATAGGGAGTCCTTTATAAACGTTATCCTAGATGAAACTTGACAGGGTGGTACAGTGGTCCAGAACCAGACTAACCAGACAGCCAAACATTTCCTCCCACATCTGGAAAAGAAGAGTTTTAATAGGGGTTTCCCCACCAAAGTTGGAAGCACTAAATGTGATACAGGAGTGACACCACTTCTTATCAGACAACCATGAGACTATGCTTCCTCACCAGGGTTGCTTCCCCTGTAGGCATCAGTGTATGGAAAAGGGCAAAAAAAATTGTATTAATGATTATATTTCTTTACTCTGGTGCATCAGTGAAGGGTGAACTGAAATAAAATATTTACTATCAGTTTTTTGTGCATTACAGAAATCCATAATGCACCCTTTTCTCTCTCTTTTTGCTTATTTTCAAATATTTTGGAGGTAAAGTACCAATAATTTTTATTGTGTAAACACACACACACACACACCAGTAATTCCTTTAGTGAATGATTTCACATACTCCACCCTGGGGTTGGTTCTATCCTGAAAGACATCAGCTGGCAGTTTGGTTGGTTCCATTTGAGGGGTGTCACTGAAGTGATAAAAAGCAGCTTGTCTTTCCCTCTCTCTGACACAGCGATCATCTAAACAAAAAGTTATAGAAGTCAACATGAAAAATTGATACACTTACAGAATAATATACATACACATACACTTAAATAATTGTCCAAGTGATTCTTTGACACAACATAATTGCAAATAGTTGTTAGCCTCTAATTTTATACAAGTGATTATTTGGGTATATATAGTATTAAATATATATTTGGTAAATGACTCTTGCTTCTTGGATAATTTTCCATTTTTCTTTGCATATTTTTAACAGAGTACAGGATTGTCTGCTTGCTTTTTTTTTTTAGGACTATCTAATATACAGTCAAAGGATAGTAAACTATAGCAGAAGATACCTGAATAATGAAAATCAGTTTTGTCAGGACTGATATGCTGCAGAAAGTTTTCAAACTTATACAAAGCGCCCATTGTCAAAAGTGCAAATTTAGTTTACTTTTAGAGACATTCATGCTATCTGCTTCTACTATATGGTTGGATAATGCATTAGAGAGTAATATTATATAATTAGTAAAAATACCTTAATGTTTAATTGAAAATGTTTCTTTATGTATCATATACTTAGTTGTGTGATATGTCAGTATTATTAAAAAATTGATCTAATGTATTCTTTCCTTGTTGGATGGTCAATCTTTTAAAGAAAATTTTCATCACAAGAACAGACTTAGCTTAAAGCAGCTACCTGCTGTTTCACAAGTAAAAATCACCCAATGCGCTTCAGAGCTTGAATTTCTGAAAAAAATCTGTTTATTAAAAATGAAAATGATAGCTCATACATACCAAGCATAATGAATGACCAAGTGTGTAGCCTTTAGCTATGAAAAACTAGCAAAGCTGACTTACCCAAGCGTTGCAAACATGGAAGAAGATGAATGAGAAACAGCCGATAGTCTGGCTCATTCCTTGTTACAGGGTTTAGACGTAAGTCCAATTCCTGAAGATTGCCATTACTTTGAAGTCGTTTCAGTTCATCTAAACTGGCAATGTTGTTGTAATACCTTGCAGTGATGTTAAATACAATAAAAGTAGTTTTAAAAATGTACTATAACCACCAAGAATTTCAAAAATCAATACCCCAGTAAAACCGTAATCATTGCTTTATTAACCATTATGAACTGCAGTCAAAGAAAAGTTTCACCTAATCTTCATTCAATAATCGGGAACAATAAGAAATGTTTATGAAAATTTATGAGTATGAAGGGAAAATTTGTGAACCTCACCAGTAAAGAGATGTTATGAGAATAGCCCTTTTCAAAGAAAAATACAAAGTCAACTCCACCAGTACTCACCAGGTAATGGTGAAGAGCCAACAATCATGATAAAACCCTAACATGCCTTGTCAATTCCAGTAGCCAAGCTCAATAGTTAGAGCAAAGCAAAGACAAATGTGACTACTATTTTTTCAATCATTGATAAATCAGTGATAGTCAAGGATACAGGTTTAGTTTCTCTAGCAAGTTTAAATGCTCCAAGCCCTGCAATAGAAAATATACTGTATAATCTATCTTAAGAATGCAATCAGAGAAGGTATGCTTGTTCAAGCCAGGAAAAAAAACAATAATGACTGGTATTTCAAAACAAAGTTCTGAATGTTTTCAATGTACTGCCACATTATGTGACTGTAAATCACAGATACCGCATCTTGAAAAGTTGAGAGTTTTCAATGTAATACAATCAGATCACATTTAGTCTATTAAATCTAACTAAAAATGTATTCACTGTATTAGCTGTATTACCAGAACTGCAATGATCATCATACAATAAATTTGTTTTGCCTAAAAATCTATAAACATTTTTTTAACAAAAAACTGGTATTGTTAAGGTAAAGTGTGGGGTTCTGTATAAAAACTTAATAGGAAGTTAAAACCTATTTCAGTAAATATTTAGAATGTTTGTTTAGTTTTCTTAAATTTCTGAATGAACAGTGTTGGCCTGATAATCAATAATGTTCCTTTGCAGACAGCTTTATGCTTTAAAAAAAAAGAAAGAAGAATGTGAACCAAAAAAAGATGTTTTAAAAAATACTTGCTGTTAAAGATGTCAGAACATTTCTGGACAAGTCTAAATGTTTCAGTCGAGTAAATTTCCTTAAGGAGTTTCCCAGAGTTGCGGCCTTCTCTTGATATGTGCCTGGTAAAGACAGTGACTTTACATCTTCTATTTAAAAAAATAATAATTTATAATTAAGTAAAATTAGTTGCAAAAAATTTAACACAATTTTTTTTTTTTAATCTGTCAAATTCAAAGCACTTATAGCATAATGAAAAAAAGATGTTTTGCATATTTTCACTTACTGTTACCTCTGTTGCTAAAAAGCAAAACCTTTCTGGTCAGATTTAAAAAAAAAAAACCTATCACTGACCAACCAGACTGTATTTAGTTATTAGAGAAATTCTGATTCCATTTATTTTTATCCAAATTATACTTCTTTCAGAATATTAAACATATCACACTGAAGTCCTTTTTTTTGTGTTATCAACATGTCAGAACCTAATTAAAGTTTTAATTCATAAATGAGTTGGAATATTTTTATCATAACCTCGTACGCATCAACATCGTGACGGAAACACGAAAAGCTCATGTAAATAGAATATGAATCTTTATTGATATGATAAATATGGCGCATTGTGCGTGCACTCAATACTGTCTTTTAAACTAAAAAGTGCCTTCCATACCTTGTGTATGATGATCGCTTTCTAACATACATTTATTGATACTTTTACTGATAATGAAAAATAAATTTATTAGCGTTATTATAGAAAATGGTCCAAGCAAATGCCTTTTATATAATTTTCTCCAGTAATATTAACATTAAACTATACAAATGTTTTGTTTGTTTGTTTGTTTTTAATCTAACAGTCATCTACGTTCCGCAATTTTCTTCTTTTTCATATGAAATCGGCAAAAAAAAAAAAACAATCTTAATCATATTTAATAATATTTTCAGAGTTAGATACGGATTATTCTACCTTTCATCTCCAGGCGTGGATGACTTTAATTACCTCTGTAAACGGCATTTCTCAAATACCTAACCTTATTATTTCTTCTCCCGAGCCGCGCGGATAGCGAGTCAAAACCTGTAGTCGTGTATTTATTTATTGGTGCGTCTATCGCCAAACGTCGGCAATGCCCCGGTGAAGAAATCCATCGGTGATGATGAGTGAACGAGAGCGAATCGATAACCGGTCTAGTTCACCTGTGGGGGGGGTGGTGTAGTAGTAGTGCTGCTGCTGCTGCTGTCCGACCGACCGACCTCCCTCCGTCGTGGCCCCGGTGGTGGTGGAGGAGACACACACACACACACACTGCCGACTAATAGAAAACAGGAGCGCGCTTGCTACATACAGCAGAGGGGGGGGGTACGGGTCTCCTCGGCGCTCGTGTCCTGGGTCACTAGCAGAAAACGCGGAAAAAAAAAAGAAAAAAAAAGGGGGCACATTACATACCTAGGTTGTCGTGTCTCAGGTTGACTTTCTGCTTGATGCAGTCTTCCGTTAAGACCAGCGCCATACTTTTATATTGGCTACCATGGTTACGAGGAAAATCCGGAATCGGAGAGCGAAGCGGGTGCGGAGGGAGGGAGGGAGGGAGGGGTTCTTGCGGTCCGCTTATTTTGCCCGACAAACCTGAGATAAGACAACATGTCTCCCGCAATATTCTACGCCGAGAAACATCCTCTTAAAAAAGGCAGAAACAAACAAGTAAAAAAAAAAAAAAATACATTCAACAACAGATGATAACGTAGGAAAATCTGACGAACAACAACCATCAATAAAGGCTCCCCTTGTCTCTCCCGTAAAACAGATATATAGAATATCTGGCACAGATTTTCTATTTGAATCCGTTTAGAATTATATTTACCCACCCTCCCCCACCTTTTTTTAAATAAGTTTGTTTTTTTTTTTTTAATTCATTTTTTTTCGGCAGGTTTTTTTATCGAAGTTTTTACATCTATACACAACAACAACAGCGACTTATATACACAACAACGACTTATTTACCTCCCCTTCTATTCATTCACTGTCTGTTACATCTAAAAGATATTTTAAACTTTTCCCGGGATAGTTTCGTTTTAATCACTTTTTTATTTTTTTAATTTATTTATTTGTTTAACTAAAATGACTGGTCACAGTTCCAATATAAAAGACGTCGATTTTATGAGGTGCATAAGTAAAATAACACATTCCTGAGAGCATAACATTCATGACTCATTTACTCATTCATGATACATTTACTGGGTTTAATCTCAGGTACAATCTATACTGATTTCACTATTTTTCTAAGTCTGTGTATCTGTATTTATATTTGTTTTTGTTTGATTTTTTTCCTCTTCCTTTCAAAACAATATATTGGCAAAATGTTTCAGTATATCAGGTTCTCAAAATTTATGTAAACTGAGTAATTATTCAGTGCATTTTTACTCTAATTTTTATTAGTAAATAAAATGTTATTATTAAGATTTTAGGCAGTTCATTTCTTTTTTCAAGAGTCAGACCAGCATGCTCATGTGTTCTTGTTTGAGGACACAGGTAGTGAGTGAGTGATCTTATGGATTTGTGTAATGCCTTTCCCAAACTTCCTAGGAGGCATTTGCTCTTTCCTTCTCAGCTTTTTTTTTCAAGTTGTGATCTCTTTCTTTCAGCATCCTTAAATCTATACTCCTTTAATTCCTCCAGTGTCATGCTGTTTAATCCTTTCTTTATTTTCTCGATTCTGATGTTTAAAATTGGTTAACTTGACCTTTTTAGCCCTAATTTTAAATTGCTGATTACTAGTTTTTCTTTTTCTTCACTGTTAGTATCAACAGCAGCATTGATGACATCAGCCTAAAATAACGTTTTTTTTTCCTTCAAAATATGAAATACGGCTATGAAAATAAGGCTTTTGAAAGGTAAAATCAGGGACATAAACTTCTAAAATTGTAAAAACATATAATGATCTTAGTTGCTTTTATTAGAAAATATAAATAAAGTGCTGCTGTAGTAGAATAGGGCCAAATATAACTTCACACTTACCATTTCAGTAGTAGAGGAGTGCTATCTTCCACCTTGTACCATACAAAGGAAAGAGCACATATGCCTGTCTCTTTTATATCTAGCTACGGGTGATGGGCAATAAATAATTCAGAACTGCTGCTTAAAAATGGTTTCTGTATTAAAAATGAGTCAGGAATATCAAGGTAAAAAATCTTTCAAAAATATTTGACAAATAAAACCACTTTTTTTTTTTTTTGCTTGACATTTTGCAAGTGAAAACTTTCTCCCAAACCCCTATTTGAAGGTCTTCAGTCATTTTTCTTTAAAGGTCTGCTTTTCACTGCTCTGAAGCAACAACAAAAAACTATCATTGTATTAATAGCTTAAATTAATTACCAGAAAAGGATCACAATGAACTGTGATGTAACCATTACATAAATTGTATATATAATCATTCTATTTTTAATTGCTTTTATGTCAACACATTCCATCCTTCTTTTAGTTAGAAATAGTGATATCTTTCTGTTTTAAAGATTGCATTTGTTGCACTACAGATTAAATTGTGTGTGTGACAACACTATCAGTGTTTTATTTAACAAAAATCCCTGAGAAGAGCAGACTTAGAAAAATCAAATTGGCCAGAATGAAACCTAGGTTAAAGAGCAACTGATCAGCAGATGCTTAAGTCATGAAGCTAAAGCTTGAAATACAGGTGTTAGGAAATTGCAAGTCTTCAAGAGTGATTATCAGAGTCTAACTTTCTGATGAGAATTTATTTACAATTATCTTAATTCACAAAACAGCAAAAATCCTTCATATTTATAGAAACGCCAAAATATATTTTACTATAAAAGAAAATTCAAGAAATAATTTATGGAATTAAATGTAGACTATGTAGCTACTATCTTGATTCAGATGCCAGGTTTTACAAAAGAGGTGGGATGGAATTTTGTAACCTTTTGATAATTACGTATGAACTACATAACCAAGATCTGCAAAATCAAAGCAGAATTATGGGTTCTTCTTCTTTTGTTTTTTTTATTAACTTTGACAGAACTCTTTACACAGTAAAATCCAGCTGTAAGATACCAATTAAGCTGTTTAACACTAATTAGTTACCTAATATTTAGTATTTTAATCCTTCCCTACACTATCATCAGAATCAATCCTGAGGACCTTTGTTGGTTTAAAAAATAGTGATGTAAATTTAGTGGAAAAATTTTTTTTAAATTTAACAAAAAAATATACAACTAAATGAATATTTAAAAAGAATCTTAATTTGGTGTCAACATTAAAATAAAACAAAAAATTCTTGGGCACAAGTAAATAAAATACTATTTGATAAATAAAGATTCCTGAATTTGAAGTTTGAAATTGTAAGATGTGACCAGTATGTAAACGTTATCCAAAATGAATTTTGAGATTTAATTCAGAGATATGATTAAAAAGGGCTGAATTATCTCTGCAAGCCAGATGTGATGCAAATCTCTTGTGATTGTTTTTCCCCACAAAGTCTGCCTTACAACAACAACATTGAACAAAGTAAACAACTTGGGGTCTGTCTGGGAGAAAAATATGGTTCTTAAAAAGAAAAAGAAAAAAAAAACAAAAATGCTTAGTTAGAACAAAACTTAATTAAAGCTTTCTTTAACTGCTAAGATTGAAATCCATAAATAAAGGAAATTAATTACAAACAAACTAAAGTTACTTCGAAATATTCATGTTGTATTTTTACTTTTTGTATATATTTTTTTCCACCACACTTTGTTTGTCTGTCTGTTTTTGTTCAAATATTGGTGTTGATTTAATTTGCCTCTCATGATTTCAGAGTGGTGCAAGCTGGCCTCTAGTCTATGGCTAGCTGGTGTCTAGGTTGTTTTTGTTTAGCTTCTGCTAAATGTTTAGCCAACTGAACCACTGCATTAGAGACCAGCTTGCATCAGTGTAAAAAAATATCAGCTATAAATAAAGTCAACACCAAGAGGTCCTTGTTGAAATGGAGTTTGTTTTAATTTAGATGGTTAGTAATTGAATAATATTATTTCTATAAATAACATAGCATTAAAATCTTTCCTTGTTACTGTAGACTGCAAATTTGCAATGAATTCATTTTTTAATGATAGGAAAAAATGAAAATGTGTAAATGATCAAATGGAATTTTAGATAATAAAATAAGAAATTGAAATTTGGCTAAAATTTGGATTTTCCTAATGAGCCCCTTATTTCCCCTACATATCATACTACATACAATGGCCTACCTCAAAATCCAAAGTCTAGCTCAATAGGTGTTGCAAAATGCTCAGTTATGAATTTATGGAAAAATATTATTGGTTTTCAAATAGTGACTAAAGGAAAATAACAGATGAATATAGTGAATAAAGGTGAAAATAAAAAAGGCAAAAAATAACTTTCAAGAAGAAAATTTATTAACCAAATTGAAAACCAAGCACAAATTTGGAAAAAAAAAAGAAAAAAGGTTAAAGTCAATAACAAAATTCAAAAAATATGGAACAAAATTAATGTAAATTAAAAGATAGTCAAATGCTTTGTTGTATTTTAAAATAAATCCATTATGAATTTATCAAAGTTGTTATATAGCAAGATGTCTATGTTATGTACCATACTAGCAACGCCAATTACAAAATAAAGAAATAACCACACCACCAGTTAAGTCAGCATTTATCATGACTACTGCTTTCAGGGATGGCAAATTAACACACTGCTCATTTTGTGACCATTTCATCATTCAATTCAAGTTGGTGGTATCTGGTCTGTGAATGCATGAGATGCTGCCTGGTTATGTCAGAAAATTAGCCTACACAACTTTCTCTCTCATTACATCTAGCATGTAGTCTCTACACACATAAATAATGCCCAACTGCTCTGTTTTTTTTATAGTTATCAATGTTTTGTAGCAAATCTAAGGCCTCATTTAGACAAACTAGTTCTATCAACACAATACCAACCTAATGAAATTAATTGCGATTGTGAAGTTCGCCTTTGTAGTGTAAAAGTCAATAAAAAAATCCTGAAGAATGTTTTGGTAAACTTTAGCATAAAAGGTACTTCAAAAAATACGTTCATAAATTATTCAATGTAAAAAAATCTCCATAACAAATATAAGACAAAGTTGATATGATAAACAGTTTAAATATTTATTGAATTTCAAATTATCTTTGTGTAACGAAGTGGGCACTCTCCTGGAAGGTTTGGCAGCCAATCCGATTTCGAACGATATAACACCTGGTAACTGAAAAACCAACAAATTAAAGCAACGAACGCTGCGAAAATTTTTTGGAGCAACGTATGAAAGCGATAAACAGTACTCACCAACAGCATGCATTCCCACAGCAAAGAAAGCAGAGTTATCAGTACAATAGTTATTTTAATATACGGGGTTAGAGTCTTATAGTAAATCTTCAGCCTGTCGAGGTCTTCCGACGTCATGCCGCGCCTTTGTTGCTGGTCTTCGCTCAGCAGAATCTCCTCGATTTTCTTCCAGTCCTTGAAACTCTTCAACTCCTCGGAGATCGTCAGACAGTTGTGGACGAGGAGAAAGACGTGGCCCGAAATGTCGAATCCGATCCACACTTTTCCGGCCCTCTGGCAGGCCTGCTTGAGGGTATAGGACGAGCGCGAGCAGATGCCCGTCGCCTGCTCCAGGAGCACGAAAACCGAGGTGCAGGCGTACCACCAAAACGTGGAGACCAGCAGCCTCGACAGATGCCGCCGAACCAGGGCCCTATTGCCGATCGTGTAGACGAAAGATGTGAGGCAGACGTAGATGGACAGCAGCGTCAGAGTCCAGCCCCACCCAAGCTTGACGAAGTACTGGTTGAAAAAGTTGCGACTGTCCGAGAAGTACGACTTGGGGAAAACGAAGAGATCGCTCAGGATCGAGCCCACCAGAACCCCGATCACGTACACGCCGATCTTCACGGAGGTGTCGATGAACAGAACCCTTTTGCACACCTTCATCGCGACCATCACAAGGAAGTGGCCGATGTGGGTCGGCTCCGGCAGAGATTTTTTCTCTGCACCACCACCTATGCGATACGATTTTCTTCCATGAATCCGACCGCCAGAAGCATTTGCTTCACCCCCAATAACGCCGCGAGCCGCCATGTTTGTAACTTTTTCCATAAAGCTAAACTTCGTTTAGTGTATGGCTTTTTTTGTTTTCTTCTTCTTTCTTTTTACGTGATTTAATTTTTAAAAAAAAATTAACGGAATTATTATTATTATTGTATTTAAAAAAATAAAAATTTTAATAAATCTGAATATTTGTTCGGCTGAAGGTATTCGGAAATTTACGTAACGACGCCTAAGAATCCGCCGTTCACCTCTTCCGTAAGCGGTGATTGCGCTTTCGTCACCTCTGGAACATGGATGTCTCTGCCAGCGATTCCCGAAATATCTTGTTTGTGTAGGACGTGTAACATAGCCTTTCGAACAATACTCCGCTTCCTTAGGTTCTCAGCTCCGTTGAGTTAAAAAAATAAATAAATAAACTGGAATGGATAGTTTTTGTTGTTTTTAATCCCCCCCCCTCACCCCTACCCCCACACACCCTCCCTCCCTACCAACTGCGAACTAAAACGGATTTTTGAAACTTTTTTTTTTTTTTTTACATCGTTAGGGTTAAAACATTAGAACCAAACAACTCTGATTGTATTTTAAAAAAAAATCAAAAAAAAAAAAAAAAAATCACCTATATCTCTTCCTAACTGTAACGGAATCTGCGTACACAGGTTCACCTGACGTCAGACACCGCGCGGTCAGTTCCACTGGTGGGTGACTGACTGACTGATCCTGCCCCGTGTCTCAGTTCTAACTCTCGTTTCATTCCAACAACCCATCGGTGAACCTTCTCTCTCTCTCTCTTTCTTTCTTTCTTTTTTTTTTTTTTATGCCATCGGCCTCTCATCTCTCTAAAATGGACGGTAAGTATGATGCTGTTGACGGATACTTGATATTTATTTTGTCTGTCTTGCTCCTCCCTTAGTTAAGAGAGAACCCTATGACAAGTACTGGGCCCGCCCTGCCCGCCGGGTTCTGAGAAGCGATTCTTGTCGGTGTTGTGCGCAGCGAGACCGCCTGGGCCGGACAAAGGACAGAGAAACCCACCTGGCGATAATTGCTGCCGTGAGGAAACAACACCTGACGTCAGTCGCTGGATGTGGGGTAGTAAGCTGGAACAGATCGTCATGGCATCTGTTGTTTTGTTTGTCTTTCTTCTGAAACACGCTGGAGGCGGATAGGGTAAGGATCAGTGACGAGTCTTCGCTGAACAGGATAGATGGCTTAATTCTCGGACACCAGGGCTCGTCCGACGTAGTTTATAAAAGTAATTCTCTTTTTTTAAGAAAACCTTACAAGCTTTTGTAATAAAAGATGTGAAGAGGGTAAAATCGGTATTTATTCTATGTAAGAATATTTCACTTAGAATGCTCCTGAATGTCAAAGATGCAAGCATTAACTGCAACCAATCATGGTCAGTTTGCATTTTCCCCCGTTTTCTGTCAGCATTTCTAAGACAAATCTCAATGCCAATGCTTCGTTCTCTGACCATAGAGCTTCCTCAGGTAATGGGCATGGCTCGGATTTTCTTCTATTTTTTTTTTAGTGTTATCTCTAACTCTTTTCCAAAAGCGATGAGAAAAACCTATCGCTTATGCTTTTTTCTTGTTGCCAGTTCTCATTCAAAAGGTAGATAAATAATATAACTGTTATGCAGCTCACTTCAATCATTAAATATAGCTTTCATCCTTCTGGTTTAATGTGTGCATCTACTCCAACTTATGTTGCGTTTTAATATAGGATGATGCACAGTCTTCTCATTAAAGTGGACAATTTCTGATTGTGGATGCATGTTGCTCAACAAGAGGGCATTCCTGTCTGTCTTTGGATCATAGGAAATGAGAGTACCTGCAGGTGTTAAAAATGAACATCGAAGAAAACCTTTCATGGCCATGTTTTTCAATAGTTCTGCAAAGTGTTTCCATTATCATTCTCTTCTGCAGTAAATCACACAATGGTTTTCATGTGATAAATTGTCATGTTATATTTTGTCCACTTTTTCCATTCCTTTCACAAGCTTATTAAACTCTTCATTCTTGATTTTTTGAGATGAATTATTGCCTTTTTTTTACTACAATAAATCTGCATATTCCATGCATAATAAATTTCATCATCTCACAGTCTCCATAACTTTATCCCATATTTTCCAGTGTTTCATGGAATTTACTACCATAGGTACAAGTTATTTATTTATTGCCAAGTTACCAGAAGGAACATAACATTCTTTCAGCCTTGAAACACATGTAAAAAATTTTTTGAATTAGAGCCAGCTTATATATTATTCTATTCCTTTTACAAATCTGGGCATCATCAAAGCAAATTACATGCAACACCTGAAAACAGTTTCTGAAAATATTGGGCAACTATCAGTTTCATTTAATTTTGAGGGAGGAGCTTCCAAACAGTCTCAATTTATTTGATTTGGAAATGTTCTTGACATAACTGCAAAGTTGGCAAGGTGTTTTCAGCCACTAACCTGTTGTTTTCTTTTTAAAACTATTTGATCTCTGCTTAATTTTTTGTACTAGTTCAAATTAACTTTTTTCTATCACTTCATCTGTCTTAAATTTACTTAGGTTTTCATGATGACCAGCAAGCTTTTCTTGACAATTTGCTGCCTCTTTTCCAGAAACATTTGTTCTGACAGACCCTCCATATTGTAATCATAAGTATTTTTGAACCAGTCCACAAAGGCTAGCCAACTTCACAAAGACCTACTGTCTGAACCCATTTCCAGTTTCTAAAGTCACCAATCTGAAAAAATTTCAGCTCGTCTCTTTGTGTGAAGTAGATATGAAAAAATCATACCAGCAAGCTGAGCTTGATTACAATATTTGGCATACAAAGAAGTGATAATTGCATATTGTTTATCATCATTTAAATCCATTCCCAATTTTTTTAGACATTTTGCATATGCTTTTCTCAGTACACTAGCACTGTACATAGTCACAGCACGATATAGTGATGCATTATTTAACAGCTTATGTAGTAGATCTGGTGTTGACACGAATGACAAGACAAAAGGTATAACTAGAAATCATGAATAACATCTGTTCATGTTATGCAAACGTTACTCGCTGGGGACCTGAAAACTTGTTCATAATAAACATGTTTATAATAAATGAATTCACAATAAATGAACTTATTCACATGTAAACTATAGAACTTATAGCCAGGAGCAGCAATTTAGATCATATTCTGCAAGCTTCATATTATGCAAAATTATAATGAATGGACAATATGAGATTCAAAGGAATGCACTTTCTTTTCAAAAATTTCTGCTTAATCCTTTATACGCAACTCCCTAGCATGGTCTCCTCTTGCTTATTTTCACCATTTGGCCACACAAGCTTTTTCCTGGGGTCTCCTACCCCTAAAAAACTGACTAGTTCTAGTATGGACGATTGTTGCCTATCCACATTCATTGAGGAAGGCAATGAGAAAATACTTCAACTATGAGATTTTCCTGACCCAATGATGCCAGTGATGAATGTACCCTAAGCATGGCCCTGTTTGTTTCTAGGAGTTCAAAAGTTTAACACATTTTCTACTTGGATATTGTCTCCACAGCTCTGCAGTCAAGAACTGAAGGAAAAAAATTTATCAATACTCATTATTTTGAAAATTTTCTGTTTGAGGACTTAATGTTTAAAGAAGATCTTTATACATGTATAATTATATTTTGATTACATGTCTTAAATTTAATTTTCTTCTTTTTTCAGATACTATTTTTCAGTTAAGGGTAAGTGCAATTTGTTTGTAAGCATTAGATGGAAATAATCCAACATTGTGTTTTAAGTTCCTGTAATGCCTTGCAGTCTAATCTGCTGATCACAAAAATCTAGGGATATTAAAATTTGACACATTTAATTCCATTTGTGAAGAGAGAGACAGTAATCAGAAGTTATAGAAAATTTATTCTCTTGCTAAATTTACCCATGGATTTCATTGCAACATTTCAATGGAGAAATGATTTCACCATTTCTTTCATCACCTTATGGAATGAAAAATCACAAGATACTGGGTGGGGCTGCCTGCATCTGCTCATGCTTGAAATGACTCATCTGATTACTCCATCTGGTATTTTTTCCACACCTGGGTTTAGGCCAAGCCCATGGTTCCTGAGCTTGATGCTCCTACAGAGATGCTGGATGGATGAAAGATCTAATTCAACAGACTTTCACCAGAAAACATCACTTGCTGCCATTGGAACCTTTTCCAAAGTTTATCAGTATTGCAATGATGATGACTCAAAGGGAGACCAACTAACTAGATGTGTGTAATCTTGCATTATGTAGATATTTTCTGATTTGTTCATCATGAGTATCTGTAATGGGAACAGCCTTTGCTGATCTGTTGATATCAATGGTCTACTGGTAATGTTGCAATTTGCAGTGCTAGCCTGCCTGAAGCCATTTTGCAACTGATCTACTGCAAAAGGTTTCTGGTTATTTGATGTTTGCCAACTGCCATTATAGATTTTACTGCAAATTTAGTGTTGATTACACTGTACTCATGTTTTTATATCCATTATCAATCAATCATGCATTTCAAAATTCCTGTTTTTACACACACTATTTTAGACTGGGTGAGATCATGTGTTGTCACATGAAATAGTGTTGTCAGTGTTTTTTTTCACACGTTTCCTACATTAAACTTCAGATCCGTGAATTGAAAAAACCTGATGGCAGGCTACATTTTGATCACTTAAATAAATTTGATAAATGTACCCTAAATCCAATACCCCTAGATTGTTGTGCCCTGTGTTTTCTAGTTTATTTTAAGAATTTGGATTTAGGTGATTAGCAAAAAATCCTCTTACTGTATCCAGTTGATAGGCTTTGTAATTCTTTTACAGTTTACAACAAAACAATTGGAAAGATTGGCAAAGAAAGCTGAAAAAGAACAAAAAACACAGCAGTCTAAAGTTAAAAAGGTGAAGATTTACATTTTTTTTTTAATGACTTGGTGAACAGAAGTGACAGCACAAATCAGGCAAATTATCTTTCTTTTTTATGGCTCATCTTTTTTTTCTTTTCATGTGTATGTATGCATGCATAAATTTCTGTTTGCATCCAACAAGAGACACCTGTCCTGGAACAGCTCGTGCTTTGATGCAAAATGATGAGTGCTCACCAAAAATCCCTGTATTATCATCATTTGTAATTTTCTACCAGAACAGGAAATATATGGCATACTTGTAGATCTAAGTGGCTACAAGTGCCATAATAAGGCAGTCCATTAACACGGTATAAAAAGCATAGTGTGAGCTGAAATTTATTAATATTATTTGTAAGAAACTATATCAGATGAACCTGATAACCCATAACTAAATTTAACATTCAAAGAAATAACTTACTAGGTCCCTAATTATCCAAAAAAAAGCTCAGTGATAACAACAACATCACAAGTGATCCTGCTACTTGGTTCGTTGGGTTTCTAGATGGCTGATTTTGCTGAGATGGCACATTTTCAATTTTCATTAACAGTGTTGAAAAAGAGGATTAACATTTTCAGACGGTGAGCTCTTTGATTGTGAACACTAAGGTTGAATGGGAACTAGCTTCTCACAGATTTTCACAGCACAAATATTGGCTCTGACAGCCTAAAGCCTCCAAACTCTAAGGGTAGCTTGGCATTTGTTTAGGAATTGTTTTTGATTTCATCAGCTGTTTACTTCAAAGTATGTGAGTTTTCTTTGTTTTTAGATAAAAAGAAACTTGCAGCGTTTGTTTTATTCGTAGTTTTAAGTTGATCTTTCTGATAAGAGAGTACCATGTTATGTGTAGAAACTAATGATAGTGTTTTATATAATGCGGAGAGGTATTTTTGCAAAAAGTTTCTAAAAGGTGTTTAATAGAATTAATGTATAATTTGTTCTTACCAATCAACATCCTATATTCTGTCATCCAAGCATAATACAGATCCTTGACTGTTGAACTGATTCATTGTAACCATTTTATCTGGTGCTTCATTTTAATTAATCTCTGGATTCTATCTTCCAATGTAGTTTATTTTCCTTTCAGAGAAGGGCTAACAGTCACAGGCTTGAACAGTATGCAATTTTCCAACAAAAACATCCTATATTTGAAGTACTGAAGGAGAGTTTTTAACTAGAATTGGTTACAAAAAGAAATTTCTGCTGTTAAATTTTGAGTGAATGCTGGTTGGATTAAGGAAAGGCTTACTTGAGAGTTTGTATTGTCTGCTCACTTTTATTTGTCAGGCACTCACACAGAAAAATGTAGATGGAGCAAGGATATATGCAGAGAATGCCATTCGCAAGAAGAATGAGTCCTTAAACTATCTTCGAATGGCTGCCCGTGTTGATGCTGTGGCCTCGAAAGTTCAGACAGCTCTCACCATGAAGCAGGTGATTGTGTGTGTGTGCTCTGCTAACTAGAAGCAGCTTTATTTATTGGCTTGAGTTTGATTAAATTATTGATATTTGTTGAGCTATAAAAGTCATTTTCCACTAGTTTTGGGTTATTCCTTAACAAGTGATATAATTGGAAAAACAATACAATTACAGTGGAACCATGATAGCAGAGAAATGATGGGACCAGAAAAATAATTTCTTGTTAACATGATTTTGCTTTAACTATCATACACTCCATATCCATATGCTGCTGTCAACAAGTAAAATGACAGAATCACATTGTCAATTTTCTCAACTTCTGGAAAAGCTAATACAATTCTTCATTTGCCTCTTAAACTGTAACACATGGCAGGGAGTTCTTTCTCCCTGGTCTGAGAATGTGTTGTCAGTCCTAGAGCCAGTCTGGCTGAAGCAGTTGGTGATGGTCCCCATGAATGTTGTGAGCATCACAGGCAGTACATCTAATGCATTGATCTGAAACTGTGCAGTCTGACTCTGATATGGATAAAGTATTTCTGTATCACCAGCTTTTGAAATTCTGGAGTATTCCCTGATCACTTGTTTGAAGTACTAGTTAAAGTGGCTCTAAAAGAGAAATGTTGGAGTGACCTGGACAGTTGTCCACAATGAATGCAGTTTGCCTCTCTGCATCTTTGCTGCAAGTTTATGAACCCACACCTTGAAGATAGTTCACCCAAGCTCTGGCTTTGAAGGTGTACTTGACAGGTGAATAATGTTGTTGTTCCTTTAAAGCATTGCAGATTCTACATTTTTCTGATCACTAAGACATTTTATTGGTGCCATCCATATTGGTACCATCCAAGGCAGTAAGGTGTTTCTTCAACTTTTTGTCATTTGCACATTCCTTGTCCTTCAAAGCCAGCTTTCTTTGGAAGGCATTAATAAAAACCTTGTCTGTGCTGTATAGGTTTTGAGGTTGCTATTTTTTGCAGAAGCTTGTATTTCTAACATTGTCATTTTGGGTTTAGCATCAGCTAATTCTTTGACAACAAAAGTGCCATTCTTTTCTTGAAACTATCAAGCCATCCAGAGTTCGTCCAGAATTTCCAATTCCCAGTTCACTAGCCAGATGTTGGTGCACCCATGGTCCTTGCCTAATGAAAACAAGAAAGTGTAACTTCTCATCAAGTTGGTCGCTTTCTCATTTGTTTTCCCTCTGGTGGTTAGAAGGTGCACAAGGTTGATGCACCTTTAATCTTATCAAGACTTTAAAGCTGGTACAGATGTGCACAACAAAGGTGGTTTTGTGTACACAGTTTTGGAACAAAAAGAAAGAAGCAGGACACACTAATTGTGAAAAACAGCAACAGACAATGGGATAATTCCAGATGATTGGTTTTAACCAAAATTTTACACTAAACATTGCATGATAATCATGTTAAGAAGATTACCCTGTATTAAAAGAATTTGATTTTTTTTTTTTACTTTATTCTTACTAAGTTTATTGGTCCTTGTTTCATTGTTACTATTGATCTTATCTTAAAGGTATTCTATTTTTTTTAGTAATTCCCTGTATTTTTAAAATCTATTTCCAGATTACAAAAAGTATACAAGGTGTTACAAAATCTCTTGAAAAAGCTATGGCTTCCTTCGATTTGCTAAAGGTAATGTATCATCATTGTTATGTTTATAAATGTGGGAGATGAATTAAATAAACCAAAAATATAAAAGCTGAAGCAAAATCTATTTGGTTCATTGTTTTGATTGTAATTTCTGGACAGCATAACAGGTGTAATATTTATCATCTTTACTGTAAACTCTTAGAGTAAAGAAAAATTGTTTTTTTTTTTTTTTTTTTTATCAGGTTGGCCAAATAATGGAAAAATTTGAAAAACAGTTTGAGGATCTTGATGTTCGGACATCTGTGAGTACACTGTCTTTTGGGAGAGTTTTGATGAAAACTGATTATGTACATATTTACATATTATGAAAATTATGTATGTATTTAAAAAGAGAGGGAGTATGTGCAGTTTAGGTTAGAAAAATTAGGGTATTTTTTTGTCTAGAATCTTGTATGTTACTGTTGTGAAGAATATTTTCAGAGCTCAACAAATTTTAGAACAACCACTCTGTTTGAGGAAGTCCCAAAAATAAGTTAGAATTTTCTAGATGATAAATGAGAAAGTGGTCTTCAGTACCAGTATAGTTTTATTCATTAGCAGATGTTTCCAAATCCTGCCAATTGTAAAAAAAAAACAGAAAAGTTGAGTCACTATAAATAATTGTACAGTCGTAGCTCACCTTACATCATTAATCTGTTCCAAGACTCGCAACTTAAGTCAAATAAACTCTTTAAAAAATTACCTAGACCCCCTATAATAACCCCATGACGTCACTAATAACATCAGCGCGTAGGGATACAATAAGTCGTTCGATAGTTCAACATTTTTACATTCTAATTGATACTAATGTAAAGAAAAAACAAAAAAATTTACCTGATGGGTGACATCAAGGTGCTTGATGAGCCAGAGGTGGAGGTTAGAGGAAAAGGGTGAGACTACGTTGACGGCTGAGGCTCTCCAGCAGATGATTCGAGTTCTTCCTGTTGATTTTCGGTGCGCTGCAAGAACTGATAGGGAGTGCCCTGAATAGTCTTGCTCTTCTTTTCATGTAGGATGATCCTATAAGGAACAGTAGCATCGTGAACTGCCCCCATAATTTTTGTGAAGCGTTGAGCATTGGGATCCATCTCCTCGAAAATTGCAAGTGCTTTCTCAATGTGTGCAAAGCCCTGCTGCATTCAGCTGATGGTGAAGTGTCGTGGTTCTGGTTCCTGCTGCTCTTCTTGGTGCTGTTGTTCATGAAGTTCCATCAACTCCTCATTCGTCAGAGGCTGCTTGTCTGCTTCAGATAACAAGATGAAATCCTCCTCCTCCAAATCCATTTGCAGCTCATTACTCAACGTCACCAAGGCTTTGTTCACGCCCACCTTGTCAAAGCCCTTGAAATCGTGAATAAATTGAGGGCACAGCTTTTTCCAAACACCATTCATAGCCGAGTCCAAAACTTCATTCCAAGCAGTGTTTATATTCAGCACAGCCTTGTAGATTTCGAATCCCTTCCAAAAGTTACAGAGTGTGACGTCATCATCCAGTTCCATTGAGCAACAACCTGCCTAAGCGTACGCCTAAGATAGTAGCGTTTGAAGATGGCAATGATCCCCTGATCCATTGGCTGCAAGAGAGAGGTGGTGTTGGTGGGGGGGGTAAACGACGGTGATGTTCAAATGAAAATCGATGAAGTTTTGCGGGTGGCCAGGAGTGTTTGAAATAAGGAGGATCTTGAATGGGATGCCCTTCTCCTTACAATACTTCTCCATTGCTGGTACAAAGTGGTTGAAGAACCAATCCGCAAAAATGGCAACAGTCACCCAAGCCTTTGGGTTTGCCATCCATACAACTGGGAGAGGGGCCTTGGGGATGTTCTTCAGCACTCGAGGATTCTGGGCATGATACACCAGCAGCGGCTTTAACTTAAAGTCACCCGAGTAACTGCCTTCCAACAGAAGGGTCAAACGGTCTTTTGCGACCTTGAAGCCTGGCATAGCCGCTGCCGCCTCCTCGGCTATGAATGAATGATCTGGCATTCTCTTCCAGAAAAGACTGATCTCATCCACGTTGAATATCTGTTCTGGAAGAAATCCGTTCTCCTCAATAATCTTCGCCGAAGTCGCTGGGAATTCTGATGCAGCTAATTCGTCAGCCGACACACTTTTGCCTTGGATCTTGACGTTGTGAAGACTGTGTCGCTGCTTAAACCGCATAAACCATCCTGAACTTCCCTTGAATTCTGCGTCCTTCTCGTTGGGAAACTTCTTGAGGTCTTTAAACAAAGACAACGCTTTCTCCTGAATCAACAGCTGGCTTATGGGAATAGGCTGGCGAGTCTGGCGTTCAATCCAAAGAGAAAGATGATATTCCATTTCCTCGTAGATCTTGCCTCTTGTTGATGACGGTGTTCTTCAATGCTGGAACATCATCTTTGACGTGGGCTAAAATCTGTGCCTTATCATGATCGGTCATCAAAACCGTCATCCGATTCAAGCTAAAAGCACGAGCTATGGCGGCAACCTTTTCGCCATTCTCATGGCGTTTTATCATAGCCAGCTTAGCTTCCAACAATATAGCATGGCGCTTAGTAGCACCAGCATTAGGACTATCAGTAGGAAGTTTCTTCGGAGCCATGGGGTACAAATAAAGCCACAAATTCAATGCAAACTAGACGCTGCAAAAGACACATGCACAAGCACAATTTTGAATCAGCTGACAAGAACTACAGCGCCGCCATGCGGCAAACGCTGGAACTATAGGTACCAAACGTCATGTAAATTAATACGTGTACTGTATACAATATTTAAAATTTTTTTACACATTTAAATAATTTTATAAATTATTTTACATATTTTAGCATTTATTTTTGTGATTTTGCACTTTTTTATTGGTTTTTAATATGTTCGCTGACTGACGTAACGTAAAGTCACATAAATTGACCTAAGTCGAAACAACATAAAACGAGGTATGACTGTACTGCGATCTATAGCCACAATCTGGGAATTAGAAATTAACTTGTGTGGCGGGTATACAGTGAAAGTTTTGCACTATAAAACCATCCCCACAGCATACATCTAGATGTTTTGTGATGTTTCAGTAAACATTATGCAAGATACTGTTTCAATAATGTAAACTGTAAGTGAAGATAGAACATTTTACTGTAGGTCATTAAAAGACCTTTGTTGCTACATTCTGCAGTGAGAAATTTTAATTTCCGATTATTTTTTTTTCCTTTTCGATAAGTGAAGGATCAAACTTGATCAAAAATTTACCTACATTTTTTTTATTTGTGCACAGATAAATTCATATCTCGTTCTTCGGGATTTTACAAAATGGGTTTTCACTTATTTGCAAAGACCTTCATACTTGAATTTGTCCACAGCTGTATTTTGCTATGCATTTATTTATTTAGCAGGGACTTGATTTTTCAAAATGTGAATTTTAAGCTTAAGCATTTAAAACGTTAAGAAAAATTGTTGCTAAAAAAAAGTTCTTAATACTTGTATATGTGCAGACTTTGGAATCATCAATGAGTTCCGCCACAACCCTGACCACACCCCAAGACCAAGTGGAAACTCTGATTAAGCAGGTAGCTGAAGAGAATGGTCTGGAAATGATTGATCAGCTCAGTGATCTCAATCCATCAACAACTTCCCTCCGTTCTACAGACTCTGTCAGAGAGGATGATCTGTCACGAAGGTATCTTCACTATCATTTAAGCTATAGAAGGACTAATTTAAAAGATTCAGTTCATTACTGATACATATATACAGTATTTTATCAATGATTCTTTTAACTTTCATAAGTTATTAGCCTATTATATCTTTAGTTGCCTCCAGTTAGGTTTTTTTTCCCCTCCTGCTGTGCTGTTAATCCTTTCCAGAACAGGCAACTCGGGATTATACATGTAGAAAATTTGCAAGGTGGCAGCACAAGAGATCATTAACCCTTTCCTGTTCAAGAAATGCAATATTTAATATGCATAAGCATTCAGACAATTTCCAAGAGGGCTGCACAAAATGCACCTGCCTGATTTAAAAGTCATGGAACGCCTCAAATAGCAGTAATGACGTATAGTAATTTAAATAGTCCATAAAATGAAAGGAACATTTAATTTATAGTGCAGAAAATAAAATGGTAGATTGTTGTCATAGAAGCGCCAATACTGATTCAATTTCTTGAATCTCCTCAGTGTCAATACTTTTGACACACAATGTTGTCCTCACTCCAATAATCCTCATTGGATGGCATGGAATTATAGTAATGTTTACGCTACAAACGTT
This sequence comes from Nautilus pompilius, assembly GCA_018389105.1. Classification (NCBI taxonomy): domain Eukaryota; kingdom Metazoa; phylum Mollusca; class Cephalopoda; order Nautilida; family Nautilidae; genus Nautilus; species Nautilus pompilius. The sequence continues at coordinate 2,551,075 of JACATO010000588.1, forward strand.
TTCATCTCTCTGGTAGTGTCCATCCATTTGTTGTCTGTTCTGGGTGTGTGTGGTGTAGCAAACTCCTCAGCCAGGTGGTGTAAAGAAATTTTCTGCTATCAGCTAATAGAAGAAATCCACTGGCCTTGTGTTATTATGGGCATTAGTCTTCTAGCAAACAGACTGCAAAAACACTGGCATGTGCTTGGCCACAAATTACTGAAACTCCACTCAACAGCCTCTCTCTCCTTGCCATTGTTGTTACTCTTCACCTTTGACACACACCTCAATGTTTCTCCATCATTGACCAGCTTAATGATGAGATATTTCAGATATGAACACTGGAGATCTCCATATCACCAGAAGGTAAAACTAGGTGATGCACATGGTTCACGCTAGCTTCACTAGTAAAATCCCTTTTGAAGGAAAATGAAGCGATATAAATAGCCAGAGTGAGTGATGTGGACCAGCATCCTAGACAGAAATGGTCGTTAAATGGCTCATCAATGCCCAGTCATTTACAGGCAGTTTGCCCTAGCCAGTTTTGGCAAACTTGAACAGGCAAGGATTGAAAACTATACTAAAAAGTCATGGAATTACTCAAGTTGTATGAATGACTTGGCGCACAGTTCAGTAATTCCAATGAAAAGAAAAGAGAAAAGTTAAAAACTGAGTAAAATCACTACTTCCAGGAAGTGGTGGTCAGTTAGTTGCAGTCATTGTCCGTTCATGTGGTTGGTAAAATACCCAAACTTGCACAAGGACACAGTGCATAGCTGGCAGCAAAATCGGGTCTCCAGTCTGCAACCAGAAGCAGTTTTTGTGATCAGTCCTGGAGCACAACACAGATCATCATTCTCCCCTATATCTTCGCCAGGATGCGATGGCCTTGGTTGTCTAGGTACACCTGATAGCAATGATAGGCTTTAGTTTCTTGGAGCTTAAGCCACCCTCAAAACCTCAACATTCAGCCTGAAGTTTTTGTGGATGTAGTCACATAAAGAAATTTAATTTTGAATAGCCAGTCTCTGTTAGGATCATCACGGGCAGGTGCCCAAATGTTGTTGTAGATGTGCCAACATCATTTCAGTTTCTTGAATATCTTCAGTGTCATGACATCACTCTGTCTGTCATCCATACTCCAAAAATCACTGCTGGATGGGACAGAATGAAGGCCCATGGTGATGTTTATTGTCATAAAAGCCTTCATCATCTTGGTGTTGGCATCCATCCAGGTGTTGTCTGGTGTGGTTGAAAAAAATTCTCCGGCATCATCAGCAACATTAATCTTCAGCAGATACATTCCAAAATTTGTCTGAATATCAGTCAGACTAGCTGAATGATGAAAGATCTCAGGTATGCACCCATCAGAAGGAAATGATTCAGTATCAGACTACGTATTGTAAATGAAATATGATCACTACAACAAAGCTTGCACAAGTAGGTACACTTTTTGATGCAAAATTAAATGATAAAAATAGACTGAGAAAGTGAGGATTAAATTGCACATCCTCAGAGATTACAGTAACTAGGAACAAAAACGCAGAAAGTAGATTCTTGTCAAAAGTAAACTGACAGGATACTAAAATAGATTGGATGTTGACTTTTAATGACAGCACTACTTGTTCTAATCATCATCATCTCCTCCATCCTCCTTTTTTTTTTTTTTCCAGATTGCAAGAACTTCGGAATTAATTCTAAGGGACTTTTTGAACAGTACTTGGTAAAATTGTATAAAGTTTTGAAACTTGTTAAACTTTTTTTTTGCCTAATTTTCTCAAATGATCTCTGGAAGATCAGTCTCATTGAGAAACCTGGATTTTTTTTAAAGCATAATTAAATTCCGCAACAAGGCATATACACTTGACTGTATAAAAGGGATTGTAAACATTATATTTCTGTCTTGTTTTTTGCAGATGTAATTACATTATAGCTTAATGGTCTCTTGATATATTTGAATTATAATTTTAGACAAAGGCTGAACTATTTTACTGAAACCAAATATAGTTATTAGGCATCATCTTGTCATAAAATGAGCTCTCATTTTGTACATAAACTTAAATAAAATGAAGTATTAATTCTTGTTGTTGTTTTCCCTTAAAAAGAACACTGAAGAATGTCTGACATCGTTCGAATAAAGCCAACGAAAATGCAGCAATTGCCAGTTTTCAATCAAAAAGGAAAAGAAACAAAACAAACATCATTTTTATAGACACCTGTGGGTTATTACTGGGATGGACTGATTGAAAACTGTACTGCTTTGTATAGCATACATGGGTAATTGCTGCTTTTAAAGAAATAGCTAAAGGAAAAGTTTCCAGTGCAAGATTTATAAGGAAATGTTTTGAATAGATGTACATACCATTGTAGGGCTGCAACAGACAGACAGATTTTAAAATAGTTGTTAATGTTGTTCAGAGAGGGTTATCAAAAAAAATGTGTTTGCCAGACAGATTTTGCACACCTTGTTACAATACTGTTTCACATGAAATGTATGGGAATCTTTTGTAGCACCAAATAAAACACTTTAGAGAGAATTTGATATAATGACATAGTTCATTTTCAAAAATAATAATATCTAAATGCATTTTTATTTGCTTTGTGTATAATATTAGTTTCCAACAAAAAAATATTTAGCTTTTATAATACAATACTTCATATTTTTTTTTTCCTTCACACTGATAATAGAACTAAAGAGAGAATGTAATGTCACTTTAGATTATGTCAGACATACAGCAGTTACAATTTGTCAACAATAATCTTCATAATTTTTTTAAAATCATATATAAAAAATTGGTGTCCTGATACCAGGAGCAGATTTAACCAAACAAATCCAAGTATTAAATAGTACAAATCCTTTTCATTTCATGTGTCATTAATGCCAGATTTGACTTACATAAATTCACTTATTCTGCATTTCTTGATATTTCAGTCTGTCTCGCATTTGAATCTACATAATTTACTCCTCGGCACTGCTTTCCACTTAATGGGCAAACCACAGCTCCAAATCTAAATAGCATGTCTTTAATTTCATGTGTGTAATTCATGCTAACCCTTTGGGGAATTTCATTGATTAAGACAACATCCCCAACATCACATTTTATATCTTTCTCCAATGACCAGTAATCTGTTCTCTTATTAAAATACTGAAAGAAAAGAAAAGTATACCAGTAACTGTTTTGAACTTAATTTTAGATACATATGCTTCAACATGGTTAAATACCAAATTTTCCTTCGTATTAACTAAAACTGCAGCTCATACTATCACAGATTTAGTGTTAAACATTTTGATCATGGGTGTATTCGGAGCTGGTCTAGAAAAATAAAGTATATCAGGGTTTATAAATGCACCAAGTGATATAAATTTGGGGTATTGCATGTCTAAAACTGATGTAGGGCATGGAGATGCCACACAACCCTAGACATGGTAGATAATTGGAATGAAAATTGCTTGGCTTTTCTGCAATGGCAACCTTGCCTAGATCACTCCATCAGTAATCTTATGGCCAAACACATTGAGAAAGCACATAGGGGGAGATCCTCATAAAACAGCTCAAAGGCAGGGAAGTTTACCAGGTGCACCTTAATTTCTCTGCAAATTCAGTTGACCTGAGGAACCTCTGGAGAACCACTAAAGCCAGTTTTTCAGATTGGCATAAGTGAAGTAGACTTCACGTTTCCAGTGGAATTGAGGAAATGGAAGGGTACATTGATGCGATGGAAGTAGGTTTCTCCTGCACTGTTGTTGTTGATCAAATTAGTTTAGGAACAAGTTTACAATCAACAAAACATTGCTGGGGCTGTTGCATGTGGTGGTGGTAAATCAGCTTTGTAGGGGTTATGTTGAATGCAACCTTGTTACTGTGGCTGGAATTACAAATACCCAGCAAGTACAATGAAAACATTTAACAATCATCTGCTTACTACTGTACCAATAATATTCTTGACAAAGTCCCAGACTTTACATAAGTGGGCAGTATGAGGTGATGGTAAGAAAATAGTGTTCAAGTGGAAGTTACATTCGGTCTTGACAATAAACATCACAATTAAGCTTCCAGGACACAGAGACATTTCCAGTGTAAAATATTAAAGCAGCAGACAATTCCTACTTTTTCCAAGCCATTTTTCAAAAGTTCTGTAAAATACGGGAAAATAAATAAATGCCATCAATTAATTGTCTATTCCCTTTTTGAAAATGTCACTACCTTGTTACATCTTTTCAAGCAGATAAGCATTTCATATTATACAGTACTTCTGCAGGAAATTTCGAATTTTAATTCACATTTTTTACCTGTTAAGGACATCTTTTCAATGTTACTTCAATGCATAAAATGTGAAAGGTATAGTAAATGGCACACAAACGTTCTCTTGGATCATTAACTGGGGCACTCAATAAAGAATTAATCCAGTGTAAATTGAATTCTTCTTGGTGACCTCTGTTTTTACTTTTGAGGTATAAGGGCATCTCGCTGGAGTGAGCTAGAAGAAGGGGGTGGGGTACCAGCTTTGGTGACTGAGTAACTTACCTAGGTATGGTTGGGGGGGGCCCTTGAGCAGTGTTCAAGGTGTAAGCCAGTCAAGAGCTACCTCCATCACATATACCCGAAAAACACTACTAGAAAATTTCATTTGTAAATGTGGAAGGAAAATCACGCGGCCGAAACCATGCCAGGAGGTGGGGGGGGGGTGGGTACGCGGATCGTGACAGGGACTCGAGCTGAGCTCTTCAGCAGTCTAACCAGTGCCAAATTTACAAAAGCTGAAGAGAAACCTATTATTTCTATTTAAATTTAATTAAATTCTCAATATATATATATATCAAGTTTTCAGAATCGATCCTGATAATGGATTAGATAACAGTCATCGCTAGAATCTCTATAAGTACATTTGCTTGTCAAAAAATTACATTAAAAATAAGGTATCCATTTTCTTTCCCTAATTTCGTCCATCCATATTATCATCACCAGAGCAAAATCCGAAAATAAAACGTGCATTTGTTTCATCTAAACGTCGCTGGTTACAGCTCGCAGTCGAATCTTTCAATGTTCCTAGGACAGCGGCCATTTTGGGTCTCCTAATCTAAGTTTCGAATACCGACAACTCACCTTTAACAAATATTCATCTAATATCAGTTGCAGGGTCCTTACTTTCACGGTTTCGGGTTTACGAATGCCCCTCATTATAACCTGGCCCACCAGGTATTTTCCACTGGACATTTGTCTTTTTTTAAATGTGCTTTGTTCGGATTTTTTAACAGTTTGTCGCGGAGGCAATCATCAATCAGGGACGATAACTATGTAAGAAAGTTAAGAGTTACATCCCTTGTTTTTGGCGGGGCGGAATGGTACGAGCAGTAATAATTATTGCTATAAACACAATTTTAAGAAACAAAAAAAAAAAAATAATAAGATGCATGCTTTGAAAGGATTGCTTAGAGCAGCTGACTTCTTTTATTAAAAAAAAAAAACGGTTGATATAATTTAGCTATCATAATTTCGATCCAAAACTTACACAAATTTAGAGTTTTTGGTCCGAGTTCGTTTTTCGCCTCCCCACCCACAGTTCTTTGATTGTAAATCGGAAATTATTATTGAATGAAATCGAAACTTTTTTTCTTTTTTGTTAATTTTCGGAACGAATGTTCCCTTAAAACAATTTGTCAAGTGATGGAAGCTCGTTATTCCAGTGGTCATATCCAAAGTAAGACACAACTCCCTAAAATAAGGGGAGGGGATTTTGTTTAATCGCAAAGATGGCGCAAGCTGAAATAAATGCAACATTAAATAAATAAATAAATAAAACCTATTGCACGCATTTATCTTTATTAGATCGCTCACACGTGGGTATAAATATTTAGACATTAATCACATAAAGATTTACTTATAGTCAATCTTAACGGAGAGAAATAAGATAGACGCGCACAGCGGTGAGACTTCAATTATATAGCAAGCAATTTCCCCATAACCGACACCTTAAATATAAAATATCTTAAATAATTACGAGTACGGTGATATCTGAAATTTACTTAATCAGAAACGGAGTCAATTTACAGGTAGAAACGTGGTTATCCCACAGACATTATTAACAATAGAGATAGTGTAATCCAAGTAGAAATTTGTGTCTGGTTGGGACGATAAAATGTGAGTGCAGATGCTTCAAGCACAATTTTTTTTTTTTAATTCTGGAAGGTACATAAATTAGGTACTTGTAAGATTTCGTGATTGCCGACTGCGATCGGAGTAAATCTTGTTTTTTTTTTACAATCCAATCATAATAATGATGTATAAGCCACAGTGGCTTCCCGCCCCCTTGTGGCGGCCGAACATGGCGATGATAATCTCTGATCGCCATCATGTCGATATTTGGCCCAAAGGAGAAATGAAACAGCGAACCGAAGGTCGGTTGGGGAGAGATCGGAGACAACGCAGTAACCTGCGTAGGGAAATAAGATGGGAATGCGCGGATTCCAACTTTTCCTCCAGCTCCGCCAAAAGTGAGAGACGAGGTGTTCTCAGGCATCGGCGGGTGCAAAGTTCACAATGGCGGCTGGGTTGAGGGGGGGGGGTACTTTTAAACTCTGAAATCGAGCTGGCATCGCCAATTCGCTAACTACAGAGTCTGCATTCTCGAAGCATCCCCACCTCCTTTTCACGTGACCTACATATATTTGACAGAAAGAAAGGAAGGAGGAGGAAGAAGAACAACAACAACAACAAACAATTCGGTGGTAAAGTCAGCAATCGGCCATTGTAAAGGCGACAGGGCGAGGGGATGACTAGGCGAAACGACGACTTGTCGGCCGGGACAAAATAACCGCTGTCTGTAATTACACACCGGTCCTGGGAGTGTTGTTTTTTTTATATGTGGTCGGACAGTCCGCCATCCTGCCAACTCGATTCTCTCTCCGGATCGCTGAGCGATAACAGCGCAGTCACGTGACTCGTCCTCCCTCCCGCGCGCGGTGGGGTTTCATGGCTTGTAATGAAAGGAGAAAAAGACACTGTCTACCCACGAACATGGAGCCTCGAGTAGAGTTCGGGTCCGCAAAAGCAACAACAAAGTACAGAGGGCGAAAGTTGGGGCGCTGACGCTGCGCTTTACCTTCCTTATCCTCTACCCCGCCCCCCCTCCCAAACGCACGCTCGCTCGCGCGCGCACACACACACACCACACACACACACCGAGCGGGAGGAAACATACCTTTCTGAAGTGTCAGTTGGAAAACGACAATCGCCACGGGATGGAGCGAGGGAAAGCTGGCCCACTCGGGCTCCTCCTTCTCTTCACAAGCTTGTTTTCAGGTAAGGAGACATTTCGCATCAGCCCCGACAGGTGAACCAGTATTTATTCTTTCTTTGTGTAAATGTAATGAAGTATTCCTAATTGTTTGTTTTTCTTCTTTCGGAATTCATTTTGTTAGGTAACCTCTCTCCCTCCCTCTCCTCCCCTGTTACAATTACGAAGCTGTTAGTTCTACTATTCCAAGAGACCCCCAGAAGGCACCCCAAAAAAGAACAAAACAAAGCAAACTACTTATCGTTGAACTTTCGCGGATATTTCGATATTTATTCGCTGTTGTCACCTTACACACCATCCACCCGGGTACTGCATCTGCTGGAGGGTGGAGGGTTGAGCGAGCCGGTCGATTCCCAGTGGATGGTATTGGGCGTTTTTGTGGTTGTTGTTTTTCTTCTTAAAAGTAAAAACAAAAAAAAAAACAAACTCGCCCGTTGTTTCGTTGCTCCTCACCTGGATACCTCCAGCAGGCTCCAGTTTCCCCCGTCATAGGAGTGGCGCGGTGTCGTCTGAGGTCACGAGGACACGCGTGTCACGAAAGGTCACTTCTCATAGTACGGGTCGTTGATCGTCGATTCAGAGTCGTTATTTTTCCATGAATAATCGCGAACGGACGAGGGGAGTGGGACCGGAGAAGGGGTTCTATCGAACATGAAATAGATCACACTGAACTCTCTTCGTAGCTGCTAAGTTTTTTTGTTGTTGTTTTTTTAATTAACAAACGATCAAGCGGAAGTTGTGGATTATTTAGATGTCCTTAGATTTTTATGCTAACGTTCCCAAAACCTGTACATCCATCGTGTTTTTTACCAGTTAAAGGGAATTTCTGGCTCGAAAAACTCGGAGTCCCCCCCCTCCCACCACCACCCCCCCCCCCATTTGTTGGTAAAACGGCTTTTTTTGGAAAAAAAGTTATTCGATTTTTCGCTAGAAGTTTCTCCTTTAAATGTTATTTATAAATTAAGCAAAAAGGTGTCTTAAGTCAGGGGCTTTTCACCTATTCTGACTGGTAGTGCAAGCACGCATACTTTTTCAACCAAACCATTCCGATCAAACTCGGACATCTATATATAATTACAAGAGTAAGGGGATTTATGCTGTTGTTTGTGGGAAAATACCGAATTTTCGAAATTTAATTTAAAGAACTTTCGTTTTCGCTATCATAAAAATAAATAAGGGGTTAATATTAACCCCCCCTAAAAATATTCAATCATATTACATCAGGAAAAGACAATCAAAATTGTAAAAAAAAAAAAAAAAAAAAAAAAAAAAAAATTTTTTTAGAACAAAAGCGGTTTAAGGAGAAATCATCGTCACAAAATTTGCACATTTTTTTAAAAATATAAATACCGCCGTTTCCATAGTAACCAGGTGAATAAAAGCTGGATGACCCGCTTTCGATAGTGTGGGTTCAGATAAATTTATGTGCATGAATCCAGGTCAAACAGAAGTAAATTTTTTTTATTTAGCCCTGGAGGCCCCTTACATCGCCGCGCGTTTCACAAATAAAGAATGATTTATTTTTATATATATATATAAAAATAAAAAAAACGTTTTCAGCCAGTGCTGCACAACCAGCTTAGCGCACCGGCAGGTTCTGGGTAACCCGACGGACAATTTAGAAGAACAAGTCAATAACTAATGACGAAAGATACACCTCATATACTCGTGTATACCATGATAGACAACTGATTAAACTACGCGTTTCGTGGGGCCTTTACGTCGCTGCATTTTTGTAATTAGCAGCAGCTGGAGAATCGAACAAACATTCTAACACTGTGTGTTTTTGGGGAGGGTGGAGGAGGCTGATCCTGTTACATTCAGGCGAGAAGAGAGAGAGATGGCGTCGGCACAGAGAGATGACGTCATTACAGAGAAGGAGAGAGAGATGACGTCATTACAGAGAGGGAGAGAGAGAGATGGCGTCATTAGAGAGAGAGATGGCGTCATTAGAGAGAGAGAGAGAGAGAACTAAAACAAAGTAAATTTCTGTTTTTAATAAGCTATGCGAATACAGTGGGAGACACAAAAGTAGAGTGATGTCGCGCTGAAGGAGTTCAGGATAATTCTTTTTCTCAACACCAGCCGAAGAGAAGCCGAGAGTATCCATTTAATAGGACGGCAATTTCGACGATATTGTACGCTCAGTTCACCCCGGAGGCACGTCAGCCATTGTTGGGCACTTTCCGCACGGTAAAGGCTACGTGTTGTCTAGGAGCCCACGGTGCTAGGAAATCAGCGACAAAGCAAATTTCAAAGACCCCATTTTTTTTGTTTAATGTTTTGATAAAAGCATCTCAGCGGTGCTGTGAAGCGTCTTCCAGCAGATTCGTCTGCCAAGGGTTTATTTTCGAACATTCTTTGAGATCGTATTCAACAATCTGGACACACCTTTGGAATGACCACGCCTATCCCCACGAGCATCCGGTCAGTTATGAGAGGGATGTACGACCTGTGCGGAGTCTGCCAACGTCTACTCGTAGATCTCTGGATATCTTGTGAAAATCTACTTAACCATTTTTGATTCTGGTTTCTTAGATGTGGGGTATGTGCTGTTTTCATATTCTGCTCTGTACAGATCCTTAGCATGCGTCAACCGAAAAATCTTCATGTTCGAGACGTCATTGCCAGCTGGCGGTTTGGTCACCATGTTTAGTGCGTGACAGAGGCCAACATGTCCCGGCACTCAGTGCATTAGAGATGTGAAACCTCCTTCATACAGCCCTATGAGGACGTGTGTTCGTTGCTCTCGCAAACCCAGACCAGTTTTTACCTGCGTTCCTCAGAGATTGTAGGAGAGACTTACTGTCGGTGAGCATATTTAAATGGTGAGGTACCTTGAGAGAAAGCAAGTAGTCTACGCCTTTTTAAAATACAACTGTCTGCGCTGCAGTTGCTACAGGTAACTCCGGCTAGTGGCTCTACCTTATCTTCCTTTACATATGGCACTATTACGTAAACTGCTGCACCATCAGACCTAAAATCGCTTTCTACTGCTCCATCTGCTACGCCGAGTTCTGAGAGAATGGAGCAAGTGTTTCATCGTTGAGGCTTTCTTTCAACAGAACTGTTTGTTTAATAATCAGTGCGGCGTATCCGAGTTTAAATCCTTTATATTTTAGTGCCTTAGCAAAAAGGGTTTTGCGAAAAAGATACAGGACGCGTTTTTAAAGTTTTGTCCAAAAATTCGAGAGCTAATTTGGAGTCTGGTGGTTGTCCGAATTTGTTGTAATGTGCATCGATAAAAAGCCCTAACTATCTATTATAAGGATATGTCTTCCAAATACCCATGCCATATTTTGCGTTTAAATCGTGCAAGATGAAACAGAAGCATTCTGCTTTCGCGGCGATGTTTCAGTCCAGGAAGAGAAAGAAACGTTATCTCTCATCTGCTCAAGAGGAGAAATTAATTGCCCTACCATCGATTGATTCGTCAAAACATTCTCTGCCCAAGGCAGACCAAAGTCAGGCCGACCGATTACCGTCTCAACAAAGGTTTGTTTGTTTGTTTGTTTTTAAGTCATAAGATCGGCAGGCTTATCGAAACTGGGCAGCGGTATATGAGAAAAATGGCTAAGAAGCTCAGGGCCAACGAATCGATGGTCCGGAAAGTAGTTTTAAAAAAGAGTTCTTCAAACTTTATCCTTACAAATTCCGGAAAGGTCACTCTGGCCGTGCAATCGAAACAAAAGCGGCTGGATCGTTCTTGTTTACTCACATTCTCGGTTTTCAAGTAGCCATCATTTTTTTGGATGAGAAATTGTCCCCGTTCTAACAATAGTTCAACATCCGAACTGATCGCACCCCCCCCCCGGGATCTTTCTCCATCCAGTGAGGCAAAAACAAAACAACAAACAACTGTCGAATGCCAAAGACGTCTTCTGTGATGATTTGGGCTGGTATCACTGCTGACGGACGAACGAACCCCATTGCTTTTTGCTCTCAGCAAAACCAATGCTAAAACCTACGAAAACGATATTCTCGAGGCTCGTGTGAAGTCTGGGCACTAAAACACTTTTGAAACAGAGTCCCGGACATTCCGACATGATACGGGGGCCCAGCCCACATGACCCGTACGACGTACACTTGGTTGTCATCGTTGCCCGATTTGAATCCGTTGGATTTCGCCGTTTGCGGAATTCTGGAGAAAAATGCTTGTTCAAAGCCCCAAAAATGTCAAAGCGTTCGAATCATCCTTGTGCAATGAATGGTACAAAAATCCCATCCCTCAAGAACACCGTCGACGACGTTTCCAGCCGTCTCCAGATTTGCTTCGTCGGATGCCATTGTATACTAGAGAATCTCTTACTTTCGTGACTTATATACAATTCGTTCTCTCTGTCTTTTCGCTTCCGTAAAAAGATAAACGAATGTTTTTAGGACAGCACGTGAAATGCGCCCTGTAGAACGTTTTTTTTTTTTTTTTTTGTCAGAAATGAAGCTCGGTTGTCCACATAGGAATAAAAGTACAGAGCGTAAACAAAGCTTTATATGGCGTGAAATAGTTCGTACGTCACGGGTTTGTCAGCTATAGTAGGAGATGTTCAACCTATTATGCCAAAGCGCTTCCGTTTTTTGCGTCGTCGTCATTATTAATGTCACTGTACCGACAGGTAACTATATTTAAAGATACAGAAATAAAGTGTAATGTCCTCTAAACGCTACACCATTATGAACCTTTGTTTTTGAAACCCCATGGTGGGAGGGGGCATCAAATGGTTTATTATCCTTCTAGTATAAATCAAACCAAACTTATAGATATTCTAAGCGCCGAACAATGACCGAGATTATTCTTTTTATGCAGTGCCATTGAGAAAAATTTGTAAAAAAACTGCAAACTTCAACTGTATCTGAATAAAAGAACAACAGCCGAGAAATAGCTGTCATGGCAGCTGCTTTTTGGCGTTTCCCAGTCGAAGAGAGTCACGTGTGGTCACGTGTATTATGTCATATTTACGTCATCGGCGTAATAAGGATTCTCCTAGGTACGACATTGCCCCGTGTCCATAAACCCAATCCTCTCCTCATCCAGTATGTAATTACGGCAACTCCATCCCCCCACCCCAGGTTGCAGTAGAACACGGAGATCGGCAAAATCGTTGTACGAATGAGATGGACGCGAACGTAAACACAGTTACTTCCTTCAGAGCGTTTCATAAATGATTAGAACTCATTTGTCATCTAAGGTTTTCAGCTTATTTCTCCACGCGCAAAAGCCTACTTTTGAGAACCACTCAACTGGAACGGCACACAGTTTATTACAGCCGGCCTAAATTCAAGTTTTATATCTTCATACCTGGATCAAACCCTCTGGTTTTTAATTTCTCACCTTCATCGTGGATTTTTTCTTTCGTTTAGATCGATATCGCTCCCTGACGTACCGAGGTTATTAGATATTAGACACTTACTGCTGGCTCAGTTCGACTGGACCGACACCTTTCTGTGTTAGATTTCACCCGTCTGAACCCGAGACTGCTGAACGACATCCGACACTTCCTTCAGTCATTAGCCACGTGCAGGAAACTAAGTCCACTGCAAGTGAAGTGAAAGAAACATAAGAAAACAAAGGTTCTCGATTCTTTCTTCCTTTTTTTTTCTCTCTCTCTGTCAACAGCAGCAGCAACAACAACAAAATGTGGATTTTAGATGCACAGCGATGAAGATTAAAGGTGCGTCGGATAATAAACACATCAATCGGCCGAGAAGCCGTCATTCATGACATTCCCGCCAGGGACACGAGGACTTTGTGCTCAGCGGAGCGGACAACAAAAACTATGTGCATGAAGAAAAAACTGCTTTTGCTTACAAATCCGTGAACTAGGCTGTCTTTTCATTCACTGGGAACAAAACTGAATTTATATACACGAATCTAAACGTGTGAAGAGGCCGCCATTAAGCAAAACCGTGACATGTGGATCCGATTCATTGACTTCGTTAAATGGCTTCTTCTTTTCTTTTCTTTTTTTCCCTGGTTTGTTAGCCAAAATATTCTTCGTTTTCATCTTCTTTTAATGCTACAACGATGGCCGAACTGAGAACCCTCTAGAAATGCAGAAGAACAGAGGCTATTCCAGTGATTACTGGATTAGTCAGCGACGATCCGAAACAGTGGCTGCAGAAAAATTCGATGCGGACACCCTACCTAACACCCTCCGGATAGCATCAATCAGAGGAAGCTTCACCATCAGGGAAGCGGCTCTGGCCGGTCCTGTTACCTGGCACAGTCATTAACCAAAGGCTCTGGGCCGGTGTTTGTAACCGGTACTGCCGAGCATCCACACAGTACTTTCTACTACTAAACGAGTCTACCCAACGTGTGTAGGTATAGGCATCATAAGTGATGGAGAATTCTTTGTTAAATATTGTCCAAAATATTTGACGCATTCTCAGATAGGTAACGAGTTTTTCGTGGGTAAAACGAAGAAATCATTTAATTCAGGGTTGCAATAGTATTTTCAGGTACGAATGATGTGATGTACCATTCTTTTTAAAATGAAAACTTATGGTCTTAAAGGATGTTAGCCAAAATTAGTTTACATTGAGACTGCGAGCCGGCTACCCAACCCTACTCCCTCTCTCTCTGGAGGAGGGGGGTAGTTAGCCAAGGTCTATAAACTATAAGACACGCTTATTGCATCCGCCGTGTCTTATGAGAACCACTTGCTTTGTACCTGTTGGGTTGCTTGCATACTATGTAACGAAAAAAGAAATCTGTGTTAATTACACCAGTTAAAATCCAAAATATTTACCTATTTCATTCTCAAATTTGTTTGTTGACCAGGATTTACAATCTATGTAGCTTCACCATTTTATTCAGCAGCGGAAGTTCAAATAATGTGAACAGGTGTGTGATTCTCCATGAGATAAGCATCTGAAATTGATAAAACAAATTTTTTTTTTCCTTCCAGTTTTGATCTCATTTGAAATTTTTTTAATGTAACCATTTAACCTCTTAAGAACCAGTAACTGATACTTGACAATCCCAATTTTTGTACGTTTTTGGTACATCACTAAAATGGTAGAGTTATCTTTAACTTGGTATTTGTTATCACATTTTTATTTGCAGGAAACGACACTGAGAACTTGTACCGCGTATCCTAAATCTGGTCCACACTGCTTTAGCGTCTATTTCTGATATTTACGATTCATCTTCAATGCCAAAAATAACTTATAACACCATTTCAAACATTCAGACAGCACCGTGTACAATTATGATGTACACAAAGATGTTTTCCGTCTTCTTGACCGAAGAGCTCCGGCGTGGCCCACACATATTTCAGTGTTCGCTCTTTAGGAAACGTTTTCTGCATAGAATCTAGCATTAAAACTGATCGTGCACACTACGGTTACAGTCGGAGAACTACGTTGGTAGCATTAAAATATGTATATACTGTCGTCGTGTTTGTAGGGGACAAAGGTGGGGTCTGGAACGCAGCTAAACTGGTTTCGAGATTAGCAGCCATCGCCGTTTGCGGGAGAGGTGGAGGCGAGTCTCGGCCGAACTCTTACGCTAATCGGCTACGCCTGGTCTTAGCCTACGGAGGGAGCGTGGAGTGGTCGTCCACCTGCTCGAAGGTTTTTCTTCCAGCAAAAGAGTTCGCCTTCGAATGCCGCGCTTTATCTGAGATCACTTTGACCAGACCAGAGAGTCCCGGTAGGGTGTGCACGCCCATTTCTCGTCCGATGTAGCGCGCGAGCAATGGCGGACATGATGCTTAAGCGGAGTTGTGACGTCAGCCAATGCCGTACGTTGGGATCCTACACACCGCGGACACGTAAAAAGTGCTGATATGGAACTTGCCAGCATTTTTCGTTGTAAAATTACAGCTCCTCTCCACACGCTGGTTTTCAGCCGAGGGAGATGGTTTTGACGGACTACGCCGATCCACCATGGGTACTGATCCAGACAGATCCCAGACCTTTCCTGAGTTACGTCTAGGTTTTCAAACAGTAGAGCGACGTATCCCTTTTTTTGCCCGCGCTGATGCAAGAGATCGAACGAAGCTTCCAAACTGCGGCTTTTAAAAAAAAAAAAACTCCGACAAAACGTGGGTAGGGTCTCGTGTCAGCCAATCATCAAGGGACCCGTCGACAAATCCACCTTCCCTGTCATCTTCACGCCTCGCCCCTGATAGCTTTACGTCGCGGCAAATCGCGTGTAGCAACGCGCTATGTCACCGTCCTATTAACCAGTCATATCTCTGTCTTCGTTTGAGGTCATACCAGAACAAGTTCAAATACGTATCCGTTGCATCTTCGTCCGCATAAAATCAAAATAGGGATAAAACGCGTACTTATTCCATATTCGTTTAAATGACGATAAAACATCTGGTAAGGCTACCTGTTCGGCAGTCGATAATCTGAGACGCTTCTTGGACCTCATGTCACGATGTAGACGGGCGTTAACACTCATGAGAATAAAGTCATCTCCAGTAGCAGCGTGTGGCCTTATGTATACATCACGGATCTCATCCCTGTACCCAAACTTGTCTTAGTGCTGTTCTGGAACATACAGAGGAAAGTCTTGCCGTTCCAGATAATTTATTCGTACACAATCAATAAGCTATTTCCACAGCAATCTTTTCAGAAACGTTGACATCTTAAAATCTCTCACCTGTCCTCCTACACAATCAGGTACGTCAGTATGTAGAGTTCAGTCTCTGCCAATTCATCATGGCCCAGTCCCACCGCGTCCTGCGCTGGTCCATGGTTACAGGCTTTCCCTGACTGCAAGCCATCCGCTCGAAGCCGATTAAGTGCAGATTGTTCTGAGACACTGACTCTTGCTGAAACTTCAAGGTCAGATTTCAACTCAGTCGCTGCCCAGAAACAGTTTTTCTTGCTTTCAAGACCAAAATGCGTTCTTGGCGATGCTTTGCTAACTCAGACCGACAGCCGCCATGCTGTCTAGCAGCATTGCCAAAAGTATGACACCGATTCTGGCCCTAGAAATGACGCTAAGCTCGTCTACCACATGATGTCCAGCTGCTTCGGTCTCCAGCATACCAATACCTCTGGCAGGTTCCGTGGCCGTTAGATGTCGCCTTTGTCGACATTTCATCCCTCTGTATCAGTATTTTTTTTTTTTTTTTAATGGCTGATTTGGCGATGAAGCACTTGTTAAATGTCGAACTGACAGCGTGCGGCATACTGACATATAAGTTAAGTCCAACTCGCTCAACAACAACAACAGCAGCAGCAGCAGCCCGACGTGGGAGAGACCTCCCGGGTCCTTGGGGCCCCCGGTGTCGGGTGGACCGGGCCGCTAGTCGGCTTGACGAACATCTCTCAGTAACGAGGACTCGACGTAGAACAGGCCACTTGTCTTTAAGGGATGCGATGCCATTGACAGAGCCTTGTTCGGAAGTCCGACTCGTTCAACAACAACAACAGCAGCAGCAGTTCGCTTTAGTCGTAAGATCGAGTTTTGGTTAAATAATTTATTAAAAACGGTGCGCACACCTTGCCCCTACCACCCCAGAGCCGACCCCTGCTGGAATAGTTTGAGAAGCAACATGTTTCTTATACTGAAGCCGCCGTCGGCATCTCGCTGCGCCCGGACGTTCCACATCTTTGTATCCTCGTCTGGCCTGGTTTTTGCTATAAACGAGCCAGGGCGGCTCCCGTCAGGGTGTCGTCAGACGTGTTCAGGTTGAGGTTAACTCTTGTCGCGGCACCCTGACAAGTTGCGTCGTCTCCCCGCAGAAGACGTGCTGCATATTAGAGGCGCCTGCGAGGTCGTGGCCCGAGACGTCCCGTTTCATTGCGCGCCCATCCGGAACCGCCGCAAAGGATTATCGTTAGTCGGGCTGTCACGCTCGGTTGTCCTTTACCGCTGACATGGATAGAAACCTCGCGTCCCTCTCCCGAGTAGTTATTTCATCTTTAACCATTCGAGTAACTTTCGCCGTCATTCGCTGATGAAATTGTTCAGAAAGTAGCGTACTGTTGTGTTGGTTCGATAAACAGGAAATAACCAGACATCTACTGTGCATGCGCATTTATAACACTGGCCAGCCTCGGCTTGGTAGCTTCCGCTTTCACTCGAACGTTGAGTGTATGATTAGGCTAAATTAGCCGGAGTGACGGGGGGGATGTGAGCTCATAAGCCCCGCATCAGGAACAGTAGCAGTTTGTATTTGTAGCGGTCAGGGAGTGTTTTTCTCTGTCTCAAAAGCAACAAAAGTATTATCTGAATTCCCTGCCGGGGAAAGGACGGTTCACGTTGAAGAGACACCAGTAAGTTTTAATAGTGATATTATTAATGATAAATAAATCATATTAGCATACATTTTTTTGTTTTTGTTCGGATAGCATTGTACAACAGCACATTTTGCATTTCTATCCACACACTCCGTCATAAAAGAAAACAGCTGTCATCCGAGGGAGCGACCTTCCAGAGGTTATTAACATAGAGATTTATATTGTTGTGATTTACGCCGTGGCTTTAAATACTTACATATTTCCCTGATTTCCTACCAAATGTATTCCTTCGCGTTGCGAATGGTAATTTAAACCTAAGGCCCGCAAGGGCGGGGGGCAGGGATCCTTTTTGCCCCTGGGCCCTGCCATCTGGCCAGGAAGGTTAGGTGCTTCTCGGACCGAAAGCTCCGAGGTTTCCTCCCTGAAGGTATCGGCTGGGGAAGTGATCACTGAGATACTATCTCGTTTTACGATGTGTCAGGGCATTTCGGTCCTACATGATGTCGGCATCATACTACCTGGGGTTTTACCCAACCACTGGAGCTTTACTCCAAAACGAGGCTTCGGACTCAACTCCACTCCCTTCTCTTCGGAGATACTCAAGCATCCCCAAACTTTCACACTCGCAATTAAATTTGTATTTTGTCTTCTAAATTCCCCACTGATATAAACTAGACATTGTTTGTCCTTTCTTGTAACTTAAATTGTGTATTTAATCGGACGACGTCATCATCATCATCATCAAGCGACGTGTTAGTCCTGTGTTTAGTCCGCTGAACGGCTCAGGTTGAGGACTTCGGTTCGGTATACATGCCCCCCTTTTCTGGCATTGTTTCCTCTCATATCACAAGCTGAACAGTCCTGGTAGTACATGTGGAGTGTGGATATTAGGCTGTTTTTGATCTTCTCGAATATTCCTTGACAGCGGGCTCTTATCTGCGCTAGGAACAAACTCCCGCACCCAGATGTTATCGGTGACTGCGGCTGCTCCCAGCACGTATCCGCGCGCACACCTTCACAATTATGAAGCAGTCTGGGAGACGGGCGGTCACTCTTCCTCCCACATTGGCAACACTGAACCAGTCAGCTTTTGTCTGCGAACTTGGGCATTCACGGAGACAGGCGCAGTGCTTCGGTGAAAGGCCGTTTCCAGCAAACGGACGTACCTCGTGTAAGAGGTTATGCACAGTATCTGGGTGCACTGGGCCGAGTCGGCCTCGAGTCTCTGCTACTGTATCCTGTTCCTTCGACGTCCTCAGCAGCAGCTGTCTCCTTTAATTTTCCAACTCGTCCGCGTTCACAGGTCGAACCCGTCTTCCAGCTGAACATTGGCAGTATGGTGGTGACATTTTGGCTGTCCTGCAACTTGTCTTGTTGACTGAGCTGTTTGAAGAATCCAAATCAATTCCTTTCTAGTCTAAGCAACGTTATCCAAAATAGCTTGGTGAGCACGTGTCGTCGATTGGGAAAACTTGATCGTTACCTTTTCGGGTAAGGTTTTATGAATTTTCGAGCTGCCTTCTCGAATAACTGACGCATAGATTGTGCAAAGTGCTGTGCGTTGTATGCACGGAGAAATCGATATTTTTCTGAAAGCAAGCGGCAGACCATAATATCCGTCCCGTCACGTGTAAGTTTTTATTGAACAGTGCTGACCCGTTACACAGTTGCCAACATTTTTTCAAGTGGAGTGCTTTATAAGCTGGTTCAGTAAAGCAATAATATGTATCAACTATATATTCTAATGAAGTGATGGGGATCCTCAACCCGTGTAACCTGAGAAGCGTCCTTTCTTTTTTAGTTTTAAGCACACATTTGAAGTTGAAGCCGAGTTATATCTCACCAAAAGTCCTCGAAGCCAACAGCCAGAACCAGTAGTCGGTTTTTCTCTGTCTTTAGCGGAGGATGGAAAGCCGACCCCCTAAATATGCCTGTCGCCTACTTCGTCGATAGTCTGGCGCCAAGGATATATATAGCAGCTTCTTGCTGCACGTCGAATAAAATAAGAATGGGGCAGAATTTTCCCAAACATAAACGTATTCAGGTATTTCTGAACCACTCTCACCGAAGACCTCCGTCAGTTCTATGACGGCAGGAAGTGGTCGCCTACTGTGCCGCCATTTTTAAAGCTTCGCTTTGTTCGATTTTATGTCATCCCGTTCTGTTCGAATTAATGCGGAAGCAGTCATTACTTCCGCAACTCTTATGAATATCAGTGCTAAAAAAAAAAAACCTGGGTCAACTTTATTTATCATAAATACACTGATACAGCAAGAATCTTTGATTTACCATAATTTAAACATTACTAATTCAGCTTTTCTAACGTAATTTCTTTCGGGAGAATGGAGTTGCCGACTTGAGATCTGTGTTTCTTCTCCCCGTGATAACCGCGATCCCACCCAAAAAAGTTACAGAAGAATATTAAAATGTAATTTTAATTATTTTACTTCTTTGCGCAACAACAGAAAATACGTAAATTATCTCCGTCACTTACCCAATTCTTTTCTTTTTTAAATTTCAGGCAACTCGGGAGCGAGCATTTTTTCTGCGAACAGAAGATTCGATGCGTCCTTCGCGGCCTTCCTGGAGAAAAACGACTACAGCAGCGCCACCATTGGACTCATGGGAGATGGAAAACTTCTGTACGCACAGGGTTACGGAAAAACGGATGCCGGTCACGAGGTACATCCGGGCACTTTGTTTCCAATATCAGGCATTTCAAAGTCGCTGACAGCCGTGGCGGTGATGAAGCTGGTGGAGGAAGGACAGTTAAATCTAACTAGCAAAGTGTTCGGAAAGCATGGCGTTCTCTGGTACATAAAACCCTGGGACGAAAGCAGCGTAGATCCTTTCATTTATAATATCACCGTTGAAGATCTGTTGCGGTACTCGGCCGGATGGAACTCCTACAAGGCGCCACTTTTCGACCCCATTCTAAATTCTGTATATCTGAAGAAGGGCTTCAACGTACCCAACATTACTTCGCTTATGAAGCTTAAAGGTCCTCCAGATTCTCAAGATATAATTCGATACGTAATATCAAAGCCATTAAACTTTGCTCCAGGCACCAAATCGGTGTATTCGAACTTGGAGTATTTGATGTTGGGCAGAGTCATAGAGGCTGTTTCTACCATTTTATACGAGGACTACGTCAAGAATGTAGTGCTGATACCGTGTGGAATGTGGAGAACCCGGATAGGACCTAATTCTAAAGCGACCAGGTTGGAAAACGTGTCCCTTCGACAAGCATTTAAACAGCGCCATCTAATGTCATATGGACCCTTAGGAAGGATATACGACTATCTGGACCCAAAAGTAGTCGATTCAGCACTTGGCTGGTATTCCAATGTCTACGATCTGATGCGTTTTATGCGATGTCTTGATGGCACCGGCGAATTTCAAGTGGTGAGTCTGGACTCTTTAAAGAGGCTTTTGAAGAAGCCTCTTGTTGCACCTGACCAACACCTTCACTCGTGGCGCTCTGGGGGCTTTCACGTCAACAACCAGGGCGTGGTCTGGCAAGAAAGCGACCCACAGACCGAAGACGTGCTCCTCTTCCACCAAAATCTGCTCCAACGTCCAACCGCCGCGACTCAGTCGCATCCAATTCCGGACTCTCTCGTCATTTTGCTCTCTGGGCGTAAACGTATCCACCTAAAACACATGGTGAGCTCTTTCTTCGACTACGTTAAAGATTGGCCGCCGTCCACCGACTATTTCTGGAACGACGTCGGCGACCTGAAGCTCGGAACCGTCGACAAAGACTTGAAACTGGTCAGGTTTCGCTTGTCGGAGCACCATCTTTCGGCATACATCAGCGCCCTTAAGATGCTCCAGCTGAAGCTGGAATGGATAAGCGCTTTCTTCCACGACAAAGAAACTTTTTTCACGCTTGTAGCGAAACACGACCCTGGCCAGCTGTTCGACGACTATTACCTGAAACACGGAATGGATGAAAAGAAACTCTTGCACAACAAGCACGTTTTTGAACCTCAGAAACTATACCTTTGCTTCATGCAGTGTTACGTCAGCTCTTCGCACGGAAACGAAAATCGCTTTCTCGCTGTCTTCCAGAAGCAGTCGGGAGAGCCCGCCGACATAAAGTTCGGAACTAAGCAGTATTCTCAGAGCTACAAACTGTTCATCCAGCTGTACCGCGAAAAGGGGTACCACCCTAAAATCCAAAGTTTGATCCACATGGAAGACGAGGCATTGGTTTCATTTCTCCTGGAAAAGAAGCAGGTTCGTAACCTCAAGGAATACGTAGACGTCAGGGCGAAGGAATTAAGCAAAGATGTCAGAACAAACGTGTTGGCGGGTCGGCAGATGATCTATCTGGATGCGTCTGATAGATACGGCAAGCCCAGGTTTTCCGCCATTTTCGAGGAAGACAAGAAGAAGCGGGGCATGTTCAAAATCCACATGACAAAAACGGAAGTGGAAAAAACTTTCGTGAAAATGTACGAAAAGGGTAGCTTCTTACCTAAGCTTATTGTTGGCTACACGAACAAGAAAGGTGAGCTGCTGTATGCTGTGTTTGTGGAAAAACGGGTCGCAGCTTTTGTGGAAAGCAATATGTGAGACCATTAAGGGGGGGACAAAAATCATTAATATGACTCTATTACGCAAATTCTTAAAGCTTCTTGACTTCCATTTAAAAGAATAAATTGTCTCAAATCAACTTCTAATTTACATTAGTTTACCCGATACTATATATATTTGTTAAATCTTGAATTCACAAGCTACACTTTATTCCTAACCAGGATTTCAAATTGCCAACAAATATTTCGGTTGTTCTCAGCGGCCGACCCATCCGCGAGTGTTCAGCATATTTCACTGAGAATCGCCACAGAGAGAGCTTTCTGGGAAGGCTGCGTTTGCGACAGAAACAGTTTGAAATCGTTAGGTGTTTGGGAGGGAGGGAACAACGTGCACATCAAACCTAAACATTTACTTTTACTATTCCAAATCACTGTTTTAAAGGTACCTTTACTAATAATACCAAACAACTGGCCGCAGTTTATTTTCGTCACGGGAATCTAAGTAGAGCGGGCCCCTTTCCTTGTTAGGGGTGTACGTTATATAAAATTAAGTAAATCGGTTTCAATCTTTTTTGCCTGGACATTTGGCTTTACAATTTTGCATTTAGCAGAGCGGATGTCTCTTAGACATTGACTTTTTATCGCGACAATACAAGGATCTTTTAAACTTTGGATCCATGGCCGAAAAAGACTTACATGGAATTCTTCTGCTTGTGTTATCTTGCGTCGGAATTCCCGCTTCATATTTCGTTTGTACAACTTTTTTAAAGGTATCGCAACATTATTATTATTTTTATCATTATCATTATTATTATTATTATATCCTTTCAAGATGGGAATGGTACCGTATAGCCAGAGTTTTGTTTATTCATTCCATCTGAGCTACTGTGGAAATGCTTTTCATTTACAAATCAAAAATAAAATTTGCGATTTTCATTAAAACAAAAGAACAAGTTTAATATTTTTTTGTTGTTTTTCCATTAAAAATGATACTGTTTCAAATTACCATAACCGGTATTAATTAGATGCCATCGTTTATCCGAGGCACGCAGACGACATTTATATTTTGTTTTGAATGGGAGTTTTGTTTGTAATGGCGGGGTTGTCTTTCCTTTTATTTCTGGAAGCATAGATAGAATCGAGGAATAGTACCTTTTCTCGTCACACTGTGACGTCCGTCCGGACTTTAGGGACTCCTACCTGCCTGACAATCGATGGCTTCGATCGTGGTTAATAACAAAGATGTTAAATAGAATGGTAAAATATAAATGGTCTCGGTCATGGACTCTTAAAAGATAATATAGACATCTACGGTTAAGCCTATACTGGGGACGTGCACTCTCTCCCAGATACCACTACGGCGATGCTATTTCAGCCGGACTTCGCTCTGAACGTGCGTTCTTGGAATGCGCAAACTTTAAACACGTTCCTGTGGTCTGCACAGACAGGACTCCATCGACGTTTCATCTTCACTTATACAAAAAACATACCTGCAGAAGAAGTGGCAGTTGGTCACTCCGATATTTCTCATTTTCTCAGCTACATCTGCAAATAAGATATTCTACATCGGTTTAACTAAGCGATAGTTGTATATTTCTCATCTTTTCAGCGACATTTCCTGTCTGCTCAGCTGTTGGTTACTTGGATATTTGTACAGACGCCACACTGCATGCCATTTTGCACAACTATGATGTGTACATGAGGTTATTTGTGGTTTTTCTTGGCAGGAGAGCCAAGTCGTCACCCATGCAGGCTTGAAAAGTATGAAAAGTTTTAAGTTTACCCTTTTCGAGGTTTCAATTTCTCTGTAAATAATTCTACACGTTGTGTTTTTAGAATTAAGCTGCAGTTTGACTGTGTATCTGAAGTATAGAGTCTCGAAATGATGTTGATTAAAGAGAAACATTTTAACCATAAGCGTCTATTTATCGATCTCTATACGATTCCACCTCCCGCCTTGTTGTTGCGGATTAATGTCTCACTATCTATAGTCTTTCTGCAGATCTAATAAAGATAAATGATAATGAAAAAAAAAAAAAATCTCTGCAGAATTTAGAGGAAGCTGGCATGGATACTGCAAAAATGGATGAGTGATAAAATTGGAGTTCCTGTTACACGGTATACAGGCGGGAAGGCCCTTAAGCTTTGACCGAGGGGGGGAGGGGTTGTTTCTTACTATCTATTTATTTTTAATGCGGTTTGTGTTGAAAACAGGTTTAATTAACGTGGTTAGCACGAAATACCTTTCCGCTCATTTGCTACTGCGCTGGTTACTTCGCACCTGCGTTGTCGTCGATCGTTGCAATGGGTGGCTTCGGGTTAATCGGTTTTATTACAAACACATGTATGCATTTCAATATTAGCGATTATCCCGAAAACACAGCTCATTCTGTCTGATAGTTTTAAACAGTCTAATAAATATTCACGGCTATTAAAAAGACACCTGGACGGTGAGGAGGCAACGGAGATTACAGTATAGAAACAAAACAAAAAAGATTTTACTCGCTAAACCGCCGGTGTTTTCATTAATTTAAGAAAAAAAAATATAAAATCAGTTGCCATAAAACAACAACAATAATAGTGATAATAAATACACCACAAACAGTGCTGGTAAACGACGAAACCACATTCCTATGGGACATGTGAGCACGTACATACGAAGAAGACCAGGTAACATCACCGCCAAGGACGAGAAACAGAAGATGTGGCGGTGCCGTCAGAAAGAAATGCATCCATTGGGGAAACAAAGCTGTCGAAATACAAGAATGTCGGGCTAGAATTTACCAGAGTGCCGGGAATGGAAACACGACAGTGGCAGGAGGGGCGGCACTTAGACCAGCTAACGAGAAACATCGGCCAAATCGGTTTGGTAGAGCTCCAGAAAAATATCCTAAAGACGCTTTCCATTAATTAAACTTTGGCATCCACCTTAGGACCATGGACTGGTCCCAATGAAGCGCAAAGCCATTTATGTATTATAATGGAGCGGCATAATGATGATGATGGTGATGATAACCAAGAATTAATTTTCAGGATGACGAAAGAACAATGATGTTGCGCGGGCATTTCGTCGTTCTTGCTGTTGTCTAACGAAAATGTACTTCTTAGTGGGGAAAAAACACGACGTGATCGGGAATCGTTCAGGGTCAGCTCCGTCCCCCTGATCACGTGTTGTTGTTTATGTGTGTTTTTAAAAACCACTTCTGCACCTCAACACGAACGCTGTCTATCTTGGACAAAACTTTCCAAAATACTCAACAACAAAGAAAATGGAACTACCATTTCAAATGCGCCTTCCACGGTTTTCCTTTTTATTTTAACTATGTGCCCTACCCACCCACATTTCTCGGTCCGTAGCGATAAAAACTAAGGGTTTTGGTGACCGTTTTTCAACGAGAAGACACGTTCTTCTCGTTTACAGCATAGATGTTAAGTTTTTCTCGAGCTGATGTAATTCGTCAAGGACGAGATGGAGGTCGGGTTCACGAAGATAATCTAAACGAGAGGCCTAGAAGGGTCCCTCCTTACCTTTGACCTGAAGGATAGCCGGAACGAGTTTCTCTTCTCTATCCACCGATTTGCGTTTAACTCGCTGCGTACTTTAAAACTGTGATGGGTGTACTTCAGGTGTAGCGTCTAGGGCCGCTCAGTTATCCCTGTGCGAGTCAGCTGTGACAAGAACGCAGCCTAACTTTAACGCGCAGTGAGCGACAGAACGAGTTGGCCGGGGATAAGGAGGTGGGCAAGGTTGCAGTCTGATACCTGCATTGTTCGCTCATCATCCACTTGTTACATTTCTCAGTTGTTTTCACATATTATGAACGAAGTCTGGTTTGTTTTTTGCTGTTGTTTTTCTTTAAGCTGTCCGGTCTGGTTAGTGTTTTCGGCGGGGGACCAGACATTTGATCTGGGATTGTGATTTTAGCGCTAAGTGAGCAGCAGGTCATTTTCACCGCCGGCCGGACGGGGGAGGAAAACTCGCGTGGAATTTCAGTTATAGCGATCGTAAGCAAAATTCAATCTCGTGAACTGGGTCACCCGCCGGCTAACGTATAACCTACGAGTCCATTTACATTCATCCCTCGTCCGCTAGAATTTCCCTCGAGCTGCCGTCATTAATCTATCACCGGTTGCATTAATTAGCTTGCCGCGTGTCTCCTTTTGTGTTTCTAACTTCGACGCCCCTTGACTTTAAGCAGCTCGATACAGATTTCCCAGATATCAGCATTCCAATATGGACGAAACGGACATGACATCAGTCTGCGGGGGGGGAGGGTGTCGAAGGGGCGAAGCATGTCATTATAACCACTAAAATTAAAAAAGAATAAAAGAAATTCTAAGGCTTCTCATCAATCGGTTGCCAATACGGGCATGACCTGCACAATACGAAGCAAACAGGCGAACCAAAAGAGACAAACAACTCCAGCCTACAAATAATTCTTGGAGAATGAATTACAGTTCTGTTATTGTTTGTTCTGTAAAACGAAAGTAGAGCAGGTTACGTTTGAAGGGGAAAATGAGGAGGAGGAGGAGGAAGGCTCACGCACAACCGCTCGCTCTAACCACCGAAGGTATTCACGCGCCCCCCCCAGAAGAATATAAGTGGGGATGTAAGCAGCTGTCTCTTTGCTTGCGCTTAGCCTCCTTTTGTTGGAGAATAGCAGCATTCAGACTGCTGCGCGGGAGACGAACGGGGGACTTATGGACGCAATCGAAATAACAAATAACGAGCAAAAGGCAGTTATTGAAATTTAAAAACAACAACAACAACAAAGGGGCAGCCGGAGTTCTGTCCGTCGTACTGCAGACAACCGATGCCGTAGAAAGGTGCAGTATCCGTCTTTGTTTCTCGCGAGGGTGCGGCTTCCTCAGAGACAGTAAAGGAAGACGGGGAAAAAAAAGAAGGAAAAAAGGAGAAAAAGACCCTTGGATGTCGTCCACAACCCGTCAGAGACAAACCCCGGAAGCTGGGAGCCCCTTCTGTTTACCGCGCTCCAAGCGAAGAAATGAAACCGATCACGAGGAAAGGTGGGGAAAAAAAAAAAGGGGGGGGGGAATTTGTTGTTTTTTTTTCTCTTTCTGAAAAAGAAAAACAACAACACCGAAATAAGGGTGATTATTAATGTCAAGTCGTCCATAATACAAAAAGAATCATCCGAATCGTGTATAATGGCTTCTGGACTAAATCTCCGTGATATCACACAAAAATATGGGGGTCGGTAAAACACAACTCGGCAATTTTTTTTGAAAAGCGATATCCGCAGAACCAACTGAAAGGGTTTTTACTGGCGCTTCGCAACCACGACGCTAAACGAGCACAAAGCTTTCTCTTAGAATGGCTGGGAATCCTTTTAGATTTGTATGTCGGAAATTCGCTCGTTCACACAGTTCTAGAACATTCACCCCATGGCTGAGCTATCATGTACAGCTTTCAAACATTGATCGTGTTCTCTCAAAATAGCAGACTACTCACATCACGTACTCTATTGCGAGACAACTCCTTGCTCTATGAACTTCTGGTGCGTTTCATCAGACATGTAAAATGTAAACACATCTCTTTTGCTTCGGGCTTTGGCTGATGTCACCATTGATCAATGATGGCAAAATATTTAAACTGTTTAAACAGCCAATGATATATCGTGATGCATAGCGAACTTCACAGACAAATTATAAATGTAAACACGTAATAGCATCTGATTTGTTTCCTTACCGAAACTTCAGCTCGCATGTTGCAAATTTCAGAAAAGGTAATTAATTTAAAAATAACCTCTTTTCTTTTCTAATTTAAAAAAAAAAATTGTTTAGATTGTATCCTTTCATCTCGGCTAATAGACCTGATTTTATAAGGACAAGTCGAACGATAAAAAGAGCGTGACTACGCTTACACCAATCAGGTTATACAGCGGAGAAATCTTATAAATCAGCTGGCACCGACACCCGAATGAAGAGAAGCCCTTCTTACTCACGGTTGATCCTCGGTGAGCCCTCTCTCCCCAGATCATTTCTTGTTTAAGGTAAATGTAATCCTTAATACAGGATTCTGGATGCGCGTGAGTGCTCGACGGTACGCCACCAGTTGCATTGACAAAAGCAGTATAGCGAACACACAGATCGAACAACTTGCGGGAGAGATCCGGGGCTTGTGCGTGCGTGTCGCAGGAGGGGGCGCTAGTGTCCAGAAATGGCTTTTTGTGGTGAATCAGTCCCTTTTCGCGTAAAAAAAAAAAAAAAACCCATAAAGAAATTTTGTTCAGGTCGCGGGGAATACCTCTGACGCCATTTTGCATTTTCCCCAGAATTACTGTGAAAAAAGACACGAAAAAAATTTCCATCAAAAGAAACAACGCGAGACGTCTCACGAGTAAATATCTCTCCAGGAAGAAGAAGCAGCTATTAACCAATGTAGGTAAGACGCCCGGAACGGTAAAAAAAAAAAAAAAAAAAATCCGCCAAGTTCTGAATGGCCTGACTATAATAAGGGCGTCAGACCCCACCCTACCCTACTTTTCGTGAATGCTCCTTTGCTCTTCTGTCAAGCGGACAGCGAATTTTGCTTTCTGACAGGACCGCCAAAGGCGAATTTCTCCTTGTCTGCCACCTTAATGCCATCTGCAAACGCCGTCCCGGACGTGACACGAACATCTCTATGAACGCTTATCCCCTGGCTTCAAAACAAAAACAGAACTATCCAATAATAATAATAATAATAATAATAATAATAATAATAATAATAATAATCCAAGTGTAATGGGAGGAGAAAGATACGCGGTCACCTCCCCTTCCAGAGTACTTCTGATGAAGACAGAGTCTACGTTAAGGGTGTGGTGTCCTCATCTCTGAAATGAAGGCAAATTTAACGATAGAGGGCGGTGGGATACTCTTACCTTCCGTTCATCAGGGGGTCTGAATTTGATGAAAAAGCTTAAAACTGCATTAATATTAAACGATTTCGTAAAAACAGCGACAACAACAAATGGTTCCGAGGAAAATGAGACATTATTTATTTGATATCTTGAAGAGGGAGAGGGGTGAGGAGCAAGGACGAGCTGATATCACATTGACACTATCCATTCGGGTTACTTACGGTGCTCAGCAATCTAGCTAACCTTTTTCGTGTTTTAAAACGAAGAGTATTAAAATACAACGGACGGTGACTTAATGCAAAAACAAAAAAAATGGACTCAGAATCGACGTCGGTTAGGGTTAAATCTAACCACCACCTCCCGACAACAAAAACAGGAAGTGACCTCTTAGTCATATAATGGTGCGCATGCCCAGTTAGCAGTCTGGTCTCGAGCTGCCGGTCCAAGGTCGCTGCGACTCTCTTATGTGATCACTGCCGCCGCCTTCTCCGGACGGAATGAGCGTTGTCATAGGTAATAGTTGTTTCGGTGGTGTGTTCACGCTCTGGCGCCAGGGATGCTCCTCCGCGAATATTTATGGAGAGAGAGAGAGAGAGAGAGCACACACTCGTCTGCGAGCGAATGGGCCCCCCCTCTCCTGAATTAAAATGCAGAGAAAGAAATGAAGGGAAACAAATGTGTGTTTTGCAGTCGAAGAGTTGTCTCCCTTTAATCTCTCTCTCTCTCTGGCTGACTGAAATTTAAGTATTCATTAAAAAAAAAAAAGTATGGTAGATGTGGATTGTTTTTCTTTTAAATTGTCGAAGCAACACCTGAGCCCGACGCAGAAGAAGCCCCTTAACTTTTTTTTTGGTATTTTGAACATTTGTTAAAAGTGTAAATTTAAAAAAAAAAAAACACATATTCCCTGGAATTTTGGGCCCCTGAATACTGGTCGGGTCTCCATAGTTTACAGTAGTAATAACAAATTTCATAATAAGAACGAATGTTTAGATATTTATATATTTTTTTTAAAATTATTATTGCATAAAAATACTTTTTTCTGAAAAAAAAAAGAAAGAAAGCAAATAATATATGAATATATGTAGTATTCTGTCTCCACTGCATTTAATTTCGACCTTCCTAGTGTAATTATTAATTCCACAGGTAGACGGATTTTCTGTTGGAAAGTGAGAATACAGAAACTTCTGAAAGAATTTTCTTTCTTTATACAAATAGCAAATAAAGCAGCTGGTTATTAGTCATTGCTGTGGTAATTTTTTTTTTTGTTTGCTATTTTCCCAGGCGGTGGAAGTGGCTTCATCGGTCGCCACTTGTCCAGACGACTCCGAAATAGCGGGTACAGAGTTGTTGTGGTTTCTAGGAAACCGGTACCACAGGGAATGACGTGGGTAGGTATGTTGAGCCTGCTGCAGTTGTATAACTTTGTCCAGATCTATTTTACCTACCATTTGTAAAACTTTGTGGAATACTTTATTCATAGTGAAAAGAACAGGCTAAGTAGATGACACATTTAATATCAAGACATGAAATATTGGGAATCCTAAGCTGTTTTAGGGGCTATAAGTAAATTTTATAAGCATAATTGTAGGCTGTACTCAATAAATGTTTTTTTTGTGATAGAGCAGTTTTCCAAAAGCAGTTGTTCAGTGCCACACAGTATATTTACAGACACATTGGTCAGATAGATTGTTCTATGAAAGACTTCCTGCCCCACAGCTCCACAGAAATTGCTAGTTTGAAGATGCTGTTATTTTACTAAGTAACAATATAAAGAAAACCTTTGTATAGATTCTTGTATATAGAAAAAAAAACAAAAAATCAGATACATTTAAAAAGTTAGGTTAGCTTTTTAGATAAACAATTTTTAAAATATATATATTCTGGAATTTTAAAGCGCTAAATAGAAAAAAACAACTCTATATGATGTAGTGATAAGATGCAATGCCTGCTTATTAGTTCATCTGTAACCAAGCCACTATTTTTATATAGCCAGCAAGTACCTGGTGTAAACAGCTAGGGAAAAGAACAAGGGTTGACCGCATCACCATGGCTGCCTTTCATGTGAATAACTGCATGCACATTTTGGACATCCTCTTAACTTTTCAAAATATTGGCTTTTAATTAACCCTTGTTGTTCTCTCAACTAGTTTCACAGCTGAGTGACATTGGTTGGCCCTTTTTTCTTGACATTTTGATCTAGTTCATCCCACACAAATTTACTGGGGCTCTTTTAGCAAGGAACTTGGTATTTTGCACTGTGCTTTGGATCATCTTGTAATATAAACTCGTCACTAGTCTACTAATCAGCAAAACCACCCCATACTTTCTTTCTTTTACCACTATTCTTATTTGTGGGAAAACCACAGATCTCAAACTTTTTCTCCTGCAATCACAATACATTGCATTGCTGCTCCAAGATTAATAGTCCTGATGTTTAGATCAGTCAGGTTGCTTTTCCTTGTTACCAAATCTAAGCAAAGGCTTTCTAGATTCTACTCAGTCAGTCAAACCTCTCAACTGTGCTTTGGTGGTAAAGTTTTAGATGCTAACTACTTAAGAGGAATTGGCTACCTATCATGAATGTTCCTCTTTCTCCCTTGCGGCTTTAAGTTTATGCCTGAACCAGTTGATTTCATTCTATAAATGGTGGTTTGCATGCCATCCAACTCTCTCTGCAATATTCTGTTGTGGGTAACCAGTTTGATGAAGGGAAATAACGGAAGAGAGCTGTGGAATGTTGTGTTTTTGTGCTATTTTTATTTTCCGAACAAAGCGATAACAGTCAATAATTCACTAACATCTATACAGAAGCAAAGTATGAATTAACAATTATCAAATTAGTATTAAGAAAAGATATCAGAAGAATGTGATAACATCATGCTTTCAGTAAAGTTAAATTTTACATTCACAGAAATAACTCGCTAGGTCCATAACTGAAGAGAGCTTGGTGTCATAGCAATGGCACAATTAATGGTTTACATGTTCTGCTACATGGTTCATCAGATTTTTTTTTTTTTTTGCTGGGATAATGAGTGTCAAAAAAAAAAGCAGATAAGACTATTTTGGTAAGGTAGACTTATAAATTAAAATGCTTTTGTTTGTAATATTTATTTATTTTGTGTAGAAAGATGTAAGTGGAAAAGGTTTACCAGAAGATTGTGTTGCAGTAGTGAGTATGGCTGGAGAGAATCTTCTGAACCCATTGAAAAGGTAAGTGAACCTAGAAAGCTGCAGTCTATACATTTTGGAATATATTGAATAAATGCAAGCATTTATGGCACTTACTGTCTGTTAGTTTTTTTTGTATAACTCTCCATTCCCTAAACAAGACTGACTAGAAGTTTGGAGTTGGAGAAGGGAAAGATAATTAAAAGTTCACCTGTATGATACATGACTGGAATGCTCCCTAATGTTGCACTTGTACCAATTGTATTAGTGAAGAAAACAAACAAAAAAATACTTAATAAAATAAAATAAATAAAAATGCAGTTTTAAAATATTTGCTTTTGATTTTCACTAAGTTACAGCAAAAATGTCTGAATAAATTCTGTATGTGAGCCTAAAAAGCCAACAAACCTGGAAATTATTTTGTGTAGGCCATCCAGGCTGAACTTGAACTTGAAAAGCTGGGGTAAAAAGAGTAAAACCACATAATGGGAGGGAAGGTTGTTGGTTAACCCTTTCTTAATAGGTAGCCATTTAACTGCTGACCATATTTACTTTTAAAACTTGGTTAGATGTGATAACGAGATCAACTCGACTGGGCTAAAAATCAGAACTGCATCTTGGAGCAGTGGTGCAAGGTATTGTACTTGGATGAGAGCAGGATTGAGATATTTGGTTCTATATGACGATAGGATGCTAGAAAAAAGTATCAGGAGAGCTGCACTTGCTCTAGATTTAAGCATGGTGGTTTGAATTATGAAAATATGCAATGGTTTTGCTGGTTATTCAGCTGATGACGATAGAAATTGATGGAATTCTTACAAAAAGAGAGAGAGAGAGATGACAATATTCCAAGGCATTGATTGCTACACGATAGATTTACACTGAAAAGCTCAATACATGCTGGTTGCTAGAGAAGAATTTAGGCATGGTTTGGTGGTGCTCCGTCTCCACTTCTGGACCCCGTTGAAATTGTGTAGGATTAACTACACTGGACAGTCAAGAAAAAGATCCAACCAGTGTCAGTCAGCAGCGAAATACTTGCAAGAGAAATGGGGGCTATGTACAATACAGTCGTAGCTCGCCCTACGTCGTTAATCCGTTCCAAGACTCGCGGCTTAAGTCGAACAAACCCTTTAAAAAACGACCTAGACCCCCTAAAGTAACCCCTATAATAGCCCCATAACGTCGCTAATAACATCGGCGCATAGGAATACAACGAGTCGTTCGATAGTTCAACATTTTTGCATTCTTTTTAATAAATTTACACATTTTAGTTGATGCTAATGTAAAGAAAAAACAACTTTACCTGATGGGTGACATCGAGGTGCTTGATGAGCCGGAGGTAGGAGGAGGATGAGGCCACGTTGACGGCTGAGGCTCTCCAGCAGACGATTCGAGTTCTTCCTGTTGATTTTCCATGCGCTGCAGGGACTGGTCGGGAGAGCCCTGAATAGTCTTGCTCTTCTTTTCATGTGGGATGATCCCATAAGGAGCAGTAGCGTCGTGAACTGCCCCCCCCCCAATAGTTTTCGCGAAGCGTTGAGCACAGGGATCCATCTCCCCGGAAACTGCGAGCGCTTTCTCGATGTGCGCTGAGCCCCTGCTGCTGATGGTGGAGTGTCGCGGTTCTTGTGGATTCCGCATCCCTTCCAAAAGTCACGGAAGTGTGACGTCGTCATCCAGTTCCACTGCAGCTGCAAGGTAGTAGTAGTAGAGTGTGGAGACGACAACGATCCCCCGGTCCAGCGGCTGCGAGAGAGAGAGAGAGAGGGGTAAGCGACGGTGATGTTCGGATGAAAATCGACGAGGTTTTGCCGGTTGCCAGGGGCGTTGTCTGAAGTAAGGAGGACCTTGAACGGGATGCTCTCCTCCTCCTCCTTACAATACTTCTCCACTGCTGGTACAAAGTGGTTGAAGAACCAATCCTCAAAAATGGCAACAGTCACCCCAAGCCTCTGGGTTTGCCATCCATACAACTGGGAGAGGGGCCTTGGGGATTCTGGGCGTGATACACCAGCAGCGGCTCTAACCTAAAGTCGCCTCCCAACAGGAGGGTCAAACGGTCTTTCGCGGCCTTGAAGCCTGGCATAGCCCTCTCCTGGGCTATGAATGAACGATCTGGCGACCGGTCTCATCCACGTGGGATATCCGTTCTCCTCAATAGCCTCCGCCGAAGTCGCTGGGAATTCCGATGCAGCCTAATTCGCTCTCGCCATTGGGTCTTGAAGGTGGTGAAGACCCTCCTGAACCCCGTAAACCGTCCAGGACTTCCCCCCCGAATTCCTCGTCCTTCTCGTCGGGGAAGCTCCTCCTCGAGGTCCTTGAACGAAGACAGCGCTTTCTCCTGAATCAAGGGGAATACCCTGGCGAGACTCTGCCGTGCAATCCAAAGAGAAAGATGATGTTCCAATTCCCCCCCCCCCCCCCCAAACCCCCGGTAGATCCTGCCCCCCCCCTTTTCCTCGCTGATGGCGGTGTTCTTCATCGCTGGAACATCATCTCTGTCGTGGGTGGGCTAAAATCCCTGCCTCCTCATCATCATCACGAACGGTCGTCGTCCGGTCCAAGCTGAAAGCACGAGCAATGGCGGCAACCTCCTCACCATTCTCGCGGCGTTTTACCATAGCCAGCTCATCTTCCAACAGTATAGCACCGGCATCAGGACTATCAGTAGGAACTTCCTTCGGGGCCATTGGGGTACAAATAAAGCCGCGAATTCAACGAAAACGAGACGCTGCTGCAACAACAACACATGCACAAGCACAAGTTTGAATCAGCTGGCAAGAACTACAGCGCCGCCACGCGGCGAACGCTGGAACTATAGGTACCGAACGTCATGCAAATTAACGAGCGTACTGTACACGGTACTTAAAAGGATTTTTTAAGCTCTTAGATAATCAAGATGCCGAAAATACTGGCGTGAATAGGTTGATAATTTGATGAAAAAAAAAAAAAGAAGGGGGTTTTAAGTAATAACAGTATTACAGGTAATGGCTAAATATGTCCCAGTACATGGGTATCTAGTATTTTAAAACATTTTTTCTAGAACAATACATTTAAGTGCTGAAGTGCGAATGCATGCATGAGTAGCGTATTTTTTTGGCCATAACGTATAGATTTTAGGTCATCGCCAGTAGCATGCTTACAGGCAAGTCATGGCTCAGCCCTGTACCAGGCTGATTAACAGCTGAGGTAGCTTCCCATGCATTCCTCGACAAATGCTGATGCACAGCAAAAGGATCCACTAGAACTCTTCATTTTCATAGATGTAGGAGGAAACCCATATTGTCACCTGAAGAAGAAATGATTGGATGAAGGTACACCAAACTGATCCGGTTCTGAACGGATTTGAACTTGGGCTCTCAATTTAACAGTCCAGAAGTCTACCGCTGGACTACTGCTTTCTCTACCCTATAACATGTATTCCACCTTGTTATAAGTTAAGCCTTACTGGACTTTTCTGCTTATTTACTAAATGTAAAATGTCACTGCTCCTACTCTCACACATGCCTTGAATATTTGACACCTTTTGATTGAACTTTCGCATGGGGTTGGTTGGTTTATAAATTATAAATTCAGGGGGTTGCATGTTTAAAACTGCTACTGTGTACAAGTATGGTGCAGAGACTCTACACAGAAGCCTTGAGATCTCAGACAATTAAAGTTAAAAAATGATAGTTTTTTGCAAAGGCATAATGAATCAACTTAGCATGCATGACTTTGTTACCATTCATTTTGTTGTTGAACACCATGTTTATACCACTATAGTTGATATAGTCTATAATGGACATTTCTGGAAAGTGTCTTCTAGAGAATCACCAGCTATCCATGAATTGTGTTACAGTCCCTTCACCATTCTTTGTATCCACCAGAACAATGTCTAAGAGACTGAATAACCTTGGCTACATTACCCATCATCCTTTGAAATGTGCAAGCCTATCAAATTGACAAAAGCAAGCTAGACTTAATTGGACCAGTGTTTCTAGTGGAATTAGTTTGAGAACAAGGATGGCACACCGGTTTAATGAAAGCCATTTTCTCCTGTATTGTTTTTCAGTGACTAGACTGTTTGTGGACAGAAGTTCAGTATAATTGCACCCTATTAAGGCAACTGCAAGCATGCAGCTAAGCAGTAGGGGATTTTGTGCAGTGTATGCTATTTTTAGTAAAGAGAACTCAGTCACTCTGACAGCTCTCTCTCCAATGATTATCACTGTTCTAATGCAACCTGTTAATAGCTGCAACTAGCATGTGATAGTGCAGCAAACATTTGTCAGTGAACTTCTGTCCACAAATCTAGGTGTCATGCTTACAATCAAAGGGGTTTGTATGTTATGACTTGGCTTGATCTTGTTGCTGTACTGGGAACTCTAAATGCTGATAGGTACTGTGAAAACATTGACATTTAAACAATCTAAAGCATGGTTGACAGTGCCAGACCTCAGTGTGTGGCTGAAGTAATGCAAGGTCTCCAGGGCAGTGAGCCTTCACCTGCTATGAGCATAAATTTGTACCTTTCATGTAACTTTGGATGTAGTGTGGAAAAAGAGGTGAAATCCTGTTCAGAATATTACTGATGAACCAGGCTTTGCATGAAGAGTGGCACACAATACCACAGACAAGTTCAACATGTTAATAGCATTGGCAGTAGGTGAATAAATCATCCTTACAAGGGGAGGTTATGTTCAATATTGACATTAACTGATATTTTTAATGTGAAATACTAATGATGAATCAAATGCCGGGCACTTATCAACAGTACCTTTTTTAATAGTCAGTTTCTACTTTAGCTGCCATTTTACAAAACGGTATATAACAGCAGAAAAGGAACTAATGTCATCATTTAATCTTGTTCCATTCCAAAATATTGGTACTTTTTGCATTAGGTCTCTCTTTTTAAAGACAGAAATGTAATTTAGATTATACAACTGCTGGAAATTTTTTAATGGAAAGTCTGGTGGGGCTCAGCTTATGTTGAGGTAAGTGCTGTGCATGCTTGTATAAGGGAGGCCAGTTAAGGACTTGAGTTATAGCATGGCCTTCCCTTTTCTTGTGAATCTTGCTTGTAAGCAGACTGCTTTTGTTCTGTACACTATTTTAGCATTGCTACAAATAAAGATTTATTATTATCACCTTTTCTTAAAAAGTAGATGTTTATTTTATAGGCTGTATGATATCATTACATTAAAGCAAGGGGACTATGTATGCAGGAAGTCTGAAAACTGTTTCACTGCCATTAATGAAGAAAACATTCCCACAATGCAGTGGTGTGAAAACTGACCTGGCTATAAAAATCAAACAAACAAACAAAAGAAAAAAGCCCCCCCCCAGCTGAATATGGCCATGTAATTTCTGCTTCTTTAATTGTAAATATTACTGCAATGTGTCTCGTCCGGGATTGATGGCATCAACTCATAGCTGGCTGTACTAGAGCTGAGTAGTAGGGCATTTTTCTTGGGATTGCTTTATGAAAATGTTTTCTTAATTATTGGCAGATAGAAACTTAGATTGCACATGGACATACTTTTGCTTTAATTTGTACATGTAAATTTGTATATTCTGTATCTAATGTTTGATTGTATAGTCATTTTTTAAAAATGTTATTTTATAAACAAGCCCATGATTTTTGCAAAGCATAAACAGACACCCTAGTGCAAACTTGTAAAGTGCAGCATTAACCACAGATGGCCTTCATAGAGGGCTGCTTGCAGACTTGGAGTTTGAGGTTTTCACTCAGACTGAATCTGAAATGAGGTAGAGAAATTATCAACAAAGGGTGCATCACTCAGTCCAGATACCTGCCACTTCTGCAAAGTCTGTGGGCATGGCTATGATCCAAGGGATTGAAGGGCTCGCAGAGGTCAAATGTAGCTGTCTGACCCACCATGCATTTTTGTTGCTAGAATGACCATCATACTAAAAAATCAAAGGATCACCAAGCAGAGGTGTAGACAATTGTCTGTGATTGCCACACACAGTCACATGCTTATCTGGACAATTAAAGGCTCTGTCTGCTGTATACTGTCAAAAAATATCTATATTGCAAGTTAGATTATTTACTGACTAGATTAAAGAACTATTGTAGTTGTAATATATTATTTGTAAAATATTTAAATATGTTATGATGCTTAGGTCTCTACCACTTGTTTTCACTTTGTCTTGAAATGATAGTTTCAGAATCTTTTAGGCCTGCATTTGTGTTTTATCTGGAGATTATCTTACTCTGGTTAAAAATTTTAATTCACTGACAGCTTGGACTTCAATAACAGTAACAA
The DNA here is from genome assembly GCA_018389105.1 of Nautilus pompilius. Taxonomy (NCBI): domain Eukaryota; kingdom Metazoa; phylum Mollusca; class Cephalopoda; order Nautilida; family Nautilidae; genus Nautilus; species Nautilus pompilius. The sequence goes on from JACATO010000588.1 coordinate 2,589,403, forward strand.
ACCGATGACATATGTGGTAATCAAAACTTGAGGGAGTATTCAAAATAATGAAATTCAATTTTGGTTTGTAGTTGAGTAAATTGAAATATTTTTGGCATTTTGCAACAAATATATTATATATATATATATAAAAACCCCTTCCAAACAACAAAAAATCAACCACATAATCAAACTGCTTTGCTTCAGCATTTTCAGATTATTTTTTTTTTTCACCAGCTTTTAAAATAGTTTGAATCTGTTCCAGGTGGGGACCCAAGTTAGAACAAGAGATCTACCGCAGCCGCATTGACACAACCAACTCTCTTGCTGCAGCTGTTGTTAAAGCCAGACAACCGCCAAAGGTTTTTGTCAGCACATCTGGTGTTGGTAAGTGTACAACATTAACTATTTGTCTCATCCATTTTTAAAATCTTTTTTGATTGGTTAATGTGGCGATTGTCAAACTGTGTTTATGTTGGTGGTGGGGAGAGATTGATGCCATGACTTTTCACAAATGAACTGGCCACAGAACACCAATTGATGCATCTCAGATAGAAATCTCAGCATAACCTACAGTATCACAAATCTTCCATACAGATAGAAAAAGATGCCAGTTTTTGAATAATCATTGCTTCTCCAAGTTATATATAGACATTGGCAGAGTTTGTTTTGCTCATATTTACCAGCCAGTTGTGCATGCAACTTGCGTCCTGTCTTCTACTTGAACAGTTTGATAGGCTTATTTAGAGTGACTATACTAAATTTAAAAACTTGTTTGTTTTTTTTAAGCGAAGTTAATGTACCGTAGCTTCTGGGTTATAAAACAAGACATTTTCTACTGGAAATCTGGGCCTCATCTTATAATCTAAATCGATATATACCTGTATAAAATTTTAATTTCTTAATATTTAAAAAAAAAATATGCTAAACCTGAAAACTTGGCTGTAAACTTCATATGAAACTACTTGGCAAACACTGTTGTTGTTTTTTCAGTAGGATTGTGTACATTGTTCATTAAACTATGCTTAATTATCCAATTGACAATAAGCCACCGCCATCATCTGGATCCATTTTAATCTTAATTGTAAGTAATACAAAACCCCAATTCATTTTCAAAATGGCACCTGTTACATCACGTAAATTCTACACAGGAGCCTTTAGACCGGAAGTTGTAAAATTCACTGAGGAAAATAGTAAGTATGGTATCAGTGAAAAATGTGTTTGGGAATGGCACAAGGCAAAGGATGCTCTGTGCACAACAAAGAAAACTAAGATGATAAATTCCAGGTGTACACCACAATGGAAAAACATTGAGGACAGGTTAGACGAGTATATCTTATCTGTGTTGCATGTCACAGAGATTAAAAGCAAAATAACTCGTTGCTAAGTTGGGAGCGGAGGACTTTGTGGGTGGTCCCTTGTGGTGTTTCAGCTCATGTGCAGAAAAAGACTATCAGGCAGTGCATGACCATGCCTGAAGACTTTGAAGAGAAGTTAGATAATTCCGAAAGACAAAAGAGCTCATTAATATTCATGAGCATAGAAGTATCATACACTGCTTTCTGTTTTGCAAGACTTCACATGGTGTTCTGGCTAGTTTTGGTCAACCACCTTACCACCTTCATGTTTATGATTGAAGTTAAGAAAAATGGGAAATTTAGTCCATTTGTCCTATAACCTACATCAGCTTATAACCCAGTAATAGAATATTAGATTGATGTGATCTTTATTTCAGGAATTTCTAAGTGTAGCTGCAAGAAACCTTTAACTTAAATTTTATGACAATTGACACAAATTTCATCTTATTTTTAAAATTCATTCGGCAAGAATTTAAAAAAAAAAAAGAATGGAATTTTAATTTAGAAATACATCTGTGGAGATCTCAAAAGGAGTAATTTTAATTTTAACTACAGTATATATTTTGGTAAAATCTTACCTTTAAATATCTAATGTAATGTACTGCCTAAATATTTAAACTTTTCCCCTTTCTGTTTCGAGAACCTTAAAATTATTCACTTAGGTTTTTCTTTGTGACCTTCAGTAAACAAGTTTATTTTACTAGCATGGCTTTTTTCCTTACACATCTGCACCAGTCCATCGATGCATGTTTCCACCAGACACATCAGAGGAGTGATTCTAGTATGAATTTTCCTTTGTCTCCCAAAGATGGAAGTGCCTAGCAGTAGCCATGGTACTATGCACCCTCGTCAGTTATGTCTACAGTTGTGGAAGACTGCATTCTTTTGGAGTGGCATGTAGTATATGTAAGTATTCATATATAAGCTGTACCTATCGTTCGTCTGCGTGTTAAGTAAACCAAAGTCTCTATGAAGATTATTGTAATTATGATAGCACATTTCTGAATTTCAGCTTTCTATAAACCACATCCGACCATAGAATACACCGAAAACAGTCCCGGAGGTGACTACGATTTTCTCTCTCGCCTCACAACAGATTGGGAGGCTGCAGCCAGTCTGCCAGAAACATCTTCAGTTAGGCAGGTGATAATCAGATCAGGTAGGCTTTACTTCCTTACCACTCAAGGGTCTTGGAACATTTGTGAATTGTCATTCTAGCATCTTTTAGTTCTACAGGTATGTAGGAATATTTTTTGACATAGAAAGTTTGCGAGAGAAAAAAAGACATTCCCATTTTGAATATTTGCTTAAATTATAAGTGCTTTTGAAAATTAGTGACAGTAAAGATAGAAAAAAGTTGTAGTCAGAAGAAAACTAATGAATGTTAAATTCTTGTGCTTGTCACGTTTTGTCACTGTACACGCAAAGTTATTAATTTTCACTTATTTCCTCACTCAAATATGCTCTCTGAATCTTGTTCTCTCTAGGGGGGGGGGTTGAGTTAGGTGTACAGGAGAGGAGCAAGTAAGTGTTGTTTGATGTCCAAGTTTCTGGAACCCCTTCTGAGTCCTTTAATTAGAGTCGAGCCCAATAATAGATAAAAAATTAATTAATTAAAAAGTGAAGCAGTTCAACATTGTCATGAACGGGCACTTTTATTGATTGGAAAAAAAAAAAAGAAATTAATGCTTTTGTAAATGTCGTAATGAAGCTTTACTGAGGCTTCTTTGATTAGGTCCCATTAAACTTTCAGAGGGAGTTCTGACACTGCTTCAGCAATCTTATTTTTTAAAGTGCTGATACAGCAGAAATTGTAAGCATTGCCCAGGGCTGGCTATTTTAACCCTTCAAATCTGTTTTACTCAGCACATATAGAGAGACAGGGGTTGTGACACAGTTTTCCTCATTGACAACAAGGCCCTTATCACTCCAACCTCGTGTTTTGCATTTTGAGTGTTCTGACTGAGTATAACAACAAGTTCAGTGCACATGCTAGTGCGGTAATGGAGGGTTAAGGAGGTAGAGCTACATTTTAAAAAATAATTTCTCTTAAAAGAATAAAGTAAATAAATAAAAAAAAAATAAAAAAAATAAAGTCCACAGCATTAAGGTACAAATAACTTGGGCTAAGAATTTTCACAGAAGAATCCTTTGCTATTTAGCAGTAATTCTGATATAATATACACTAATTATTATTTATTTTGTCAAATGTGAGTCTACATAGTAATATGTAATAGATGATACTGTACTAGCTGGGGTACCTGGCACTGCGTGGGAAATAATGGCTTTAGGCCTGCGTGTGGTAGCTTAAAACCTTGCCCAGATTCTGAAAGGACCTACACCCAAAAGTTGGGGCCTCTAGTTGCTGTGAAAGAGTAATAAACAAATGCACAACCACTTGAAAATATGTATTTGATTTAACTAAAGCATATTATAAACAGTTTTTACAGTAGCTGCTTTACTTAACTGTAGGCTTATTTAATTGGCTGAGATGACAGGCAGCTTTACAGTATGTATTTATTATAAATAACCTCAAATAACCATTTCTGTTGATAAATCTACTAAAGAAAGGCTACTTTTCTCGCCATGAATCTTAGAAAATTACTGGAGTATTTACAGACCCTGTTACATACAGCCAGGTGTTTTGGTTACCAGAGATGGGTGGGACACCATGATGGCTTACACAGTTCCCAGGTATCAGATTAACCACCACCACTGACAGTTGTTTCTTACCAAGCCATGTTGAGACTTTAGCAGCCACTTTGTAATTATTAGTAATGGTGGTATTCGTTTGACAGCAGGCTCATGCACAAATTGTTTATAGCATCACATCAAACTACCTTAGTTTTGAAAACTTCCATCGTAATGCGTCTAAATTTTCAACTGTGTAAGCATAATACTTAAAATGTTTCTGCATACTCTAAAATCATAGAGATTGTATGCTGAACTGTCTTTTGAATATAGATCTTAAAATATTTCTGGTTTTACGTTTGATAGTTTGGTTAATTATCCCTGGTATTTCATTGGCTTCATTATCTATAGTAAATACAGATCTTCTGCCATAATGTACACACACACACACACCTGACCTTGTCATTGCTTTGATATGGCTACTAAAGTAGCTACACTGTACCTGGTTAGCCATCTGTTATCACATTAGAATTGAAAAAAAACAAGCTGAAAATGGTCTCTTTGTAATGAGTTGTTATACCAGTTCCTTATTTAATATGGGGAAGGCTCTGAGGGAGTGGTCTCTCCACAACATTGGGTGAATTACTTTTATTTTTTTTTTTGTATTCATTACTGGATATGTAAATTCTGCCACAATGTACACCATCCATCGGATGACCTTTGCCCGCATTTGATCACAAGATCTTTGACCATATTGCATAGGAAAATGAGACCCCACAAATCCAGAACCATTGCTGCTTGGATAACGAGTAATGAACCATGGCTGCTTTCCTGGGCCCAAGATATGATTTTGATAGACAAAAGCCAAATGACTACAATAAATCTCACAGCAGCAACTGATGGAAAGTGGGAAAAGTTGGAACAGGTCACCATTGTTAATTTGAGAGATTGCGTGGGGTGATTCTACTAACTACTGAAAATGACTTTTCAGAGAGCTAGTGTACATTGCAAGACTTATGATATTAAAATTATGGCAGGAATCTGTAGTTTAATCAGTAAACGCAGGAGATAAGTATTAAATACGAGTTTTATTAAAGTCAGTAGGCAGGAATTCTGTAACTCTTTAGATTTTCATTTATACTAGAGACAATCAAATGAAACTAGTTGATACTATCGCAGTGATGCTGGATTTTATTTGAATGTCCTTACTAAAAGAAAAAAAATTATTTATTTAAGGTCAGTACATGTTTTTCCCAGAAAATACATGATTATCAAACAAATAAAGTGTCTTCCAAAGAATTAAAATTAGTCAGAATTCTACAGATGAACCACTGACTTACATTTTTGTTTGTAGGTGTAGTTCTTGGCAGAGATGGTGGAATGATTCAGCAAATATACTATCCGTTTTACTTTGGGGTTGGAGGTAAAATTGGTACTGGAAAACAGTGGTTCCCATGGATACACCTACAAGATTCAGTTGGTATATACATGCATGCCATAGAAAACAAAAATGTGTCAGGTGTTTTAAATGCTGTTGCACCTGAACCAGCACAGAATTTAGATTTTACACAGGCATTTGCAAAAGCAATGTGCCGGCCAGCTCTTTTTCCCATCCCTGGCTTTGTCATGCAGACAGTGTTTGGCAATGACAGAGCTGTTGCAGTTCTGGAGGGACAGAAGGTTCTACCACAGAGAACATTACAGTCAGGCTACCAGTTTGAGTTTCCCACTTTGGTTTCTGCCTGTAATCAACTGCTTGGAAGATAATTTGAATGCACTAACTGCTGGTTCCAGCCAGGTGCCATACCGGTTTTCTTGTTGACTGTAATGGTAAATATTTACTTTAGGTAAAAGTGATTATAGGTTTTGAATTGACTCTTAAAAATAGGATATACTAAAGAATAAACATTACCCTAATACTCAGACATTGCTTCAACTCCACTTGTATTTTTTTTTTTTGTATTACAAGTGTATTGAATAAATACACAGTATGTGTTGAACTGGCTGCTAACAGCTCGTGCTGCTAACGCTCATTTTCAAGAATCATCTGCATGGGAAACAATCACCATGTAACATCTGTGGAAAATTTTATTTAGAGACTCTATTAGCAATCCCTCTTTTAAGATATCATTAGGTTAGTCAGTTTCTATCTTAAGGTACTACTCTGAATTTAAAAATCTCAAAAGACCTGTAACAATATGTAATATTTTAAAGAATTTCCCAATGAGCAAAGCACTATTTCTAACAGATATCCAAATAAGTAATTATTATATCTTTTCATCTTTCTAACAGGGCATTGTGCCTTCCCTTTCCTGTCTTAGATGGGAACATCCCTTTTTTTTTTATATATATATATATATATACTCTGATGACATCTATAGGTTGAATAAATGTTTTTGCTTTATGAACTATGTTCTCAATCATTGAGTGAACCTTGTCTCCTCACTGGTAATGGGGTTTTGGACAATCCCACTAAGTACCTTTAAAACTTACTACACTTTGTAGCTTATAAGGAGCATCACTAAAATTCATGTTTTTCAAGTATCAACTGCCTCTATCTGAAGAAAATCATCTTCCTCTTTTACCTGTATTTGTACTGCAGGACATATCAGAAGCAGAGGGGTCCCAGTTTTATAAGCATAGATAATAAAGATCACTTCATACCAGGTATATCCAAGTAAAGGTTTTGAATATTTTTTCCCCTTGTACTTTAACATGAGTGTTGAAATAGCAAGCAGGGAAAGTAATTCTCTATTAGATTACAAAATATTTAAGATCTTGAAATCATTCACTTAAAAACAAACAAACACCAATTCTCAATATCAACACAGTGCCTTTTTATTATTTAGCAGATGGATGCTACAAATCTTTATCCACCATAGCAATACACATCCTCTCATATTTTTACAATTGGAAATACATGAAAAATGTACAGGACACAGGGATCAACTGAATTTTAGCTTACATTTCTTTAATTTTCCAATATTTATATTTTAAAAAAATGGTTATTATTATAAACAAAAAAAGATTTACTAAAACGTGTTTCAGTTGTCAATTTTCAGTGACTTTTTGTTAATTGCTCAGAAGTGAAAACAAAGTAGCTGTTCAGTTATAATCACCTTTGTTTGGTGCAACTGCTTTTCCCTGTTTGAACCTAATCACTCAACTTCAGTTGCATCTCCTTCTTTTTTTACTTTATAATTAGTCCTAACCCTTTCTCTTCTTGAATGTCCAATTGGAGAGAATTCTGTGAAAAATTGTAATTTGAAACTGGAATAGTTATTACAAAAATTAGGGATCATCTGGCTTACCTCAGAGTTTAATACAAATAACATGAAAAGATGGCAGAGGGCTGTTTAATGATCACAGCCAAAATGATTGATGCAATGCATACATTTTTTTTTTCTTTTTAATCCTAAAATTTGAAATTAGGAAATGGGTGTTAAGGCAGTAGCTGCTACAACTTTAAAAAAAGTATTTGGTAATCTTGTAGAACTCGTTCTCATACATGTCAGGATTTTGTTGAATTATTTTCTAACTGGGTGTTGAGGAATACAACTAAAGTTTAGGTTGTCTTCCTGCATCAGCTTGCTGACGAATGCATTCCAGGAATGTAATTTTGAACGTTTTCTATGCTACATGGAAAAAAATATAAAAGTGTTAAAATTTGAATAGTTTAGAAAATAAATTCCCTAGACACAACCTTTTAATATTTCATTACATGCAGAAAAACATGTGTGATTATACCGTACACCCATCAGCGCCATTTCAACGCTGATATCTTAAAATAAAAAATAAAGCTATTTGCAGAAAATACATACCTAAAACAAGACTCTCTCTACCTTTCTCTCCCAACGGCTAAATTTAACTCTTAATACACTTATCTATATATTCTCAGTAGTTCTCAGCTTTATCAATTTTTCTAGAAATTTCCAGGCCACTTAGTATCCTACGTTTGTATATTTTAATAGCAAAAACTTTGGAATAAAACATGACTTTTTTAAAAAAAAACCCACTGGGAAGGAAATTTGTTGTTAGTTAGAAATTATATTGATACATGTATAGACAACAGCAACCAAAACCCCACAATTCAAGTATTAAAAACCTGCAAAACTGTATAACTGTCAACATGATTGGTACCGCATATTTTTCAGAAGAACCCATAAATATTTAAGGTCTTTCATATAGTAGTCAGTGTTGTTCATGAATATTCTTCTACCCAACAAACTCAACACATTTATTTAATTAAGTTTTTTAAAAGTGGGTGTTATCAATGAATTTATTGCTGTTGGAAAAACGACTACTTTGCCAAGGTAAAGGTAGAAGTTTGCTGCAGTTCTTGAAAAAGCAGCAACTTCTACATCGAAGACAACAATCTCATTACAATGCATTTTTTTGTATCCTTTGTATCCAAATCCCTGACGATAGTTCTCCCCCAAAAAATAAGAGCTTCTGATATCACTTATTGCCAGGATAACACAACATATTACAACACATGCATAACCAACAATCAATTGGAAAGCCATTTGCTAATTAGAATGGAGTAAAGTTCTCTACGCCTGGTCAGGTAAATTTTTGGTCAAGTACCTATCTAGAAATCCTTTTCCTATTATATAAAAAAACAGGTCCTGATCAGATTTAACTAGAATTTGAGCATTAAAAAAAAAAAAAATACACACACATACACACATGCACCAAACTGGTATTTCCACCTTTTGAAAAATGTTACAAGTGATTAAATATTTAAACCCCACATTACTACTACAGTTAGAAAGCTTCAGTACCACAGCTTTTAAATGTTTAGTACTTTCTCAAAGTTAAGCTGCATTTAATTTTTTAGAATTTATTACAGAGGAAGCTTCTCAGGCCTTTAATATGCATGGTCTTATAATCTTAGGTCAGGTGTTGCACTGTTGCCTCATAAAAACAGAAAAGGCAATATCTGATTATTTTTTTTCCTTTCCATTCAGTGAAATAATAATAGATTTCCTCTCCTACGCTGTGGCCCACATCACACTCCACTGAACAGATTTGGTGGAAGAATGGCTGCTATCTGTTTTCACTGTGTGCTACCGCCTAGTGAGGCTGAGAGCACCTCCAAGTTGCAATGTTATCTATTTTAAAACATTCATTTACTCCTTGTCATCACTCTTTCCAATGGTTTGTAAGTGGTTGCTGCTGCTGCTGCCAAGATACATTTCAAGACGAGAAGCAGTCTGTCTGTGAACACAACAGTGGTATGCTTTAAAAATCTATTTTTGGCCAAAACCTTTTGTCAAATTTGAAGGGAAAAAAACCTATTTGCCATAAGAACTAGAACCAACCAACTCCAAACAGGTGTTTGTCATTACTAATACTGTAATATTACAAATGAGGAGAGTTAGAATTACTGCTTGAAATGACCAGTATTTTCCACCCCTGGTCACCTGATCTGACACTAAACATTACCATAGGAATTTTGCGAGTTTTTAAACCACAGTTCTGAGTTTACAACTAATACTACTACACTCATCTTGCTGCTAATTCCAAGAGAAATCTACATTGATACCATCACCACCAACAACAACAACAGTGATGTAGCTGTGTATAATTGGTTTCTGATCATGACAGATAGTAACCAACACCAAGCTTAATCACCAGCGAACATTTTATTTTTACCATCCGACTATGAATAAACTGGCAAGTTTTCTTTTATCTGTGATTTAACACGCGCATTAAATCTTTCAAATTTTTTTTTTTAAAAAAAAACTAATTTAGCAACCAAATTGTGCGGATATCTGAGCTAAAACTGCTCGTAATTTCAAGGTTTTACAAAGGGCACCCCAACATTACCCCCTCAATCATCTTGGGATAACAACCCTTAATCCATTTTAACGCCTCAAGCTGATTTTCTTTTGTTTTAACATTCTAGAAAATAACCCCTCTCATGACCAGCTCTTTAATTAAACCAGTGTTGTAAACACACAATTAAATTAGACCAGACCTGAGGCCAAACATCAATAGTAGCAATTCTTTTTTTCTAACTAAATGTTCAGAACAAAAATCTAATCAGGATAATTTTTTAAAAGTGGTGTGGTCAAGACATCATTGGTACGGTAAATTAAAAATATTCACGTCTTGTAACTAATCTTCTCTCATCCTTTGGTGTGGGGGAAGCAGGTTTTGTCTTGGTACAATGTCTCAAACTTGTAGAACCAATGAAATGTACAGACAAGATTAAACTGGCTGAAAAGTAATGGCCCTTAATTTCTCTTGGTGGTTACAACAAAATTATTTACAAATCTAATTTTTCAAATAAATTTTTATACATCTTTTCCCTACTGCCCACATTAGCTCTTGCCCTGACAATCTTAACCCCGGTCCTATTAACTGGAAGTCTGCCAGTCCCCAGCGTAGTCACAACATTTGGTACTTTCATAATTTTAAACCAATCAAAAATTAGCAAAATATTTGGTGCTACATAGTTTTTGTTGTATATCTTAGTAATAAGATATTTCAGTCTGTATAATAACAGTAAGGATTAAAATCTAAAAAAATAATAATAATAATACATTCAAACTGTACAGCTTTAAAAAAGATATGTTTGGAAAGGATAGATACAAGGTAAAAAGAAGAAACAAAATATCTGAAATACACGAGTTGTAATTTTTTTTAAATTATTTTGTCAGATAAAACACAATTTTGCAAAGCAGTTTTGTTGGAGCCAACTCAAATGAAAAATAATGAAAACTATAAATGTAAGAGTCTTTAATGCACTACTGTTACAACTTCTTGCTTACACAGTCAGTCAGTCTAATGTGTCCAATGTTGTGTAAATTGGTTCTGTGGTAGGCGACACTAAATACTGAGGATCGATTACATGTGGCATGATCACAAAAAAAAAAACAAACTTCCAGGGTATTGACATTGCTACTAACAGAACTTGCACAAAAAGTCTGATCTGGCAAAGTTTAGTGAATACATGATCAACAAAAATTTTTTTGAAAATGTAAAGAGAAAAAAAAAGAATTACATAAAATACTGCTCCGTCAGTGCATATTTACCGACAATTAAGATGACCAGCTAGATTGAGGCAAGCAAACAATGCAGCCAGTTTTATGACAAATTAAACATTAACTAATTTTTTCTTGTGAGTTAGAGTAGATAATTTGTTCCTAGGGGGTATGGAAAACCAGTACTGGCTCACCACATATTTCAGTAGCTTACAAACCTATCGAGTTCCATACATAAATAAGATGATACTCTGGTTGTTGAATGGCAAAACAATCTCTTAGTTTCAACCGCATATTCTGCGTTAAAGGCAAAGCTAGAAAAATGCGTTGCTTGCAGTCCATTATTATCATCATCATCAAAATCTATTTATTTTCAAATGTGCTACCTTTGATTTTTCTGGTCTGACAACCATGTGTGACAATATCTGAAACTGTAGTACCTATTCATCATGAAGTTTGCCGGTACCACTGCGAGGTTATGTACACCGCTGCCACATGCCCCTCAATACCTGGCCCAAGGAGTTAACGACAGACAGCCTGATTTATTGCCAAAGTGCTTCCGGAAAGTTGCTGACTTCACCCAGTTCATTCATCGGGTTTCCATTCTGAGAGTAGGAAATCTTTATCCGCATACGAAGAGGTTGCTTAAAAATGAAAAAAAGGTAAATAAACATGGCATCAAATGTTTACATACTGTCAGAAACAAATGGTTCTGATAATGTACTGTACACTAAATTTATCATCATGTAAACCATGAGAGAGAGAGAGAGAGAGAGGGGGGGGCAGCATTTGGGAGACTTGGCTAATGCACATTTTAGTTGAGTTTAGCCTATAAATTAGAAGTTGGAATAAACAGAAACACTTTTCTGAGAAGTCAACACATCTATCCACAGTATCAATGAATTATCATATACCACAGAAAAATTTCACATGCATTTTTTTTTTTATTACCCAGATTACTTCCTTAAAGTGCACAGAAATTCATTAACAAACTTTTTTTTGTTATGTTTTTTTTTAATTTGAGGAATCTTTTAATTTTTTTTTTTTTTTTAAAGTAAATTAGTTAACCACACACTCTCTCTCTCTCTACCCCCACCACTAGCCTAAGAGGATCCGGATATTGATCTGAACTCTCCATAAAAAAGACTTGATATCAGCAGAAGTCAAGTTAGATTGTTGGGAGAAAACAAAATGGCTGTCTGAAATGAGTGTGCAAAACTGCAATTGACACCAGTCTAAAAATGAACCCAATACAAGCTTGTACACATTTTGGTATCCACCAAATCAGACTAACCAGCCGATAAAGAGACTGTGGGCAGACTTTATCATGTGGAGCTAATACACAGCAAACAATGTGCAGTGAGGACAAAAATGAAGTTGGGACTATATTATTGGGCCAGAGGTGTGACGATCTCATTCCTGAATGTGACAACAGTCCGACAAGATCAGTTCTTTGGTCAACTTATACGCCAACCCATATCACCAGGCTGTCCCCAGCAAATCATTCTCTAGCTTATCTCCAGACTCTACCCATCCACCATTGATATCTAGACAGGATGTAGACTCTTTGTTGAAGAGAACATGGCACCAAATGGTTCAACCCCCAGCTGCAATGTTATGTCACCCATGCTATTATGGTACAGTGTTAGAGACACGCACAGTGGTTGCTTAGACCATGCATCATTAAAACAAAGCCTGCTGCAGCTAGTTGCTCACTAGAAGTTATTCTGGAGATTTTGTTCAATAGGTTTCTTCTGGCAAAGATGACAAGATAACAATCCTCAGTAAGGTGGGGTTTAACCCTTGGGTGAACTGAACGAGGCCTCTCCATAAACTGGCCAATCTGACAGTACCTTGTTAGTGTACTAGAGATAGCATTGATGACCACTGTACTAAGAAGCAACAGCAGTCTGGGTCATCCCTACTTGAACCACCTCATTTGGTGTTAAATGACACCTAAACAGACTTACATCACATGCATAGCCAGTTTATAGAAAAATGTGAATGGGTTGTGTGCAAAGATGCTTTTCATGCAAGATTACTCAGTTCTGGAGACAATGTAGTATTTCTTGTTTGGGTTTCGTTTCCCAAAATAAACATACTTGCATTGCATGTACAATCCAAGCACTGCAGGCTAGGAAATGCTTGTTGCTTACTTTTTAGTGAAGAGTATATTACTTCTGGAATGATGCATTTGTATTTCAAACTAATTTTGTGTACCCTTACATCTAGAATTTTCAGGAAGTAGAAAGAAGGAAATCCAACTGCTAACTTCAAATTCTTTTTTAAATTCCACCAAATTTAGCTTTTAAATATCTAAAAATATTAATAATACAAAATAAATTCTCTTTGTGGATATCTAGAAAATAACTTTTAAGAAAAATAAAATAACTCTATTATTGATACTTCTGAGTCACAGCCCCAACCCTAACCCGTTACACCTGACAGCCACAGTGAAAGTGAAGCGTTTAACTCTCTCTGAGATCTACCAGAATTTAACTCAAAACTGCTTCCTAATTCAGTGCAGCTCCCATAAATCAAAATTCACATCAATTAATTTTTTTAAAACTTTCTTTATTGATTATAAAGTTTCAGGAAATTCCAATATAAATTAACTGGTTCAGATAAATCTCTTAATGGAAGTAAACCAATGAAATACACTCTCTTATTAAGTTTTGGTACAAGTCAAGCCATGTAATAAAAACTGCTATTAACGATTCAAAGCGGCCAGTTTTACAAGTAGTTTGGCAGGCCACAATACTGGGCTTGCAGCAGCGAAACAGTTAACCAGTAATTTCTACCCTTAGTGATTGAATACATTTGAGGCTTGATGTGAACTTTTGATTAGCTCCCGTTTGTACATCCAATGACATGGCAGCTTGTGCAAACCTCATTTTGGGTTGCTCCTTTTGTAAGAGTGAATCATCATAGCAGGTTGTTGTATCTCTGGCTAAATTGTGTGTTTTAGACAATTGAGTTAGCAATTGTTCTTCTACTGGTGAGGCATTTAACATTTCAGTCATCAATGCTTGTCTACTTATATACACTTTTAGATTGGCAAAACGAGGAAGCTGATTAGTTTGTGTACACAAAATAATGTACCTTTTGTGGGTTTTTGACTTTGATTACTTGGGTGACAGCTCCTTTGTTCTGGGCTGGAATGGCATTTCCTGATGGTGACAACAACTGTAATTGGAATGACTAGAGAAAAACAAACAAATACATTACTACTTTATCACCAGTTGGAATGAACTTACAAAGTAGGTAAATAGAAAATGTGAATGCAGAGTTAGAAAGTATGGAAAGAATGTAACAACAATCCAATGGACCATAAAACCTAAAAGCAAAGAAACTCTGGTCTTGTTGTAAACGACTGTTCAACCAAAGATAAATTCTGCTACAAGTTGCTATACTCTTGCTGAAAGTCAGTCAAAAATATTACCTTAGGAACTGCTGCCTGGAACAGAAAATCTGAAATCACAGTGGCAGTAGAGTTGGTTGCTTTCAGGTTGATGATAATCACAGACTGGCTTTCTTTCTGGTTTTCACCCTTCTCACACCCAAATTCAATTAATAAACCATTTTTGTTGAAGGCTATAATTGGTGGAAAGTCTAAAAATATAGAGCAGATATTCTTAATGTAACTATTGTAGAGGTAAGATATGAGCAGTTTAACAAACAGCCCAAGTTTCTATAAACTATTTATGTTATCACAACTGTTTTTGTGCCTTGTGTGATAAATACATTTATGCAGATGTAGATGGCCACAAGCAATAAAATGTTCATGTAGACCTAATTATTAGCAGGGGAGTTTGACTAGGTTAGTACACAGGAAACTCACTGGAGTTTTTTTCAGTTAAGCTGGAAGCATTGTGATGTTACTGTTATTTTGTGTAGATTACTATTGCTCTGTGTAATGTACTGTATGTGTTTGCATGTTCATTTAACACAGGCTACAGTAAACATCTGATCATTTCCCTCTCTGTGGGTTTTTAGTCTGTGAAGTCAAAAAAAAACTGCTTACACACCTAGAAATTAAAACGGGCTGTTTTATTAAACTGTCTTACTAGACGCACAATAAATAAGACAGCAACTTTGTGTTTCTGACTGAAAATCTCAAGGATATACAACATATGATACTGGAATCTATAAAAGCTAAAAGGTAGAGAGGACAGCAAACAAAATAAACTAAAAAAAATTAATGGTAATGATGAACTGATAGGTTTTGCACAGGTAGTCTGTCCATCTGTCTACTTACCTGCTTAATCATCTTCTAAATTAATTAATTAGAAGACATTTGATTCTTAATTCACTACTATTTATACCAGTTAATAGACAGTTGTAAAAATAGATTAAATCAAGTTAAAATTTCTCTCCACACACACACACAATGTTCATAATTGCTTATACATTTGCATTAAACCTTTACAAATCGTACACACAATAAATAAAGTAAACAAAAGTTTCTACATAACCGTTGTTCCGCACATTTACTGAATTGTAAGCAACAATCTTTGGTGATTACTTGTCATGTCGAGTGAGTAGGTGCTTACTGTGAAAATTTTAACACAGAAGAATATATATTTTATTATGGCTGAAGAAGAGTTGCATAATCCAAACATGACTGTATTTTCATATGTCATATTTAAATAAGTGTTAGTGATTGTACATTTTCTACCTACCTGGCTTTCCATTCATTTGGCTGTTGGGGTTTGTTGGTAGTTCTAAGAAACCATCTAATATATTATTCACAGGTGGAGCTGGAAAACAAAGTTGTAATTGTTAGTCCTTTGAGAAAGAGAACAAAATCACAGGCAGAAATTAGGCACATGGCTGCATTAAACAACAAATCAGCCATGTCCTAAATGCCATACTTTTAGATGTTAAATCCCTTTCAAAGCCATTCATTTTCATGTCACTGAAAGAAAGGAAGATTTATTCCTTTTATGAAAGCAGCCCTATACTAAAACTCACTCACTCTGCACTAAATGAACATTTTTAAAGTACCGAAGCTTTGACAGAACCTATAAATTAATCTTCGGAGTATCGCTAACTGGCCCATAAATTCAACCAGCCGGTTCGTTCACATCGCACCCTCATACTGACCTGTACTGATCATGTTAGGAGTGCTGCTGCCCACGTCAAGAAGATCAAGCAGGTCTGTTGCAGCAGCCGACTGAGGGTTGGTTGGAATAACAGGAGTTGAACCCAAATCGCCAATCAAGTCCAGAATGTTCTGGCTCTGGGAAAGCAAGTAATATTTGTTAGTAGTAGTGTACAAATAATTAATTAGTTAACATTTTCTTGTAAATGAAATAATCATCATTCACTACAATAAAAAAAACAAGCAAACTACTTAGCCTCACCATCCAGTTCCTGATATTAGCGTATTTTGATACTATAAAAAATAATTATCAATCATAATTTCTTTCCTCTTTTGTAGTGCAGATCTCTTTATTCCATGTCACCATCACAAAGGTAATCAGACAAGTCACTTGAAACTGCATGATTGAGAACACAAACAGGAAAAATAATTTAGCTTTAACGTAAAAAAATAGAAGTTAAATTTTGTTTATATTTTCCCCTGTAAATCTGACATTTCTGCACAAACCATGGATTTGCGAGTAGAACACAATTCTGTAGAAAATAGTGGAATTTCAAAGGACACACTCAATACCAAAAGTACAGAATTTCATGTAGCCAGATGAAAAAATAGCCCCTGATTAAAACTAAACTTTTCAGAAATCAATTTGTTTCTAGGATGTATAATTATTTATTAATGTTTTTGAGTTCTCTCTCCAAAAATCAAGAGACTGGAAAGATAACATCTATTCATAAATCATCCAAGTAACAGACCTCATTCTGCTGCGTGTTCTGAGCATTGGTCTTTTCCACATCTCCATTCAAAATATCATCCTCCAAACTCTCGATGTTGACGCACGCCTTCTGGCGCTTGTTCTCGATGAGTGGCATGTTTTCCAGAAGAGCTTGCCTGGTTTGTAACAGCAACAGTAGACATTTTAAAACACAACACAGAAGATGAACACTACGTTGATAGCTGGCAGATTTACAAAATCCTTTCAAACACAGCCACAGGCGGAAAGGAATTGGCTTCAAAAAAACTAATAAATAATTAAAAGGATCCCAACTATTGATAGAAGACAAAATTTAATGATTTTTTAAAAATCATTTACATTCTAAATGTGAATCTGTAAATTTTCAAATAGCCAAAATAAAGGGAGACAACTACGTGGAAGAATGCTTCTTAGGGTTAACCTTTGAACACGAACAGTTGTCTTTGTTCTAATATGGTCATTTACTGAAACTTAAATTGTCAATAAATCGAGAATTGAGTAGGCAGGCATACTACTAAATCTTACCTCATGTGGTCATGTTTTGCAAGTAGAGAAGAGTACTCAACCGACCTTTGCTGTAACTCAACAAGTGTACTCTTACCATATAGTGCTATAATCTGTTTTATCTTCCTGAAAATAGACGAGAAAACCTGGTTAAAACTACTTTCTCCAGCATGCAGAAATAGCCATGAAAATTATTTACTTCGCATCAGAAAGTTGCCACAATTTCTGATCTATTAAAAAAAAAACTCAAATAAATTTTTTTTTTTAAATTAAAAATACAAGGAAAAATGCAACTACAGTACAACTTAAATGAGGCTTTCTGATATCCCTGATTGGCATTACCTGTCATTCCTTGATTAAGGCCCCATATCTAGATTGTGATGTTCTGCATGGTGGTGGTGGTGAGGGGAAGGTTAATTTGATGTTAGTTGCACCTCTTAAAAGTATTCTACAGGTGATCAGTCAGGGGAGAGTACTGCCCTTGCTGAAATGTTAACCCTATGTAGACTGACTGTGTCATTCTGGAACATACCCCTATGGCAGCCAAACGTTTTGCACCACCCTAGAATTTTCTACTTTTGTTTGATAAAGCTAAATTAAACCAGCTGAATCTACATTAATGTACTGAAGCACATACTGTTTGGTACTTTTCCAGACCTAGTGATAAAATTACCGAAATTGTGAAATACGACGATTGGGATCTAAAATGAGAATAGATGGTTTTCAAAAAGATCTTATAGATCATGACAACCAGTAAGACCTGACAAATAAAGGGGGGTGATCAGTAAGTATAGTGTCAAGCCATATGAGCACGATTTAAAGATAGATTTTGTTACCTTTCTAGGGTGATGTAAAACTTCTGGTAATGATTGTCAGCTCAGGACCCAGTTATTGACTAACTGGGTACAAAATCAGTTTGAAAACTTTAACCAGGCACCTTTGGTTGGTCATGTGATCTTATACCACCTCCTCTGCACCATCCACACAATCTCACATGGCATTTTAGTGAAACCGTGCCATACATTAAAGCAAATGGCAGCTGTTCTGTTAGGGTCATTTTCTAACTTTTCAGCTAAGCAATGCATCACTTTGTATTTTAATCAAGATAATTTCTTAAATGTTTTACTTCCATAATCAAGCCCAGCAAGTCATCTAGAAGTTGACCATGTAAACAGACAAAAACACAAACATGATGGAAAAAGCAATTAGCTTTGGAACTTTTCTGAATGTCAGGCGATCTAGTGTATGCATCTAGTCCTTGTCCAGCAAGTCAAAGAATCTACTCAGCTAAAAGGCCCAGACTATTATAACCAAATGGGTCTAAGAAATAAAGCTAGTACTAAAGTCTACCATACTTTGGTAACAAGTTCCTGGTATGTACTTTTTGTCAAAGTTTATATGAATACATATGCAATTAAAACTATAAATCATTTTTTAAATAATTTAAAATCTCTTCTATTTTGTTAATTAAACCATTGCTAGGAAAAATAAACTAAACTTGGTAGCTTTAAATCGGTAACCAAATGTCTAGTAGTATTATAGCATACTCTTGATAAGTAAAAGTTACAGGGACTCAAAAAATATTTCCAAGTTATCCAAAGTTGAATTTTTTAAAATCTAAGTTACTGGTTTCTATTCTTGGGCAATACTGGACACATTAGGCCCCCTTCAATCTTATCAACATCTTTAAGCCATGTGCAAAGAGCATTTGGAATAATGTCAAACTGTATGCTATCTGTTTTCTTTTGGTCTCTCTGAGAATCACCTGGTTCTTTGTCTTAATTTTGTGACTCTACAGTTTACACTGTTGTGAAGCCATGTTAATGTATGAGAGCAGTGGCATGCTAAAAAAACCAAGTGATAAAAGAAGAGAACTACACATCTATTTATGGTCAGGAGAATAAACTGTGGTTCTGGTTAACTCACAACATGTCACAATAAACACATTTTCATTAACCAACAATAAATTACTCAATAAAGGAAATTTGGTTTCTTAAGAAACATGTGACAAATTGCAATCAAAATCATTCAATGTCAGCTGACAAACTTCGAATTATAAAGAGAAATTAACATGCAACTGCACTTAAAGGGACCAAAAATTGGAGCGAGTTCAGGTTATCTATAGTTTTCATAATGGGAGAGAAAGGCATTTTTTACTAAGTGCTAGAATAACATTTACAGCCAGACTTAACTTTTCTTAGGCCTTAAAAAAACTAAAGATTAACACTTGCAGTTTAGCCTCTGCCCCTCCCTCCCAAAAAAAGCTCACCACCAGATCCATCTGGCAAATACGGGTCTATCATTTTTTTTTTAAATTCAGAATTTTTACAAGTAACACACATTTCTAACATGAACCCCCCCACCCACAGCCCCACAATTCCCCCGTCTTTCTTTCAATCATCACCATCACAATGGCCAGTGGTTTGTACACATTTCTGATTTTATAAAACTATAGATGTGTAAGACCTTTATATAATAGCTATAGATGAAACTACCAAAACTTGATAAAATACTGGGAAAAGACTGCTCAGTAACACTACTAGCTGGAGTCCGCACAGTATCAAAGGTGTACTCACTCAGTAGATGAAGTGAATCTCGTGCTCAGTTTCAGAAGAGCTGTAATGGCGTACTCCTTCGAAACTAGTAAAGAATTATTGTTTGCTAGTATTTTTTCTAATATTGACACAGTTTCTTCCTCTGTCACCTGTAAATAAATAGAAGAAACAAAGTATGTCAGGTTACAATTAACAACCAGTTTTCATCTATAAAAAATTATTTTAAAATCAACATTTTTTTTCTTTTCTAGTTAAAAAGCATAATTATTTCTGAATATTTATTTTAAAACATTTAACTATTAGTCCGAACATCCATAATACTGTAAGTCCTTAAAGACGAGAGCATTCTTAACCCTCTGTATACCACCTGGGGTACATCTTTAACACAGTAATCTTCCCTGTTACTATTAGTAACCTTACTTTGATTTTATGCACAGTACGGTGTGAAGTTTCCAGTAGTATAAAATTAAATGCAAATTTTTATTTTTCATTTGTTCCTTGGTGTTCAACATTTGTTTTATTAGTTTATTCTTATCTTTCACTGTACCACATGTTTAGCATTACAAGTGCACTGACTATATACATTGGAGCCAGCTGAACCCAGACACTAACTGGTGCTGTTAGGCTGAGAAAGCTTACTGAGGAGGTATACAGAGCTAAACATATGCAGATGGTGATCAAACGAAGCTTGTCAGCCCCCAATTAAGCATGTCTGTGTAGAAGCAGAGAGAGAGAGAGACGATTTTCATTCCTCGGTGTCAGTCAGTCAGTCAAGTTTCAACAAAAAAACAAACCACAATGGTACTACACTCACATTCAACGGTTCGTCATCTTCAGAGTGCCCATTGAGGAGGAGAGCTCCGTACTCACCAATGCACCAGGAGGCCACCTGCACAAGAGGTTGCTGCACTATGTCGTTTTGGACCGCCTTAAAGAGCTGGCACACTGTGTAGGCATGCAGGGTGTTTGTCCCAGCTATCAGCTGGATCAGAATGGACACAACATCACCACGAATGTAATTACCCGCCTGGAATAAGAAACAAAGAGCACAACGTTGAAAAGCTTGCTGAGAGAATTCTCAAAGTCAGTCGGCCAGCCTCCAACTTTATTCATGTTGCCAGTCAGAGCCACAGAGTCCAACTGACATCAGGTCTTGTTTTAAAGAGACACCTCATTAAAAGTTTATGGTAAAAACAGTTTTTGTTTTGTTTTTATGAGCTACATGCCAATGACCTGTCATTTCTCAAACAAACAACAACAACAACAAAGAACCACCCAGCAAAGTTGGCCTGGAAGGAGACAGAGTGACAAGAGACTGGCTATGAATGAGCAGCATCAGCAGCAGCTGGCCCAGCTGAGACGAGCTGCAGCAAGAAATCCACAATTTCAATTTGCCTTATGCCAGGGGTCGGCAATTGGCGGCCAAATCCGGCCCGCGAGCCTTTACGCATATTAATATAAAATCCGGCCCGTGGGCAGTCTTTTCTTAAAAAAGTCGTCATTTGTCATTTCTAAAAATAGTTAACCAACACACTAATGCTATAGGAAACTCGGTAAAGAGCGCGCAATTCACCGACATCGACCATTCATTTTCGTCAAGATCAATGCCAGCGCAGGTGAATAAGAAAGTGCTTCATATTTATCGCAGGCGAGCTGGAAAGATGAAGTTCTTTTCGTTGCCCTTTGACACTGTTGTGGACGATGCCCCTACTGATCTCCAAATGGAGCTTATTGAGTTGCAGAGTGACGACCAGCTTTGTTCTCGCTTCTCTTCATTGCCTCCCACCGCTTTCTTCAGGGATGTCATGTTTCCCAGTGGTCGCTTTCCTGGAATCGTGGGCCTGGTTCGTGTCAACATGTTGATGTTTGGGTCGACTTATAGTTGTGAACAATTATTTTCTCAAATGAAGCTCGCCAAGAACCTCCTTCGTGCACAGTTGACTGATAGTCAGTCACCTCAATGATATCCTTGCTTTGAAATCTTGTAGCATTTCAGCGGATATTTCATCTCTGTGTTCACGGTGAAAGCGCCATCATGTTTCTCATTGTGTTAAGAAGGCTGATACGCAGTAGTAAAGCAATAAATATGTTTGTGCATTTATAAGTGTCCTTGTTTTTACTCCGGCCCACGAGGTGATCTTGGGCCCATAATCTGGCCCCCGGTGTCCGAGAAATTGCCGACCCCTGCCTTATGCCCAAGAAGGGATGTCTGAGGTAGATGTTAACAGAAAAAAAGTTAACGTTTTAGAATTAACAATAAAAATATAGAAGTCAGCATAAAAACAGCAAAGAAAACTCTAAATTGAAAAGCTTTCCCTCACCTCTTCATAAAGCAGAATGTAAATGATTTTAAAAATAGTAACCTACCGTGATCAGCACCTTCACAACTGTGTCTATATGCCATCTTTTGTTTGGTGAATACCTGTTAAAAACAAATGTCAGATTTTAATACAAGATTTTTAAACCATGGACTGGTATAAAACTAATTTTAGTCTGTACGAGGTATCTCCCCATCTTTTTAAAAAGAAAAAATTCATTTCCCCAACTTTTATTAGTGCATGAATAAAAATTTCAGTACTGATAAAGTTATGCATTAACAACGAGATTCAAAACAAACATTTTAGCAGACACACTATGATGATGCACGATGGCCTCATTTTACATTAACCAGAAATGTTTTGGTATTTAGACAAATCTAATTAAATTATAAGTCACACCATACCCCCAAATCAAACAGGTTTGAATTTACCAGTAGAGGACAAATTTTTAAAATAATTTCTAAGTAGATGATAACTCTGTATGTGGGTAATCATAGATCTTGTTTGTTTTTTCTTGACTTTTCAAATTTTTTGGAAAACCCAAAATTAAGAATTCCTTTATAAAAAGTCTTTGTATTTATTTTTTCTCAAAAAAAAAAAAAAAAAACTGTCAACCTTGCTTACTTTTCAGCAGAACTGACAATATTGGAACAACAGTCTGCCCGGAACTCAATATCACAGACCTCAAGAAAATTCAGCAACTCCTTCATCATTCCTCTGATGTTTGAGCCATTGATCAGTGCAAAACACAGCTCCATCGCACGCCTGAAACAGATCAAGCACACACAATTCTGCACAACAACATTATTTCCATGCTCCACTAACTTTTCACAAAGCACAAGTTTCACAATTTTTTCAGTTAAAGTCCTCTCAATACATAAATTTTATTTCTCATTCAATTTTCTGAAAACTCTTTAAGTTTCATTTTGGCATTCTCCCACCAAAAATTTTGTTCCAACAAGTGCATTTAATAGTCTCGTTCCGTTTTACCCTAACAGATTAAAACTGATTTTGTCACCAGAGGTCTCTGCTCTCTGCGTCACTATCAAATGTTGCAAGAGGTCTTCATTTCATTTAATTCTATACTCACTTTCGAATGGAAATGTCTGGATCCCTTAAGCAGTCAACAATGGTTGTTCTGTGCCGCTGAACAGCATTGTGGTCAGCATGCACTACTCTCAACAGTGTGTTCAATGCAACATACCTGAGTGTGTGGAGAGAGAGAGAGAGAGATTGGCGCCAGGCTTTGAACAGTACTGTTTCAACACTCATGAAGTGAATAGGATTGCTTGTTATGAAAAAAGGCACAACAACTTACCTAATATTTTTGTCACTGTTTAGTAGGAATCTACCCAAGATGTTCACAGCTAGTACCTTAAAAAAAAAAAAATGGGACAAAAATTAAACTCATCAGCTAAATATGAACAATGTGAATAAAGTTCTATTTAGGAGTGATGCTATAGTGGAGTTGTTTTTACTTTAAGACAATTTCTGACCATCCCCTTATGGCTGCCCACTGATAAAGGCTTCCTTACAAATTTGTGGTCAGTGCCACTGCGCATTCACAGGTATTTTTCTAATACACTGGTTTCCAAAATTGATAACAAGCAAAAAATTTCCAAAATGGTTCAAGTTTTATTCACAAATAATCAATACAAATTCTACTTCATGTAACATCTTTTATCAAAAAATATGTAAATTACAAATAATTCTTAGTGGTTTAAAGGGGAATAAGCAGAACCAAATCTGGAAACAGAAAAGGAATTCTAACTTAAATGTAAACATAAATGAATTAAAGACAATCGATAAAGGATGTGGTCCCCCCATGACTCTCAGCAGTTTTACATACTGCTGATAACCCTATCAATGAAAGCAGTGGGTAGTGGGGTAGTCTTATTGAAAAGGCTTGCAGTACTTAGAGGCAAGTAACAAGTCTTCCTAGAGCATCCTAAACATTCTCAATAGGATTTAGTTTAGAGGACATCCATTAAAATGAAGTTATCTCAAAATGGTCTGATGTAGGGATCTAGAATCTTGTCCCTATACCTTACTGCATCAAATCTGAAATATACGCAGATCTATGAAATTCCTGACCAAACCATCACATCTCCACCATTGTAGTGATCATTTTCCATGCCATCTGTGAGGAAGATGCTTGTTCCACATTCTCTCCAGATGAGTACATGGAGGATAAATCTTGACTCATCAATGAGAAAAACATCGTTCCAATCATATGATGTAAAAGCAATGCATTCATAGCACTAGTTCAACTGCTTCTGTTTATGGTGGTGAGTTAAGGGAATATACCATGAGCTGTCTCTTATATAACCCCCTTTCATGCAGCCTCCTATGCATGGTGAGGCCCATCGATATCTACCTCTGAGACTGCAGACATTAGAAGCAAGTTAGGTCAGTGTTAAAGTTCTGCTTCACTGAGTCAAAAGTGATACATGGTGATCATCTGCTGGAGTTGTAACCAATGGTTGACCAGGAACTGGTCTTTGAACGGTAAAATCTCCACAGCCAAAAAAACATATTTCTGTTCATTCAGCCATTTCACTATCTGGGTCTGTGACTGTCTGGCCTCTACCCTACCAATAGCTCTCCACCATAGAAAATCTTCCAAACAAGCACAAATAGCCAACTATAACATTACCCTAACACACACATTATAATAGAGCCAAAATTTATATGAACAAAAGCCAGTTTCTTTTTATGTTGTTCTAATTTACATTTCTACTCGAACTCAGTTACAAATTTCTTTGATAAAAGTTGTGTTATATGAAGAGGAGTGTTTGTTAAACATTTGGAAACCAGTGTATATTATTAAATACTGAATGTAGAAGTTTATTCTTTTTATGGCCTCAAATAGGAGAAACTACAATCATTTATCACCAAATTTTACTATGAAAAACTTCGAAGTACATTTAACAGAAATATAAAAAAATCTTTTTTCTTCAAGTGATGTCCAGGTTGGTGATAAACTAGAGCTCACCCGTAAGCCTGCTTCTGACTGGATGCCCATGATTGTCAACACTATTTCATATAAAATAGCATGTCCAACATTTTTGCTTGTGTCTGTATTAGTAGCCACCTTGAAAAGAAAATTAAAGAAGTTTTAAAAGATACCATTAGTTTGTAAATATCTTTTTCCATTTTTGTCTATGTTGGAATCCTTCTAACAATTCATTACTGCTCTGTTGTCCACTCCCGAACACCATTCAAGAATTTTGAATCAGCTGTGAACGCGTGAACTTCAGTGAAACAGAGGTTCAGCTAGTTTTTTCTTCAACACATGTAGACAAAATCCCAAAAGGTAATCAGATTCACCTTATGTAATCAAATTAATAAGGTTGACCAATTCATTCTCTGCCACATCAAACTACCTATGATTGAGTAGTTAACGGAGAAGCAGGCAGAAATATTATTCAGATTGTTAAACTCTTAGACCACCAAAAAAAAGAAAGATTACTTCTTTACGTTATCTCCCCTTTAACACTGTAGAGAGCAAGAGCCCCCTATCTCACTAAATAGCAAATTTTGTTTGATTCTGTGCAATCCAAATTCATTTTAAGAAACTACTAGGGATTATTAGCAAATATATTGTTTGAATTATAGTCTTCATCCATAAAACCACATATCATTTTTCAGCTATTGTGCATGAGCTTGAACTATTAAAACAAAACAAAAAAACAAAAAAGCAATAAATGTAAACAGCAAATAGGAAACCTCAATATTTTTTTTTTAGATAGAATACCAATCTACAAGTTGGCAAAATGTTATGATTAGTCTACAAGTCATCGCTGTATCTTTATTCACCATCATCAACTCAAATCTTATTTTAAAATATGCAGAAACTTTGTAATCTTAGAAATTTGCCAAAACTTTCCTGAAGAAAAAAATAATAGTATTTATTCGTGCATCCATCCTGGCAGAACCAATAACAGTATAAACACAGTGGTATAAAGGTTTTTTTTTTTTTTGGTTTGAACTTACTTGTGCCAATATATCATTCATTGTTTCACTTGCTTCTATGTCTTTTTTACCCAATATCCTTAGTAACCGAAGTATTTTCACCTACAGAGAAAAATAAAAAAAAATACGTCAATCAATTCTGCAAGATAGTTGGTACACCATTTGGAATTACACACCAGAGTCCCATGTCTTAACAGATCACAACAAACAGACTAAAGCTACTCACAGAATCTCTTGAAAGCTGACGTGGTTTATAGAAGACCAAAAACATTCATTCTACCCTATTTGTCAAAAGTTCAGAAATCCTGTCAAGTTGGCTGAACAAAGCCAAAAGAATGCTAAGAATGGACAACTCAACCATGAAAACCAACCAAAACAAATGTTTAGAATTTTGGCCTCTTTAAAATAGTAGTGCTTTCTAAGTATCTCAACATCTTAAGGGAAACCCGACTACATAAATTTCTCAAAAGCAAAATTTTAATTTATAGATTGTCTTAAGTAACAGTTTACTATGAGCCATCATGAATACTAAAGAGAGACACACACACAATGTAGTGTATGCATTACATTAGTGCATTTTTAGTATTTTTCACTATTAAAAATAAAATATATTAAATTATATCTTGTTATTGGATTCTGAGTACCACAGAATCTATAACTGCTCTACAAACTCCCATAATGATCAGTCAAGTGTCCTTCATTTTTCAAGTTCCAACACAAAAAAAAATCTATGCCCATTACCACTCTCAGGAGAAAATCAAAATACTGATGATGGCCAAAATAAGCATAAACCAGGTGTCTGGTCTCTGTGATAACTCAGATAGTTCTAAAAGTTGAGATGGGTCCTTCAAGCATATTCAACATATAGTGGAAGGAAAAAGAGATCAGCACTTAATGTAGAAGAAACAATGATGCTAAAAAATGTATTATTAAAATAAGCCATATTTAAATTAACTCAGTAATGAAAGCTGCCATACTAGTACACACAATTCATGCAAAGGAGATTAAAATAACAACAAAAATTACATACAAGAGACTTAAAAAGTGATCAGAAAAATTGTTTATTTTTCTTCAACTGTTTTCCTCTTTCATTATATTGTTGGTTTCTATTTAATCATGTATTTTAATCCATTGTCCTGCAGATACTAAAACAGCAATTAAGGCAAATGTTGAATTAATGAGTCACTTCTCAAAACATAATCTCTTATATAGCCCAGCCCAAAATTATAAATCAAAGCCCTAGATAATTTTCAAAAATAATGTTGTGGTCCCGTGATGTTTCAGTCATGAAGACAGATTATGGTAATAAATCAACATGTATTATTACTATCTGTAAAACATTAATGCCATTGTGCAGATCAAAATACAGATTTGTAAGAAATAGTTTATTTGTTATACGCAACCTTAAAGTTTAGAGGAAACAGTTATCTACAAATGGAATTTATGATGATAATCATACCTCATCGCTCATAGTTAAGGTAACTGAGATTCATAATAATACACTGTTTAATCACCACCCTAAATGTTACAACATAGATCCTTCGCATTTCATAAAGCATAATATGCAAAAACAAAACTTGCCTTATCATCTTTTCCATTCAACCTTAAAGATGAACAAAATTTGAACAATAGAAAATACCCTTACATCAAATTTTTTAAATAGCTGGCATCTTCAGACTAGAGTGGGAATGTTGAGCTAATCCTCGCAATTACCATTATCACCAAAAATAACTTTGAATTTAAAGCCAGACATTCATTCGTTTGATTAGATGCCTGGTTGCCTAAAGATGAGTCAATAAGTATATTCAACATCCATAGAAAATCTGTACTGTAATATATATATGCATACATGTATATAAACAGCCAGATCCATCTGAAAAAAGTTATTTGGATAGGCAGATTACCTGCAGGAATGGATCACTGACGCCAGACACATCATGCTCTGGAGAATATCCAGCCATGATTAGGTTCTTCAGAATTCTGACTAACTGGGGAACAAGCTGAAAACAAGGAAGAGAAGCATTTAAATACTGCCTGATATCATGGGACAATCTTATTAGAACATTTATTACTGCAAATTCAACGTGTGAGACAAGTCTAACAGTTTCGCTTCTTCAAGATTTCATACACTTGCTCAAGGCAATAAATGTATTTGTTAATGCATTTGATTTAATGCAACAGTACTTTCTTTATACAAAGTTTTCAGCTCCTAAACCATTTAGGCAGCTGGAATATTTTAAAATACCAACATATCAGTTAAGCATAACAAAGCTGGCATAAGCAAAATGTTTTGTTGGCATTGCCAATACATATTATATTGTTGAAAACTTATTATGTATAAACTTGCATATTATCATTTCCATCCAACTTTATAACTGCTGTTATCACAAAAGTCTTACAGCACCAAATCTGAATTTTTCATCATAAGCTCTAGTAAGAATTCACTGCAGTGTCAGTTTTAAGTGAATGATTTAGCACTACGTGAAAAAATCCAACAAGATTGATGTGTTTGGGTGGCCAGAGGCCTAATAATTAGCCTACTGGACGGCCCTGGTTAAGGGCCCAGGTTTGACAGCTTAGTTTGGCAAACCTCCTTGGCATAGTTTCTTTTCAATCTTTTTCACTAGCAGAATGCATGGGTTTCTTGCCACATCTAGAAAAAGTTAAACTGCTACAGATGGAATTGTCAGGGCCACATGCCCTCAGTAGAGTTTCATCTCCACTGTAGAGACTGGTGTACAACACAAACAGCAACAGAATGTCAAAATGAACCAAACTGTAAACACTGAAAATCTCAACATTTTTTCTATACAGAGCTACAAGGATTCTCGTCACCACATACAAGCAAACCATTAACATTTTAAACAGGGTTACTGGTTAACAGATGCTATACATCATCATTAGTGAATGCCAAGTTATTCAGGAATAGTCTACACTCATCAACTTCTGTATGTGGAGTTTTAAAATAAATTCCAGTTTCTCACCCGCAAACCAAACACAGTGGGTTACCTTGTTCTGCTTTTATCTCAGGTCTACAAATATCATTAGAAATTTTCAACTTTTCTTCAATATGTAAAATTCACATTTCAGTGACTTTCTGCCATACTCTTGAAGTCAACAAAAACACTAACTGAACTAAACATGCAGCTTCATAGCTTGAAAATAGCAAAACCTCTCTTAACCCTAATCCTGCCTTCTTGAGCCGTTCCAAGAGGATCTGGTCAGGTCTAAAGCTGTTGCTCCCCTGTACGAGTTTTCCAATGCATGCACACTATGGTACCTATCTAAAACAGAAAGACTACTGCTCTATTACTACCCGTGTTTGCTTCAATGAAAATTAGGCATAAAATTTAGAAGCATCAACTACACATACAAAATCTAACCAAAGCAACCGCTGATTACCATGCAAAAAAGAGAGAGAGAGAGAGAGGAAAATAAAATGTAGACTTTGCCCCATGACAAAAATACGATATAGCAGCTATTCCTCGACACCAGGCAACATTACCTACAAGTGAGATTACTGGCAGGCAGCAGCTCCTATATCATCAACAAACTCAGTCACCCAGGCATTTTGCATGTTAATTATGAATGGCCATCTTTGGTTACAAGCAGCAGCAGCCGTTATTATTACTCACACAGCTAAAAAGTATGCTGGAATTTTTTAATTTTTTTTTTTTAAATTTCATACAGAATCTGAAAGTAAATGTCTTTTAACTGACCTACAGATTAAGATAAAATTGAATCCTGGTATCGTCCTTTTCACCTCTGGAATTAACCAACCAATGGTTACCTTAAAGTTTAAGTTTACTGACGAGGGAAAGAGGGATGGCTACAATGTCGCCGCCAATGCTGCAACTGAAAAGCATCTGTTCCCTGACATTATTTAGTTGTTCACATACACTACACCATATACATTTACCAACTCTACAGTAAGAAGACAAAACGTTTCCCTGGATTTGAAGGGTGGTTTTACTTTTTGACATCCCTTTTGTAATATATAAGGTATTGGAAGAAACAAAAATGAATTAAAGCAATGGATGAGTACACTGAATAGAGACTGCTTCAAACAGAAAAATTCTTAATTTCAAATGAAAAAGAATTTATAAAACAATGATGAATTTCCCAAGAACTTTCTCTGGCTTGAGAAAGAATTGGCTGTTGCTATACCACACATCAAGCTTAAAAAAAAAAAAAAAAAAGTTTTCCACACATAATCAAAGACAACATGAGGATGGTTGTCAACTGTGAACGAGAAAAAAATCTAGAAGACACATTTTAGCATTAACAATCTGTAGGTGGTCCTATTTCAGATATATCATTAAATTTCTTCTTTCTAAAAAACAAAAAAAAAAAGCAATAGAAAGGCCTTTGGGTTAAAAACAGCAGCAAAAAATGAATAGCCTGCATATCAGGTTAACTTCTGTCCTTCCAATATGGACTAGTAAACTAACTTTCAATTAAATTAACCAGATTTTCAGCTAAGCCAGCCTAAGTTTAAAGTGCGAATCTTGGAGATATCATAACAGCATGGTATGAAGTCTAAAGACACCACCTGAAAATGTCATTCAGATGATAAACACCTCACAGCAAGCTATAACAGATAAGGACCATAGGAAGCCTGTCTGCACACAGACTGAGGTTCACACAAACTCGTTATACTTTGAAAGGATGACTTAGTGTGGCAATGGGATGTTTGTAGAAACCAGCAAGAAATCTACAAGACTGGATATTCAGTTGGAAAGTATTAACAGAGCGATTGTCCACTTTAAGAAAAGCCATAAGATTATCATTCATAACACCTAAAGCCAACAATTTGCTACAACAGTGGCAAAATACATCCAAGTGTCCATGAGTGTTATCTACAAAATACAGGGTAAAGTGGAAAAGTGAAGAGAGACAAACCACTTTTCATCCCACACAATGTCTGCATTATCACTTCCCAATGAGTGTCCTGGTTTTTAGTTTTCAGAAATCACAGGTATTTTCAGTAAACCATCTGCAAGCCACAGGTGTGGGTGTGGGGGGGTGAGCCAATTGACAGTTAGTTGTGAAGAAACTGTACCCTCTGTCAAATACATCAACATTTTTCAGAAGATCTAATAGTCATCTGTCCAAAGATGGCAGAATTTTTATGGAAGATAGTTCCCCAGTTTACACCGCTTATGCAGAAAAAAAATGGAGAGATTCAGGGCATCACAACACTGCCATGGGCTGGCCAATCACAAACCCCATTGTGCACATGGGGGCTCTCCTCAGCCAGTCCCAGTGAAAGTGCCCCTAATGTTATGCACGATTCCAAAATAAACAGATGTTCTTTCAGACTTGGACAACTATTTACCTAAGTTAAGTCTGCAGCTACAAGTGTTCCAAGTTTGTGTTTACAGCTGGAAGACGGTAATGTAGAGATGGGTGCTTCATACTGAGATCCCAACCAACATTCATCACAATTAAAGAACTCCTTGTTTTAGTCCCACTTCAGCGATGCAACCCTGATTTCAGAACAGTCTCACTCATTTAGCAATTGCCAATTTCTTTAGTAGATCACATAACTAGTTTAAACTGTAGCTCAGCTGCCGTAACAATTAGTTATCTTAAAATGTGGATTCACACAAAACGTTACACGCCCCTAATAACAATATTGATCCTAGGATTTACCGAACTCTGAAAATAAACAAATGAAAGACAATTTTGAAAAAAGAAAAAAAGCCTATGGTAAAAAAAATTTTAAATCGGGGCTGCTAAATTTAGCTGTTTATTTTTTTTAAAACTCTGCTATAACATTTTAAGGGGCTCAATATATTTCCCCTACACATACATTAATTGGTCATGAATACTAAACTCATTGGCACAAACTTCAACTATGCAAAATAACCAAACCAACACCTAAAAAAAATCTTCTAGTGTTGAGAAAAGAAACACTTTAATAATTTACTAAATTATCAAATTAACCAAAGCTTTTTTCTAAAAGTTTAAAATGTGTGGTAGTAGGTATATTTTACAATTAAAATCCTGTGAAGAAATAATGAGCCCACCATACGAGAATAGCGTTATCTGTTTTTTCAACACTTTGTTAAAAGAAATTAATTATTCAAAAAATCAAACAAGAAAAATCAAACCATGTACCAGGACTTATATACCATTAATTGTGATATTGTCCTCACTTCATGATCTTTTTTCATCAAAATATCCACCTTCCATGTGAATAAACTGCTGCACGTAGTTGGGGCATCTGTTCAGCAACATTTCAAAATATTTGCCTCTCCCAAGTAGCCCCGATAGCTGACTGGCAATGGTTGAATCTTCTCTCTAGATTCTTCCATCTAGTTTATCCTACACAAGTTCAATATGGCTTAGATATGAAAATGGAAAGCCAAACCAGGGTTCTAATTCTTTTTATAGCAAGTTGAGAGCTTTGCAGTTTGCCTCATTGCAGTATAAACACATCACCTATTAAGCAATAATACCGTGATAGAATTTTTGTGCTATCTAAAACTATCCCATACTTCCACTGCCATGCCTAACAGTGGGGAAACACAGCTCTCCTGATAACAGTATGTTAGAAGAAAGGCTGGGGAAGGGTGTCAGGTGGAACCAATACTTCAAATCTGCTCTCACCTGGCCACAACACTCGAGCCTTTGATGTGAACTAATTTAATATCCATAAAAATAACTTGGCAGGGTTCAAAACATACAAAACCTACAAGTAATAACAGCACCACAATTAATGGTTTATATGATCTGATCCAGTCTGATAATTGCTTTTGCATTCTCTCTTCTGACTGGGATAATTCATTTTCGTTAAAAATACAAAAACAAACACCACGCAGACAACAGTATTTTTGCATGCTGGCCTCGATTTTGCACATTATACCTTCAAAAAGTAAATTAAGAGTTCCACCTACAATTTTCCAACAATTGAAAACCAAAATCCAAGCCAAACCTTTTATGGTAGCCATATTCAGCCCCCAAAAATACTAACTTGCAAAAAAGAAGCACACAAAAATTGGTTACAGGTATAAAATTTAGAATTTTAAGAAATTCCCACTGTTCCTGATACTAAAGAAAGTTTACCATCTCATGCTTCGACATAAAAGACAAAGAAAGAAAACAAATAATTGAGGCAGGTATTTGCAAAGAAAGGATACAGATAAACTTGTGTGGTTTTTAAATTTTGCCAAGACATCAAATTCTGCTAATGCATACCTCATTTTCCTTTTGTTAACCAAACAAAAAAAAAAAGAAAAGAAAAGAAAAAGAAAGAAAGAAAAAAATAAATATACTGTTAAAGAGGATAACAGCAAAACTGAATCTTTTAATCATTCTTCGACTACAATTACAACACTTGCATAAAATATCTCACCGTCTACCTCAGAAAGATACGGACTTTAATGCTTTTTTTTGTTCTTTGAAAATTAAAGATTAGAGAAATTATGGTGAAAAAAAACTGTAGCTTTCTAAGTATTATATACACCACTTTCGTTTAGAAAATGTTACGTTTAACCGACAACTCAAGGGCTGTCTCTCAATAGCGAAGAGTTTTAAAAGAAAAATACAAAACTACAAATTAGGCGAATGCTGGATGGATAGAAGTTTCTCTCCTGCTGTGTTTTTTTTTTTTTTTTTTTTAAATAAAAGCCAATACAAACGCTAATGCATGAAAAATTTTTCTTTTTAAATTTGAAAATCTGAGAAATTTTAATCAAAGACCTTCCTCTTCTAGTTAATTCTGTAAAAGTTGTCTCTTTACACTTGTGGGGAAAACACATCAGTAATGTCCTCTCGATATTTTGACAGCATCCTCAGACAAGACCCAAACATCTCGTCTGGTCAGGGTTAATTTTTGTGGTAATGCATAATAATTA
Organism: Nautilus pompilius; assembly: GCA_018389105.1. Lineage (NCBI taxonomy): Eukaryota > Metazoa > Mollusca > Cephalopoda > Nautilida > Nautilidae > Nautilus > Nautilus pompilius. Next base: position 2,623,432 of record JACATO010000588.1, read on the forward strand.
TATTTCTTTATTGTACAAAATGAACCTACTATAGCTCTTCATCAGTTTTTTTTTTGTTTAACTCGCACAAGGCGAGGAATGCATATTCCTATCTGTCAACAGTACTTATCTCATTTTAAAAATCAGTAGTTATGAAGCATGTAAACAAACAGTTTGTGTACATCTTTTTGCCTGATAGCCAGAAAATATTAGTTTCACACTTTTTTAACATTACCCTTAACGTATTTATATATTTTCCTTTTTCTCATCATTGGCAAATAGCATAAGGTTACTTACTTAAATGGGTCTATAGTACTCTATAGTAAGGGTGGTGAATAAGTGCACAGATGGCTTTCTGCTTGTCTGACAAGTGGATGGAGTCGAGATCATAAGAAAGATTTCTGGGAGGCTGTACAAAAGGATGCAGTACTGTCAGCCATACAAATTACTGTCTCTCTTAACCCTTTTTAGTATTTGCTGGCTGGCTGGTTCTTGGCCCTGCTGTGTTCAGTAACTATGAGATGGGATACCACAGCACATTTTAAGAGTGACCACAACCAGTTCTGACAGCCCCAAGGCAAACAATGCTCACTAATGCACTCATGATTGTAGTCTCAAAATACAATCACTCTTTCAGGAAAGCATAATTTTGGTTGGTTGTTTTTTTAAAAGAAAAAAAACAAACAATAGTTGTCAGGCAGCAGAGAGAGAGAGAACAAACATTTTGACAGACATGACATTTATTCAGATTCAAATGCATACAATCTCATAAACACAGTAAATAACTAAATGAAGATACAGTACAATCATGCAACAACAATAGCTTTTTACCTAGCATGCCAATGAATGAAGTTTCAAGATAGTTATCTATTAAGAATTTTACTCAAGATTGTACTTGTTAGCTGGTCAGATAATGTAAAAACTCTGTAGATCCAATGGCTACCTCGAAAACACTTGAAAGTAGATTAACAGTTTTAAAATGCCTCTTACCTTCCTAAAGTGAAGCAGAGTATCTGGGCTTCTTTCACACATCTCCGTGATGAGGCAGACTGCGGTGAGCAGGACACCTGTAATCAAATATTTATTTACGCAGAATGTCAATTAATTAAATCTTAAATGATCTAATCTAATGACAATTTCAAATCAAGAAAGTAGTAGCAAAGTCCCAACAATAAATGGCACTCAACCTTATGTAGTCTCAGGAATCATCTTAATTGTTTAACTTAACCATAACTTTAAGCACAGAATTAAAACAAACAAAATACGTTAAAGAAAAGATATGGAAATAAATACGTCATTCTGGATTTGTTTAAAACTAATTAAACATTATGAATATATTCAATGTTCTTTTTAAAAATTCTCAATACCTTATAAGAATCCATCTGAAAATGAAGATAGAGAGAGATACTTTTTTTTTGAAGATAATGTGTATAAAGCGAGTGAATGTAAACTAGTAAAAGTTCTTAGACTGCAAGAACTAGCGTGAGGGTCAGAACAAAAAAAAAAAAAAACAGACTGGTTAGGCATTTTAAATCATTCCTTTCCCCCACGCACAGCATGCGGTTTTATTCGTCAACTCACCGTGATTCTTTTCATTCAGCAGTGACCTGGTTGCAGAAATAAACATTTCCATCAAATCCGGAACTTTTCGAATGATCCGGAAGGCACACAGAGTTGCCTGGGGGACAAGGGAAAAAAAACAAAAAAAAAAAACACCTTAAACACCTGTTACAAAAGAATGCACAACTTGCAGTGCAGAGTCTAGAAGAAACTTATATTTCAGAAGGTACATACATCACGCTTTAATTTCTTCAGTATGCAAATATATATCAACTATAAATTCCTGTTCCCTTCCTTCTAAAAGACTTCATTTTCTAAGCAAGTTAAACAAATACCTGGGTCCCTTTAAAATTCACCATTTTCTTTTATATCTGACAAACTGCTAAGTTTACTCTTCCCCCCCCCACCCAAAATTTTAAACAATCATTTTCTACATCAACTGTTTTACTGTCAGATATGTTTCTATATGAAGCATAGGCAGGCAGGTAGGTTGTGCTCCAAAACCTTTTGGCCATATTGTTAATAAATTTGGTTTAAAAAAAAAAAAAAAAAAATACCTGCAACATGCATCCCCCGAGAACATTTGCAGAGAATTCCCAAGAAACAGAGAGACATTTATTTTTCTTTTGTTATATTCATAGATGGGATTCGGTTTTCTGTCTTTCTGCTATGGAAGGACTTACCTTCTTCTTGATGTAGGCATTAGAAGATTTTAATAGCTTTTCTATTTCCCCTGCTAAATCCCTGCTCATCTCTGTGGAACATATTGATCCCAGGGTGCACAGGGCAAGGCTCTGAATGTACTGGTTCTGATGAGTAAGATCACTACAAAAGAAAACGGGCCCGAATGCAGGCTGATAAACGCACTAATTAAAATTTGCTATTTTCCACACATACATTTTTACTTGATATAGTTAGTGGGGAAAACATGCAATCTACATCTGAGTGTGACCCTTTAAATTATAAACGTGCAAAAAGATCAACTTCCTATTAGAAACTTAAAGATGAAAGGTCTATCATTCTTTCTTTTCAGTTGCAATCAGGGATATATAAACTAAAGACGAAAACAAAACTATTTCTCTGGTCTTGAATGTAAATCCAATGGCCTCATTTACCTCAACCCCTCCATGCATACAGCATTTCTCCATCTTTCTGTTCTATAAAAGATGCTGCAGGAGAATAACGTAACAGTTTGGTTTAACATTATTATTATCTAAAAAGTGAAACTATTTGTGTTAAGAAAAAATTATTGCTTATTCTTAGAAAGAAAAATAAAAATGCAGATAAGAAACTGTAAGGACTCTTTTAAGTCCTGCTAAGTGTTGTTCTCGGGTTGAGAAAAACAAAAGATATAAGCAAAATTTCCTAGCTTTTAGACATGTACTTGATTCATAACTGGCTGTCCAGTTGCTATAGTGGAATAGAGACCATGAGCACTGGAGGAAGTATGGATTCAGCGCTACATCTATTTGCATCTGTACCAGTCAATTTTCCTGCATGTGGTATTTTAAAGAATTTGTCATTCCCTGACACCCATAACTTCCTTGTTTTTCAACTAAATGCCTTACAAGTTTAGGATATAATTTGACCACAGCATGTCAAATGCAGTATCATAGGAAGTTTCCAAGTTGTAAGCGAATGTATTAAATCTTGTGATTTGCTCATTTTTTTTTAAAAATTAAGAAAATGGCTCTAAAAATTTTAAAAACAAGTAGAAATTAAGCAAAAATCCTTAATGCTTATTTGAATGAAATGCCATATCTTTTAATTGAAAAAAATTAAATTCTGTTGAATAATTAAGGACTGAACCAGTGTTTCTTGTATATTATATAAGTTTTCAAGGTTACCATAGCAACCATAAACAAAAAATCATGAAACCATATCTTGGGTTGAAAAAAGTATACTACTTCTCTAAGTTGGTTTTAAACACCAGATTTAAGTATTTTCCCAGCAGACAACTTAATGAACAACATGATCTAACAAAAGAAATCTTTCTTCACTTTGCCAAGACTCTTTTGCATTCATAACTTCTCCAGATACAGTACTTTAGTTTCTTGAAAATTCCAGAAGAATCAATTTTCGTTGGAAAGTGTCTGGCAAAGATGGCGACTTTATACCAGGGGTTGGAAACACTTGGACCATGACGTGCTTTAATCCAGCCTGTGTTGTGATGTTTTGTTCAGTATTTTACATGGCTACCATGTAGAAATATTAAGAGTCTCAGTATTTATTTCCAAGAAGCGTCAGGATCAGTTTTGACAGGAAGGACTAGCTAGTTCCACAACCATGCAACACAGGTCCTCAATTACACGTTGTCGCCAGTTGTTACAATCTGATTGTCTTCATACTTGCTTTTATGTTGAACTATTTTGTATTAACATTGCCTAAATAATGTTTGGATAGTTTAAGATTAAAAACCACAAAATAAGTGAATGTTTTGTTTTTGCATTTTAAAAAAATATGGCCATGGTTAAGGAACACAAAGTTGACTCAACGTGTCAGGTTTTTCAAGAAAGCTGGACAACTTTATACTAGTGAGAGATGCTCCTGTCTGCCTGACGTGTTCAGAATCCGACTTGTCTTAAAGATTACTGTAAGCTACAAACAATACAAAGACTAAACTAGAATGAATAAAACTGAAACATTTTGGTAGTCAGTCTTAAGATTGTACAAAAGCCAGAACCAATTTCAGATGGTGAATTTGTGAAGGTTATTTATCATTGAAGTGGTGAACAGAATGCATCTAGAGGAAAAAACAAAAACACTAAGTTGACAGGGTTATTCTCTTACGCAGAACACTGTCAGATCACAGTGGTGTTATCTCTGGTCATACTGAGCAAAGTCTAATCGATTGCTATACAAAATCTGAAACATTTTCACTGGCTTTTGATGAAAGTACTGATATAACTGATACTGTTCAGTTAGCAATATCTGTACATGGAGTTGAAGCAGAGTTCAACATTACAAACTATGAAGAATAACAAGTGGAGATCGCATATTTCAAATGCTGAAGCTATGGACAAATTTTCATCGAGTTTTGAAAAACTATTAGTAATTCAGCTGATGGTGCACCTGCTACAGTAATCAGTAAGTTGGGTTTGATCGCCTGAGTAAAAGAAATAACATGCCTGAATGCAAATATATCAAAATTAAAGAGATAGTATCCTGAGTTGTTATTAATTTTATCAAAGCTCAAAGACAATCACTGACAATTTCAAGAATTCCTGAAGGATCTAAAATCAGCATGAATATCTGACCTACTATTGAGAGGTATGTTGGCTTAGCAAGGAAACATGCTAAAATACTTTTTTATAGTTTGAAAGACAGTGCTTAAGTTTGTGGAAATAAAAGGGAAAAATCAATGGCAGAATTGAAATACGATCAGTGGTTGTGTCTTGCATTCTTAGTGGACATTACAAGTTACTCAGACAAAGTTACAAGTTCATGGTCAAATGGTAAACCACTTGCCTGCCCATTATGAGAGGTTTGACAGGGTGTCTTAAAAGAACTGTCATCAATGAGCATCGCCTTTTCCAAGATATTTTCTGATGTTAGTGTTCAGGAATCGAGTGTACAGATTTTTGCTTTATTATTCTCTGCTGTTGACAACTCTGTTCCAGAACACTTGCAAATGGAGCTTACTGAGCTTCAAGAAAATGAAAAATTCAAGCTTTAATTCAAAAAACATGAACACAAATGACTTTTACAAGGCCTTTCTGCACAGAGACAACTTTGGCTCATGTGAGAAAGGTAGCTAGCTTCACCTTCTGCGAACAGTTTTCCTCTTTACTGAAATTCATGAAGTCAAAAGTGTGATCTAGGTTAACAGATAAGCATCTTAAAATCAACAGTAACAAATAAATATTCCACTTAACAAAGATGATCTTGAGAAAATGAATCTATCTCAAAAAGCCACATTATGTATGTTACTTTGAAATTGCTGAGAGTGCATTATTAAAATTAAAATGTGTATGATTTCCAATGTAACTTTTGTTTAGTTATTATCAAGAATCAGGATGTTTAGTAATTTTTATAAATGCAGCAACAGTCAGAATGATTAGTTACATATTTGTATGTTTAAATTACCAACACATCACTGAGCATACATCCAGCCTGCAGAAAGTTTAACAATAGCTGCTGTTATTCCTCAGACTAGGATAGGTTCCTATGCCTGCTCTAGGTCAACTTAAAAAAAATTTTTTTTTCATTGCTAATAAGAATTTATTGAACCAATGATTTAATATCTGCAACAAAAAAAATGTATGTTCAAGCAGAAAAATCCTCAACACAAATTATAACTTAATAAGCAAATAATTAATGAAAGATTCATCTCAAAATTTGATATAAAGTGCTAAAAATGATAACATTGTTTGCTGCCGTCACAGATGATTTTACTTGCCAACAAAAAAATTAGTCTAAATTTAGGTTCAGGGTCACATAGGAATGTATGCAACCTTCAGATAAATGTTGCATAGCATGATAACAGCAGCAGAAATGACTGGAGACCAATAGCTAAACTCAGGAGACTTGACCATAGTTTCACAAAGCACTGGTGAAAACAGAATTTCCTCTCTCCAAAAAGAAAGAAAGACGGTATATGATGTATGTTCTAATCAGCTTGGGTTTTGGAAGAAGAAAGTGGATCTCTAAGCATTCACATCCAATCACAATGCAGTGACTAATTCCAGCTACCCAAACCTAACCAAATCCATGTCATTTATAAATGATTATATATATAGTTTCAAAATATCGATATTACCTTTTTACTCAAGTGATAAATAACACATGAATCATCGTGCTAACAGGAGTAACACGTGGTACAGTAAAACCATAATTTCATTTCAGAGTAAATGAAAACAGAAGTACAGACAACCAAAAAGTATTCAACCCAGTAAAACAAAAACCACATGCAATTCAAACCAAATAAGTAATGAAGTCTTTATTTATTTCAATAATGGAATTTGTTAAAAGCAATTTGAATATTTTTTAACACAGAACAGAACTAAGTTAGACATCTGGAATTTAAAATATCAGCCCACCATACATACACTAAGTCATCTTAAGTAACTAACAAATCTTCTAAAAAAACCAAAATTTAAATAAAATAAAGATTCTAAACAATGAGAGAGTTATCTCTGTCTACACTTTTCAAAATCTTTCTGGAGAAAGGGCAAGCAACCCACTGGCATTAATGTAAGCAATGGAGAGAAGTTAGAATAATTCTAATCAACACTGATTAAACTATTAGATAGACAACAGCCAGAGTTTTTTGTCTTTTACTTTTTATATTACCCCAATAACAAATTCTCTATAAAATTGTATTTATCAGACTTAAAATATGCATATTGTAGAGAGATTTACTTGCAACTTAAAAAAAGAAAAATCCTCTTCCGTCAACTGGTTAGTGAAAGGCAGTTTTGGGTTGTTCAGGTGCCATTGTCTACACAACCAAAAATTAAAGTGAATTCTCATTATTGATGAAGCAATGCCCTCGTATTTATCATTTAAACAGACTGTTATCCATCACATGTGGACATTAGTCTAACTAAACAGGGCTTGAATAATGTGGTGTGACTCGTGTAGAAGCAATAGCCATTTGACAAACTGGCCGCTCTGACTTAGTAAAATGTACACAAAGCTCTCATCACAAGTGCACACCCCAAGCCTGTTCTGACTTAGAAATTCCCTGATATTAATGGTAACTAGTGCAAAAGAGACAAAGTCAAAATGGAATTGTGAATTGTCACTCATGCTACAAACAGAAAATTTGAAGATTTCTCTTATTGAAGAAATAAACCTTAAAGAACTTCTGAAATAGTAAACACATGACGCAAATTAATTTGGTCAGTTATGAAAATCTATGAAAAACAAAGTTGATCAAACATTTTCTTCAGACTGAAAAATCAAAGATTTATAAGATTAAAAAAACTAACACTTCTAGAAGAAACAAAATCACCTTCACTGAAAACTGCACATGATGAATTTTAGATAATTTCAATGTTTAGAAAAGCTGTGAGAAGGTGATCCCAATATAGCTGTTGAAAAAGACCTATGAATATTTATAGTAGAGATAAAATCTGTTGAACAACAACAACAAAATTTTCCTCAGATTATACTGTAAACTAAAAGGCACTACTGATTGTCTTCATTAAGGAGAGTGTAATGTTTCCTGTCGTAATCAGTGCACCTGGAAAAAATTGTAATGATCTTCTGACAATCTTGGATGTGTGCAACAAAGATCAATTCTATGCCGCTCATGCACAAAGCATTTTCTTTTGTGAAATCAATATTTCTAGAAAATCAATGTTCAGACAATAAGAAAAGCAGCTCTGGAAGACATTTATAATCCCTGATCACTTGTAGAAGTTTACATATCTAAGTCCACCTATATGGCAGAATGTAAAAATGTAATGAAACTATAAACATATACACACACACATAATTTCATTAAAGACAAGTATGGAAGCAGATTTTAAAATTTGTTTATTTCTGACGAAGTAGCATCCTTTATTACCAGAATTCTATTAGCCAATGACCTCCCTACACACGAATGCGAACACACACACACACAGTGTTTTAAAAACAGCGCATCTCTCACTTATCTAAGAAGAATGTTGTTTGTTTGTTTTTTTTGTCTTAAGACAAAACACAAAAATCCATTAATCTACTTTTTCTAGGTTTTGCCTCCATCCACCAAAAATCTTAATAAAGCTTGAACTTTCTGTTTAAGGACTATTTCTAGACTGGACAGACAGTAAATTGTTTATGATGCTATTGTATCAGGCTGCTACATGAACCCAAAGCCATCAGCTGTATTTAAGAGTGGCTCATGGCTGCATGGCCTTCTTAATCATCCTGCCTTAAATTTAAATCATATATTTGGTTTTATCGCTATAAACGTACTGGAGACATTCTGTTCAGACTTCAAATGTTGAAATCTTTAGTTGTTAAACATTTAAATCAAAGGTTTGAAGAAACAATGTTTGCTTTCCCTCATCCCCCTCCCCCAATCAGTTTGTACACTCTTTCTCCCTGGTGGCATTTTCTGTTTCGATGCCAGAGTTGGTTGTTAGGTTGTAAATTAACTCAAACATTCTTAGCTTCTATTTTTTTTTTGTTTGTTTCTTTTTTAAACCTCAATTTTTTGCTGTAACATTTTCTGTTAACTGCATATTTTTTTTTTTGTTTGAAGGAATATTTAATGATGTTTAGGCATCTTTTAGTATGTTCTCAGGACTTCTTACATTCAGGGAACCACCACCCTTCCTTCTCGGCCTCTTAACACCATCTAGTCCTCGCTGCCAAATCAAAAGCCAAGTATTTTCATCATTCCAGTCCAGCAACTCCGACAGCACATACTTCTAAAATTAATCTTGTGCTAAGAAGAGAACGACACCAGGCAGGTTGCATGCACTGACTGCAACACCATATAGATCTCTCTTTTAACCCTTTACTCTGGGCAATGAGTCAAAATGGCTAATTATCTTTGTAGAAAACAAATGTTCCCGGATTCATCACTAATGGTTATTCAGAAAGAATATTCAATATTACATTTAGCCATTACTTTTTATCCTAAAATAATAAAGTTTGAATTATATTAATCTGCATGATAATATACAAAAAAAGAGTCACACATACATTTCAAAACAGAATCTCAAATGAAAGTTTTCTAATTTTAATCAGGTGTATTTAATCTATCAATTATGGTATTTAAACTCAGAAAATCTTTAATACATTTATAATTCTATTATCTATCTAGTTTAATGGAAACCCTAGAACACCTATCCATCTATTTTTTTTGTTTACAAGATAACTCACTTTTTTAAGGAATTTGTGATTAGAAGATGTACATCTTGTCTCTCATCCAACAGCAACATTGCTCCTAGATAGCCTATTCGTTTGTCAGTGAAACGAGCTGATGCTATCAACTTTAAACATTCCAGCTGGAAAAAAAAAAAAAAAAGCAGCAAATATAAATTTTCTAAGTGCATTCTACTTTTTAGTTATTATACATTACAAAATGCAGGTATTTCAGCACAGTTTATGTATAAAATTTGTATTGTGTGTCAATATTTCATAAAAAAATTATCCTAGATTATGCATGGATGCATCAGCTAGCGGTAAAGGATGTAGTACTATTAATGTATTTGGGCATTCTAATTAGGTAAAAAAGATTTGAACATTTAAATCTAAAATAAGATGAATAATCAAAAGTATACAATAGTGGCAAGGGAAAAAAAAAATTGCATGACTTCAAGTAAACATTGGAATCACTCTACCATTGCAGGATTACAGAGCTGCACAAGAATAGTGTTAAAGGGAACTAACAAAAATAATACAGGCATACCTCTTATACCACTGTTTCCTTATAACACACTGTTCACCAAGAACGCATCCTGAGTGCTATAAGAGGTATGCCTGTAATCCTGAGAACTAGGTACAGTACAGTACTGTACTTTTAGTACTATAGAACAGTATTTTAAAAAATGTAACTTTCCAAGATATGCGGTATGCTAAAATTTCCAAGGTAACATGAAATTACATAATTGTTTGTTGTTGTTTTTTTTTTACATGAACCATGGGGATAGTGACTAAGTAACTTAACTGTAGTTATTGGTGGACATAAATCACGTACAAAACATTTTAATGGAAAATAATAAAAAGAATCTCAGCCAGGTCAGCTGAGTTTAGTATTAGGCAGGTTAAAATTGTTAGCCACCTCACCTATTAAGTTCTGACTCAACAGTTATTGTTTACACTTCATAAGTACAAAAAAAAAATTTTTTTTTTAAAATACAAACACACACCTGTCCAAAATGCGCTGGATAGCCCAACATGTGTATATATAACAATTTTGCAACATTTCTACATCTGTACGTGTTATCCTCATCTCGAAAAGAGTCTCTTATCTGCGCACACTCTTTGTTGACTACAGCTCTCTCATCAGCGGCTGTCCGAGCAGATCTAATTTCCCGGATTAGATCCCGTAATCTCTTCGGCGTTGGCATGATAACTGAAATTAAATTAATTTTTATGTAAGAATAACAAATGAAAGAAACAAGTTTCATATGTAAATAAATGATGAATATTTTGCACTTCACTTCTAGTCTCTGCATGTATGCTAAGGCAAAATATTGCATAATACAAAAATAAAATGTTCTATAGCTCAGAGTAATCTTATAATATGGAGGTTGCCTAAAACATTAGGTGAAAGTAGTCAAGTGTTTATTCCTATGACAAGCATTTTAAGAAAGAAATATGAGATGCTTCCCAAATTATAGCTGCATCAAAACAAAACTTGCTGGTAACTGATAATGTTTAAGCCACGTACAACAAAGTTAAAAGTGATGCACATTTCAGAAAGAAAAAGATTTAATTGGTGCTGGAGAGGACAGCGAAATGAAGCCGCTGAGAGGGTGGTCTCAGGGAAGTATCGCTTTGCCATAACCACTCAGTAATACCGCCCAGGCCATGATCAGTTATTACACAAGATAACTCTCTTACGAAGATATGCCAACAACTGGTGTGACAATCATTTCTGCCTGCATGACAAATTCCATTAAACACGAGAAAAGTTCGGTGTCACTTACTTGTACGGAGACGTTGGTTTAGCGCTTTTCACATCCAAGCACTTTTAGATTAAACGTTGTTTAAGCAGAACCTGTGAGCACCATCTGCTAGAAAAACACATGCACTTTGGTCTAAAAACACTGCTGTTTCAACACATCACTCCACATTTATCTCTCTCTCTTTTCTTTAACAAAGTAATTGCATCAGTTGGGAATAGTTACTAAATGTAAAAACTTGAAGCCGTGTTTCCGTTGACCTAATTCTTTTGTTTTATTTCAAGTTATACCATATTTATCAGCAGATCATCTTCTTGGCAGGTTATTTTTGCTTCTGGCATTAAAAGAAAGAAGAAAAAAAAACAACTTGCAGAAGACTTTTTTTTTTACAATACTCCCAATTTGAAACAATTTTTTTTTTTAATGTAAAGTACAAATACTACAGCAACAAGAGATTCCTTTGACTTGTCATCTTATTTCCTGTATTTTACATTTTAATTGTGGTTTCCATTTAAATTCTTCAGAAACGAAGATCAACCAAAGCTTACGTGCCTCATTATTATTCATAATTAATGTTTATATAAAAACGCTTCTTCTTGACCCAGAAATGCCCCTGCATGCTCTGCTATACACCGAGATGTCATTATTCTGCTTATATTTTACATCCTTTAATGTACACCTTGTAGCTAGCCACCCCCTCTCTTCTCTTGATGGAGGATGATCATCACTGAATCACATCTTTGGATTTGTACACACTAAATTTCAGATTACACTTCTGCTTTCTTCAAAAGCACTTCATTTTATTTTTGCCAAAATATAATTCTGCTAGTTTTACAACGCTGTCGTCTTACCCAATAAATCAAACTGGCTCACTGATTTTCACCAAAGCATAAAAGATTTTATCGTATATCTTGCTCTTTAAAGCTGACCTTAAAAAGTGGTTAAAAACAAAAATAGTAGCCCTTTATTCATAAACCGATTAACCCATCATTTCTTTTTTTTTTTTAATTCATAGGCAGAAATCCAATTGAAGAAAGATGAAAAGTGCACTTGTTCTAACTTTGCTCTCTTCTAATTTATGAGAGAACAACAAACAAGTTTTGATTTGTCATTTATTCTCGAGTCCACAAAATTGAATCATTCTCTTCCCTATCCTAGATGATTTGCAGAGGAGGCTTAACCCTTTACCACATGACGAAGTGCCCAAGGGGAAGTAATCTGCTATAGCACATGCTTCAGTAAAGCTAGTTCTTTCACACCTTACAATAAGCAGGTTAAAAAAAGCAAAAAAACTTTGAACCATAAATACAAGTTTTCTTAAAAAGCCATGGAATAAATCAAAAAAAAAAAAAGACTTAACACAATTCATAATCCAAATAAGAAATAAGTCCAGAAAAAAGGGAAAATGTAATCTATATTGCAAAGAGTCCAAAGTATAGAGTAAATTCATCAGATTGTTACAGACAGAGGTGACAATATTGATTTAGTTTCTTGAATTTTGTCATTTTAATTTTACACTAAGTCCGTAGTTTTCAATCCAATAATCCACAATGAACAGTAGAGAATATCTATTTATTTTTACCACTACAAACACTTTCATCTTCTCTCTGGTTGGTGTCTGTCTAGATGTTGTTAGCTTTGCCTGTCTCTCTCTCTCTCTGGATGTACGGGGGGGGGACAAGCTGTGAAAACAGTGCCATGTGATTGGCCACCAATGACTCTAAACTTCACTCAATGACCTCGCTGTCCTCCTTTGATGCATTCCTCAGTGTTTCTCCATTGTTGTCCAACCAACAAAATAATGAGAGATCTGAATGAATACTTGACGCCTCAGAAGGAAAGGAATCAATGTTGGATTCCATCATGTATCAAGTAAATAAACAAACTAGGTAACATACAATTCACTCTAGTAAAACCACTTTTGTAGAAAATGAAAGCAATAGCCAGAGGAAGAGATTATGTAAGCCAACATCCCTTTACATGTACTATCTACAGTATAGACAGTAGCCATTAAACGACTCAACAGTGCCTAGCCGTTTTCGAGTGGCTTCCCATGACCAGTTTTGGCCAACTTGAACAAGAAAGTTAAAACCCATAGTTATTGTAAAAAAAAAAAAAAATCAAAACACATCTAAATATTCAGTGTTTCTGAAGAGTTGGTCAGGGTTAACCTTAACCCTAACCCTGATTAATATGGAATGTGCGCACATTCCAAAGCTGCCAATTTTGATTCTCCAAGCACAAGGTGGTTAAGTGTTTGCAGCTGTCTTAACCTCTTTGGTTGCTGAAGCAACAAGATGACTACCAACTGAAGCAGACAACTCAACTGCAGGCTCAAAGACAATCCCTGCAGTTCCTGATAAAAAAATGAAAAAAAAAAGCAAACTAAATTAATACAGATGTGGACTGGTTCCCCTGAATATCAGAATTCAAGATATGTTGATTTTTTTTTTTTTTAAAGTGAAGGAAATTGCCAAGATCCCTCCCTTTTTAAAGCATATTTAAAAAAATTAGCTTCACAATGAAAATGTGGTAACAGAATAGAAGCAAACCTGTTAGCTGTTAACTGATTTGCTACTGCGAGACGACAGAAATTCTTTAGTGCATAATTCATTCTAGAACAGTATTAGACCAAGAAATAAAAGGAAAAAGCTAACAATATTTCCATTCATAAGACATCCAAAACTTAAAAAAAAACAAAACCACCACCTTTTATTTATGATAAGTTAGTGGCATGAACGTGAATTGTAAAAGTCTTTCGGTATATGAGAGAGAGTAGCATATTGCTTGGAATTCAGACATGCTCAACAACATCAATAAATGTTGTGGTTATCATCAAGATTATTCAAATAGTTTTCTGATTACAATATCGTAATGAAATGTGAAAGAAACACTATACAGGTAATTATTTTAAATAAATTCTATGATACATTTGAAACAGTAGTCTTATATAGTTATAACTACAGAACTTTTACAAAAACTGCCAGATGAAATAGGGTAGAAATTAGACGTAAAGAACATAGCTATAGTTCCTTTAATTTGCATTTTAAATTTTGCTCTAATTTATTTAAGCATGTGCTTTTTTCCTTCTTTTACATCTTCTGGCAGAGTGTTTCCAGCTCAAACTGCTACTGTAGTGGAACACAGGCACGTCAAACATAAAAGAAATAATGCACCACTTACAAAAGAGTAGAAAAGACGCATGCACAGAACCTAAAGAGTTGTGATGTACATTAAAAAACTCAGCACCCAATTTTTTTTAAACATTCATCTGTGCCGTGTTTTTAGTAAACAACACAGCTGCAAAATAACGAGCGTTTGTTCACACAGGTGACATCTAACAAATCTTTGGGACAGCTCGATATTTTTCACTTGTCCTGTTTAGTTCAAAAGTCAACCTTAACTTTCCTAATGTCAGTCAGATACTGCTAGAGTTTTCAGAGCAGTGATTCTCAAACTGTGTTTCGCGAGCTGGACCAAGGTGTTCCACCATTGAACTTGAGTAACGGCCGTTTCCCCCCCAACTTACAAAGATACTGCACGTCTGTTCCAATAACAAAATTGGTCCAACTCCAAACTGCCAGGAAAACCAGTTGCCACCAGAAGCAGCAGACCTTCATGCTAGACATATGAGGAAAGATAGTAATATACACATTTATCTTATCATCTCAATAATTAGTTATGTTGGTTAAATAGAAATGGATAAGTAACATACAACTTATGGTTAATAAAAATGTTATTATGTAATTGAAATTACAGAAATTAGAAGGAAAACATGTCTATTGCTACCTCCCTGGCCAATCACGGTTAGTTCTATGGCAGGGCTTATTTTGTGCACGTGTGTGTCGCTCATAACTAGTCACATGCATTTTTGTCTTGCGGGTGACCAATAACCAACTTTGACCATGTAATTACATTTAACAAATCTCAATAACTTAAAATGGTAATCTTGTATTTCACGGGCATTAAAGGTGGCAACTACAACCAGGTTGAAAGAGAGCTTATTTTTACCCGGTGGCATACACTGGAATATGTCCCTCTCTTACTCTCTTCCAGGTACCAATAGCAATAGACTTGACGTATGAGGCTGTTCACTCTTTTGTTTGTTTAATTTCAGCATAGCAACACTGTACGTCCAAAATACGTAGATAATTCAAACTAATGAATTCATTCACATCAAATTTTCAAAGAGTATCTACCACAAACCGATTATTGCTGAAAAAATTAATTTTTTAATTAAGTTTTTTTTTTTTAAATTAATGGAATTAATACAAAATGCCTTTGTTGTTATTGTCCATTATGGAGAGAACACTAGGGAGGGGTCAGTTGAAGTGAACAGCCTTACACATCGAAAGTCTATAGCTATTAGGACCTGGAAGAAAGAAAAAAAGGGGGATACATTTTGGTATACACCGTCGAGCCATTACTATTTCACCATCTTTAATGCCTGTTAAATATAAGATTACATTTAAAATACTTTATTTTGTGCTGAATCAGATCCCTACTTTCAATGGATTGTTGTTGGCTGAAAACTGGCTTAATGAAAGGAATTCACAAGGTTCCCACTGCCTTGACCTCAAACAAACCACAACAACAAAAGTCACATGGCAACGCTGACATCGGAACTACAGGAACAGTAGATGAAGCTGAAAATTCACCATCTACTAGTGTTGTTAATGTTAGCAATCCTGTAAGTGCCAAGTGTTGGAAATTAATTACCAACATCAAATGAGTCACCCCACATGCCTGACAGCAGTAGGCAGGCTGTTAAAAGAAAGTATGACAAAAGCTCTCTCTCGGCTTTATATGGACAGGGTTGAAGATTTAACCGACACTCTTTGCATTGTGTGCAAGAAAATATTGAAAAAAACAGCTTGCTTGTGCCAGCCAAAATGGAGAGAGTCAACATACAGATTTGGTTGGCAAGGGTGTGACATTCTTTGCTGCTAAGATCAACAAGCTGGAAAAAAAATGCAAAGACTCATGCAACCCAACCGAGTTACATTAAATGATAAGTTATCGGAAACCTTGTTTCTAGTGAGCAAGAGAATAGCGACAGCAGGTGAAGCTCACACCACTGCAGAAAATCTTATCAAGTTCTGCGTTCTGGATGTTGCGAGTGTAAATGTTGAGCAAAGCAGCTGCCAAAAAAAATAAGTGGTTTTCTCCTCGTCCAACAGCATGGTAGGTCGCTACACTGATGATATGGCAAACGAAATGAAACCAGTGCTATGTTCTCCGATTAAAAAGTTAGCTTCGTTTGCTTTCACCTCGATGAATCAACACACAGCAGGGCTTGCAATGCTTTTAACATTGGTTCACTATCTGCACGACAGATACCCACAGGTACAAATGGTGAGGAAATTTTTTTTTTAATTTTGGATAACTTTTTTTTAACGAAAAATGAAATCTCATGGCAAAAAATGTACAGATGTACGCACAGGCGGGGGCCAAAGGCGTGACTGGTTCGGTGAAAGGTGTCGTAGCACGGATAAAGCAGAAACATCTGCAGTGTGCTACATAGTTCTTACTGAGTTATTCACCGCCAGCAACTTGCAATGAAGAGAATGCCTCACAGACTGTCTAATGAGCTGGATGAAGTTAAGATAGTAAATTTTATCAAAGCCAGACCCCTGAAAGCTAAACGTTTTCTCTATACTTTGTGAAGATATGGGAAGTGTCCATACTTCATTACTGTTGCACATGGCTGCACAGTCAACAAGGCAAATTGCTCATCAAAATGCTAGAGTTAAGAGTTGAACTAGCAGGTTTTTTTTTTTGAAACTCACACATTTAATTTGTATTATAGGCTGTAGAATGTTATCTGGCTGCAACATCTTGCATACTTGGCAGATATGCTTTGTAAAATGAGTTAAACCTGAATGTTCAAGGCAAAGGCACTATTTTCTCTGCTTGAGACAAAATTGCAGTCATGAAAATAAAATCTGAATTCTGGTGCTCAAGTGTAGAAGATAGACTTAGTTGCTTTCCCACCCTGGACAACTTCCTCTCAAAGAGTAATCTCAAGATTGATGGTGCAGTGAAGGAAGGATGATATAATATTCCAAATTACTTTCAATGAATATTTTCCACCGGAAACTTAAAATTGTGACTAGATTTGCAATCCGTTTAATAGCACAGCCCCTGACTTCAGTGGTAAAGACATGGAGCAGTATAGTGAACTCAAACATGTAATGGAGCTTTAAAGTTGGAATTTTCCAGCAATTTCCCAGATATCTCAAAACAAGCTCTCCTTAAAAATCCTGCCTTTCACTACCACCTATCTGTTTGAAAGTGTATTTTCCAGCTACATTTCCACAAAAACAAAGTCCAAAATATACATTCAGTTATCAGATATCACACCTGATATCAGGCATCTTCGCTCAGCACTTCAGGATTATCCATCACATTAAATTTAGTAAATAGGCTTGTTTTAATCTTTCATCCTTGCTGTGATTTAATGCTGACTTCTTTTTTTATCATTATCATTTGGTTAAATGCACAGACAATAAATATAATGTATTTTTCCACTAGTAATATTGTTCCTAGTTCATACGATGGCATAAAACCCCTGATATCCAGGTGCTCCGCAAATGGAGAAAGTTTGAGAACCACCATTTCAGATTTATGTAGTTTTTACTTTGGCTCAAAAAAAGAAAGAAAAAAAGTTGTTCATATTTGCAGTCACAATAAACATTTACCACATCTGAATCCTTCTGTAAAGCAACATTTAATGATTTTTTAATGAATATACCATACCATGCCATGCCATAATAATTTGGACAATAAAGAGCATTTAAGTTAAATTCTTCGTTAGTGTTTGGTATTGGGTCAATTAAATTTTATATCATGGTCTGGTCCAGGTACCATATCCAATCAAGTTTTCTTTAATTCTGTCACACTGGTAGGACATGGATATTCAATCAAATTTATATAGACTTCAGGACAACCAGAGAAGTTGTATTTTGATTCCTCTTCAAAACTGTAGTCTTACGAAATGTGCAGCAAGCAGTGCCATCCTTCTACAGAATATAGGTAATGAATCTCAGTATGCCTTGTCGGTACAAAGGTAGAAAATGTATCATTAAAATGGCAGTGTACCTGCCAGAAGACAGCCTTCAATGATTGTTTTTTCACCATGCTAGATTGCAGCCTATACCATACACACACCTCCATGCTTGACCATGGACTAAGAACACTGAAGTTCAAAGGTCTTCAACTTCAAACTCATGGTATTACCTCCAAATGTAAATAATTGCTGAAACCTGGCCTCATCGAAGAATGCCTGCCTATAGCCAAAGTACACAAATTTTTACCTAATGTCCAGATTAGACATTCTGAAGCACTTTTTGGACAAGTTTTTAAATTTGTACATGCTAGATGCTAAACTATTCTTTGGCTTATTTCTGATGTATGGGCAATGTTAGCAAGAAAATCTTGATAGTTAATGCAGGCATGGTGAGTAATAGCATGTTTTTGTTGTGATGCCACTGTTGAAGGCCTTCCAGGCTGCTTTGCTGCAGCAGTGACATTTGTTTCATTCAACTTAATATTGTTCAAGGATTGCAAATGTCAAGATCTTTGGCAGTCTTTCAATTACTAGCTATGGCCTATACACAACCTTGTATAAACTGATAAATACTGAGAGTACTACTAGTTTTCAGTAAAGGTTATAGTGCACATTGGTTTGGCCAATTTTCTGCATAGACCAACAAGGCCTGGGTCTAGTGGAAACTCAAGGGCAGCAACTCAGGTAATACAACTAGTCTTAGTTCTAATGATTTGAAAGCTTAGGCTATGAATCTCTGTAATCAGTACCCTGATGATTTGAAAGAGGCCCTAAATGATAAATGCATGCATCTTTGCTCTTATTTGAAGAGTATCTTGACAAATCCATTCCAAAACTTCACAAATTAATCAGAGCTGATAAAATGCAAGTGACTTCTCTGAATATAGGTAGAACCTTGCAATTCAGTTACCAAATGAATACTGAGATCTGTTTCTTATCTAAAGTATGTAAAAAATTACTTAAAATCAAGTTACAAAAGCTGAATAGCTTGGCTTTGTTTGCCATTATGTCTGAACTTTTGAACTGACGATAATGTTACTAATGACTTTGGAAATAGAAAAGTTCACATGATATCCTAATTAACCTGACACAGACAGGTGTTCCAGTCTGTTAAACCTGAAACTATACACACATTCCAATATACCTGTCAACTCAACATAATTTTGAGTTTATGCATTAAATTGTCAAGTCATTAAAGCCCGTAAATTAACAGTATCATCACCTATGACTCTATCTGTTCCAGTTTGTAGTGAGTAAGGTAGAGATGGCTATGGGTAGAGCTGTTCAAAAATTGGCATAGAGATGGCAGAAAAGGTAAATCTGCTGGTTATCTGCCCACTTAGATGTCCAATATATACAGTCACACATGAAATGTGTAAATTTGGTCAGATACATTCATTGAGGTGGTTTGCCAAATTAACATGATAGGGCAGGTACATTATATAGTCAACAGAATTTGTTGCTGATTTTTTTTTGTCTCTTTAGATTTCTATATATAAATTATTTTCATTGTTTGATAATATCAGAGAATTTAGCTTTTTAATGTGAAATAAGATTGCAAAGAACAGATAGAAGACTACCAATATTGGCAAACTTTATACATAGAAATAGCTGGAGTGATCATAAAAAGTTTCTGTATACATGCTGTTTGGATATGATTAATTATTCGGTTTTCAATTGTTGTTTTTTTTTTGTTTTCTTTTGTTACCAGGTCTCAAGAAATGCTAAGAACCTGGTTGCTTACAATCAATCTGAGCAATTTTGTCTGTGACCTACATCTGTAATGGCAGCAGGAAGTTATTACACTGAAGGCAAAAGTAAGTAGCATTAACTTCTTTTAAATGCTTACTGAACCAAATGTTCATAAAATTAAGTTAATTCTTCAAGCAAGCAGATTTATCAACCCAACATTTTATTGTCATTATTTATTCCTAATAAATACTAAAAAATTTTCTTATAATTCAGTCACTATAACAGCATCTTATTCCTTTCCCTTAATCATTTTTCAAATTTGTAACCGATAGATTATTTTTTCTGACAGCTATTTACGCCTTGCGACAGGATACAATCTCATAAAATTTTCTATCAACCCCACATATGATAAAAACAGGAAAAAATTGTTTAACAATTATATATGAGGTCTATCAAAAGTATCCAACCTTAGGCTGGGAAAAAAAATTACGTACTTGGTGGGGTTCAATTGCTAATCCCCTTCGAAGTAGGCCCCTTGTGCCTCCACACACTTAGCCCAGCAATCCTTCCACTGTTCGAAGTACGTCTGGAATGCTTCTTCCGGAATGGCTCTCAGCTCTGCCGTTGCATTCTGCATGATGTCCTCTCGGTTCTCAAAGCGGGAGCCTTTCAGTGGCATCTTCATTTTTGGGAACAACCAGAAGTCAGAAGGAGCCATGTCTGGAGAGTAGGGAGCCTGGCGAATGAGTGAAATGCCTTTCTTTGCCAAGAAACCTTGGATCGGCTGCAACAAATGAGCCGGGCCATTGTCATGATGCGGCTGCCAGTTTTGCGAGGCCCACAGATCCGGCCTCTTGCACCAAACTGCATCATGAAGACGTCGGAGGACCTCTTGATAGTACTTCTTTGTAACTGTTTGTCCTTCTGGTGCATATTCATTATGCACAACGCCCTGGTAGTTGAAGAAAACAGTCGGCATCACCTTGATTTTGCTCCAGACCTGACGTGCTTTTTTTGGCCTTGGCGACGTTGGGTGCTTCCACTGTGATGACTGAGCTTTGGTTTCCAGGTCGTACCCGTACATCCAAGTCTCATCTCCAGTTATCACGGTATTCTGGAACACAGGATCCCTGTTGGCAGTATCCAGCAAGTCCTGCGCAACCTCAAGATGAAGTTGTTGTTGTTCCTGAGAAAGCAGTTTTGGGCACAAATTTTGCTGCCACTCTGCGCAAGCCCAAATCCTCCTTTACAATTGCATGTGCAGAATCTTTACTATCCCAACCTCGTCACCAATTTCCCGCACCGTCAAACGACGATTGTCCACTATCAGGGTCCACACTTTCTCGATAACAACTGCATTGTGGCTTGTTGACGGCCTCCCGGAACGCTGGTCACTCACCACCAATGTGCGGCCATCTTTGAACCTGTTGTACCATTCTTTTATTTGGGTTACACCCATGGCACTGTCACCAAAAGCCTGTTGAATTTTGCGAATCGTTTTCGCTTGGGTATCTTCAAGTTTTTGGCAAAACTTGATGCAAGATTGTTGCTCCACACGTTCCATCATGAAAATGTGACGAGTGAGTAGTACAGCACCTCACACACCGGCTGCCTGACAGTGACTGACACTATGCACACTTTTGCCTCCCTAACGTCATTACTTCCCACGGGAAAAAATAAAGTCGGATACTTTTTCGACAGACTTCGTATGCTCAGCCTAATTTGTTACACTTTAGACTAGAAATGCAATAAATTTAAAAATTTGTATATCAAGACATCTTGTTACACAGATAAGTAAATGAATACCCTAATGCAACATTTACTTTTAAATGCAGTTAACCTGAACAACTGACAGCTGCTGTTCATCATATGAAATAGGTAATAATATATACCCACCTGCTAAGCTTCATTAGTAAATTATTCTCAGCCCTAGATACTGTACAAAACAACTGTTTAAAAAAGAAATGAAACGAAACAAACTTTCTTTTAAAATCAATAATAATAAATAACAATATCAATCTTTCTACCTTATATATTTCTAATCACTACTAAACACCACTAACGAAGTTAATAAATATTTAAACTAAAACCTCCATACTTTAGGCAAGGTTTATTTTCATCAGTAATATTAACTTCCAAATAATAAGATATTTAATTAGGTCAGTGGAATATCTGCAATTAATGATGCTAGCTAGCATCAATAAAATTGCATAAGAGTAAAGCACAATACCAATTCCATTAACTGGGTTTACTTCCATGCTAGACAATTACTAATTTTGTTTTACCTCAGTGGGCAAAGTACCAAATCAGAGACTATTATGTACAACAGAACTAGCAATTCTGAAACAAGTGATACCATTCATAAAGCACCATAATGGTCCAACTTAAAAAAGCAGTTTGAATAGCAAAAAAAAATTTAATTAGAAAATCTGATAATGATAATGCAAGGAGAGTGCCTAAAATAAAATACAAAACATTTCATTTATATGGTGCCCCATGAGATTCCTGTATTCTGTGAAGCAATATTGATTTTCTTTGTTAACAAGTTGTTTAATATCTGTGGATTATCAAAGTATTCTTGGAATTTTAAAACAGATAATTTTAAAAATCAGATTCTGACAAGAATGAAGTTCTTGTTTAATGACGATTTGTAAGGATAGGGATTAGTTTCAAACTCCCAGTCAAATCAAAGTCACTTTAAGATATCTCACAAAGTTAAGTAAAACTAGAGAATGTCTGAAACTACCTTATAAAAACCTATAAATTCAAATAGCCTATATTTTAACCTACTGGTAACTTCATTTCACAAAATATGGCATTTTCTGTTAAGTTTTTGGTTTTCTGTTACTCTACAGGGTTTCCAGTAATTTTCTCTCATACACTGAGTAGAAATATGTTCTACCAGAACCAAGAAAATATCAAATTCATCATATTTTCACTATTTTCTTTTAAATCTGTCGAGGCAAAAAAAGAGAGAGTAACCAATAAAAATGACTTGATTTATTTAAAATTAATAGATAATGTTAGACTACTGAGAAGACATAAGTAAATATATATATATATAAAAGTTGTACATTTCAATTATCTATTTAGAAATTTTTAAAAAATGAGGTAACAAAAAGACAAATGAAATTCTCAAATGTAACTTTGTTCATCACTGACAGAAAAACAAAAGTAAAGAAAAAAGGGGGGGAAGTAATGCTCCAATTTAACATTAAACTCAAAGGAAAGTTTCAATGATATTTGAAGGAATAACTAGGATATTAATCTTTTTTTTTTTGCAGAAATAAATTGTCAAACACTGAATACTTAACTAATGTTCTCAGTTAATAAATATGAGAACAATATTTCTGAATATTAAAATTTTACAGTTACTTTAGAAATTTTTTTTAAAAAAAGAAAGAAATGAGAAATTTCAGTATCAATGTTGTAAATTAACCTCCATTATTATGCTGGAACTTGCATTATAACCTTTAAAGAAACATTTTTGATGGAATAAATCAACAGAAATACCACAGTTACTTGAATACACTATTAGTATAAACTCAGTAAATAAATGTACAAGTTACTAAAGACAACAAAATTGTAACAGGTAAAAACAAAAGTTAGTTTCAAATAAGAAATTCAGAATACACAACTCCCAAACTATAAATAAACTTTCATTTTAGACAATTTAATGATGGATTATGGATAAGTGAATAATGGTTGGCTTGGCCTTCCAGTGGGTGTGGTCAGGTTTGTCTCTCACTTCAGGAGCAGCCAATTCTGTGAGTTTCTTTTCACTTGTAATCATGGGAGATGATTTCATTAGGGTGACCAAAAGACATTTTTGCCATGGAAGCCATTTCCCCTGTTCAGCTGATGTTCTAGACATCAGTGATCAGAACAGTTTGCAGGATCATTTTTGTGGAAATAACATATGTAGTAGTTCATTTCAGAGGTTTAATTGCCCAAGACCAATCAGCAATTCTAGAATTTTTAAGAAGTCTGTGGATCAAAGGAGCAAGAAGTATAGTGTACCCATATATTGCATTATAATAACTATTTACACAACATTTTGTGAAAATTTAACAGAAAAACATTACAGATCCACAGAATATTGGCTGAAAATCCCCTTTTCTTGTATTTACTGTCTGTAAAACTGTAGACCAACACTTCTGTGACATACAGAGGTGAAGTGAAAACACGATGACCTGATTTTTAACAAATTTTACTAATCCTCCTCCAAAACAAACTGATATAATTTGGGTGTTTGTTTGTTTGTAATTTCACTTTGTTACTTAAGTCTGTACAGACACTATATTTTAACAAAAGTTTCATACAGGTATGAATCATGTGTAAAAAGTTATAAATTATCAGCTGATTGTGCTTTGAATATAATTGGGTCTTGCTATCTCCTCCTCTCAACACTTTGCAAATTCAAACAAATCTCTTATCCATCTGTTTGAATAAAACCAACATCCTGTTTATAGTAATTTTAAAATAGAATACAGCCCCTCCTACCTGAAATTCTCTCCTTCCAGGTCGCCATTTCCTAGCCAAATGATAAAATCAAACTCCAAAGATAGACCTGATCAAACTACAAAGTACAAGAACAAACCATATTACAAAGATGTCATTTTATGAAATCAAAAAATCTTTTGATTACACTTCCAGTTTGAACCAAGTTTTCAATTATTTTAAGTTCTACATAAAAAATGCATGTATACGTTTTTTTCAAAAAAAAAAAAAGTGCTATATTTTCTAGCAGTAAAGATGAAAATGTATATTGAGTACAATCTGCACAAAAAGGAAATATTAATTTTAAACTTTTTGGAACAATCAATTCTTTGATAATCATTTCAAAATGAGGTACAACAATAATTAATATAGGTTGCAAACATTTAAAAACCCTGGTTTATTCTGTAATATTTCCTTTAATGTCAAATGATCATTATTGGCTCAAAATTTATAACAAGCATCAATAATAAAGCATAATCAGAAACAGTAGCACTTGCTTGTTCTGAATTAGAGAGAAACAAAAAATGCAATAAACCATGGTAAGAAGTTATGCCTCCCCCTGTAACAAATTTGCAATATTAGACATGAAAGACTGCTTTAAGATTAATAACTGTATGTTAAATTTCATGTTCTTCATAGTTAACAATTTAAGGAATTAAGCAATAAACACATGATTACTGACAATATATGAAATCATGTATTTGAGGAAAATGTTTTGTTTTTTCCTTTGCACTGTAAAATAGTTTTTTTTAAAAAAAAAACAATTACAATATCATATTTCCTCTATTCTCAGCCTCTCTAACAAAGACATCCAAAGCTTGAGAAATATGAAGTTATTTTTATCAGATACATGTTGAGAAAAACTGAAGAAAATAAAGGGAAAAACTTTACTTGTCATAATGATTTATCTATTCAGATAGAGATAAAAAAAAATACATCGCTCAATACCCAATTAATTAATGGGCACTGACAAATTTATCAGTCACTATATCCATCCATCAAACGTCAAGTCAATTCTATATTTCTACCCAATTCAGCAGCCCAATCTGATAGTTCTTGTTCTTTTAAGTTAGAATCTTTATGAAAATGTTTTCTTTTAGCCCTACAAACAAACTAATAACTTTTCCTTGATTTATGTCAGTGAGAAAGTGATAACATAAATAGAGTTTAAACCACATCATAGCGTGATTGTGTATAGATAACTACTCTCTCTTCTGTGAACATTATCTTTGATAAGGTAATAAAGAGAAGGAATGTCCCCCACAAGAAAAAAAGAATAAAGCAGTTTTCTTTGCTGCTGCTGAGGTTGCCACTCCTTTAAATTTTTGTGACAAATAGCATATAATACATAAATGTTAAAGAAAAAATTCACATATTTATATATTCCCAGGTCAGTGGCTCGGTATTAATAGTTGGGCAAGCCATCAGATCCAAGTTATCCCGAAATTATTTAAAATCAAAAACAGCTTCCCTTCATTAAGTATAAATTTTAGAGAGGCTCCCAATGGAGAAAATATGATAACTTAATGACTTTAAAAACAAACAAAAAAAACACTAAAATAAATACAAACAAAAGGCAGTTTTAAAAAAAATTTGGGAAGGTTGTGTTAGGTTAGAGCAGTGATCTGATTAGTGTAAAGCTCATGCGATTTACCCTGGAAGATAGAATAATGCATCTAAACTGAGGCAAAGCAAAAGGCTATATATATATATAAAAAAAAAGCTATTGTGGTTGGAAATGTTGCACATTAGTTCAGTTTCAGCAAAAACATGTTTGAGAAATGTTTTAATATTATTAAGTATGGTTTTAAAAACTAATAACTATGTGACAGACAAAACACATGCAGATTATCATTCAATTATGTGCACATCACATTCAAAAAAATAATGGGATCAATGCATTATTAATTGGCAACAAATTACCTGTTATAGAAAAACAGAGGTAAATATTTTTCACCACTGTTCTAAAAGTGTGGTTCAGGGACTAACACCAAGGGTTGGTTTGCTAAATTGAGTGAATGTGGGCAGTAAGGATATTGGAGGTACTAACAACAAGACCAAGTTTTTCAACAATCCATGACCACTTGAGCACCATTTAGACATAGATGGCTACTTGCCTATCGCAACCACTAATGCACTTTCCATGCATATTTTCACAATTCAAGATTAATATTTTTTGCTTAAGAATACATGGAAAAGTTATGAAGAAATTCCTAAAAATTTCCAGAATTTTCAATACTGAAAAGAAAGTTGGAACAGTTTCCAGAGCATAACAGAAAGATTGGGAAACAGGTAGAATATAATGGGAAATTCCAGAATATCCTGGTTGATGCAACTTGTTGTTGTTGTTTCAAGTAACACATTCATATTCAAACTGCCATTTCCAATGTATTTGGCGTTAGTTTTTGTAAAACTATCACGTGAATAGAGAGAAAAAAGTTTCGTTGTTGAATAATTGAGCATTTAGACTGAAGGCTTTGCCTGATATAAAGCACATTGAAAATTATTGTGGGCCAACTTGACTGGTCCAGGCTGTAATATACCGAGTGAACAAAGGGTAAGTGTCCCACTTCTAGATTAACACATGATCTTTAAGTTGGTGCACCAGCTGAATACTGATCAGCAGGCCAAATAAAAAATACCAAGGCATTTTTCTGCCTCTTGACAATAGGTTTACCTATATACAATTCAGATTTTAATGAAATGTTAAGGCCAAGGATTAAAAACAAACAAACATTTTAATTAACTGATTTTTAGCTTACTTGACCATAATAATCCTGGAAACAATAACCAGCATTCTAAAGTGCTACATGATTCGTTCTCAAGTTACACAATTTTCTTCCTAAATCAGCAAAGAAATTTCAATGGTATATCAACTTTAAAAGCTGCCACATTGGTAATCCTTGACCTTGATAAAATTAAACCAAATAAGAGATTGAGATTTACCTATCTGCCAGGAAAATGGATTTTTAAAACTATCAAAGTCTACATGCCAACTGTTGTGCAGAGATGCAGATATGGATATTAAGAGCAGTGGTTAACAATTAACTCTTTTTTACCATAGGGTCGTAATTTTCAACTTGTTTATGCTTTTGTCTATATCTCAGTTTCTCCCCCCCCCTCCTCAATATTTTGTACAGATCCATAAAGAATGAATTAAAACCAACCATAACTAACAAACAGAAAAAAAAATCTGATTGTTGAAAAGTCATCGGATTGTTGGTATTGGCTTGTGATTCAGTACGGTCAAGATGACATGGATAGTCCTAAAAAAACAGCAAAATATCCCTCCAAAGTGACAATATATTCCACCTGAAATTAAATGCTGATGGTGACTGCCTTTTGATAGTTCCATGAGGTTTTCCTCTGCAGTACTAAACTTTTTTCTTTTTTTTTAAGTTACACAAAGCCCTGTAATTCTTAACCCAATAGGGACATTTAATGCAGGAAGCTTTAACATATAACTTTTTCTATCTGTGCATTTCTTACCAACCTTATACTGAGATTTTTAAAAACCACTGTCAATGTTTGAGCCATGTAAAATTTGAATAACCAATCTAAACCATTTTAATTATATATAAAATGAAACACTGATCATATACGCATGTAAACAAACATATTTTGGATCAATACCAAGTGTCCTCCACAATTTTCCACAAGTTACACAGCACCCTATTGCTGACTAGCATAGGTTTAACCTATCTTAATTTACTTATGTATCCAATCTGCAAACAAATCTCTATTTTTCTACGTATTCTGTTTTGCTATTTCTAGTCATTTAATAACATTTAGTTCAATATTAAAAAATGTAAACCTTTATTGCAGATTTAAATGCAACTTCGAAGACCTTTCCCCAATCGTTCTGATGCCTTTGTTTATCAATGGTCATGTGCTTTTTCACCAAATACAATTAAAGGGACACTTTCACAGCATACTTGACTGATTTTCCTTATTAATAGGATATGTAGAGCAGATTGGAAGAAACCCAGATCAGGCAATACAAACAGAAAAACTGAGAAATATTTGGTATGGAAATTAGACAAACGTTACTAACTTCACCTCATCACTCGGCAATGGTAGCTTCAAAAACAGTCACATGCCTTTTGTTTAAATACATAAAAGTGGTCCCATTGGAAACAATATTAAATAAGCAAGAGCCAAGACTTGACCCAGAAGTGATATAAAGATCCAGTTTCCTCAAATGTGTTTAGATATTTCTGTTGGTATTTTTGTTTTGTCTCTTAATATTAGTAGTTAAAATGATTTCATTTCAAAATCAAGCACTTTGTAAGGACCTGTTACTATTTTCAAGCACTTTTCAAGACTCAAACCCCTGCAACAGCAATACCTTTCTCTGCTTGCTAGACACATTTGGCTCAATCGAGAAAAGTGATCATCCCCTCCTTGGACAGACTTCTGTGAAATTTCAAGTGTTTTTTTTCAAATGACTCTAGCGACACATGCAAATTGTGAAATAGCACAAAATCAACGTTAGTTCATAGTGAGTACAAACTATTTTCCTTTAGCCGAAGACAATACTATTCACAATGTCATGCATACATTTCTGAGCAGTTAACATGTTACACTTTCAACTTTTTCAAGTTCTGCATTTTTAAATCAGTTCAGTAAACATTCTAAGGCAAAACCTTTCCTGAAATAAATTCAGCAAAAAATAATACTACTGCATTTTGTAAATAGGCATTAATTCAATATAAACTGCCAAGCAGAGTTGTAGCAATTATTTTTATCTGGCAGTCAGAACATTAAGGGTGCAGATACCAAAAAAATAATAAATATTCTAAATCTTTACTTTCTGCTGCTGGCAGGGTTAATAAGGTGGTGGGAGATACTTCCCAATAGAGCACCAGGTAATACTCTTATAGTACTATACATAAATACCTGAAACAAGGGTTAAGCACAAAAAAGTACTTTTTAATTTCAAGTTTTAAATGTTTTAATGTTTCTAAATTCCTTCATTTTAATGTGTTTGCTAAAAAACATTATATTATGTTCCAATGATTTTAAATATTTACAGTAATAAATCAGGTAGGGGGAATATATTTTAACACAGTTAATGTTACAAAAAAGCAAATTTACTATGTTAAAATAATTTTAAAATTGTTGTCTATTTTTTTTTTGTGATTTAGCCTTAAATATATGGAACGGGGAAAAGAGTTTTAATCAACCAACAGCAAAATTCAAAAGAAAGAGCAGTCTTGTGATTAATGTTATTGCACTGACTTGACCAGCAATTTATGACACTATATCAAGAAATTAATGCCTGAAGCATAGTTTTCATTAGAGGAAATTGCCCATAATTTGAGAGGGAGGAGGGGGGAAAATCAATCTTTTCCATTGCGATTGTTGTTAATTAATTATTACAATAATTTCTGTGTAAAGGCTAGCTACTTTATTAAGACCTATACCTAATAACAGGTTGGGCAACCTTTTGGCCAAATAACAGCCATGACATAGGATCTACAAGGTGTTAAAAAGTGTCTAGAGCAAGGTAGGCAGAAGATCATGATGGCAAATGCATCTTTCAAGTTCTTCTTACAGATGCTCAACTGGATTGAGATCCAAGTTTTGAGCTGGCTATGGAAGATGCTCCAAATCTTCATGTTCCTCATACTATGAATGCCATCCGGACATGGTGGATGAGATCATTGTAATCTTGGGACTAGCTGTCACCATCAGGGTACACATGAAACAGCCAGATACACAATAAAAAATGCTGAGGTAAACTTTGGCATTCTGCCTTCTAAGAGAGATCAGTTGGCATAGGGTATACCAGCAGAACATGCCTCCACCACCAGAGGTCTGGATATTTGGAACCACACGAGAGGGGTCGAGTGATACATGTGGCTTTCTCCAAATCTTTCTTCTCCCATTGCAAAAGTGTGAAATCAAACCATATCACTTTTCACCAATCCTCCTTAATCTTATGTCTATGCTTCTTACACCAAATGAGGTGTCTCTCCATGTAACTAATCAATGACTTATACAATAATCTCCTACTGCTGTAGTCCATTCATTGGTGTTCTCATCAAGGTACAGATGGAAACAGGTGTAATTTCCCTGCATTAAACATCTATCAGTTGGTCTATTGTTTGATGATGGTTGAACTTTTCTATACCGTCTTACCACCTTTTCCTTCCTTTTGGTTACTACATGTTTATAGCCATAATTCCCCCTCACAGCATACATTTTTTTCCACTATTTATCATTGCTGATAAAGTCAAATGACCAATATCTTGGAGCAGTTTAATAATGCAATTATCTTGGCAATCATGGCTCCTGCAATCGTGCCTCCTTTAAACACTAATACCTTTGCCTTTTCATATTTGTTAGACTGATTGCAAATGAGCTTGTCAAGGTCATATACAGGGTATCTCAAAAATATGTACAGACATTTTTCTATAACACAGTAAACAAAGACAAATTGCTAGATATAAATTATGGTTTATATATCAGACAGCTTAAACATGATACACTACAACAGTTATTTTCACCATAAGCTTCTACATATGCCAATTGCTGTGTTTGACAACAGAGTTACATGCAGTGGCATTTTCCCACAGAAATAGCTATTGACATATCAACAATTATCTGATGGAGTTCATGTTTTTGTGGTATACATCTTTTCCTTCAATATATCACAACAAAACAATTAAATGGTCTGCACTGTTCCATCCACCTCCTAGAAAAGAGTTCATCAAAAAATGCCTATACATTTTAATGAAAATGCAGAGAAGCATCATCTTGCTGCTAAAATACATTTTCAATGCCATGCTTTCTCTCAATGCTAGCAGGTCTTTCTCACATGTCTTGTACAATGCCTTTGGCCTCAAATTTGTCCCTTAATCATGCAAATGTAAAGCAAGTTGGTGGTGCTGATTTATACTTGCATGTCCAGCACACCATACCTCAGCAGCGTTCTCAAATTTCCATTACCACTTTGTTATCTGCTTGTGCTGATCCAATGTATAACCTCACACTCAGTTTTTCTACACTGAAAACGTGATGTCAGGGGTATGTTGTTACATTGCAAGTAACCATCATCTGTGAGCTTCCAAATGAAACATCTTAGTTGAGACACAAAATACCTTTGCATACATATCTTTTTTGGAACATCTGTATAGTGCTCCAGAAATTAGGCATCACATCATGTGATCAACCTAATTTGCACTACAGCTCAAGTCCGAAAGGGTACAAAGTTCCTAATAAAGTGGCCATCCAGTGCATATTTAATAAAGCACCACTTACTGCTTGCAAATATTATAAAAGTGAAAAGCTAAGATGTGAGAAGTATAATTTCAATGTTTTCCTTTTTCATTTTTCATTACATGGCTGTCTCGTATGCTGACTTGTTTTATCATTTAGTATTCTCATAGTTTTACTCCTACACAGAAAGGTATCAATTGTTGCTAATCACAGAAAGATTTAAATTTCATTTTTCAATAAATTTTTACTTTTTTTGGCCCCAATAATTGTCCACTTCCAACTTTATTTTGATGAGTTCTAATACTAGGTGCCAATTAGAACCAAGATGATAAGCAAGCATATATTAAATATAACCACCTTGCAAAATAGTAATGTGTATGTTGAGCCAATATGAAACAGCTCAGGCTGTCAATGTAGATCTACAGAACATTCAGCAGAGTTGAATTATTAGTTGAGATTTTGAAAATCTCAAAATTTAACGCTAATAAAATGCTGGTTGTAATAGGTTTGAGAATCTTATACATAATATGGATTCCAGACGAGATCTTAGAAAAATTAGAAGGAACAGGCAGTTAGTGGGACTGATTACTGAAAACTAACAACAAAACATCAAAAAAAAAAAAAAAACAAATTTTATGCAGCAATTCAGAACTGGTTAATTGTCACCAACAATGCCCTAAAAATCTGTGCCAACATCAATCATTATTTCTTCTGGCTTACTGGTTCATATCACTCCAAAATGTTTTTAGTACTAGCAATTAGATACATACATAAAAAAAAAATAGTTGCTGATTTAAGAAACCAAACAAAAACTGCAAATTGTAAAACCAGAACTTCGTACAACTGTAAATTGCATAACCTCTTAAGTAAATATTACAACTAGCTACAAAGCCAGTTAGGAAGATTTTCAGCATTCAGCAACTAAAGTTAGAATCCATGCATGTCTACACAAACTAATCTAGGACTTGAAATAGGAGTGGAAAAAAAAGATGTCACCTGGGTAGCGCTGGGAATGATCCAAGCTTAATAGGTCATTTTGCCCAGGTGTTGAAATTCACTGGTACCATTTGAAAGCAGTCAACACATCAGTACCTATTTATCAAGACTAGAAAGAACAAAAATATTTTAGTATTCTTTGAAAGCCAAGTAGTACATACCAAACCAGAATATTTGTTTCATTTCTACTAGTGAAGCTGAGGTATTCCAGGTTTTGTAGACAGCAATATTCATAGAGAGCTATATTTTACTTAGAGCATATCTATGAATAAATATTTTTGTTAAATCAAGAACAAATTTTATTTATTTCTTACAAAAGAATTCAATCAGTAATGCTTAAAAGATCATGGACAATTCCACATTGCCAAAGGTTTAAAATTCAAGAATTAACATGATATTATCTCATTAGCACATTCTTCATATTCAAACCAGCATATATGCAGTCTAAGTACATTTAACAATCTCAAAAGAGTATCATAACCTGGGAATTAGCAACTTGAAATGCCAAATAGTTATGGAAATCATTTCATCAGTTTCTAACAAACAACAAAGAATGTATGATATTACAAAAGAAATTAATTCACTATAAATTAATGCTTTGTCATAATATTCTAATATTGCACGATTTTTCATAAATCCATACAAACACAAAGAGATATAATATAAACACAAGAAATGGGATTTTGAAGTCAATTTTATTTTTTTAAATTTTTTCTTTCCTGAATCTAGTTGATCTGAATTTGACAAATCTCCAATTTTAAAATTAAGTTATTTACAACAAAAAATTTAAAGCATATATTCATCAAATGTGCAAGTTTTTATTTTTGTGCGAAAAGAGTTTAATTAAAATTGCTTACAACTCTTCCAATTAAATTGCATCCTAAATACAAAAACCATGCATATCTTTAATTTGCAAATTTACCAGTAATTATCAAAAACATAATTCTAAAAAGTTCAATGATAAAAAAACAACAACAAAATCCAGGATGACCACATAGCTTATCAACAGGGATTCAAAACAATGGTCAACCCAATGACACACCAAGTTCAGAGGAAACAGATTAACAAAAACCAACACAGGATTGTTATACCTCAGTTCATCATCTATGAAACATAATTAAAAGTAAATACCAAATTTTTCAGAATAACCAATCTTAGTTTCAAGACCTTTGCATAGAATAAGTAGCACAACAGCAAGCAGTTCAACTCAGAATGGTTCCAAGAGAGAGAGAGAGAGAGAAACTGTTCTTTTTTTAGTGAAAAGTCCTGAAACTCTCTTTTGTTGATATTGCACTTATAGGATGAGCTAAACAGTGTCACACAGAGCTGAAAATAATGCAACATCTGTTACTGGCAATTCAGCAGGACTGGTGCAATGCTAAACAGTTAATTGCTTTTGTGTCAACAGTGCCACATTGCCTTGTATAATGTCAATGCTCAGGAAATAGCAGTATCTACTGCTATCATATTTAGTTCATTTAGAATAAATTCTTCTTCAGAGACTGGTTTCTTTGGAAACCATATTTAAAGTCAGTCAGTTTATATATTCAGAATCAGTCCTTTAGTTGTATTGTGGTTTATGATGATGATGATGCCAGGTCTTTTTCTGGATACCTCAAGATCTGACTAAAGGATTTTTATTTATGAAGAGAAGTACATAAGAACTATATATATATATAAATAAATGCATACTATTTGACTATTATTCAGGCCTTAAAACAATATAAATTTTGGAAATAACAATAATACAATAAACTCTGAATCACCAAAAAAAAAAAGTGACCAATTACCTTCAAATAGATACATTTACCAAAGTCATCACTGGAACCTTTTGATTTAACAACAAGGGCATGAAAAGTTTCTATCAAGCATCTTGATAATCTCTAGAAATGCAAAACGTATATCAATACATCTCTTTCAACCTCCTCCTGTAATTCCTTACCATAAAAAAAAAAAAAACTGGTAAATTATTAGTGTATCATCCATCCATCTACCACTGAAAAAAAAAAAAGAATAATTTGCAGAGTACTAGAAAATAAGAAACAATCAAAAAATCTACTTCCCATCCACTCACCATACAGAATTTCTCATATGACAAGTTGTAACTATTTTAACATAAAGCTAATTGTTCAAGAAATCCTAAATTTACAAGCATGTTATTTTAAAGCAGAAAAGTTCATCCCAAAGTTACAAATGACACATGGTAACATCTGTTTCAGTTATTTTTTTTTAAAAAAAACATTAATAGTGGCCTTGGAATATCAAATGTAGCAAATTCATAATTATAACTGCACACATGATAAATACATAACAAGCATGATTAGAATATATCTAGCCAAGGATTTAAAATTCTAGTCAGAATTAACATTTCAACAAAATCTTGAACAAAATAGATATCTTTGCTATAGATTAAATGTTTAGATTTACAACTTAATTTCTTGAAATATACATGCATTTAATTTTTTAGACAACTATCAAATGCAGACCAAAGTCCTGCTATTTTTGAGGATCCAGTAATATTATATACATTTTAAAAATAAAACTACCACAGAACCTTCAAAATGCGTATGTAGCCATTACTGATCGAAAATGAAATTCATAGACAGTAAGGAACAAGCTACTTTGTTTAATCCATACAATGACCTGCTTATTAATTAAATAAACTAAATAATAGCTAAATATTTGTAATAAGAGGTTCAAATTTTCAAATGGGACAAAAACAGATAATGAATTTATTTACCTCCTGTTTGAAATTGGATATTTTTCAAAATTTATTAAATATTTCATTACTTTACTAGGACAAAGATGAACTAACTATGTATACAAGTTGTAATGCTGCAGTCACTAACAGATACCATTTTACCTATCGGCAGATGGTACAAAGGATTGACAATGTTAAGACGAAACTATTTCTATGAATTCTGGTATTTTTAACGATAGCATCAGGTGCAAGCATTATTTGATTAAAATTAATTATAGGTGATATGTTATTTATAGAACTTATTGGATTAATTCAAATTTTTCCAATCACCATAGTAGTAGTAGTAATAAACTAACTAAAAAAGCCCACTTCAGAAATCTTTCCCTGTCAGCATCATCAGGGTTTAGCCCCAAGGGAGAATGAGTTATTGTGTATACAAAGTCATTTTGCAATAGGTGTTTCAAATTCTGTCTGTCCAGTTTAGCAAAGTAAGAGGTTGAGGTAGAAGCCACTTTAGTGGTCTAGAAATAAAAATATCTACTGCAAAATAACATCAATGTAAACAAAAGCTAACCTCAGAACTAAACCATGACGACGACGACAATGACATAAAAAGATTGTTGAAACAGTTCTATAACTGCTACTAAAATAATGAAAAAAGTCCAAATTGAGCCTCAAATTTCTGGTATTTGATAAGATTTTGAAAAACAAAAGTTATCCTTTCTGGTTGCTTTCTTATGAATGAATTTGTCAGCATACACACATTGACATTCTTCTGTTTACATATTTAAGTCAGCAGGATTTCTTTTTGCCACACACTGCTATTTATTGCCAGTATAAAAACTGTAGATTTTTATTGTTGGCAAGTGGTCAGTAGGGTGCATCAAACACCCCTTCCATCAGATTTTTTTTCTGTCCCTACTCTAAAAGTTTTCCATAGGTTGTTGAATTCGGCAGGCTTAAAAGGTAATATGCAAATCCATACCATAAAAGTCAATTAAAAGTTACTGAATTGTCAAACTATGATTTCTACACCTGATATTGATAGTCCTAATTGAAACGAATATGATCATTCAAAACAATATTTTTACAGAAAAATTACTAAAATTCCAGATATCATTGAATACTGTGTTGCTGCCAAACTGATGTCCGATAATATGACATTGTTGTTGCATTCTTAAATAATTTTAATATACAATTTGCTGTTTACAATAATAAGACTCAAATGAAACAATCTTACAATTGAATTCTCCTTTTTCGGCTTTGTGTTTCCCATTAAAAGCACCAAACAAAGTGGGGAATGTGCAAAAATTGTGCTTCTCAAAGTTGTGCCATTCTATGGGAAAGCCAATATTTCCATGATCACAGAGCGCAAGGCATGTGAAAAAATAACAAAGCTTGTGGATGATAACAACAAACTCAGAAGCATACCTGTTAATCGTTGTTCTTCACCAGCTATCCTCTCTAAATTAGAACAAGTTGAAACTAAACTTGATCAAACTTTTCAGCTATGGCCAGCTAATGCAGAGAAACTGATAAAAAAAATCCTGAAGACTTGCAGTTTCTGCAATCAATGAAGACAAACCATACTGCTACATTTGGACCCAGTGATAAGGTATTGGCTTAAAATATTCAGAGGAGTAAAGAACATGCTAAAGCAGAATTAAGGAGATGCCAAAATTTCCTTCAGACATCTCAGAATCCGCAACACTTGCTGACTTAGTATCGAGTGACTCATGGTTCACAATGAACATTCTTGAGATAAATCATTAGTTCCTAGCACAGCCTGTTGAAGCATGGCCAGAATCTGCTGCCTATCAAAGCCTCCCTAGCTCATGTCGATGAACTTAATGTCATCAATGACTGTGCTAAGCGGGTAGTGAAGTTAAGTTCTGATTTTCTCTCTGCATCAAGAAATGAGGATCTCTACCAAAATGTTCAAGTTGTGGAAGAAGACAGATGGTCTCTTCCAAATCTGCAAAAATGCAAGGCAAAGACTGACCGCTAAATAAACAATCTGAACATTGTAAATAAGCAGAACAGAACTTTTCCACATGGATTATTTATGCATATCTGCAGATCTGACAACATCAATGTTGTCTTTATGTACAGTGTACCGCACATGTAAGTTGACGTAATGTTAATGTAATATAGATGAAAATTGCATGAAAATGTTGGTAAAGTGGTAAAAAAAAATCATGTCATTTAGGCTAAAATATTGCCATTTGTTATTTATTTACTTCCTTTTATTGATTTCATGTGTTCTTTAAAAAAAATGCCTATATCTGCCAAGTAGTTATGAAAAATTTAAATATTTAAAAATGTGGTAAACAAGTTAGAGGCAGAAGCTACAGAGCAAATTCAGTTCATCTCCAACTTGCATCTGAAAAGATATCTGTGAAGCACCCTTAACTAGTCTAAACAAGTTTTGGGCTCTACTTGAAATATTCTAATGTCCAGCCCATTAATCTATAGAACTTGAACCAAGAAATCAATAGATGGAAGTGCATTGTAAGTCAGAATGCATGTACTAACTCTGCAAAGCAATACATTAAAGTATGCAAGGTTGCCTGTTAAACATGATAAAAAGCAAACTATAAAAAATCA
Organism: Nautilus pompilius; assembly: GCA_018389105.1. Lineage (NCBI taxonomy): Eukaryota > Metazoa > Mollusca > Cephalopoda > Nautilida > Nautilidae > Nautilus > Nautilus pompilius. The sequence continues at coordinate 2,661,326 of JACATO010000588.1, forward strand.
ATGAATATATTTTAAATGAAAATCCCAATATTATAACCCCACTCACATTTACTTGCATGAGTAACACACACACACACACACACACACACACACACACACACACACACACACACACGCATGCACGGTGCATGAGACCACTATTTATAAAAACTAACTGATGATAAAACTTTCTACAAATATTATTTCCATGATAGCAAGTCACTACAAAATCTAAAGTGTTAAATAAAGACTTCACAATTCTCAAATTGGTAATTTTACACTGATAATTTTTTAAAAAATCAATTTGATTTCTCATGTATAATATTTAGCAGAGCCTCCTGTGGCCTTGTATAGTGTACTAACACATTTATCCATCTTTCTTATACATTTGAAAAAGATTGGTACAGAGATCCCAAGATTAAGGCAAACATCATACATTGTATTGTATGAAATGTACAGCATTATATATATTTTTTTTAAATCTGAAAAATGATAAATTATCTGTCTAGCATCCTTGAAACAATTTTATTTTATTTTAAATTAAAGATATCAGTTAGCATATGAAGCTCTTTAACTAAGAAAAACTAAACAAAATGGCAAGTCAAATTTAAAAAAAAATTTTTAAATATCCTCCATTTACTGGTAAGAATTCACTTTTGAACTGAGGCAATGAGAGCAAATAGCCACGGTCTTTTCTAACTATTCATGATGCGGTCAGTGATAGCTGCGAGAAGTCGGTTGATTAAAAAATGACAGAGGGCGTTGTTCATAAAAGCCAAAATGACTGACGCTTTAAAAAAAACACTACCACCACAAAGCTGGAATGGGTTAAACTGTTCAAAGTGGATTCAATTAAACTGAATAGAAATATAAACATTGTTTGTTTGTAAAACAATATTAATTATACTGAAGAATTATAATTTGATATAAATTTTAAAAATAAGCAACAGATTAAATCAGTCGTGTCAATCTAACAAGAAAGTACTATTTAAATTTTAGGTTTAGTGTGGTGCTGAGGTGTAACAGACTACAAAATTCAGCATGTAAGATGTGAAGTGTGTAACCTGGGAATGCATTGTATAGACTTACATTTTCAAGTGCTGTCGAACGGTCAGTTTTAATAATCATCATTATAAAAGGAAAAAAAAAAATGGTATCGGTACATAATGGAAGGAAAATCCAGACAGAGTCCCTTCCCCCACAAATGGAGAAATGGTATGATGGTAATGGGAGTTTTTAACAAGATATCACAAGGCAAAGAAAGTGATCTCATTCTTGAAGAAAGAAAAAAAGGTATATAACTTTGTAGTTGTGAACTATAAATTCTCCTGACAAATGTCCTGGCAATAATGTAACGTATAAAAACTTGTAAACCAGCAAATAGAAAATACCCTACCAGTAAACCTCTCTTTACTGAAGCATAGAATAAGGGATAGTATAATGACCCAAAGACTTAACTCAGTCTGTTCAAAACCTGCGAAGGAGGCCTAAGTGTTAATACACTGTACAAGGTTAAAGGAAACTCTAACAAATACTAACTGTAAATAAAGAGATTAATTATAAATTTCATTGTAGTCTTAGAACTTTCATACTTCTGTATGTTTACCAAAACTAAAAAATACTATATGACCAGTAGGTAAAATTACAAATGAAACACCTATTAAAAATACATACATTTTTTTTGTTGAGAGAACTCTAAAGAAAGAACTCTTCTTTTATCTCTCAAGATAGAGAGCACTTCTAGCTGAGCATGCAAAATTTCAAATAACTAAGCTACATCATTAAATATTCTCCAGGAATGTACAGTGAGATAATATATGTAAACAAGAAAATGAAAAACCAGTCTTTACATATAATATTAGCTAAGAAACAATGAGTGTGCTTGAGATAAATAAGAATTACCCTGAGCAATGCAAATGGGATGAATTAAATATGAACTCCATTTATCTTAGTTTATAAACTGACTTATTTGCTCCTCACCAGAATATACATACATCTCAGACCTAATAAAAAATTGTGGATGAATTTTTGCTTCTCCATTCGCTTGGCAAGCCACTAACTTCTGGCTGAGCTCTAAGTTTCTAAAAATGGAGACATTTCTTTTTGGCAGCCATACCGATACTTACATTACTGCAGTGTCTTAAGTTGAGCTAAGCTAATGTAAAGCATGCAGAGTTTCAAAATGCTTCCCATTACATATTTTAATGTTTCAGAGCGAAAATATGTAATCAATCTCATTAGGCCGCAGCATTTACATAATAACGTTATTAGGAAAACTTAGACTGCTAATGGCATTGAAGACTCATTTCTGCTGTTCGGCATTTTTTGTTAAAATAAGTTGTAAATAATAAAAAAAAACAAAAAAAAACAGGTAATATTCAAGGTTTCGCCCAAAGTTTTAGATGGTTTCTAGTTTCAAACTCCTTCAAAACTCACATAACTGTCAAAAACATCTGCTTTAGTATACGGTACCCTACCGAGCATTTATTATACAGCATACACTGACCAACAGCAGCAGCAGCAGCACAAATTTTCTTCATCATTTCGTACACAGGAATCACCTTCTTTGCTGCATTAGAATTAAACTTACCACCTATTACGACCGACTACCATTTATCGGGAATTATTTCCGACCAATGTTTCATCGCAAGTGCACGATTTTTTGCTGAGGGTTTTCAAAAATGTGCTCGCTTGTTGTGTATGCTCAGGTGTATATGCTCAGGTGTATATGCTCAGGTGTATATGCTCAGGTGTATAATAGACTTTCACCGACTACAACCAACAAACACATAGTAAAATTTTCTGTCTTTTTTTTAAATCGGTGTCTAAAACAGACTCAAGGGGGGAGGGGAGGGGAGGGGTTCGGTTTTAAAGTGTGACAATTAATATCAACAGCACAGCTGTCAAATTTTCAGCCGAGCCCCTCAGCGGACAACAACAATAAATGTCGGCATCAGCTCTGGCGGAATTGTTTGTATTTGCTGCTCTTCAGCTGACAGAGGCTCCAAATAAATTACTGCTGGTGAATGTCTTTATAGGGTGAACGGCGGACACCATCGATAAAAGGAGAGACCCATAGAAGTCTGAACGAGTCCTCCTCTACACGGACGGCCAAGCCCATCCCCAAACGATGGGCAATTATATATATATATATATATATATATGGATTTAACTATCCCACATAAATTTGTGCAGCACAGCATAATCAAGCTGTCGTATGATTTAAGTACGCAGAAGACGAGACAGACAGACAGACGTCGGATTAGCTAAAACTGACAGGTGAGAAGGGAGAGAGGGGGGGCTCTCGAAGTTCAAACGATTCCCCTAATATATATATATATATATATATGGATTTAACTATCCCACATAAATTTGTGCAGCACAGCATAATCAAGCTGTCGTATGATTTAAGTACGCAGAAGACGAGACAGACAGACAGACGTCGGATTAGCTAAAACTGACAGGTGAGAAGGGAGAGAGGGGGGGCTCTCGAAGTTCAAACGATTCCCCTAATATATATATATATATATATATATTAGCGTCAGGGTAGTTTTACTTGGACGACCATTAAGCTCGTCTCTAACCTGTGTTCTGGTGTCATCGGCGTGGAGACAGGCGGCTGTGATCAGGGGGAAGAGATGTCGCCCCTGGACACACCGCAGAAGGTGGGTGGAGGGAGGATAGATAGAGACAGGTGGCACACTCGGGGAAAGCGGGGGTTTGGGGGGGGAGAGATGGGAGGAGGAGAGGGAGGAGGAGCATTAGCTTACATTAATCAGGGCCATCCGCCGGCCTCGGGATTAGAGGGTGTATGCAGAAGTTCAAGCAAGCAGCACTGACCTTTAGGACTACAGAGAGAGAGAGAGAGATCGCACCTGGACTGCTAACGTGGAGAAGAGACCTACTACAGCATATAGACCATCCAATATGGCTTCCAGAGGACCGAATAATTACCTGCTCCTTCCGAGAGAGTTCGCTGCGAGTATCCAGTCGTCGGCCAGCCAGAATATTCCCGGGGGAAGCCAAGCGATAACTGATGCTTTGATTAGATCGGGCGATGTCGAGCTTCTACCATGAACCGAGCCCCCCTTAGATTGCGGCGATTCCGTATTCCAGAATTAGTTCCCTCAACCCGTGGCAAGTAGTCGTGATGTCATATGCATCAGAGACCTCTAATAAACAAAGGGCGGTGTACATACAGGGAGGTAACTCCCCCCCAGCTGAGCGACCCTGTCTGTGTGCGTCAAATAGCGGGACATCGCTTCACTGAAACTTAATAATGCTCAGTTTTCAGGGTTGTTTTTTGTTTTTTTTTTAATCGAACAACCGTGCTTTGTTTGTTGTTGTTGTTGTTGTTGTTTTTAAATTGATTAGTGTGTGGATAATTAAAAAAAAAAAAATTAATACAAACTGCAAATTAAAGTTGTTTCAAATTTTAAATATATTACAAACAAAAGTTAAAAAAAACAAAACAAAACTGCTGCTAAGTCTTCGTTGTCGCGCTCTTGGCTTTTAAACTGCCACCTGTAACTATTGGCAATTGATACACCGAAATAATAATTAACAAATAGATAGATTGTCGCATATTAAATCAGAAATATCTTCCCGGTTCCTGGCATATTTTTTTCAACAAAAAAAAAAAAAAAAATCTTTCAATATAATCGCCTGCGACAAGAGATTATTTTGAAGAAAATATGTAGTTTATTATTATTAATCTGTTAAAAATAATAATAGAGAAAAAAAACAACCATTTATTTAAGTGTTTTAAATAGTGCATCATAAAAACTATCAAATAATAATAATAATAATAATAATAATAATAATAATAATAATAATAATAATAATGGTTTTCTTGGAAAATCTGACTGATGACAACATATGCAAATAACCTGTAATTTTTTTTCTTCTCTGAGTCAAGAAACGTAACTCGTGCTGAACTTAAAAACGGTTCTGGCAAAGGGAAAGTTGTTAGTAAAAATAGTAAAAAAAAAAAAAAAAAAAATGATCGTGTTGTCGTAATTATGCTGCCTGACGACTGAAAAATAATAACTTAAAATAAATATTAACATTATTAATACGAAATGGTTTTTTTCTTGATATATTTTAGTAAAAAATGTACTCGTGAAATAAAAAATATTTTACTATCGTTTCTTTAAGGCAGTCCACATGATAAATAGATAAAAGGTCCATTCGAGGGAACACAGTAGTAGCTTGTTGCCTCACACCTGTTCGAGAGAGGACCGCGCTGTGCACTTAAAACAAACAACAACAACAAAATCAAACATTCGTTTAATATTTTAATTTGTAAACTACGTCTAAAAGACAAAGTTAATACAGATAGATAACTAAAGGATCAGTGAATTAGAGTAAAAATTAAAACATGCAAACTAAAACAGCAGTTAAACGGATATTGCAAAAAGTATCTATTTAGAGTTTAGGATTTCTGTTTTGTTTTTTTTGTTTTTTTAAATCCTAAACTGTGGGTCGGTTGTCTTGTGAAAACGTATCCAAAAGAAATGAAAGCGATACATCTTTACCTTTAGAAGTATATTTGGACCTTCTGTTTCTTTTTTCTTTGAATCTTCAGACTGAAAAGCGATTTAAACACTTTTTTTTTTTTTCTTTCTTTATAGCTGGTGTAAATAATTAAAGGTTTATTACTTTTTTTCCGATTTATTTACCTTTACTGCTCAAATAGCAAACACTTTATTTCCTTTTACCTAACAGAAACAGTAGTTTTTTTTTTTAATGTAGCAAAAGAAAGTTATCTCCCTTCAGCTAAACAGAAAAGTAACGTTTTTTTTTTTTTTAAAAAAAAATGTAACAAAAACAAAGTAATCTCCCCTTTAGTTAAACGGAAACAGAAACTTTTTTTTTAAAAAATGCAACAAAAATAAAATTCCCTTTGGTTAACCATAAAATAACTAGGGAGGAAAAGCAGTGATAAAGGTATTTTATTTTCTTTACTTAACAGCAGCAAGCTGTACCCCCCCCTTGCAAACTAAACATATACCGTATTTATCTGTTTACCTGTCGTTTATAACATCTGATGAAGTGTCTCATCAAAAGAATTGTTCGAACGGTTTTATAATGATGAATTCTATTTTAATGACATTTTTATTTATTTATTTATTGTCTCGATTTCTGCAGACCACGCATGGAACCGAGCGGTTTGGGTGTGAGAGGAGCGTACTTTTGCCTTTGATGTTGTTGTTGTTTTTGTTTTTAAAGTCTGCCATTAAGATGCTATTTTCGAGTATTACCTTCTATCTGTTAATAATACCGCTCCAGTCGGTGTTTATAGGACAAAAATATCACGAAGGTGGGGGGGGAGTTTCAACAATTTAGAATTCAATAAAGGCTCGTCCACAAGACCATCCATCCCTCTGTGCTGATCCAGTTGTATGTATTTCTTTTATTCTTGATAGTTCTTTAAATCTGCACGGGATAATTATATGGTTCCCTGATTCTACCATTTGTTGGGAGTGGGAGGGGCGGGGAGGAGGTTGAATCCCATCAACAGTCGTAAGGTGAAGTGGAATAAACAGCAGAGCGTCGAAATAAGTAAATGAGATCGTAGCATAGCACAGGAGCCATCAATCAAGTCGTCACAGGCCGTCAAGTTCGCTCGCTGCCCATTAAACAACAACAACAACAAAAAAAACCCCCGTTAAAATCTCATTTCGAGTTCCGGAGTTTCAAAGAGTTTCGGTTACCTTTTGCACTTGTTTCGAGTAAAAGAACATTACGGTTATTAATGAATCGAACTTTCATGAGAGTTTTATTCAACTCAAACACGATTATTTATTTATTTTTAAAAAAATCTATAAATATCTAAGTGGAGTTATCGCCCCTAGACCAGTATGTCGTAATAACGATTCTCTCTCTGTGTGTTTTTTTTTTAAGAAATCAATAGCACGGGAAATAATCCGCGCGCACCTGTGACATTCGAGGCGCTTTGATCGGTCTTGAACCGTGACCAGCAATTTATCTAAAATAAAACCTTTTTCAGTGTGAGGAGGAGAGTCGAGGATGCGGTGACGTCACAACCTTGAAGCAGCAAAAAAAAAAAAAAACAAAAAAAAAACAAAACAGGGTAAGTAAGTAGTCTCTGCGAGATGTGGGCGTCGTCCGGACGTGTTCGACGACGAGCTGAAGTGTTTAACTTACTGGGATTCCTCCGAAATTAACGGTGTCCACAGATGTAGCAGTTCTGGTAATGTAGCCCCCCCCCGGCTTAGGTGAAACCAGCTGGCTGGCTGGCGGTCAGCAACAGGTGGCGCTGTAATGGCGCCACGGCTCCGAGAAGGGGAGATTATTAATTAAGAATGTCAGCAGGCCGACACTCTCTCGTTTTTCTAATTGAAGAAGACGAATGCCTTCTTTTGTTCTTTTTGTTTTGTTGTTTTTTTTTACTGGCATATTAGTTTTCCTTCTATCGTTAAAAAATAAATAAATAAATAAATGTATATTTAAATTTTACGTTTCCTAAGTTTAGATCGCTTATCTGGATGAATAATAATTAAAAAAAAAAAAACAAAAAAAAAAAACAAAGAGTATATCCAGTTCTTGACATCGCTAAGTCAGAAAATACCGTTATAACTATGATGCTGCGTGTATCTTCATGGTGCATTTAGATAATGACTTCATGATGGAAGAGCACGCAACTCCGGTTTTCCTTAATTCGTTATCTCGCCGTAAAAGGAAATCAATGAATCATAAACTGAGAGTTATTTGTAGTTTTATCTTTCTGTTGTTGCCTTCAAAACAATTTTAAAGAAATTCTCGCTGCGTGATAAAACCGGGCTTAGGTTCTGGGTCAGTCTTTCTCTTTAAAAAAAAAATATATATATACATATTTTAAAAAAAAAGGGGAGGTTTTGGTTTTTTTTTTACATTCTTCCCAATTAATTAAATTTGGCGAAATGCGTAATAACGAAGACGGGATTTTAAAGACATCGTTCACATTGGAGGGATGGCGGGGCTGGGTGCATATATAGCTACCTTTAGTTTCGTTTGCCATTCATGCCGATGATACGCTGCTCATACAGGCAAAAAGATGAATCCCTCTGCACGATATCTGGTAAGGATGGGTGCCGAACTACGGATTCGGTTTGGTGTGGACGCCAGTCAGAGCTGTTACTGGAATGGAATCCGGAATATCTTCCATTTCTCTCTTAATTGCACTGCTAATCGCCGCATATTGCGTTCTCGTTTTAGCTCCCTCATCTTCGGCTACGGCGGATGGAGAGAAAACAGAGTAGGTTGGGGAGGGTGGTGGAGAGAGATTTCCGAGTGGGTAGGGAGGAAGTACCGTCGCGGCGCATGCGCTGTAGATCGTGTTCGCTCGCTGCCGGTCGATACCCTGTTGGCGGTTTGATGAAGTTCGGGAGATCTGTCATTAACAAGAGATTCTGACGAAAGATGCCCATCCATTCAAACGAGGTGTAACCCGGGCGCCGGTAAAAGGGGGAAAAAAAAACAATTTTTTTTTGCGTGGAAAACCCGAAAGAGAAAGCGAAATAAGATACGATTGGCGTCATCTGCATCACACCCGATACTCCCTTATCATCGTTTATTTTCTTTATCCCCTATAACCTTTGTCCCTCCTCTCCCCCCCCCCTTTTTGGAGAACGAGAGGTTCTGATATCACCTGAGGTATGGCATTTGACGAGAAATCCTCTGTTCTTTTAAATCTTTTTACAGGTGGGCATAAATTAGAACTTTCGGCGATAAAAAAAAAACAACAACAACAGGCGCCACCTCTCGGTTTTGGAGGAAGGAGGATCTAAAACACCCTCCAAGGCAGATGGCTGTAGGCGTTTGGCAGTCAGAGCCAGGCGTTAATGTAAGTCTCTCTCTCTGTGTGTACTGACGTCACCTCTCTGTGTGTACTGACGTTGTCTCTCTATCTATCTCTCTCTCGTACTGACGTCACCTCTCTCTGTGTACTGTTGTCGTCTCTCTATCTATCTCTCGTACTGTCGTCGTCTCTCTCTCTCTGTGTGTGTACTGACGTCACCTCTCTGTGTGTACTGACGTCGTCTCTCTCTCTATCTCTCTCTCTCTCGTACTGACGTCACTTCTCTCTCTCTCTGTGTGTGTGTACTGTTGTCGTCTCTCTATCTATCTTTCGTACTGTCGTCGTCTCTCTCTCTCTCTCGTACTGACGTCACCTCTCTCTGTGTGTACTGTCGTCGTCTCTCTCTCTCTCTCTCTCTGTGTACTGTTGTTGTCTCTCTATCTATCTCTCGTACTGTCGTCGTCTCTCTCTGTGTACTGACGTCACCTCTCTGAGTACTGTTGTCGTCTCTCTATCTATCTCTCTCTGTGTGTACTGACGTCACCACTCTCTCTGTGTACTGTTGTCGTCTATCTATCTCTCGTATTGTCGTCGTTTCTCTCTCTCTCGTACTGACGTCACCTCTCTCTCTGTGTACTGTCGTCGTCTGTCTCTCTTTCGTACTGACGTCACCCCTCTCTTTCTCTCTCTCTCGCTTTCAGGAACAGCAGAAGTTTGTTGCTCTCTCGGAAGAAATCGCGCTGCAAGACATAATTTGAAAACTTTCCTATGATAAACGAGCTGACCGAGCGCCATGTCTTAAAACAACAGCAGCAGCAACAAGAAAAAGCTGCGAATTAGTTAATTGTAATTACCAAGAGAATAATAATAGTCACTCACGTGCGAACGAGGTGAGTCAGACACTGGTTTGTAAATTAACTTACTTAACAGAATTGTGTTGGATGTTGGCGAAGCACGTTCGAATTTATTGACTCTTCCGAGGGTGCCAGTAAGTTTCTTTGAAGCGTCAAAACGACTCCAATATGGATTAAGTTAGGTATCACTCTCTAAGCGTGTTTTACTTGTAGAGGAGGGATTCCGTGACTAAGAAAGGAATATGGTGATCTTGTCGCATAAACTTATTAATCTTTATTCTATAAGGTGGTTGTTGTGTTGTACCCCAGTCTTTACAGCGGAGATAACCTCTCTGCCTTGGAGACCAGAGAAAGCGTTGTGCCGTAGTTATCCCGCCTGTCCTGCGAGAACTCTTTATTTTTAGATGTGGGAGGAAACCCCACCCGACTGGCTGGTAAAGAAGGAGAAGAAACCATACCTGGGAGCTACGCTAAACCTTCCCTCCCCCCCCCACTGGCCTTTTATCCACGACCCTCCAGTCGGCCCAACCATCGGCCATTATCATTATTTTAATTTTTAAAAAAGGGGATGAGGGGAGAATGGCCGAGACGAAACTGCTTAAAGAAGATTTTGCTTGTAAAATGTGACATTGAGAAACGTCGTTGTGAGATGAGTCGGGTGGGGCACACTGGAGGGGTGTTGGCCTGCGTGGTTGCTGAGAAAACGGTTATCGACAGGGAAACGGAAGGACAAACAGACGGGCATCCGGTTGCATTGGCAGAGACCAAAAACTTTTATTTCATCAGTATTTTAAAGTAATTGCTGTTTTTTGTGCGTGTCGGAAATAAATAGGAAAACTGGGTTATTTTGTTAGTAGGTTATCCGACTGAAAGCGAAAAGGTTAAAAAAAAAACAAAAACAAATAGATGGAGAGAGAGAGAGTGAGTGTGTGAGTGAGTGAGTACGGGGTTGAAAAAGAGAGAGGAGGATAAAAATACATGAGGCAATAGAAAAATGCGTTACAGGAATTTTGGATGGCTGCCCTAACAGGAGCTTTGAGAATGATGTTGGCAAGATATGGTGGATATCATGGCGCTAAGAAGACAGTAACATGGTACAAACACAGACCCCAGACCGGTGAGATGTTCTCAATGAAAACAACGTTTAGGGAATTTAAAAAATGTGTATAAGTCAGAAACCTATAGCAGCCACGTGTGAAGTGGGAGGTTGGGAGAAAGGACGGAAGATAAAATGCTGTGAAGTGGGCGGAGTTAAAATAAGTCGGGGTCAGTTCGTCCTTTAGTTTGCCCGAGAACGTTTGTTTAGCGAGAGTCCGGTGTCTCGGGGCGATAACAGCCCCGGCCAAAAGAATTTTAGCGATTATTCGCCTCGCAAGTCGCTTCATCCGATGTCATTCACCTACCTCGCACGTCTTTAAGCCGACGATCACTTCTTCCAAGGCTGTACGGAGAGCATTATTGAACGTAACTAAGGTGTACTATTAATATTTCGGATTCGGTAAAGAGCTAATAAATTCACAGGATTACGGGAAGACGAGCCCCTCTCCATTCGTGTAGTGGTCACATGACCCGGGCTAAGAATGAGGTCTTTTTTGGCCGACGAATTCGTTGTACACGAACCACACTTTTTTACCACTCGTGTAGTGGTCACATGACCCGGGCTAAGAATGAGGTCTTGTTTGGCCGACGAATTCGTTGTACACGAACCACACTTTTTACGCTACCTTTATCTCTCTGTTTTCTTTTTTATTACCCCAGAACTAGGTGATAAGGTTATGTCTGAAAACAAACAAACTATAAATTCTCAGCAGATTGTCTCCCATTAGGGGGGATGAGATGGGGGGAAAAGTCAGGTAAAATTAGAGCAATTAAGCAAGTCCGGAAGCAGCATGCTACCCAACAGTTCCATCTTTTCTAATATTCACTTTAGAATTTCCAGAACGTTCGGTGAATTGTTTTTAGTAAACGTTTTGAGCGATACCTTCCAGAACGCGGGTGGTTATCGTTCTTGCTTCTGTTTGTGTCCACGTATAGGACTCGGAGATTTGGCTGCTAACAAAATTGAAAGTAGTGACAATATCTCCACGTCCGGATATTTCCCTTTAACGATGGGAAATGCAATTGCTAATATATAGAAAACACGAATGGACCCCCCACCACCACCAAAAGCCACTAAATTCGATTTATAACTATTTTTTTCCTTCTTTTAATAAGGAAATCAATAATATTCACACCATAGATCCAGCTCCGCTCTCTCTCTCTCTCTCTCTCTCTCTGTGCGCATGCTTGGAAAATGAATTAATAATTTTGTGAAGGTCTATTAACGGTTATGAGAGCCAGCAGTAAATGAGAACGTATAAGTCCACGAATTCCATGACTACTAAATGTGTTGTTTCCTGCTGCGAGACGGGTATTGCGTGTCCAACAAATAGCGCACTGAACGTCTAGTTTAACGCATTTCTCTATTATTATTATTATTATTATATTATTATTATTATTATTATTATTATTATTATTATTATTATTATTATTATTATTAGATGAGCAAGGACCGGATTATTAGATCACGGTTTTGACGGTCTTAAGAAATTTTGGTGAACCAAACTTTTTCGTACTAGAAACGAAAAGCCCCAGCGTGGATTTCCCGAATACCCTGACCAGCTAACCCTTTTCCAGCCGTGGCCAGGTAGCTCACCCGGCTCCCAGGGCCGACGTCCCACATCCGACGCCCCCCCCCCCCTCGGGGACCGACTGTTCAGATGTAAGTTTACCCGAGCAGGTGCCATTGCAGTCAGAACAAAGACGGTAACTTTCCGGAAGTACCGCAGTCGCGCCCTTAATTACAACTAACCAGAACCTATCGAGTTTCTGTGCGGCTGCCATAATTACAGATCTTGAATCCCTGATATCACGACCTTCCGGTAGCCTAATGCGCGCTCATGTTTTTTTCCCTCTCAAAATGTAACTATCAAACGATCTCGGCAATTTAGTGTCGCCATATTTACTAAAATAACCCAAAATATTTACCCTTTTTTTGTCTCTCGTCGCGCGAAATCGTAGGCGGAAAAAATGGAAGTCTGCTAATTATCATCGTTCGTCGTAGCTCAGCGACTCCCATATCCTAATACCAGTCCGTCTTCTTTGTCTGCTGAGATCAATATAACGCGTTATAAATCAGAAGCATTCCCATCTGAAAGCGGAGTATTTCATGGCAATTGATTTTATGTTGTCCGGAATCGCCACCTCGCTCCATTTTGTGCAGTAAACAAAGCTAGACGGCGGTGAGGAGGGGTTCGACGACATCTGAAACGTTCGATAATTAAGGAACTGCTCCCAGAATGCAATGCTACGGAAGCTGACATGCTGCCAAGCTTATAGTAGAACCCGGATGAAAGATGTCCGTCAAAAAGCACGTTACTGTTGAGCCGATGACGCAGATCTGGCCACTACGTCTGCAATAATACATGCAATTTTTTTTTTTTAAAATCATAAAGGATTGTGCGCGTGTCTAGAGCCGACTTCCGTTGTATTGCATTGTGGGAACGTTTTGATAATTGTCGACAGAGAGATTCGGACTACACAAACTCCACGCATCGACTCCCACTGTTCTCTTTTATGTTTGCGCAAGCGGCGGAAACAGGGATGCGGGTTAGAAAAGATTAATAGGCAGGGTGTGTGTGTGTGTGTGTGTGTGTGTGTCGAGGGTGGCGTTAAATTGTAAACTAAGAGATTTTTAAGTTTTCTGTCAAAGATAGGAATTTATCTCGACTCTCTGTATTTACGTAAGGAAGAAGGTATCTTAACTCTGCGCGGTTACCATCTCCTTACATCGCACATAGACGGGTCTAGGATGCTTCTCGTCATAGTATTTTCTTATCTTGTTTCCTCCAGCGAGATTCCGTGTGTCAGCTTTTGTCTGGATCGAAAACTCTCTCCCTTTGTAAGCTTTGCCCTGATCCATGAGCCAATCAGAGCTCGTGTTACAATGTCGGGCGCTCGCACGCTGAGAAATTACCGTATTTCTTAATTGTTATTGTTTTTTTTTTTTTTCGTTTGAAATGTTCTGGTACACATTTCTGTGTTAAAATAAAAAGAAACTCGTTGTGCGTGTGTAAGTAATTATCCTAAGAGCTGTATGAAAATTGTACGTCATGTGATGCCATCTAATGAATGTCAGATATCTCAAGGACATACAAGATAATGTATACGGTCGTGTTCTGTACTGCAGAGCACCCGATCTGCTACCAGCCAGGTTGGTAATGATGGTGGTCCAGAGGGAGAGCCGATCACGACTTCGGTCACAAACGGTCCTGAGATGTGAGCCGAGGCGTAACATACGATCTCCAAATCCCGCTTCTTTGGAGAAGTCAGTGCACGCACACTGGCAAAAATACGGATAACTGTACATACAGTATCTACAGAAAGAGCGAGCTACATGGAAACAGGAGGGGTGGAAGTTCTCTCTTTTTATCGACATGTTGTAGAAGGGCATTTTCTTTCAGCTTAGTAATTATTTTCACTTGTTGGAAAAAATCCCCAGGTCTGAGCCACTGTACGGGGCACAATTTCGCATTTAGAGTCACCATCTGCAGAGAATTATCTTTTACCGTTGGTTTTCTCTCAAGGCCGTCGTAAGATCGGTGTTTTCGCAAAAAAAAACAGCGATCGTTCTCGGGGCATTTCTGGGCTGTTAGTTATGCGTGAGTTCCTGGGACACCGATCTTCGCTCAGTTTCCGCGTGGCTTTGGTCGGAGAAAAGGACAAGATTAACGTACGAGGCGAGTGGGTGGTTTGGGGGCCATGTTGGAGATATACGACACAGTGACTCTCTCTCTGTTGTTGAATCACCGCAGGCGCCTTGAGGATGATCCTCAGAAGCGCTAGACTGTCATTGGTGGGGGGGCGGACCAATTCCTCCACTCTGCTGTTGTTTTAGAACTGTTGCCTCGTCTTAATGGCCGTCTGCCCGAAAACAGCCGAAAAAAGCAGGGCCCTTACCTCTAACAGAGTAGAAGCAAATCAATATGTAAAATTGCGGAGATTACGGGACGACTGGCCCTGGCCACGATCCCTGCCTCCCAAACCAACACAGGGAAGCGGGAAAAGTGTCACAGCTCCGTAGAATGGCCCAGATTACGGAAAACGTTTTCATAGCACGCAACTGAAGAGAAACGTCCGCCAGGACTCCCAGGTGGCGCTCTGATCGCCTTCAAATTAAAAACCGACTTCAGTATTCCCCTAAATTTGTTATGAAGAAAAAAAAGCCTACTGCTTTCGGCATTCATTTTATCGAGAAAAATCTGTTAGTGAGAAAAAACACAAAATAAGTTGAGCATTCTTTGATGACCAAAATACCTGTCTCCCTGAAGTATTTGATAACGTTTATTTCACCACATTTCGGGACCTGAACGGACGGACGGTTACGTTGTTCAGTCGCGCTCCTATACACGTCTTGGAATCGACCAGATCAGACGATCCAGCTGCTGTTGTCGGTTGGTGCGCCATTCTTCGACTAGGGCAACCTCCAGCCGATCGAGAGACTGTGGACGGACTTGGCGACCACGAACACGCTTCTCTACGATGTCCCAAACGATCAATGAGACTGGAACCCGGAGGTAGTGTGATCCACGGTGCATGAGCGTTGCTGTGGGCCCTGAATTACAGCAGTGACAACACGTACGGTCCGGACGGGTGCTGTCACCCATGAAGATGAATTTGGGAGCTTGCCGTTGGGCCAGAGAGACAACTAACTACAGGGGCAATGATCACATACCTGTATCCGACACTAATCACGGTACTCCTTCTAATGATGATCAGATCGGCCAACTTTAATGCCAGTCCATACCGCCAGGCTGGGCGATGGCTTCCTAGAGCCTGTCCGTCGTTGATACCTAAACAGGATCTAGACTCGTCGGTGAAAACAAAAATGGCGCCAGTAGTTCAACCTGCAGTCGTGATGCTTGTCGTCCATTGCATACGTAGTCGTTGATCACGCACGTTAGAGAGAGAGAGATACGCAGCAGCGGTATTCTGGACTGCTTACCACCAGCATGAAACTTGTGCGAACTAATCCTATGGATATTTGGTCTTTGGAGGCTATTCTCGAGATGGTGGTGCTGTTGATAAACGACTTCTTCCGGTAAGTGTGACCGAATGAAGGTTGTAACTGTTGGGAAACCTGGAGGAGGTCTCTCGCGGGCGGTATCTTGTCGGCGCCCCGAAAATCACGCTGTGATGGGCGTTTTACTGGGAAGCAACAGCTGTCTGCCCTCATCTTTTACTGGACTTTCGCGACGGCCCGAATTACCTCATTCGGTGCTAAATGGTGCGAAGGCATTCTCAGACCGACCTACAACACGCGCGCGTCCAGATTATAGGGGAAGTGGCAATGGGCCGTGCGCAGATCGAGTGGGAGAAGTGAGGAGGGGAGGCTACTGCGACTTCACGCGTTGTAGGCCCGCCGTCAGGGTTAGGCTGCTCTCGTGCAGATCGTCCTGACCGACACACGAACACGTCTGAACAACGTTCCACGCAACCGCCGCAGGCTTAGAAACGGGCAGCCACTTATTTCTTATTTTTTTATTATTATTTTTTTTAAATGAATTTTCTCTACCCTCGGAGTAATTTTATCGCCATCCGTTTCGTGAACTGGCGCCACGCCGCACCCAACTGTTCGAAACGGATACAGCGCGCGCTCAGGTTCTAACATGGCGCAGAAGCACGCGGCTGACCGCGGGATGTCGACGGTAAGAAAGAAGCACCCGCCGCCCGTCGTTCTCGACTCTGCAAAAAAGACAAGAGGGCGGAATTCTTAACTTGGCTCTTTAGTAGCGATCAATCAGTTCATGGAAATAGTCGACATAGTAAATGCGATTTGTGCGGCATTTTCTCTTTCTTCTTTCCCTTTGTTTCCCCATCTCTTTGCGTTCCCTTTAAACAGTCAATTAAAGTTCGATTGCATCAGATCCGACCACAGTAAAACTTCCCAATAAGCCCTAACCCTCATCAAAGAATAAAGGAAAACAAACAAACAAACAATGCAAGAGTCTTTCTGCATCTTATCGAACCCTTCTCGCTGGGTCGGAGTGACAATAGCACTTTGATGTTGTGTCGTTATTGTTTTCGCTTTTTCTTTTTCTTTTTTCCCCCTTTCTTTCGTAATTAACAATCATGACTGGCGGTTTCCATGGATACGGTAAGAGCTCGCAGCTTCGTCTTTTGTCCGTTAGCAAAAAAGGTTTACTGTAATCTGCTGTCAAATCTTTTACCTTGAGCTTTTCTAATGTTTGATACGCTAGAAATGAATAAACTTCTCTCAGTTCTTATTTATGCTTGTGTGTGTGTGTGTGTGTGTGTCTGTGTGTGTGTCTTTAACCCTTTGAGACGAACACACCCGTATGCGGAAAGATGTTCCCGACAGAGTGATCTCCCGTTAATACGCGTTTTCAAGTTTCGCGGCCAGTAGTAATCCCGTTGGTTGGTGAAACCTTGGAAACGCGCATTAACGGGAGATCACTCTGTCGGGATTTACGTCCAATCCCGGTAAACATGTGGGTGACGCACCTTTAGAGAGTCAATACATCTCATCAGCAGAAAGAACAGCCCTCCCGACTTCTGCTGCGCCCGTTTCTAACAAATTTTATAAGTTCCGATATTGTACCGTACCGTCGGTCGGTCGGTCGGTCGTGGGTTACCTTGGTGACGCCAGCAGACCGCCCGCATTTTTGTGAGGCGTGGGTCCCGCGTTACATCTTACGCCGAGGTTTAACGCTAATCCATAAACGGATCATTGTAGGCCGGGCTTCCACAAGCCTCCATTAAAGCAGTACTATAGCCACAATGTCGCCATCTAGCGCAGGAAGAAAAAAAAGAATCACTTATTCTGGTGGGTGGGGGGAAGCTGTCTGTTCGAAATTTCGAAGTATTTTGCACACAAGAATTGTATGGGTTTTTTCGCCATGCTATACTAGTGAAGGTATCCTAGCCGTTTAAGCCTATTTTCTCGGCTAACCCGGCTGCAAAGATGGATACGGTTAAGTTATGTAATGTATGTCAAATACTCTTGTTTCATGTCGCCACCGCGAAGGTTGCGATATCAGAAGTACGGTAATTTCTCTGCATGGATTTAGTCAAAAAGTGTAAGCAGAATTCTAATTGGCCAGCATTTGCGCCAATCGGCTCGAAGCTAACAAACAGGCAGAGACGGTTTTTGGAAATGGTAACTATCTCAAAGCAAGATAGGGAAATGCATCATCACGGGGTCACAAATCTGCTTCCTTCCGACTGAAAAATAACTAAAGTTAACCCTAACTCATGTAGAGAGAGAGAGAGAGAGATGATTAATAGAAAGGGCAGGAAGTGAGTAGGAACGAGCAAGACGGGCAGGCGTCCATTACCCTGGCAGCCGATCGCGCTCTAGATTTTTGGTGTCGTCCAGCGAACTAGGTTAAAAAAAGAAATGAAGTTAGGGTAGTTATTAATAAATAAGTTTGAAAGGAAACCACGGTGGACCAAAACGGTTTCAGTTTTACGGTTACGATAAAGAAGTAAAGTAAACATGGCTGACGCCTTTTAATAGCAGACAAAATCTACAGCGTTAACAATGACCGGAGGCGGTGACGTCATATCTCGGCGTGTAAAGAGACACGGCTACGATATCGAGCGGACCTGGCGCCACATACAGAACAAACAATAAATCAATGGTATTCTTCAAAGGAAAGCGTCGATAATGGGCGACTTTTATCAAAGTGGGGGGGGTCGCGTCGCGTTAACGTTGATTAATCTGATGCCTTCATGGCGCTAACGTTGAGCGATATCGCCATCGCAGATGTCAAGAATCGTGGTCTTTAGCGAAGCCGAAAAAACCAGAGCGGTTCGTAGTAGCCAATGAAGGCCGACCGCCGCTTCCATCTGATTAGTTGCGTGAACGTCTAAGGAAGTAGACAAATGGGGAACTTCCGGTGCAAACTCACGCAGTTGAACCGGTTCAAAAGATAGAGTTGAAAAAACAACAACAACACACACACACATAAAGAAAAAGGTCACTGGCGGGATGATGAAGCTAGGCAAGATTGGCAGCAGCTGGTAAAAGGAACAGGGCGCTGATCGCCCTCGCTGTCAGAAATGTAAACACATACGCCACTAGGCTGCCACCAGTTTGGTAAGTAAACGGTCTAAAATAAAATTAATAATAAGTTTTTAATTAATCGCGGTTTTCATAATTAAAATGGGAAATGTTTCCTTAATCTTCTGTATATCAATCACCTGGAGTGCATTTGCACCAAACTACACTGTATCAATCAGCACAGGTTTGGAAACAGGGGCTGTGACAGAGTACATCTTCGTTCAGATAACCCTTGGGAACAACAGATTCCACGCCCTTTGTATTCACAAACACCAAGTAGCGCTTTAGACTGGGGTGGTATAAGGGAGGTAAATACTGACGTGGCAAACGGGAAGTTAGATGAACCCGGAAGTCCACACAGTTTTATCAGAGTTTGCTATTTTGGTTTTAATGCTATAATTATTAATCACATGAAACGCATATAACAAATGATTAATCAAATATTTTAATTGGAAATCTTTTTTTTTTTTTTTTTACTCTTTTGAAAACGTGGAGATAGCGCCACCATCTTGCACACACACACACACACACACACACGTGACGCACACCAAGTTAGTTATAACCACTTTTCGGCAGAAGAGACGACTGACGATATTCCTTCCACCAGCGGCAAAATTCACACGTGAATCGCTCGTGGTGGTAATGGTTTGCGGTGCGCCACCCATCTGTCTGTTCTTCTCTGCTCGAGCGCCAAGCATCACAGGAGAGATACGGACAACGGCCGCTTGTAAAGTATCCGAAAAAGTTTTAATTAATTTTTAAAAATATATTCAACACAAAAATAAGTTAGCTGCCGAAAGTTGCAGGTCTTAAATACTCTTAGGTAATAATAAACACGTATCTACAAAACTGAATGTTTTGTTTTTTGTTGTTTTTTTTTTCCATTTTAGTTGAATAAATATACAATGCAGAGAAAAACGTCCCATTGAAGTTCTCCCAACAACAGCACCAGCAGAAGGTATTGGCAACCAGAGGCCACTCGGATTATTGCTCCGTATTACGCGCTCTTTCCTAGCTTCGATTCTTACAAGTAAGAACGCCATTTTGTAGTTAGCCGAATCCATGCAATAATAGCGACACTGTTTTCGCGGTACTAACATTGCACGAAAAGTTCAGTTCGGGCGCTGGCTTTTGTATTGTGGGCAAACGTCGTCTTTCATCATTATTACTGCGCCTATTGGAGAAGTAACGTGTACAGACAAAGTGCTGGGTGGGCTTTTTGTCTTTGCGATCGGCTTATTTATACTCTATTCAGAGTTAATCCTTAGGAATCATTGTAAATGTAATTGCCGGACAACAATAGCGCTCTCTCTCCCCCTCCCTCCCTCTCCCTCTGTACTAACGTCATCTCTCTCTCTCTCTCCCTCTGTACTGACGTCATCTCTCTCTCCCTCCCTCTCCCTCTGTACTGACGTCATCTCTCTCTCTCCCTCTCCCTCTGTACTGACGTCATCTCTCTCTCTCACCCTCCCCCTCCCTCCCTCTGTACTGACATCATCTCTCTCTCTCCCTCTGTACTGACGTCATCTCTCTCTCCCTCCCCCTCTCTCCCTCTGTACTGACGTCATATCTCTCTCTCCTCGTCTCCCTCTGTCTCTATACTGACGTCATCTCTCTCTCTCCCTTCCTCCCTCTCCCTCTGTCTCTGTACCGACGTCATCTCTCTCTCTCTCTCTCTCTCTCTCTCTCTCTCTCTCTACTCCCCCCGCAGGTATAAACGGTGTATGTCAAAATGATGCACTTTTTCCGGATTTTGAGACATTGAGAAAAGGAAGAGAGAAGGAGATAAAAGGGGGGGTTACTTTGGATGGCTTGGTAAGCAACAGATAACAATGACGTTTGCAACAAATTATGAATGACAGAGTGGAATTCTTTGCCTTATAAACCTGTTCGGATGTTCTTCGCTGCACTAACAGAAGAAGAACGAGGCCAGACGAGGATGAGTAGAACATTTTCATGAGAATGAGCTGATATGGTAGCGAAGACGACGTCTTGTCCTTTTATATATCTAATTAAACCAAACATACGTTGCTCTCATACATTCGCCGTGCATCATCGGGAAGGGGAGCTGGAGACGGAGGTTGTTTTGTTTCCCCAGCGACCGAATAACGCTGGCTGCTGCTTGCGTCAATGCACGTAACCTGAACGGTATCTACCTGCCCACGTAGCGCACTGTTGCTTGGCAGCAGGGACGACATTCCTCACGAGAGATCGTGGTGGATGCTGAGAAAGCGGGTATCTACACTTCTGTTTTTCTTTAGTCCGCTGTTGCCATCCATCCATCTTCGAGCCTTCCCGTTTACTCAGAGATGCTATCGCTGCACCAACACACACCTGTAATTAACGGCGGGCAGTACAGTAAAGTTGACGCAACTCTTGAGGTAAAAAAAAACACTAAAAGGATCCCTACAGGAACCGAGCAGTCGGTCGATAATGACTCGCGGCGGACTCCACATCGCCCGCTTTAAAAAAACAACAACAAGCAACCTGCATTTTACATTTTAAAATACTTTTTCAAATGAACGGATCTTAACCTACAATTTTTGGTGAACGGGTAACAGCCATTCGAGACCCAGTTCATAGGGAAGGCGGGGGGAACCCGTGCAGATATCTGTAAAACGAAACCGAGTCGAGAGAATTTCTGATTATTTCAAATCCGTAGTTTTGATTAATGGCAAATAACGGTGTTGTTATTCTATAGAGGCACCGTTTGTCCAACTACGAAGACACCCGAGTAAGGTAAATGTTCCCCGCTGGCCTCACCCCTTTAAAGGGCCGCTGTTTTTTTTTTGTTTGTTTTTTTTTCCGGTTTGAAGGCATAAAAAGTTTGTACGGGTGTAGAGATTCTCCATATTTCAGCCATATCGTCGGGGCATCTCTCTCTCTCTCTCTCTCGCTCTCTCTCTCTTCTCTCCGTCCCTCTCTTCTCTCTCGCTCTCCTCTCCATTCCATCTCTCTCTCCTCTCTCCTCTCTCTCTCTCTCTCATCTCTCCATCTCTCTCTCTCTCTCCCCTCGTTCCTCTCATCTCTCCTCATCTCTCTCTCGCTCGCTCTCTCATCCATCGTCTCTCTCTCTCTCTCTCATCTCTGCTCTCTCTCTCTCTCTCCTCTCTCTCTCTCCTCTCTCATCTCTCTCTCTCTCTCTCTCTCTCTCTCTCCTCTCTCTCTCCTCTCTCTCTCCTTCTCTCTCCCTCTCCTCTCTCTCTCCATCTCTCTCTCCTCTCTCTCTCTCTCATCTCTCTCTCTCTCATCCATCTCTCTCTCTCTCTCTCTCTCTCTCTCTCTGTGTGTAATATATCTTTGGTTCGTTTAACATTTACAAATTCGTTCTTTTAGAGAGAGTGAAAAAAACAACACCTCACACAGATAGATAGATAGATAGATATTCTGTAAGTTTGTTTTCTGTTTTACTGCTGAGATCGGAAGACGCGATCGCGGTACTCGAAATTCGAAACCATATGGTTCGCTGTGTTTTGTCCCTGAGACGTCGGCCGGGAAAGTGTCGTCTGCTACCTCGGACAAGAGGTCTACCGCGTTAATTTAGCGAACTCCAACACTTTCAAGAAGCTCTGCTAACATACTTTTGGCGGGCTCCGCCGGCCGCGTGTTTGCTTTGGCTGGTGTGGGCTTATTCCGTTGATTCTTGGCATAGTTTCGAAACGGTGCGATATTGTCTCTTCCCCATCTCAGTTACACTGCGCTGCGAGTAGAGTTTGACTGATGGCGGCGCTGGTGTCGCGATTTCTCGTTACGTCAGCGATGAATGGTGCCACGGCTGGTACAGGTGTGTGTGTGTGTGAGTGTGT
Source organism: Nautilus pompilius (assembly GCA_018389105.1). Taxonomy (NCBI): domain Eukaryota; kingdom Metazoa; phylum Mollusca; class Cephalopoda; order Nautilida; family Nautilidae; genus Nautilus; species Nautilus pompilius. Next base: position 2,683,892 of record JACATO010000588.1, read on the forward strand.
GCTTGAGTGAGTGAGTGTGTGTGTGTTTGTGAGTGAGTGTGTTTGTGTGTGTGAGAGAGTGTGTATGCGTGTGTGTGTGAGTGTGTGTGTTTGTGAGTGAGTGTGCGTGTGTGTGCGTGTTTGTGAGTGTGTGCGCGTGTGTGCGTGTGAGTGTGTGCTTGAGTGAGTGTGTGTGTGTTTGTGAGTGAGTGTGTTTGTGTTTGTGAGTGAGTGTGTTTGTGAGTGTGTGCGCGTGTGTGCGTGTGAGTGCGTGCGTGAGTTGAGTGAGTGTGTGCGTGTGTGTGTGTTTGTGTGTGTGAGAGAGTGTGTATGCGTGTGTGTGTGTGAGTGTGTGTGTGTGTTTGTGAGTGAGTGTGTGCATGTGTGTTTGTGTGTGTGAGAGAGAGTGTGTAGCGTGTGTGTGTGAGTGTGTGTGTGTTTGTGAGTGAGTGTGTGCTTGTGTGTGCGTGTGTGTGTGTGTTTGTGTGAGTGTGTGCTTGTGTGTGCGTGTGTGTGTGTGAGTGTGTGTGAGTGAGTGAGTGAGTGTGTGCGTGTGTGTAAGTGTGTGTTTGTGAGTGAGCGAGTGTGTGAGTGAGTGAGTGTGCGTGTGAGTGTGTGTGTGTGTGAGTGAGTGAGTGAGTGTGTAAGTGTGTGTAAGTGTGTGTTTGTGAGTGAGCGAGTGTGTGAGTGAGTGAGTGTGCGTGTGAGTGTGTGTGTGTGTGTGAGTGAGTGTTTGTGTGTGTGTGTCGGTTACCAATGAATGCAACAAAATGAATGATGATAATGATAATAACGACGATGATGATGATGTAAAAATAAAATTTAAAAAGTGAATTTCAAAAAAAAGGAAATTAATGAAAACTGTCGAGAAAAAGGAGTTCGGTAGAGTTAATGGAAATCACCTAAAATAATGGGGAGAGGGGATGTGGGGAAAGTGAAGAGTTAGGACCACATGCGAGTGAATGAGTAGATATATCGAAGTAAATGCAAATAGAAATAAACAAGTGACAAATTTTGCATAAAACTCAATTATTTCTTTTTTTTTTGCATTAAAGTTGAATAATAAACCAAAAGTTATCAAAAAGGGGGGAACCAAAGAATAAATCGAGAACGCGATCCATTTTTCTTTTTTTTTTCCTACAAACCACGTGATCTGGCTTAAACGCACAACATTACTTTCGATTTATTCACTGCGGGTCAGATAGTCAGGAAATGAAAATGATTAACTAGGGAACTGGGTTAAAGTTAAGTTTCGCACCTGAACCCTGATGTTGTTGGTGCCAAACAGGAACTTTGCAACAAAGAGAACCTCCCCAATCACCGACTCTGTATACAGATATAAATCCTCTAGGAATGGTGTCTTTGAATTACGGCTGAAATCCTTCATCAGCGAAAAACGAATAGATGAAGTCCCCTCACCTTAGAAACAAACCACAAACCAAGGCACGAGAGAGAGTGTGTGTGTAATGGATGTGGAGGGGGAGAGAGGGATACAGAGAGAGAGAGAGAGAGAGAGGAGAGAGAGAGAGAGAGAGAGAGAGAGAGATAAAATATCAATACGATATAAATAAAGGAAATCCTGCGGTTCTTTGAAACACGTTTCAGTTCTTTCTTCTTTTATTTTTCTCAGCTGTAATGGATGATGAAACAGAGCTGCCAACAGCACAGCATAGCCCGCTGGCGATACCCTTACCGTCTGTGTTGGAAAAGCATTGTTCGATGGATGCTGCGCCGCGAGCCGAACACCCGGTTATAAACGAAAAATCTACGCACTCCGAGAAACCGAGATAATATGACACTCCGCACGCACGCGCCCAAACGTTTGTCAAACTCTGTGGATGACAAGTGACTAGGAAAAGAAAAAAGAGTTCCGTCTAAGCATCGTGCCCGCCCCTTGGGCGTTTCTCGCCTTTGAGCTTCCGAAGCAGGTTCTTTTAATACCCCTGATCCCAAAACTGGGATTAGTACACTCGGGTAAGCGACATCTCTTTGCGACTACGGAGGTTGCGCGTACATTCAACGAGATTATTTTCTCGTCAGGGGCAGACCGATCGTTTCCTCCGAATGTTCCCTCCCCTGCTCACCCCGGCGTCGGTTTCGGACGTTCGCCGCTCTGCCGCTTGGGACGGGACCCGTCTGTGGCGGTGACGTCAAGACTCGAACTGCGGGACTGGCTCAGGGCGACTCGCAGTCTGGGAAGGAGAAGATGGCAACAAGAAGAGAAACAAAATGTCATAAAGATTCCCTGGCCGGAATCATTATTGAAAATTGTCTCTTTTTCTTGGCAAAACACGATGTGGTGTCGGGTAGTTCGGAGTTCAATAACGAATAGCAGACATGGCCGGTTTATCCGTGAATGCTTAAGTCCTTCACAAAGGACACCGCGTTCAGGCCATACCCAGTGTCAAATGTTCGCGCGTTGCCATGGCAACTATAATGGGCTTTTCTTCTTTTTTTCCCGCTGATTCGGTAAATATCCATGAGAAAAAGAAAAAAAATCTATGAAATACGTCTCCAGGACATGAATGTCAGGCGAGGCTGCTGCATAGACGTTGCTAATAAACGGATGAAGAACTTACTGTACACACTGGCTTATGGCATCCCACAGTGCAGGACTTCGCGCTCTCTCCCCGAGATTCTCTTATAGGCGGCGGTCGTCTGCTGGCACCTCACGTCTATACACAAATCGATCTGATTCATCCGAAATTAAATTTTGCTTTTTAAGGTTGAAAACTTTCGGGTGTCGAAACCCCAGGGCTGCTGATGGTTGGGCGTTCTCAGAAATGGCACAGTGTAGGGAGGGAAAGGCGGACAGGAAGGACGGCAGTACTAGGGTCATGTCCGCTCCCAACAACGAAACTACTAAGCTAGGGAAAAGGGAGGGAGTTGCCCGGGAGGGTGGGGGCTGCAACTTTTTCCGACTGGCCTGAAATAATTTCATCACATCATCGATGAGATAAAAGTAGGGGGGGATTACAAAAACCTCTCTTACAGCCATTGTGCGTCATGCATTGTAATGATGCAGCAAAAAATCCGGCTGTTATTCTCCTCAGTAGCGACATCTACTGCGAATTTACGGAAATTGATCACAGAGTTCCACAGAACCAGAATAGCAACCAGCAAGGAAGGGTTCAGTCTGACTGCTATAGGTGGGCTAGCTGATTACCCTGTCACCTAAAAAGCAGCCTTTCCTTCTTACCCCCCCCTTTTTTTTTTTTTTTTTTATATTTTGAATTTAGAGCACGGACATCTCGAATTTTGTCGAGCGCCCTGATTCGTAAATGTTCCCTAAAAATCTCATCCAACAAAATGGCGTCAGCGAACATATAGCAAGTGGGGGTGGGAGTTCGAACTTACGGTGACGTCATTGAAATAAATCATATATTATAGACTCGATCGTGGATGGGAGGGGGGATAATCAACCTTTCTCTGACATCAGTGAAATAAAGCGAAGACGCTACGCTGGATTCAAGATGGGGGATGTTCAACATTTTTTTGCAACGTCAGAAAAATAAGCAAAGATTCTGGACGGGATTGTAGAGTGGGAATGTTCTAGCTTCCTGTGAATGTGAGTGATAGAATACAAAGATTGTAGATTCGATCTTGGATTGGGGATTTTCGAGCTTTCTGTGACGTCAGTGTAAGAAGGCACAGATTCTAGAACTGGGTCTTGAATGGGTGGTGTTCGAACGTTTTGTGACGTCATTAAATAAAGCAAAGATTCTGGATCGATCGTGGATGGAGGGGATCTGTGACGTCAATGAAAGAAGGCAAAGATTCCAGACTGGAACGTGGATGGTAGAATGTTTTAACTATTTGTGACGTCAGTCAAAGAAAGCAAAGTTTCTGGACACGATCTTTACTCTTGCATCAGAGGACACGGGATCTATACGTTGTGTACTTCTATTGTTTTTTCCTGACGGCTATGTACCCGTTACTTCTGTGAAAGTAAAAGTTTAGCACTCAGAAAATAAAGGAAAAATTAAGTGAAAAAAAGAAAAAGAAAGTCAAAAATGCTTACCTTTCCGAAGCAAAGAGAGAAACATATCGATATAACTCTTTTTAAAGAAAATAACTTATCAGCAGTGCTGCTATTAAATACGACTACTACTGATTACTGCCAAAACTGGCAAACTAACCCCTTCCAGTCCGGAGGATTAGATCAACAGTAGAAGAGAGGATTTCCGCCTATATCTCTATGGATCCTGCTTAGATGAATGCTAATTAGGCAGAAATGTCTTCCCTACGCTGCGAATGATCCCTCCCACTGTCAAACATCGCAGCTGGTTTCAATTACATTCTGCAGTTTTTGCTATTTCCCTGATAAAAAGGAAAATAAAAAAAAAATGTCAGAGCTCCCATAATTCTCGTGGATTCTAGAGCCAGCCGCTCTTTAAACCCGAGTGTTGCCGAGATTGGTGTACTTATTAACTTCAGTTACCATTCCGATTTCGAAATGAATCGCAAACCGCTAATTTAGTTTCGACACAGGCTAATACAAGTTAACAAACAGGCCAGTCTTCTGGGAAGGACGGACAATGGTGCAGGCGGCGTTGGGGGCCAACCGTTCTCTGAAGCCATTATTGCTGGCGATGTAATTGACACGGCTGGATAAAACCGCAGGAGTCGGAGCAGCTTTAATCAGAAGCTTCGAACTGCACGTGGAGAGAGTCGACACACGAGCGTGATTCCCCGTCCGCACAACGTTCGGGGCACGTTCGACGTCGGAAGACAGCTGAAGCCACACGACCCGTAAATTGAAACCCGGGGTTTACCATCGAAGACACTCCCACATGGGTAGCTCGGAGTTCAGAGGAGTCTCCACAGTCGGGCAGGTTCGGAACAACTGTTCCCGGGGCAATCAAAGCGCGGGATAATAAATTATCGTTCCGCCCCCCCCCCCGCACCCCAGCACTGTCCTCTCGGAAAGCTTTCTGTCTGTTGACAGGCTGGTAATTGAGATAAACTGCCGAACATGATTTGTTTGCGATGGCGGCCGGAGGAAGCGAAGCCAGAAAGTTACTGCTGAGTTGAGAGAGAGAGAGATATGACGTCAATACACGAAGAGATATGACGTCAGTACAGGGAGAGAGATTTCGTCAATACACGAAGAGATATGACGTCAGTACAGGGAGAGAGATTTCGTCAATACACGAAGAGATATGACGTCAGTACAGGGAGAGAGATGACGTCAATACACGAAGAGATATGACGTCAGTACAGGGAGAGAGATTTCGTCAATACACCAAGAGATATGACGTCAGTACAGGGAGAGAAATGACGTCAATACACGAAGAGATATGACGTCAGTACAGGGAGAGAGATGACGTCAATACACGAAGAGATATGACGTCAGTACAGGGAGAGAGATGACGTCAATACAGGGAGAGAGATTTCGTCAATACACGAAGAGATATGACGTCAGTACAGGGAGAGAAATGAAGTCAATACACGAAAAGATATGACGTCAGTACAGGGAGAGAAATGACGTCAATACATGAAGAGATATGACGTCAGTACAGGGAGAGATATGACGTCAATACAGAGAAGAGAGATATTACGTCAGTACAGAGAGAGAGATGACGTCAGTACAGAGAGAGAGAGAGTGGTTGCTCTGCTAAAGGAAACGGCGGCTATGGATCTGCGAACGTTTTGCAGTATTTACCATGGGTAGGTTCCCGGGTGTGTGAAAAACATCCCGATAACCTAACTCCACTGGAAAGAGAGAAAAGGATTCATTAGGGTCGTCAGGTGACGAACGTCCTCTGATTCAGTCCAAAATGTTCATTCTTATTCCGCAATGGGGAAATGGCCAACGGCTTGATCCGGCGGAAAATAAAACTACCAGAACTCTTGATTGGCAATTGCAGGAAATCGGAACCAGAGACGTGCTACAAGTGATCATGACAAGTGAGTGAGCTACCTTTACCTGCCGCTCTACGTCAACTCATTTATAGGCAGAGATTCGAATTTTTTTCAACTCTTTGTTGTTGTTTTTTTCGTCGACAAAGAAACCTGGCGTTTTTTTTTTGTTTTTTTTTTTAATGTTTGCGCGTGCAGTGACTGTGCAAACAGTACGGTCTGCTTTGGGGGGGTGACAAATCTGACATCTAACGGCGGCTAACTGGTATCTAACAGCTGACAGAACCGTTTTGAAATCGCTCGGAGTCACCTGAAAACACGCGAGCGGTTTAAAACAGCCGTGTTCACGCATGCGCACTCATGAAGTCCCGACTTCCCAAAGGTAGTTGGCGAAACCTCGGTTAGGGTCCTGGCCGGGTCCAGTTTCGCTAATTGGTAAAACAGACATATTTCGTGCATAATCGCCCTGTCACCCTGTTCACTGCCGCCGGGATAGTTTAGGATATCGATTTGTGGGTCTTGCGATCGATTTGTGTTACTGGGATGGCTGGAACAATTCTCCCACTGTAGCTGACGTGTGAGAAACAAAATAATAAATAATAAAGGGGGATTCATCGATATAAACTGAATAATCCTCTGCTTGAATTAATTCCTATCGTTCTAAGCAAACCCGGTCGGCGTAGACTTCATGGTGTTTTCTTTTCATTACTGCAACCGTCTCGCGCTTTATTGTGTCCTGAAAACGGGTGATTTAGAATAGTAATTACTTATTACCGCATCCCTTCATCCCTCTACTTTATCAGAACACCATTCAATCTTAGTCTAAAACCTTCATTTATTCATTGTCTCTCTCTCTTCTTTTTAAATAACGGCTACAATTTTCCTCGAAAAAAATTATTAATTACGACCGCTACCGAAGCCGGCATTCTGTTTATTCAAAAGCAAACAGACGAATTTTTAAAAACCGACACTGACGGCTGATCAAAAAAAAAAAACGACACTGACGGCTGATCAAGAAAAAAAAAACGACACTGACGGCTGATCAAGAAAAAAAAACGACACTGATGGCTGATCAAAAAAAAACGACACTGACGGCTGATCAAGAAAAAAAAACGACACTGACGGCTGATCAAGAAAAAAAAACGACACTGACGGCTGATCAAGAAAAAAAAGCGACACTAACGGCTGATCAAGAAAAAAAACGACACTGACGGCTGATCAAGAAAAAAAAATGACACTGACGGCTGATCAAGAAAAAAAAACGACACTGACGGCTGATCAAACTGTCCCTTAGCAAAGATCCATTGAAGCTGACGCACAAAAATAGCAAATACAAGTTAATCTGAATTTTCAACTTGATGAATAAACATATAAATAAGGTACACAGAACTTCTTTTTTTAAAATAAAAGCACTAAGTTGCATGGAATTGCTTATAATAATTTTAAAAAAGGAAATTAGATCAGGTCGTGGAAATATGTCTGACCTATCAACATCACTGACGGCTTTGGCCGGGTCTGATTTTAAAAGTCCTGTGTAAACCGAACACACAAACGTCTTCGTATTAAAGTGGTAACAAACTACCCGTAGTTTTATAAAGTTACAGGGGTCTTAATAAACAGACTTAACTTACTTTCAGAATACAATTTTTAAAAAAAAAAATTATTTTTTTGTAATAACTTACAGATATCGCGAACTTGTAGGAAAACTTTACAATGTCGTCACTTTCCAGACACGCGGTGAACGATTCCGTGTGTGGCGGAGTTTCAGGAATTTATTCACAAGATGGCGATCTTCGCTCAAACTGTCGAAGTGAGAATTTTCAATCAACTATTTTTGATTTACATCGGATGTCGGTCTCAGGGTTAGCAGTTTTATTAGCACCGACACCAAATCGTGAACAGTAGAGTTGCACACTCTTCTATAAACAGTTGCACACACACACACACACACACACACACAAAACAAACATTATTTTTATATCGCTTCCGAGCAAAGGCACAAATATCCGTCAGTTGTCCTTTTGCACGTGCAAGGCTTCGCTTCGCCAGTCACGTCGTTCTGCGCATGCGTGACCAATGGCTGACCGAAAGTTCGCGTCACCACAGTCGTCATCGGCGTCGTCGTCGTGCGTGCGCGTGCGTTTTGTGGCGGCCATGTTTTTTTTTTTTATTATTTTTGCCCAGCCGCAGCAAACCGCGGGGCGGTTGTCTGTAGTCGGAAATCCACGCACTCAGCCGCCAAGCCACGTTCGCCGAGACTTACTTCCGCGATAACTAGGCGCTGAGAGAGACACCGGGTTCGGGAGGCTGCAACCTGCAAGACCGAGCTACAGTTCTTTTACCCTCCCCCCCGACCCGCCTCGTCGACAGCGTGGAAATCCGACCAGACCCCTCAGGAATCCCTTACTCGCGAGACGCTGGTCCCCGTCGGCCTGACCACTCCCTCCTTCCCCCCCCCAAAAAAAGCGCATAAGCGAGCTCTGCTCCCGTGGTGCTATCGACGAAGGGTTGGGCCTCGGGTGCGATTAGCGATGTTACTGTTCAGCGGTAAATCGCTTTACCTGCTGCAAGGGCGCGGTGGCCGACAGATACTTTACTACCGGACGCGACACGCACCAAGGTACAGTACACAGGTGAGAGGTCCTATGCGGTACAACGTTGTCTTCTTTAAGCAGCTGCGATTTTCTGCGCGTTACCAACATTGCTGAGCATTCTCAGCCGTCTCTTTTCCCAGACCTAGACCAAAGGCTTGATCACCTGGTACGATGTCTCCGCACCACCAAACGCCTCAGACAAGCTGAGAACCTCTACAGTGGACGAACATTCGACAATGGCTGCTGCGGGGCCGCGGCGATTGTAAAGGTAAATGCGTTAGAACTGGGTCCGCTTCGATGTTCCTTTTTAAATTACAAGAAACAATCTGACGAGTGAATCCTTGTCTTCGAGTGTTTTACAACACTGATATTACATAAGCGACCACCGATTGAATAATATCAACTTAGAAGAACGAGATTTATTTGAGGTTTAAAACCACCGGGTTTTAATGCTGAAACTCTAACGTTACCATGGTAAGTGACGTGACGTCAAGATCTCGCGGAAAAATGAGAGATAACGAGAGAGAATTATGGCTGGTTGTTGGTTTTCGTCACGTTTGCTGTTAGCAAGGTATGAGATTCTCTGAGAGAGCGGCCGCGTGCTTCTCCCTGTGACGTGTGAAGTCATAGACGATCGAAGCTTTGCTAATGAGAACGCGTTCTTAACAGGGATGATGAAGAGGTAAACAACAACAAGTGCTGTACCTACTCCGACAGCATCCCGCCAAAAGTAAAAGTGGAGAGTCAATGTATTTTAATATTTATTAATTTAACGTCTTTCTATCTCCCTCTTCCTTTATTTTTTGAAAAAGGTTTGTGTGTAATCTGAGAAAACCTTGGTACTATAAAAGTGGACAAGTAGCTCAGCTCTAGTGAAACTTGGCTACAAGAAATCCGTTACAATTGCAGCAAGAACAAACAAGAGGGTTAGGGTGACAGTGATTTTGTCGGTTCACCTTTTCCCATAGTGTTGCATTCTGGGAATTTTAAATAAAAAAAACTTTACTCCGCTGAGCACGTACGCTCTCTCTCTCTCTCTCTCACATGTTTACCTAGATCAGTGATTTTAAGGAAATGTCTTTTACTGCTGCTTTTTCCTGACGTTCAGATACTCACGGTGCTTCTGATAATGGACTCCTCAGCTGTGTTAACCTTCGATGGGTCTCGACCCACCCTTCACAGAACCCTCGATATAGTGAGGTTAGCAGGGGTGGTGGTGATCAGTTCTCCCGCCATCTATCGGCTTAGCTGAGCACTTTCCACAAACTTCTAAGCCTGCAGCCAGCCAGCCAGCCAGCCAGCCACCCACCACCTTGATGCCCTCTCGCCCAGACACATTCTGATGCTGCTCTGTTCTGTGTAGATGAGAAACTAACGGTTTTCAGTGTTTTTCCACCACCGATCTTCCCGTATTCCTCTGGCACCTACTTCTGCTGCGGTGTGTGTGTGTGTGCCCGCTTTCGACCCTTTCACCTCGATTTCTTGGCAGAAATCTTCATACTTTATCGTTTTCCGTTCGCTTGGCCTCTTCTCTTCTGTTTTCTCATGGGACTATAAGAACTGCGTAAATAACAACTCTCGGTTCTTGGCTGGGGTACATGAACAACCCCTTTTAAATTTTGCAGTCTGTGATTGTCCTTAGTGAATTCTTCGTAAAAGACCCTAACCCTGACCATCACCGGAAAATTAAAACCCTAATGTACGGCATTTGGATTTTAAGAGGTCGTTCACCATTTTTTTCTCTCCTAAATCTTTCATTTAAATATTGCGCAGTTGTTTCCTTAACTACGGCAAGAACTTGGTGAGCAAAACTCACAGTCTGCTGTTCTGTGGTTTTAAGCCAGAGAACACAAAAAGGTTGCAAATCTGTTTTATTTAAAGCTTTTTTTAAAACGTTTATCTTGGCCCTCGAAGAAGAAAGTTCGAAATATGTCCGATAGGGTTTTGATTGGAAGATCGTATCTCGCATATATATATATATAATGTTTTGGATATTCTCTCTGCACGTTCCTATATCTGGATACCAGGAGAGGCTGAACGTTTAATCACATACTAATTATACTAGAGGATATTTCAAATGAAAAATCACAGTTGTTAAATGGACTGAAAACACACACACCACTAATACAAATCGTGATACGCTAGTGCTTATAGCATTACGTAAGAACACCCTACGCATAAATATAGATCACCGATAAATATCTAATCATCGTACAGTAGTGTAGCATGGTTTTAATATGGATCGTGTGGATGGTTTCATGGACCACTACCCCCGCTTGTAGGCTACTAGTTTCTCTTGAGATGACGTTAGCATGTAATGACTTGTGACCGATATGATATCTGGAATCTTTAATTCCGGGAGAGAGTCCGACGAGGTGAAGGAGAGACTCCCCGGCTTGAGTGCGAGGAGAAGACTGACATTTTACTGTCTGTCTGTGTCACACGAGATGACAGAAAAACACGTGGTTTCGCTGCTAGTGTCACCACCGAAGCCTTGCTGCTGTCGCCTTTAAAGAATTTCGGATGTTTCAGCATGTATAACAATTAGAAACTGAAAAAAAGTGAGAGAGAGAAAAATGTGTGTTCACCAAATGTTCCAGTAGTCGGGAGGTGACGGAAGATTTCCACGTTATTTACCGCCCTTCACTAATACATTTGCCAAAAGAGGGCGCGACGCTATGAGTAAGTTAAAGTCAGATGGCGTCCTTTCACCAGACAGTGAACGGTTTGGCAGTCTGGTTAAGTGCTCTGCCAGAATAAGACTTTCACTTTCTTCTAAAGATCAAACTGCCATCCCCGAAAAATCACACGCAGCACGCGCAGTTTACTGCTGGCGCTGAGGTTTCTACCAACTCGTAAAGAAAATGTAGTTTTTAAGTTAAGTTAAATCTGTGCTTTGTTTGCTCCTTGTAATGCCAAAAGTCGACAACGGCGAGCACAAGTGTTGATGGCGCACTGTGAACTTCTCACGTATTGAGAGACTATCAGCAGCAAAAAAACAATTTCCCGCCACAGGCGTGATATCTGGGTGCAGGGAAATCTATATTTTCTGAAATTTGTTTGAGAGTTTCGAGAGAAAAGAATCCGATGGCTGTTAAAAAATCTCTACACGGCAACAGAAGTTGATGTTGAAGATTTTGTGAATTCACAGCTTTGGATTTTAAGTTTACTAAAGCATTTTGAAATGATAAAGCATCGATTATTATTATTATTATTATTATTATTATTATTATTCCAGTTTCAAAATATTAGCTTTCCAAATGTGCTTGCTTGGAAATAATTCTAGGAAAAAATGAATTAACTGATTCGTTTTTCAAGATTTAATTGCACCGTTAAAAGTAAGATCTATCAATTCGCCGACCTACCCATCTATACCTCGCGGTACTGCAGATTGCGCAGTGGAACGCTAGACACGGTTAGAACGGCCCAGAAAGATGGAAATTCCGCCAGGTGCCTGATTTCCAAAAATAAATTTCTTACTGACAGCGAGACAGTGTAACGGGAAAAACGACGAGTCTGTCAGCGGACCGAAGAGAAGAAGAAAGAAAGTTCATCATCCTCTTTAGTGTTTTCATTACTCTGTATACATATAAACGTATATATATTTTTTTGCATTCGAGGTAAAGCAGCGATGTTATATTACGACATCGTGTGGTTTGGACCAAATTAGTGCGGCGGGCTTCCAATGCGCAGGAAGTCGGTCACGCTGAAGAAACTCTAAAAAAGATTCCTTAATTTCTCTTCGATCGGTTAGGAAAACAGCGACAAGCAAACGTTTTAGCCAATGTGGCCATGGAATTCTGAATATTCCGCAGTTGTGAGCGAAGTAAACGATAGCAAAATTTCCGTTAAATTAGTTTACAAGTTCAGTTCCGTGCCACCCAAACCCCTCCTCGACTTGTACGTGGTTTCATATGGCATTAATTTTCGAGGGGGTCTACCCTTTAAGCTGCCGTGCTCCCTGTCGATTGGCTGGTACACAGCGGAAGAGCGTTCGAGTGGCGTCGTGCCGAACGGTCACCTTCGCAATATTCAGAAGAGTAGGAATTTAAGGAGAGCGGAGCTAAAAGCAAGCGTATCGAGGGGCCTGCAAAATGACCGGCAACGGGAGCTGTTCGTAAGAAAAGGCCGGGGTACGCCCGTCCGAGTTCTTAGGAGAAATTCTTTCCGGGGAGTCCTGCCGCTGGCGTCGTTCCGATCCCAGCTGTGTTCTCGTCCGTCTCGGTCTCGTCGACAACTTACGGAGAGAAAGCCAGCAGAAGGCTCACAACACGTCCAAAGGTCAGAGTAAAGGGTTTCCGAGTCACACCACCCCCCAGAGACCAGCTCGGCCGGCACTAGCTCTTCTCACCACATCTTGGTGTGTGTCAGTACAGTATGGCTACACGACCCAGCTCCCAACACACAAATGTAACCTTACATACATTCGCACCGCACCAAAAAAAGGTAATAAAGAAAACAACAACAACAAAACTAACTCGAAAGGCAAGCGGGTGTTGGATAGATTTTAATTCCTTCTCCCTGTCATCTTCTTAGGTAGACCGACGAATTTATGACTGTATTCCGACAGTTAATCGGTTCGTTAAAGTTATCGGTTCCCCCTGCTCGTCTTGTGGCTAATTTGAGTTTCTGTCGCCGAAGCTGAAGTAAAGGCTCACGGCGATAAAACGTAGTCCCTGTCTAACAACAATCTATAACTTTTCTTCAAATAGGTTATTAAAATAAACTTCAGCCTTGAGCCGTTTGCATGACAATTTAAAAAAAAAAAAAAAAAAAAAATTTTTTAGGTGCGACCAAAGATGGCGCAGCGGTTCACCGTTAACCGACGGTTGGTCGCTGGATCAGAAGGAGGCCCGGGGGGGGGGGAAGGGCCTGCCGGCACCTCGGACCTAATTCCCACACATTGGCATTTTCTTATGGGGATGGGCCAAAGAGAAAGTGTATGCAGCAAAAAAAAAAAAAAAACCAGAGTGATTTTGAGGAATTACAGGACCAAGGTAGGTTCTGTTGAAAGTGTGGCTTTGCGTTTGAGATGATGTGGGACTGTTTACTGAAGAGATTTAATTCTAATCGGGGCAAATGGCGCACAATCATCTTTCCAACGGCGTTAGAAAGAAGTTTATAGGTCTATTAAATTTCAAAAAAAAATGCTTAAACAGAAATGGAGTGACTTTGAGTCACCCTGCATATATATATATATAATTAGTTTCAAGGGAATTTCTCTAAATTTAAAGTTTTGCTACTTTTGAAGCACGCACGCGCAGGCAAAACAGATTTGTACGCGTCATAATTGTGCATTACAATGTTCGTTTGTGTTCTGCCATAAATGATTTTTTTTTCTTTTACGATCACTTCAAAGAAAAGTTCAGAACTTAAGATGGTCGTCTCCGGGAGTAGCGACCACGAAAATAACCGACTCATCATTTCTTACATGCGTCTGACAATTTCTGACTGGCAGGAATGGAACTGAATCTTCAAGTAGTTATATTACGTTTAAAACCGTGCAAAAATTCAGCGTTTCTTTAAAACCGATTCGCAATTCTAAAACAACACTGCGGCTTTAATGAATCGTGCTGCTTTTACCGACTCGCGCAGCTTTAACGAGACACGGTCTTAAATCCACGAGTGATTTATCAAATGTCGCCGGGGCGGGGCGTGGCGGGTGGCTACACGGGAACGCACCCACCTCTCAAAGGTTTCCCGCCGTCTCTCGCGGCTGTTACTGAATAGTTGCGCGGGACTCTCACCCGAAAGTAGGAAAAATTATTATTATTATTATTTTAAAAATACAAACATAAACTGTTCTCCTTACATAAATTATTTTCGACTGTTATAAACGACCCCAGAAGAACCGATGACTGTCATCCGGGTAGTTTTCACTACACCATCGAACGGTTTGAATTTTTATCCGCAGCTGCTTATAAAAAAGCATCCGGATGGGTTTGGATGCACAATCCGGGTACATCCAATCCCGCCTAACGTGTTCCTTCCACTAACTTATTTTCATTGATTTATGCAATCATCTAATATTTCTCTCCCTCTCCCCTTTGCTTTTATTAATTACTTATCTTTTAATCATAGCCTCTTTTTTTTTATCTATTACAAAAAACGACATTTCCAGTTGGCTGAGCGTCGTTGTCCCTCCCTGTGCTGGCTAGAGCCATGCCACACATGTTGGTGGGCATTATCTTCCCCCACAAACCTCGTGAAGCAGTCCTCGCCGACACATGCACGGGGAATGATGCGGGGGAGAGAGAGAGAGAGATACCGCTTTTCCAATTAGCCTGAGGCCACCACAAGACATCGATCGCACAGGTGACGGGGAACAAAACTCGCGGCTCGTATCGCACCGCGTCCGAAAATTAATCACTCGTTCATAGGCGGCACCAGTTGAAATGGGCGCGAGATAACCGACACTGGGAGACACGTAAAACAACAACAACAACAACAAACACTCTCCGCCGTTCGTGTTAGCTAATAAGGTAACGCTCAATTAATTAAAAACTAATTTAAAAGCCACTCGTATGTGATAATCTGCCAGAGTTAATCCGCGAATTCTACGGCAAATTGATCTTCAGACAGTTTGCAAAAGTAACAAAAATAAGAAACGAATGACCGATAAACAGATCATTGATAATCCTGAATATTTTAATCCGGGGTATGCAGGTTTTTACACACTGGGCAGGGCAGCCTTTAGAATATGGGAAATCGGATTACACTTGACAAGTGCATTGTTTTCGGTTTGTTTCCCCTTTTCTGTAAGCATTCTCTTTGTCTCTAAAAAAAAAAAAAAAAAAAAAAAAAAGGGTCCATTTCATGTCGAGGTCTGTCTAGCGCAGCACCTGTCTCCGAGACCAGCCAGGAGGGAGCTGTCAGGGAGATTTCCTTTGCATAATCAGCGGCACGTGGCAGCGACCTCTCTCTCTCAGGAGAGCCACCGGCACGTGTCAAGTGTCATTACCGCGCGCGTGCCAAGCGCGTGTTCAAAAACGGCGGCCATGTTTTCCAACTCGCTTCGGCAGCTACACTCAGTAACCCGTATCGATTATCGCCCGCCCATTATCCCCTTTGAGTTAAATCGATATTAAAACATGTAGGCAGGGCAGGCTCAGGAAGCCGATGGAGAGAGAGGACGGGTCGCCAGTTTTTTTTTTTAATCCCCCCCTCCCAACATTTGTAAGTCTGTCACTTATGTGAGGGACAGAGAGAGAGAGAGAGAGAGGAAGGGGGGGTCCGACCTTTTAACCCTCCCCCCTCCAGTTGTAAGTCTGTCACTTATGTGAGGGACAGAGAGAGAGAGAGAGAGGAAGGGGGGGTCCGACCTTTTAACCCTCCCCCCTCCAGTTGTAAGTCTGTCACTTATGTGAGGGACAGAGAGAGAGAGAGAGAGGAAGTGGGGGGGGTCCGACCTTTTAACCCTCCCCCCTCCAGTTGTAAGTCTGTCACTTAGGTGCGCCGCTGCTGTCAACAGTCGACGCGAAATATCTCCACTCAGCCATGGCGGTCATTTTTGCCAACTCGTTACCACGCGAATTCATAATGTCTCCGTCCGTCCCGTCCATCGCTACAACCTCAGTCAGTACAACTCTGTTGCGGTTCTGTAAAAGGGGAAGATAGATTTTAAAAAAAAACACGTGTAATTATTTCAAAAGGAGGGGAATTAGGGGGACAAACAAAACAAATAATAATAATAAAAAAAGGAACAACAGGACGAGAAAGTAAAAAAAGAGAGAAGAGAGAATCATCAATAGCAGCAGCAGCAGCAGCAGCAGCGTGGCTCCAACGACACACAGAATGTTAATTATTTATTTATTAACAGTATCGAACAGACCTCGCGAGCGAGCGACCTTTGTGAGGCGGATCAGACCTGACTGCATCCCTTCGCCGTCCCCAGGTCGGTCACTGGCTGGATGGATGGATGACGGGAGAGCGAGTGGAAACGTAACAGTAGATATCCGAGCGCGCGGTGGAGCTGGCATATTTTCTCCTCTCTCATTAGGACCCTCGCTAGCATTCCCAATAACATTGCACGGCCATATATGGGTAAGTGGCCGTCCATTTGCAAGCAAGCTGCAAACAGCATGGACGACATTTTCGCATAATTTATTCAGGCTGTCGGAGGATTTCTCACAGCGCTCGACTCCAACACGAGTGGAATACATTTACACTCATAGCACGACCCGGGCCGAAATAAGGTGGACGTCGGGCCCCCACTGAAACGCAGACATCGAGCGAGAGTAACTCCACATATGTACCACCTACCTCTCCACCGGCTCTGACCTTCAGGGCTTCTTTTTTTTTTTTTTTTACAAGAAATAACCGTTCCACCAGTACCAGGGTATTTTCTTCTCTCTCTCTCTCTCTCTGCTGTCTGTCTGTCTGTCTGTCTGTCCGTCTCTCTCTCTCTCTCTCTCTGTCCGTCTCTCATCATCACAACAAGCCGCATCGTCTGAACCGCAGCCTCGAATGTTTTCGTCACAGTAGCGGGGCACGGCACGGGAGCCGACCTGCCGAAACTATGGGCTAGACGTACCTACCTACCTACCTACACACACACGTACACACACACACATCGATTTCCGAGACAGTCTTCCTTCCTATCGTCGGAGGATTTAACCCAGACCGGGGAGAACGCTCGCTTGCTTCAGCTGTTGGCGCCCTCGAACGTCTGTACTCTACAGTGGATTTTCGTGCTCTGCCTGCCAGCAAGTAACAGTGCGTCCATCTGAAAAATAACAACAACAGCAGCAGCAGCAGCAGCAGCAGCAGCAACAACAAAAACAACAACAACAACAACCAACTCCCCGGAGGATATAATACATGATACTACCATTTTCGTCCGTTCGTCCATGATTTCGCCTTCTCGGTGATGCTGCGTGTTCTCTGCTAAACTTCCGATGACCAAGGAGAGTACACCGGGTCTAACGTAGCATCTATGTGCACTGACCAGTCACTCCATGACTTCCGGAGGCGGACGGTTTGACTTCGACGACGGGGGAACTTATTGTGGGGGCTGGGAAGACGGTAAGGCCCACGGCCATGGCATCTGCACGGGGCCTAAGGGGCAGGGTGAATATTCCGGCGCGTGGCAGTTTGGTTTCGAGGTGTCCGGCGTGTACACGTGGCCGAGCGGGAACGCGTTCTCCGGCCAGTGGTTTCAGGGCAAGAGGCACGGCCTGGGGGTTGAGCTGAAGGGCCGGTGGGTGTACCGGGGCGAGTGGACACAGGGCTTCAAAGGTCGGTACGGCGTGCGCCAGAGCACATCGTCAGGGGCCCGCTATGAGGGCACGTGGACCACAGGCCTTCAAGATGGGTATGGATGCGAGACCTACGCTGACGGAGGTAAGTACATTACATAATAACTTTTACCCCCCCCCGACCACCTGACCCCCCCGTTTGTATACTGAAAGTGACGGCTTGAATTCTATAAGTCATTAATGATCATCGCGCGTCCCCCCCCCCCCCACCACACAGTCAGCATCCCAGATCCAGTTCCTCCTACTCCACCAAACACACGTCCACACTGTAACGAAACCACGTACATTATTCTCACATATAATATATATTATCTCCGGTGACTACAGCATCCCGTCATCGATATCTCTCCTCACCTATCTCGCCCTGACCGACAAATCTGCAGTAACAGCCACCATGTGTTCTCCAATACCGACTCTCGTTTCGTTCATTGTTGGGCAATTACCAAGCAGGGGGAAAGCTGTTAACGGACGGTTTATGACAGATCTACTATAACGAATATGAAAAACAGAAGAAAAAGGGGGGGAACAGGAGCAACACCGTGACACGTTCCACATCGGAACGATTTCGCAGGTCTGGCTGCCCAATCGATAAGGCAACTTCTTTTCACAATAGTGACAATATACTTATCACTGAATCGCTAAGTCATCGATTTTTATTTCCATTTTGTTCTCTTCTTTTCTCTCTTTTTTTCGCGATAGAAATGTGTGTAGTTTTAGTCTTCTTCGCAGGAATAATAGGTCATTGTTTGGTTTTAGTAAGTAACGATGCTCTGGTGTTCGTTCTGGCATAAGATAGAAGGAAATGGAGAGAGAGAGAGAGATGGAGTCTTGCCATGGTAGCTGCTGAACTCTCTTCTTTCGGGCTTGGTTAGATTCGCTGATTTCCATAGCTACATGCTGAAGATAGAAGAAAATGGAGAGAGAGAGAGAGAGAGAGAGATGGAGATCTTGCCATGGTAGCTGCTGAACTCTCTTCTTTCGGGCTTGGTTAGATTCGCTGATTTCCATAGCTACATGCTGAAGATAGAAGAAAATGGAGAGAGAGATGGAGATCTTGCCATGGTAGCTGCTGAACTCTCTTCTTTCGGGCTTGGTTAGATTCGCTGATTTCCATAGCTACATGCTGAAGATAGAAGAAAATGGAGAGAGAGAGATGGAGAGAGAGAGATGGAGATCTTGCCATGGTAGCTGCTGAACTCTCTTCTTTCGGGCTTGGTTAGATTCGCTGATTTCCATAGCTACATGCTGCACTGCAACACGCGCTTGCTAAAGGAATGCTCCAAGCAGCGATAGTATATAAATAGACAGGTTGATGATAATGGGAGGTACAGTCTTTTCTATGTGGACTACGAGGAACGTATCCTTTTGAAAGCTGTTTCATACTCGGTAATATCGTGTTACAGATACGGGCCGAACACCAAACGAGAGAAGCTGGTGTGTGCGAAGAGGAGACTCGGCGGGGGGGGGGGAGAGTCTGACTTATTATGTGCCAGATTAAAACTGCTGTATCCGTCTGAGCAGGTACCCCCTCCCAAATGGAAATTCGGGTAAAAAGACCGATTGCCATTAGCATGATAAACAACAATGCACACGCACACATCTTTGGTAAAATAGCTGAGTTATTACGAACGAGAGAAATGTGAAGTTGGTATAAAGTAGACGTAGTTAAGAGATTAATGGCAGCATTGAAAATGATGATAATAATAATAATAATAATAATAATAATAATAATAATAATAAATACTGCATTTGAGAACAACAAAACACAATCAATAAAGCCAAGACCATTTTTGCTGAATAAATACTATTTAGCTTTAACAATGGTTACTGTAGCGCATAAAATACATGGAAGAATTCCCGCTCATATTGCGTAATTTATGCAAATTAATTATTAGTTATTCAGAAGAAGAATTATATACAATTTAAGAGTGAAACGTTATTGAATTTTTTCCTATGAATTCTTGTATATTTTACCATATTCTGCTCTTACGTGAAACTTCGTATTTGGGTATAGCCGCCATATTTGTCTCTTTTTTTTGACAGATGAAGAATATACTTTTTGCATAGATGCATTCTTTAGCATTCTGAAGAAATTACCGCGTGCAATGTCGTGGTTGCTTTTGATGTGAATTTCTTCTTTTCAACAACAGCTAAAGTTATTTTCAAATTTAATGATTTGGGAGATAGATAGATAGATATATTGCTAACCGACACACATCCCCCCCTCTCCCTCTCCTTTGCCGGATTTCTGCAAATGGCTGAAAACGTGAACCAACTTTGAAGCGCCTCGAGGCACCAAAACGTTTTGGGTTGTTCTTTCCGGTTTTTTTTTTTCTTTCGTATTTTCCATTCGGAGAGGAACCATCTTCGTACCATTCCTCCCACCTGGCTCGACAGGTACGTCATCACCCTTAACGTTTATCGGAGGGCGAGAACTCTTACGTCACAAGAGCGGTTGCCAGCGAGAAATGAGCCGACCGGGCTCTTCGAGGTACTAATGCCGAGATTCTGCTTGATGAATGATTTCGCGTGCTTTTTACGACACCTTTTGAACGCATTTATTTTAATTAACAACCCCCCCCCCAGTCAGCATCAGCATAGCGCCGTTAACTTCCATCACTCTTTTCTGTCGCTGGAGAGGCCGTCCGGTCTGCCCGCTATAGTAAGCCACCACCTGACATATGAAGTCGGAGGGGGGCGTGTGGGACATCTTGACGTACACGTTGGTCGGTGCGTGTCACGCCCTTGTGAAGTGAACGATATATTCTTTGCTTTCTCTTGAACGCCGCGAATTAATTCAGCAATTTCCACGTGGCCTCAGCAGCCTAGAAGATGATTCTTCGTCTGGAGAGATTTGTCAGCGATGTTGAACAGCAATCCACGAAACGAGCTTCGTTTTACGTGGCTCTACGGAACTCAGACGCGAATTCATGTGGAAGTACAATGGCGGTAGAGGGAATCTGAAATGTATCCGAATCAAACTACATCTGAGTTAAGAATCCTCACCCAGTGTAAGCGGAATTTTTACTCTTATTCCGTCGAAATGTTCGTTCCATTAGCGGTGGGTGGTGGAGGAGGGAGAGTTGAAGCTAGCTGGCGTCTAGACGATAAGCCAGTCTGAAACTCCAGCTGAAAGGCTATTGGAAAAATACGGTGCCAGAGTTTCTGCATAAAACTAACAAAAAAACATGCCGGGCTGTTTCGCGAACTAGGTGTTAAAGTATGTTCTTGTATGTCTCCTTATCCACGTTTTTAATCTACAATTTTAGCAATTCTAATAAACGGCTGGGGAAAGCAGCACTCAACAGATTTTAGTTTACATTGATTCGTAGGAAAAGCTAAGATCAGCGATTCTGTTATTAGCGTCAACAGAATTCATTTCCTATCGAATCCTTCTGATACTTTATTTGCTTTCATCCTTTTAAACCCTATCATGACTGATTATCGATATACTTTAAAAAAAAATTTTGTTTATTTTTGCCAACTCGGGGCAAGTAGTTATTAAATGTTCGCACGCCAATGGAAATTAGTCCGTAAAGATGGGGTCGTCAAGCGGCGACGATTCAGGTCGAGGTGAGACATTATGGGATGTTTTCAGACGTCCGTTAAAATGGCGGGCGTCAAGTGGCGACGATTCAGGTCGAGGTGAGACATTATGGGATGTTTTCAGACGTCCGTTAAAATGGCGGGCGTCAAGCGGCGACGATTCAGGTCGAGGTGAGACATTATGGGATGTTTTCAGACGTCCGTTAAAATGGCGGGCGTCAAGCGGCGACGATTCAGGTCGAGGTGAGACATTATGGGATGTTTTCAGACGTCCGTTAAAATGGCGGGCGTCAAGCGGCGACGATTCAGGTCGAGGTGAGACATTATGGGATGTTTTCAGACGTCCGTTAAAATGGCGGGCGTCAAGCGGCGACGATTCAGGTCGAGGTGAGACATTATGGGATATTTTCAGACGTCCGTTAAAATGGCGGGATATTTTCAGACTTTGCACTGATGTAAATGATAAAAATGTGTCACATCTAAAGAAGTGTGTAGTTTTAAAAGGGAAATTAACAAGCAGCAGCAACAAAAACATTACTATGGAGAACGACGTTGAATAGGGAGGACACAGTTTGTCCTGGAAATAGACTAAGTTGTAAGTGAATAAAGAAATTTGAAGCGTAACAGATGAGGCTTGGAGTAAAATCAGACAATGCAGAAGTATTATTTTTACGATCTACTGCCGCCTTTCATGTATATAAAGGTCACTTTCTTAATACTCATCTTCTCTTGAAATGCTATCGTCAGGAAAGACATTAGTTTACATCATCGAAAGCTGATAGAATTTGTCTGCACGTCTAAGGCCTAAAAAATCTTTTAAAGTAAAAAAAAGGGGGGATTAGAATGTTATCGTTTTTTTTATTAATGAGCCTTCATAATGATCTCTGTGGTGTATAATGGCCTCTCAACAACAGGCTTGTTGTGGTTTTCTAATTTTCGACTCGCAATTTAAAGTAAACTTGGAAGCGTTGTGTCGTCTCCATTCAGGAAAAAGAAAGAAAAGGTTTCTCATTGTTCTCAGGATGGTTTAGCAAACTTAGAGTTAGTTAGCTTAGAGAATCGGCTAGTGTGTGCACCGGCATTATGGACTCGGGTTAATATACACGTGCCAAGCATCGGCACCAGTGAAGAGGTCCCACGATTACAGCCGCGAGAGTCTTGTCTATATGCTGACTGGAGTTTTTGTCACGAAGCTGACTGAACCAGCATTAACGATGGGTGGTTATTCGTATAAAAATGTACAATAAATCCAGAACATGGCGATGGTAGTTGTTTTTTGGGGGGTAAAATGCTGCGATGTTGTAGTAAATGCTTCAGAGGAGGGATTAGGTCAGTGAATGAAACAGCACCGTTACAGATTGGACACGCTAGCTGGGCTTGTACGTCGTCGAAGTAGTTCTAACCCTTCACCCACGGATAACATTTATTTAGTAGGTAAAAATCGTGTTTCTTTTCTTGTATCTTAAGAAGCACCCGCATCATTTCCCACGCTGGGATAACAATTTTTAAAAAAAAATAAAATATATTGTAAAATTTGTTAAATTGACGTCCCACCAAATCCCGGCTGGAGTAGCAGCACCGTCGTAATGGTACCCGGGCCGGGTCCCGTTTGAATGCCCCTAACATATATTTAAGGGGACATCACCGCTTTTACTCTGCAATATACTTTCCTTTTATCCACATCTGGAATGCGCTTTTTACCTCAGAAAAAAAAAGGGGGGGAGTAAAAGCTACTCATAGATCAGAAAGATTTCCTTAGAGAAGTTTCCAAAACTTTAAACATTTAGGTTACCGGCAGTTTTGAGGAGAACTTCAAACCTTTTACGGTTTCGCTGCCAGGTGAATGGGGGGGGGGTGATTCAAAATTGCCAGAAGCTTTGAACGCATGCAAACAGGTTCTCGGTGATCAGCGAATAAAGACTAAATAAACAGATAAATGCATCGGAAGACCGTAAAGAGACTTCGTGTGGGTGGGAGGAGGAGGAGGAGGAATGGCATAGCTTAGGGTAGAAATAGGCCGGAGAAAACCGAGTGGCTGATATTCCCATCCCGCATCAATGACGTGGCTAATCCCGCTGCTTTCTTATCGGCAGCTGAATCGAAAGTAGGCGGCGTGGATCAATTCTGGAGGGGAAGTTAAGAACTGTCGGCCCCCCCCCCCAGCCCGGCCAGCCACTTCTCTCTCGTCACGGGTCTCTGTCGTACTCGCGTTCGCTGCGAGGGGTTGGGAGAAATGTTGCCACTTGTTAGCGCGAGTAGTGAGGTCGTGGTGACCCGGCACCAACCAAGTTCTCTGAAAGATAAACGTCCATCCATACAAGCTCTTTTCTTGCTTAGAATGTCTGGTGGATGGGGTGATGGGGCGGGGGGGGGAGGAGGAGGAGAGAAACCGCCGTACCCGAAGAAAAGCAGGGGAGCGGCTCTCGAGGCGCCATCGGATGCGCAAGAGCGAGTGACCTACTTTGCTGATCTGCTCCAGATCTCTGCGATAACGAGGCTTATTGATGACATTTTCATCTGTTCCGTTTAGGCTTCTCTCCCTTTCTCGTACTGTCAGATCATCTCGTTAATCCTTGGGCCTCTCTCTGTCTCACGAAAGAACAATAGTTCATATTTTTCTGAACGTTTTCCTTCTAAATTAAATAAGGTCAGTTGACGCCATTTATTTGCTTCACTTAGAAAAGGGGAGGAACCAACAGCAGCGCATACGGAGAACAATGTTTTTTCCTGCTCGACTGATCAATGTTTTAAAGACCACACAGATGAGTTCAGATCGATAGTCGCCTTTCACATTTTAACCTGACTATTCCGACATTAAAGCCACCCTCTCGGCTCAACTGGCTGTTCTTGAGTTCCGACTTTACGACGGCAGAATGAAAGAAATTCGAGCTTTACCCGGGCCTCCGTCCCTCAGAAACAGCGGAGAAGAAAGCGGACGTCATATCTCTCTTTCATTTATTTGTGCATTTACAGCACTCTTCTTATCGAATACATCACACACCCCTGGTTCTAGGTCACAACTACCTCATTTTCTCATTAAGCATTTACTTCATTTTCTGGAGGGGTCTTTCTTTTTCCCTAGATCTCGAGTGATCCAGATTTTTACGTAATTTTAAAGCCACCACGGAGCCGCCCTGTTTTCGAGGAAGAATCGGAGGAAGGGATGGGTCGTTTGTTTCTTATTTTTATTGCTGAAACTTCTCACGTCTTAAAGACAGTCACGTGTTGGACGGAGGACAGTCACCGCTTTTTCCGCTCGAGTGTCGGGCCAGAGAAAGTCGAGAGGTGATCTGAATGCATATAAACTTTGTGACCGATGCCATCCGTAAATAATTCGAGTGCAACTCACCAAAGAGCGGATAAGAGATAAGTTCTCGTTGTTGGGAAGAAAAAAAGGGGGGATGTTTAAAATGATGTTGATAACTTTTAAAAGTTTTTAATTCAAATAAAATGGCGTCTTTTCTCCCCCCCCGTATTTGTTTATTTGTTTCTAGAGGAAAAATACGAATTTCAGAAGAGCATTTTAAGAAAATAGAGGTAGAAATCTAACTGTTCTAGGCTGGAATCTGTTGGTGACAAGAGAAAACTCCTACAGGTGGATGAACAACTTTTTATGGGCGGTCCTTATAAAAGCGCGTTTATTTCCATGGGGGAAAATACCTGGTCAACACCGGTGCATAGCTGACAGGCCGTCATAGGCTCGCTTAGCTTGGGCTGTCAGGGGTTTACTTGACCGGTTTTCTCTGGTCAGAACGCCGAAACACGTCTCTGTATGCAGAGATTTCTGATTGCAAAAGGGTGGAGGAACAACTGCATGGCTGGCTGCACTGTGCCACTTTGTAAAGTTCTAAACTCATTTCACCCAACAGTTTAATTTGCAAGCTCTCTTTTTCACTGTTTATTGTTTGCACAGTTCACAAGCTCTTAGCTGCCTCGGGAGACCGCCACAGTCCATGTCGTACAGCTGCTACTACTACTTAATGGTAAACCCGATGCAGAATTTGTTAGCGTTTACCGAGATTTTTTTAAAATATATATATATAAGTCGTCCATGCACCGAAAATGCTACCACATTAATAAATAATGGGTGGCTATCACCTTACATTCTTTCACGCTGAATAAGATGCGTTTATAAACGAAAGACTCGCCCTCTAATCTGTTAAGCGGACGGGCCTCGTGTGGGCCATAATGGCTTCTTGAGTTCTTGCATTAAGTTACTAAATTATAAAGGGCGACCGCACCGGGGCGTCTCCGCAGAATTCGGATTCAAAAATGGTTGGCAGTCTGTCTGTCTTTCTGTCTTTCTTTTTTTCTTATTTAAAAAAAAACAAAAAAAAAACAGATACATCTACGGTTGTTTTTGTTTGATGGAGCGTTTCCCTGCTGAACGTCAGCGCCCACCTAACTAGCATTTCACGCTACGCGCTTATTCGTATCCGCCTTGCCCAAACTCCGCGGTGCTTCCGCGTGTGGCCGTCATCCGTGCAGAAGATCCGCTTTTAGGAAAACGTTTTCGCTTTTCCTCGCTCGAAGCCCGGGCGTGTGTCACAGGCCAGCCACACTGAAATTATTCGGAGGACCGGCTGACATCCGGAGCAAACCTGGGCTCGTTCGCGCCGATCCACCGTATCCGGTGGGAGGCGTTATGGGTATTGCTAGACCAATCAAGGGAGACGCGGCTGCAGCAGCAGCAGCCTGACTGAAGGCTCTCTGAACCTGGCAAGCAGAAATATCGAAATGTTTGGGGGGGGGATATTTTCTTTGTAGATATCAGTAAGGAAATCTAATTTATGTTTGTATTTTCTCTAACAGTCTTTACCAAAAACTATCTCAGATAACATTCTGTTTGTGGACATCTCACCGCCGAGCCGTGCACCGTGTGACTGTAAACTCTCCCAACGAACTCCCGAGTATACCTGCGCTGGCGCTTTATTATTATCTGTTGAAACAAGCTCTCCGTGTTGTTGTTTCCTCCCCTCAGTTATCTCACCCAGCGGAGAAGACGACGGCGGGGACGTAAATTAACGCTCTTCCGTCGTTGTTTACTTGGCAGAAGGGGAGCAAAAGGCAACAGACGGGAGTCTGTGAAGACACGACGAAAACAGATGGGCTCTCTCTCTCTCTCTCTCTCTCCAAGCTGGCCGCGGGCTTGGAACACTTTAAATATATTAAGAAGGTTCGAGCTATAAAGTGAATATTGATTTCCTCCAGGACAAGATTTTAAAAACAAACAGAGTAAATACAATAAACAAGGAGATTTGAAATAATTATTCGCAGCCATGTCTAATTTAAGCCGCAGTTTCTATTGATTAGATTGCTTCGAAGCGAAACCATGGCGGACACCTCGTCAATGTGCAGATTTATCTTTTCATCGTGCTAACAGAAGGATTGAAAAAGACTAAAAATTGCATCTAATTGGCGTTTATCTAATACAAATAATTAATCAGGTATTAAGTATAAATCGAAATCCGCCCCTCATCTTAAATAAACTGCTAACGACGGGCGTTCGTATTTATAAAAAAAGAAAAAGAAAGAAATTTCTCGAAATATTTTATATTCTACACGATGAAAATCCATATCAGTTTATGAATTGTAGACGGATATATTAATAAATCATATTTCTCGAAGCTTCAGGATTTCGATGCAGGTAGAGAAGACAGTCCATCCACGAGACAATAGTTGACGAACAGAGGAAATTGGCCAGCTGCGCGTCTCGAGAACGTCTTACTGCTTGGGTCTGCAGACACGGAATCTGGCAGATAAAAGGTTTGCCGCTCCGGCAGACAGGAGATAGATCGGTTGGGAGAGGGCGGGACGATTCTGGAATTCGGCGGAGCTTAGATCGGTGATAACTCGGCTGAATGAAACGATTTTTTATTCATGGTATAAGCACGCGAAAGGCCTACGTCCGCACGTAAGTATCACCTTTCCAAGATGGCGGCGAGCGCTTCCAGATTCGGTTTCCTTTACCGAGGACGTGGAGATAGCGGGGTTGGTTGGTTGGTTGGTGGTGGGAAGTTATTGCAAAACGGATTTATTGAAATATATGTGAGAAACGGAGAGAAAGGCGGCATGAGCCAGGATGTAACGAGCGTTATCGCGGAGGTAGCTGCACATGACCCTAACGGAAACACAATCTGTCATCTGCTACTCTAGTCGCTCCGCGTCACGTTGTGTGTGTGTGTGTGTGTGTGTAGGGGGGGATTCATAAATCACCGGCTTGTTTTTGTGCGAGTTCCCATATATTTAGCGTTCCCTTCCTTAGTAGTGAGAATTCAGTTTCGGCGGCGATAGAGAACTCAAACATCTTCGGACTCGGAACCAGACTCGCGCGACACCGCCTCGTCTTGATGCGCCGAGTAACAGAAGCCGGAAGTTCCTCCGCCGGGTCTGTAAACTGACGGATAGCATCGGGTCACGAGCAGCAGCGGACGAGCCAGCCCGACTGACTCGAACCTATTTACCTGCTTCAGAGCGCGCTAGGGTTCTCAACCGGTGAATAAATATTTGCATAACACACACACTTTTCACCTCAGGATCCTGTGGGTCTAGAAAGCGTTGCCGCGACTTTCTCTATAAAGTTTTCCTCATCGCTAACTGCTAGAACAGAGTTATTCGTTAATGTTTTCTTTGCAAGTTATTTCGAGTTTGGACCCGTGCAACGTTACACTGGACTGCATGCGATGGTGCCATTTCACACGAAGCCTGCGATAGGAAGACATTCGCTCTTCAGCCCCATCTTGACCTCAACAATTACTGCTGCGGTCCGGGAGACGGACACCTGTCGGTGGAGGGGGTTAACTCGGTCGGGCTTTTCGTTAGTTACTTGTTTTACTATCAGTACGAGGAAGGAAGGGGCTGGTTTTCTAACGTCTGTAAATGAAAAAAGAAAAAAAAAAAACCCAGAAAAACAAAGGATATAATAAATATCACAACTTTTAAATATCTCAAGAGTGACAAGTAAAACCTCACTACCCCTACTACCTGTTCGTAAAAAAACGTGTTTAAGAGCGAAGAGTATGGGAAATTCAATTCACAAAGGGGTGAGAGCTAAGCAAAGGGTAAAGCCAAAGTAAAGCAAGTAAAATTACGCACAATGATACACCTCTGGTAATAATAGTAGTAAATGCTGAATCGATAGAAGTGAATGGAGCAGCGCGAAGGTATGATTAATAAAAAAGAAAAAACAAAAACAACAGCATCTCACTGTACTCCGGTAAGTAACATGCTGCAGAAGGCTCTACGGCATCGTTACCACGGCGACAGATGATGGACACCGTTTAACATACCGCACGACCCGCCAATGAGGTGAATCGCTGAGGCTCGCCTTTCATCTGCACGCGCAGCAGCTTCTCCGACTACTGCACAGGCCGACATTAGGAAGAAGAGGAAACCTAGGATTTTTCTCGCCGCTTCCCGACCTGAGCAGACCTGCAGCGTCGTCGTCGCGTCTCTCCCTTCCCCTTATGAAAACCCCCAGGTGAAAAAAAGGGAGTCGCTTGCTTCCCGTTTACCTGCGACCTGGTTAAATGCGCATGCGTCGGGCATTTATCGATTCTGTCACCGCACGCATCATGGAAATAACTGTTCTATTTTATGCCTTGTATATATATATATATATATAGCAGGGAAAAATTGCCCCTTTCCGAGCGACCTTGTGCCCCACCCTTCGCCTCCCTCCGTCCTCTCGAAGATGGCGGCAGGAAATGAGAAATCGTGAACTCCGTCAGGCTGTCTTCCCGGTAATGTCAAATCAATGGCGGCACTCTCAGCTGGAAGCCAAATTGCATTATGATCTTCGCAGCTAGAACAAAGAAAATTAATTAGTTAAGTTGATTTAATTTAACGAAAAGGAGACAAGGCTAAGAGCAAACACCAGGCCAGAGGGTGATGATACCTTAATTTTTGTTGTTAATTAACTAAATCGTCATCACTTGACCCTTCAGTCTCTAGTTCGTTACTCACAGTGAGGCTCATATCTGGAGATTGGGGGCGCCAAATAACCATGGATTTATGGCGTTTTTTCCGATTCTTAGCAAGGTATCTCGCCGATCGGAGTTGCATAGCGTTGCAGAATAAGGGGATATGTCTCTCTCTCTCTCTCTCTCTCTCTCTCTCTCTCTCTTGTGAAAATCCGCTCAGTTTTTATCGTCATCAGCCGAGTAACCAGAAAAACAACTGCACACTTTCATAATTCTTGTAGAGCAGACGTAGCTTATCCTTTTACTTGTTTTTCCTCCGGCCTTTCTTCTAGCACACTATTGTCACACGGAGCCAAATATTTCAGACCTGCTCTTATCCAACCGCAGTAACATTGCACCAAAGTGTAGCTCTGACGTTGTTTATCTCAGTCAAGTCGGTTGTTCTTGTTACCGCTCTTAGCTGCTTCCCGACGACCAATCCACCTAAGTTCTCTTAATCGTCTTCTGGTGGTAAAATCTGAGATGCGCTGCAAAGAAACCGTGGTAAGAAATTGATTGGCTGTCAAGAAAGGGATATGCTTCTTAACTTTTGAACCAGCAACCATTTTGTCTTCTTTCTCCGTTCCATAGTTTTTATCTTTTCTTCCTCTGTTCTTTAAGTTTCTGACTATCAGTCGACTCATCTCTGGAAATGGTTGATCGCGCCACGTCACCGTGCAACACGCATTTTTCCTTAACCAGTTTAATGCAAGGGCAGTAATGGATGATGGCCTCGTTTCATGTGCAATTTTCTTTTAGGTGCTATTTTTACCAAAGCGTTAGAAATCATCACCAGCGTGATTCATTAATATTTATACAAAAGAATAGTGATTGCGAGCCACTAGCCCCACAATAGTAGTGGGAAACAATATCGGACGAATACGATAGCGTGATGCTGTCAGTACGAACTAAATTTAACAGCTATGGAAATAACTCGTTGGGTTAATAATTATGCAAAAAAGCTTGAATGATATAAGGTTACATTCGATGGTTTACTCCTTCTGATACCTGCTTTATCGGATTTCTGTTTTCCTTTTTTTTAAATTTTTATGCTGAGATAGTGCATTTCAGGAACAATAAAAAATTGGAAACTCGAATCACAGCAGCGTTTTCGTATCTGCTTCCAACGGCCTTCTCCTCCTCCTCCTCCTCCCATCCTACTAATATGTTACCAAACGAAGGAAAAACCACCCTACGCCATCTCTGTGTATACATAGACCCCAAATTACAATTTTATTGGATGCACAACAACAAAAAAAAAAGAAAAAGAAGGAGAAAATATAACGCAACCAGACAAACGGTGAAGATTTTTATCACCAGATATGTGACTGGATGAAAATCGGAAAACGCATATGGCGATAGAACAAACAGTGCTCCATAAACCAGGGAAAATAGGCCCGTTTCAATAGGAAGAAAGGTTCCCAACAACTTTACCTCAACAAAAAGCAGACATCCTTAAATATCACATTTTGTTATGAGTACGAAAACTATCCCGAAAATACTCCACCGAACCAGTTTGAGGAAGAACGTATCCAGTACTTAATTTGCCGGAGGTGAGGTCAACTCTAGCGGAAGTTTTCCTGTTTTTGATTCTATTTTCACTTTGCGTTCACTGTGCAATTTATCGGCTACTTGATAAAATTGACTTTATTTGAATAAAGGAAGGGGGATAATTCTTTAGAAGAGTCAGAGATTATGCACCATAAACGGATGGTTGAGAAAACTTTGTCCGATTTTTTTCATAACAGGTAAAATCCGGTAGAGTAAAATTTTGTGGCTGTTAATGACAGAAAAGAAAAAGAAAAATACCTCCCCAACCTAAATCTAAAATAAAGATTATTTCCCTATATCAGCAAATTTCAAAATCTTTATTTAGTTACAACTAATTTTGTTTGTGTTCTCTGCACGAATCTGAGAACCTATTAGATCTCATTTTATCAGAACGTCGCAGCATCACGGAAGAACCAACCGCTCCCTGTGAGAACAACGTAAAGAATCAGTATTAGCTTGAAAATAGGGGCTGCTGTCTTTTTAAGGGCTGTTAAATTTAAGAAAAACAGAAGCCCATTATAACGAGAAGCACCCGGTTCATTAAAAAAGTACTGTGTTTTTTTTTTTAATTTGCAATATAAGTAATGATTAATGTGAAAATATATTGAATTTTTAACGATATTCGGTCTCGTAGCTAAAATGATTTTTGTACCTCTCAAAGAGGTTAAGCAACAAGTGTTTGCAAACCTGTAGCTTTTGTATGGTTAAAGAGGACCTACATATTGACTTGAACTCTCTTTCAGTGGAAGCTAGGTTAAACTGCTGGACGTAAATAAAATGGCTGCCTGAAATAAGCATGAAAAATGGCAACGAAGCCGATCTAAAACTGATCACAGAAAAACAGACAGTGTATAAAAGGCTTTCATAATAAGTGTGACAGAAATGACTCCAAAACAAGTTTGCACACATTTTAGTATCGAACAAATCAGATGATCCAGCCGTCATTGTGGAATGCCACTGGATTCTTAGACCAGGGCAACTTCCAGCTAATTAAGAGATTGTGGACGGACCTAGCGACCACAAACACGCCAACCTAGAACATCTCCAAACGTGTCCAATCGGATTTAAGTCCGGAGATTGGTAATAGCATGCAACTGATGTTGTAGGCCTGAAGTCCGCCAGTGATAATGTTTCCATATTGCGGACGGGCATTGCCATCCATAAAGATGAAGTCAGGACCTTGCGTTCAAGATGGACGACTACAGGCTTAATGGTTCAGCTGTATATATGGCACGCTCTTAAATGATGACAGCACCTATTTTTCGGTTAACAGACTTCACTCACTAAAATTGATTATGTTAGGAAATGGCATAGTTAGAAAATCATTCCACCGGCTTCTCTCAAGACTACTCATCGTCGATGTCTAAATGGAATCTAGACTTGTTCGTGAAAAGAACATGGTGCCAACTGTTCAACCTCCAGTTGCGATGTTGTGCCACTCATTTTCGATGGCGACGTGTTAGGGGATAAGCAGCAGTGTGTTCCGAAACACGTACCCACTAGCATGAAGTTTGTTACGACGAACTGTCTGTGTACGGTCACTTTGGAGAGGTCGTGCTGTTGATAAACGGTTTCTTCTGGCAAAATTGACAAGAAAGCAATAGTCACGGGGGAGGGTGCTTTAACTCTTAGGTGACCTAAACAAAGTCTCTCCATAAACTGGCCAGTTTAACAGTTAGGGCTCCATAAATGACAGTGCGATTATTACTGTACTTTGAGGCAGCGGAAGTTTGCGCCTTCCCTCCTTGAACTATCCCAACGACCTGAGCCTCTCCAATTGATGTTAAATAATGCCTAGGCATTCCTAAGATGCCTTACACCACATGCGTAGCCAGTTTAGAGAGGAAATTAGGTCGTCCAATGAGATGTAAGCAAATTAAGTGGGGCGGGAGAATGATTTGCACGTGAGTCTCCAAGGTCGATTGGTTTCAGAGAAGATTGGTATAATATCAGACGTTGTAGGTGCGAGGTCAAGCTTAGGTTTCTCTCCTGACGATACAGGTCCTCTTCAGCCAGAATACAACACGTTTGGACAACATACCGTACAGGCACTGTAGCATTGGAAACAACCGCTTGTTGCTTAGCCAAAGATGTCGGAGATTTGCATGAAATCGAAAGTATACTGACTGCTGACAGGTACGAGCAGGTTCTCGACCATCTTGTCATTCAGAAAGACATCTCTTTGGGCGGGGATTCTTTATCCAACATGACAATGAAAGCATGCAACAAAAAAAAAAATGGGGTCAAACTATCTGGAACGTAAAGAGGCTGATGGAACACTCACAAAGTTGCCTTGGTCTGCACAATGTTCTGATATAAATATCTTTGAGACTATACAGGCTACTGAGAAAGTCAAACGGTAGCCAAACTCCCTGAATGAATTGTGGAAAGTGCTACAAAATATTTGGAACAACATTCCACAGTCATAGATTGATAACTTGTATGGAGGCGTGTAACAAGGTGTCATACTCGATATAAAGCAAAGGGCTCACACACCAAATATTTATTCTCTGTGCAATTATTCATTTTGCTTTTCTATATTTTCTGCATTAATGTTTTGTGTATGCTTCATATAGTCTTTCGATTGCAATCACCCATTATTTGTGAATTTCCTGTATGTGATTCTAGAATTATTTCTAATACTTATAGTTTTGGTATCTTCCTTAGTTCTTTTCAACCTTAAACTACTTTTCTTAGATGCAAATATTGGCTGCAGAATTTTATTAAAATCGGTTGCTAGGCCCGTGCTTGTTTCTTTTTTTTTTCTTCTTCTAATTCTTCTAATCTGCGGAGTTTTGAAAATCGGATTAAAATTGTAACTGCTGCCTAGATGTCTTTAAGAAAAATTGTGCTAATAAAGCAAATCAAACTATTTTAAGTCTCTTAGAATGGCCTCTCCCCCCCCCAGTATTTACAGCTTCGTAGAGCCAAGCCAGCCCAGCGGTGAACCATTAGCATTCGCCTCAACTCCTCAGTAATATATATAATATGCATCAACATGTCACATGCACTCGTCTGGGTGCTAATTTTCCGCTACGAGTGCCAGAACTCAGTCTTCTCGTTGTCACTCGTTCGTGCCGCGAGAACGAAGCGGTGTATTACGAAGGCCGTTCCAGAAAGAACCCACCCCCCCCATCTCCGCCTTTCATAAATCCTCCGCTGCGCAGACCCTAATTACGTGAAATATGTAAGTCGAGGCCGACAGATAATAACAGTGGGGTCCCCGCCACCACCAGCGGACGGCCGGCCGTGCGTGCCCAAGTTCCCCCTGCTCCTCGTCTGGGTTCTGGCAAGTGATGGTTATAATAATCGTTTTACCGGACTTTATTTTCTTTTGGCTGTTCTCATCGCTTAATCATTGGAAAGGAGTTCTGTAAACAGTCGAATTGATCCTCCTTTTGCCGCCCCCCTCCTCCTCCTCTGCATTTTTTTTTTTTGTTTTTGTTTTTAGCTCTCTGGTGGTCCGCGGGGGGAAGGATCTTCAGAGATACAAAAATATCCGTGAGGAAAAAAAAATGAATATTTTTCGAAAAAATATTGGAGGGAGAGGGGTTAAGGATGATTTTATGAATAAGCTTAAAAAAAACACAAACACCCCGGTACCTGCCACCTTAACTGTCGCCCCCTTTTTAAAACTTCTGCGCTGTTGTTCCTCGACGGTGATTATTAACCACCGACCTGCCACCTCTAACGGATATCGATTACCCGGGGTGGGCGGACATAAGGCGAAGGTAAGAGGACGAGCGCGCAGACATATTTAACCAGACACGAAACGATTCTCTCTCTCTTTAATGGATTCCCATCTATAGGTAATCAGTGCACAGTTTTAAAAGAGGCTGCAGTGCGGCGCATCATTGCCGCAGCCCGTCACGCGCCGTCGGGATGTCAGCAGCACAGCTATGAATAGCTTCAGAGACAGGTGAAACGCTACTTCACAGAAATCTCGAGTTTACGCGCCAGGTGTTTCGCGACGACTTTATCAGAAGAGAGAATGACAGGGAGAACGGTACCTGCCACAGGACAGGTGCCACGCGTGACATTATTTCTGCCGTGATGTAGGTTTCAGGTGTACGAGGAGCGCGACGCGTCGTGATCTCTGTCACCGCCAGCTGAGGATAATCGGCGAGGGAGTTTGAAATATATCGCCCGGAAGCTGATCGTTCTCTCCAGAAGAAGTTGCAGGCTAGATTATCGTCTAAGTATACTGTCTGGGGGGGGGGTGTAAGGTAGTTAGTTAGTTATACGATACCGTCTCATTTAGAAAGAAGAAGAAAAAAAATTAACCTCGGTTGTGAAAAGTTTCCCTTTTTGACCATTTTCTTATTGTTGGCACATGAAGAGTAGGTAAACCAACCGGCGTGGAACATGGCCGCCATTAGTTAATGCCTCGCCGGCCCCGCCCAGGGTGAGCTGTGACGCCGTGACTTTATTTGGTGTTCGCGCTCCCTTAGAGGTACCACACCGCTGGCCGACTGCTCGGTAAAAGACTCTGCGCATCAGTCTATACGGAGAATGGAATTCCGTTAGAAGGAGCGTTTTGCGACAGCGCCAATGCAGCTTTGATAGGCGCTACTTCACGGAGAGAGAGAGAGAGAGAAGAGAGAGAGAGAGAGAGAGAGAGAGAGAGAGAGAGAGAAGAGAGAGAGAGAGAGAGAGAGATGGAGAGATGGAAGAGAGAGAGAGAGAGAGAGAGAGATGGAGAGATGGAGAGAGAGAGAGAGAGAGAGAGGGGGAATTCGATGTTAAACAATACGGAAGTAAAAGATGCAGCATTTCATTTATGTCGTAGCCTGCGAAAGGGATCGTTTTCGTGAAAGGGGGAGGATAAGAAATAGCCTAGTAAATAGAGCCACCCTGAAGATTTATTTTACCCACTAGAGAGAGAGAGAGAAGAGAGAGAGAGAGTGTGTGTGTGTGTATGTGTGTGCGTGCGTGTGATTAAAAGGTGAGAGAATTCTCGAATACCAGAGTCGATCTGGAAGAAAGCATAAAGAGAAATGTTTAAACAACTTAACCAAACCGTTAAGTTACGGAGGCACGGCGGGGCTCTATCGTTCTTTTATTTGGGGCCCACTTGTTCTCCATCCCCGGTTCTAGTCCTCGTGTCACGGAAGCTGACGGCGCGAACTTACCCGATCCAGTATTCCCACGTCTTACGTTGAAAAGTGCGCCTCAGGAGGTTTCCTGTAGTTTGCGTCCTGCCCACACCAGGGGTATAAAAATTTCCGGAAGTTGACCGTAAAAAAAAAAAACAAACAAACTGATATATTCACGTGGTGATCACGTTGGACAACTCGAGGCCCCCTTTACAGCATCCACCCTGTCGCCATGTTTCGCATTAAAAAGCTTTTTTTTTCTTTCTCGAATCTATGACGATACGCGAAAATTGGTTCCATAGCAATTATGCGCGTGTTTTTGTTTGTTTGGTTTTTTGGAAAAAAAAAGAAGAAATCGAAATCAGTTTCTGTCTGTTGTTGTAGGATCAAAACTAATCACTGTGACGTCAGAGTTATTCGCGGTGGGGATTTGCGTCATCGATCAACGCCTGCAAGACACCGGACATAGCGAAGGCATACCGGCGTGTCAGAAATGATACGACACTTTGTCACTTACGAAAACAAAGAAGGAAAATGCCTAGTCGTGTCTCCGGAGTTAGCCCGCGCATTGCAGCGGGCGGGAATTCGACATCACCACGTTGTCGTCATTTTGTTGTTTTCTTAAAAAGCTGAAACCGCTTCATTTATTTTCTTGTCCTTTGGGTGGGTAGGCGTGTCTCTGGTAACCAAACAGCCCGCCGTTCACACACACACACACAACACACACACACACACGTGGGACGGAAAGTCCGAAACTGAAAGTAATCCGAATGCGCGCTATGAGAGCGACAACTGAACAACAGCTTTACGGAAAAAAGAAGCGAAGAACCGGAGAAATGTTTCGATTCAATGTAAATAAATGTTACGGTGCTACATATGGCGTCTTTCCGTATTTCCTTTCTATTTTTTTTTTTTTTTTTATAGTCTTAAAAATATTAAATTACTACCATTCTTCACTCGGACACAGCAGAATTTAAAATGGCATATGAATAGTACTGCAAACGTTAATCCTTTACACAAAATGAAACAACCATAGTTACCATTCTTCCGTCATATCATAAAAATCAATATCTAATTATACTATTCAAGTTGCTGAATGGCGATACTAATATTTTTTGTTTAGCATAATTTACAATCAAAATTATTATTATTATTATTATTATTATTATTATTATTATTATTATTATTATTATAGCAAAGAACGTCTTTTTCTGTGTAGAGACATTGGACTTGCAACCGTTTTCGGAATGCGTAGGACTGATTTATTAACCAGCGAATTGAATTACTTACAGACATGCAGCTTTTAGCCCGCACAAGAGACGACACACAGCAAAGGTCGCGCTGAAGCAATCACCTGACATCTAAAAAGAAGACTACAAACTACGCGATGGCGGGGTCACTGCACTTTCCCGTATCATATGCGAAAATGATACAGGATGCACGTGCTTAGCTCGTGATTAAAAGAATAATAATTACAGTCTCGCACCGGTCTCTACGTTTTCCTAAGTAAAACGGCCCGTATTACCGTAGCGCATGTTATCCGAAACACAAGTAAAGAAGAAAAAGAGAGCCAATTATTGTTCTTTTTGATGTCACCGTTTGGCTTTTTGACATTTTGTTTTATCTGGAACCGGTTTTTATAACTACCGATAATTAAGAAAACGCTCTCACAACGCAATGCTTCGAAAGCTCACTTCTCCGACTAACCATGAGCACAATCCGCCCTTTCTGTTTGCTTTAGTTGCAAACATCATCACGGCCGTAACCGTCCAGATCTCTCTCTCTCTCTCTCTCTCTCTCTCTCTGTAATGACGTCATCTCTCTCTCCATCTCTCTCTCTCTCTCTACTAACATCATCTCTCTCTCCATCTCTCTCTCTCTCTCTCTCTCGTACTGACGTCATCTCTCTCTATCGTTTTCTCTCTCTCTACTAACATCATCTCTCTCTCTCTCTCTCTCTCTCTCTCTCTCGTACTGACGTCATCTCTCTCTCTCTCTGTAATGACGTCATCTCTCTCTATCGTTTTCTCTTAGCCGAGCCGATTATCGAATTTCGAATCCCGTTGCATTGTGGGTACGCTCATTTAATCACCAGCGGCCACCCGTTTTAGTTTACGGCAAAAACAACAGACTTTTGCAAGAAAATTAAACTAGCATCATTTGTCTTTTTCTAAGAGAAGAAGCGACCTGCTCGTCGCCATCAGTCCGCTGTTTGGTTATTGGATAAGAAAGGAGCCATTTTTGTTTTTCGAAGAGTGTATTCTTGAAGAGAGAGAGAGAGATGGAGAGAGAGGGAGAGAGAGAGACGCAACAGGTTAACAGATGTCAACGTTAATACGATATCAGTAAAACATTCGTCGGCCTTTCCAACGAAACGTGTTCGCCAGTCAGTACACCGAGAACGGGCGTAAAATGAGAAACTCCCTGCGATTTGTCCAAAACCATATTACTGGGTGTGGGATTTTACCCGTCTGTCATATTTGTTTCTCGGCGAATTTTCTTGTCAAGAAAGCAGTAGACTAATTGTGCGCATACAAGAAGTGTATGTGTTTAATTCGTCAGTCAATGAAGCAAATATGAATTATCAAGTCCTTTCTGGTTTGGCTTGCTTTCCTTGTTCTTCTTCATCTGGCGGTCACGTGAGTTTCTAGGGTGGGTTGGTGGGTGCTCTTTTAGCTTCCTTCCAAATCTAAAAAAATACAAACCCGAAGAATTCTAGTGGGTATTTCGCTGTTTGAAGCGGGAAGTTTCTGACCACCTTGTGGTGCAGAAAAGGCAACGCTGTTCGGCGGTTGGCCGCGGCTGGCGCAATGCTTCCCCCGCCATTGTTGTCTCTCTTTCTAGAGAGGTCATCTCCGCTGTAAAGGCTATCGTATAAAAACAACAACAACAATAATAATATTAGACAGTACTAAACACTAAAAAGTAAATAGAACTTGGTTCATTATATTTTCCAAGTATTGGCTTTTTATATGGCTACGCACAAACATATTGTATACGAAGGATATTGAGTTTTTAACAAACAAATAAATAACCAATCGGAAAAGACTTAAAATTTAAAAATTTAATGGGAGATATTTATTTTGGATACAGAATAAACGAGCAATTATTTGTAGGGCTTTTACTTTTTACGAAACAAGTCTTTTGCAAGGGATAATCAAATTATTATTATTATTATTATTATTATTATTATTATATTATTATTATTATTATTATTATTATTATTATCATCAAAGATAACAACAGCATATTACCTTCGTTACGATGGACTGCTGATTTTATTTAATAATTAATGTCTGCTTCAACTAGGCTGCAGTACCAACAAAGCAGAGACGGCCAAAGGGAGCTTCAGTTCTTTTCTTTAGACTGAGAGCATTTGTTTCACATCGATATTTTGTGTGTGGAGTCTATCCTGACTTATGAAAATCGATTTTAATCCTTATTTTGGCTGATTCTCTCTCTGCTAGTTTTTGTTTTTTTTTAATGGAAATGGTACGGTTTCTTGAATGAGTTCAAGAAATATATATATGTGTATTTTGTCAACGCTTAAGAGCCCTCACAGAAATACCTATATCCCCAAGGCTAAACTTTGAAATTCTTCGAAATACATTGAACAATTAAACGGCTTTATACTTTGGTGTTGAAAAATGTAATAAAAAAAACAATGCATACAGTAATAGTATAGTTACGATTAGTGCTGTAGAGGTATTCGGAGGATTCATATTATTGATACACGTATTGCTGTACTTGCCTTACAGCCTTCACTAGTCTTGTGGAGTCTTCGAGTCGATAGCATGAGTACTACAGCCTTCACTAGTCTTGTGGAGTCTTCGAGTCGATAGCATGAGTACTACAGCCTTCACTAGTCTTGTGGAGTCTTCAGATAATTAATAATTATTGATATATCTATTCATGCTGACTGCAGTCTTCGCGTATCCTATGTTTTGGGATGATATATGCATATACAATGACAGTCATGCCCAGTCCTGTAAGTGTTCTGAGATGATTCATACTTAACATATACAAACTGTAAATCTTCATTAATTCTGCGTTTTGAGATGATTCATGTTTGTTCATATTCGCATATATGTCGAACACAGTTTTTGCTAGACCTGTACTTGTTTTGAGATGATTCCTACTTATTAATACACGTATACATAGTGAATATTGTTTCCTCTAGACTTGTAAGTGTTTTTTAAATGATTCATACTGACTGATGCTAACCACATTCTCTACTAATCCTGAATGCTTTACACACGTATACATGCTGACTAGCATCTCCACAAAGCTTGTAAGAGTTTTGAGTTTATTTTATGCTAATATTACAAATTTGGAGATCTTTAGATGATAAATACTCATCAATACACGTATGCATGCTGAATAGCATCTCCACAAAGCTTGTAAGAGTTTTGAGTTTATTTTATGCTAATATTACAAATTTGGAGATCTTTAGATGATAAATACTCATCAATACACGTATGCATGCTGAATAGCATCTCCACAAAGCTTGTAAGAGTTTTGAGTTTATTTTATGCTAATATTACAAATTTGGAGATCTTTAGATGATAAATACTCATTAATATACGTATGCATGCTGAGTACTGTCTCCACTTGTTCTGTAGGTGAATTGAGATGATTCATACTTTTTAATACACTTATACATACCATATGTTCCATGTATACACACCAACTATTAGTGATACTCGAATGAATACTTACTACAATCTATAGTCCTGTAAAGCTTTCGAGATGATTGATCTTTCTGGTCTGAAGGGATAATGTTTACGCGGTCTAACCGACAGGGAATGTAATCTCAATGATTAGATTTTGATGAGACAGCGCGAACGTTTCCTAGATGGCATGAAAACCGTCTTGTTAATTATAAACAGAGCAAAAAAACTGCAGGGTTATACTTTAAGATCTTGTATAAGTTGGGGAGGATGTGGTATTGGAAAAGTCGTGAAGTATAACGGATGTGATTTTCGCTTACGAAGGTAAAGTTTTTGTATAATATATGAACGGTATGCTAATTGAGTTCTTTATGGAAAACCATGGCGTATAAGAAATCACCGGTTATAACAATTTTAAAAAAAGGTCTCGGTAATTTAGCCGCAACTGGATTCGTAAAGTTAAGAAAAAACTGTCACATCATCCGCACGGATGTCGTCTAGAACCAACACGATTTTTTGCATAATTAAAGTAGTAATGCAACGGTGGAAACTTACAAATCTCTACACCATTTCGCCTCTTTATCGGGACCCGTGTATTCCTTCAGACCGAGGCCTAACCCGCGGTTAAGTTGGCCACATGATATAACAGGTGATGCCGACCTCGGGCAAACATATCTGCGAGATATGAGGAAAGGTGAAGACATCAACGTTGCGTGAGGAGCGCTGGCGAAAAGCGATGGGGTCTGGCGATTCAGGGCTTCCGGTCTTTTATTGTACAAATGAGGTAAGAAATTCGGAACGAACTGCACGAATGTGCATGCTTCATACGTACTCTAATGGGGACGGCTAGGTCCAAAATGACAGTGATCCCAGCCTCCGTGCCCATATTTTGCATTTTCGGTTCGGGGAGCATGAAGAAGACTTCTGGCGTGTTTCATGGCGAGCTTGGATCTGAATCCTACTCGAGCATTTGCCGGATGAATTCGAAAGACACCTTCGCCACCGCGATCTTCCGCTTAGCTCGCTCCATACACAGCGTACGGTATCATTGACTGAATGGGGAAATCTCTCCCTCGGGACACCTTCCGGCATCAGCTTGTGGATTGTACGCCATGTAGCTATTCGGGTATAAGGATGCTCAGCCATTTGTTGGTTATAGGTCCTAACAAAGTCTCCAGCCGGTGTGGGTACTTTCCTGGACTCGTTTCCGTATGATTCGAGAACTGTAAACCAAAGCGCCGAGTTCTGGCACTCAGTGTTACTGTCGACGGCCCCAGTACAGTTCTCTTAAAAACCTCCGGAGAATATCTGCACTGCTGGCCAACCGTTAAGGATGATAACGTATTTCATTTAAAATTTTGAGTTGTTCTAAGATATTTCGCAGTATTCCTGGAATAGCACGCGTCTGTGCAATGCATTTTTGTTTGTTTGTTTGTTTTTGTCTCGAGGCGATAAGTCAAATGTTTGTTTTTTTCCTTTCATCTTTCCACAACCGAAACAGACTTTTCGGACACGAAGAGTTAATTAAATAATCTAAACAGTGGGAAGGGTGACAGCACTTATTGGTGGTGGGTGGGGGGGGGGGAGGAAGTAGAGAAAAAGACCACAGGGCTTAGTTTTATATCCTCGCTCGCTGCGTTCTACAAAACCCCGATGCAAGCGGATTTACAGGCCCCGCTTAATATGCCCACCGACTGGATTACTAAGGTTGATCCGGATCCGGCGAGCGCACCCACCCGGTCAGTTTCTTCGATGAAGCTACGGCCCCAGGCATTCACACCCTTGACAACGTCCACAAGCACTGGAAAAAAAAAACAAACAATAATAATAATAATAATAATAATAATAATAAAGAATTAAATACCAAAAGGGCTGGAGAAGTGATGCGCAGCGAACAGATAAATAAATATTGCGGAAAGAGGAAGTAGAACTGGTCTCTGTCTCTAAGCGATCAGATCGGAAAGCTTGGTTAGTGGCTTAGCAACGTCGATCTGGTGCTGTCGGATTAACAGAACATTACTAATCTGTCCCCTCCCCCCCCACTTCTGACATAATGAGGTCAACAGTAACTTGGAAAATATCCCTGAGGCTCACAAATGCAGATTCTCTTTACGCACGCGCTATGCTGATTATATGTATATATCATTTAAATTAGACGATGGAAAACCTTGGTTAGTAGAAAGGCCGATGTGGTGGGCGATCATCGTCATCCACTCGTGGAAAGTAAAGCGGAATTGGATTTAAAATAATATGCGCAGTTTCAGTGCTGAAGTTGTTGTTGTTGTTGT
This sequence comes from Nautilus pompilius, assembly GCA_018389105.1. Classification (NCBI taxonomy): domain Eukaryota; kingdom Metazoa; phylum Mollusca; class Cephalopoda; order Nautilida; family Nautilidae; genus Nautilus; species Nautilus pompilius. The sequence goes on from JACATO010000588.1 coordinate 2,726,696, forward strand.
TTTTTCTCTCTCTCTCTCTCCCCCTCCTTCACCTGGAAATGCCCCTTTTCTCTGGCCGAGAATCATTCGGGTTGTTGTTCATCTCGCCACCCGTTCCGTCCGCCTCAGCTACGCCGTTCAGGCTCGAACCCCGCTATCTATCTATCTATCGGGTAGATCAGCTGGCGGGCCGAGCCAGAAACCTGATCAAGCACCGGTCCGGTGTTGACGCGGCGCGATCGCGCAGTCAGGTGATATTTACCAGATCGGTCTGATTTAAGGCGATGGGTGGGGGGGGGGAAAGGGGGCCGACTGAAAGGTACGTTGGTGGGGTTACCGCACCAGCCGCGCGACGCCGCCTCAGGGTTCTGAGCGTGTGGAAGCCCCGGAAGCAGGTAAGCGTCGTCCGGCTGTTTGTCGTACCGTCTGAGCTGTTCTAGAGGCCGGATCTTATTTCGGGCTGCAGGATCCGGTCCGTGCTGCACGTGCAGATTGCGTTTACCTGCATCAGTGCTTTTGGCAGAGGCGCCAGTGGACCGTGACGGCTACTCTCGCGGCAGCGCCTTTGTAGGGAAACAGGGATGATGATGATGATGATGTGCGTTCCCCTCCCCCCCCCCGTTCTCATTCTCAGCGAAATTTCAGTTGCGGCTGCCGGCGAAAAGAACGTTGGAGTTAACGTCACGAAACCTGTGGACTACGACTGTGTTAGCGTTAAAACAAAGACCAAAAAAGGGGCCAGGACAGCGCACGCGCTTATTGTGTGTGTTTTGCTATTTACCAGATAATAGATCATTAGATTCCCTGGTGGGAGTCAGGGTTCGCCATTACATAGAAAGCCGTCTTACCGCGGCAAAAAGCAACTAGATGCACGTTGTACAGTCACCGGATTTGTGTTCTATAGAAAAAAAGTAAAATAGCCGCTAAGATGAAGGCGACACCACACACACACACACACACCGCACACGCGCGCACGCACACGCACACACACACACACACACGCGTGCACACGCACGCACACATGCACACACACACGCACACGCACACGCGCGCGCACGCACATGCACACAATTTTATTCTGTCCAGTCTCCAAGGGACGCACGACAGCCAGTACTCTCCACCATACGACGCCCCAGGACTCCAAACTCCAGGATTTGATGTTTCGAGAAAAACAAGGTCAATTGCTGATACTGAAGGCCGATAAATAGTGTACTTAGCTCCATCGCTATAGCAACCGTTCAGGAAATATGCCTGTATTGATTGCTATTTCATTACTGTTTCGATCGGAGAGAGAAAGATGGGGGGGGGATGTAAACATGGATTGTCATACGGGTAATGTGCGCCCCGGCGGCTGATGTGGACTTCGCTGTCAGAAGAGCGACAGTTGTTTTCCTAAACTTGGCGTGGAAGACCAACAGCCAGTAAGTAACCAGGCTGTTCACCAAGATTAAGGGACATCAGTGACCAGACGAAAGAAAACCACGTCGCTTCTTGTTAGTATTATTACTAGTTACCTAGGTGTTTTCTTCCTCTAGAGGAGGAACGGAAGCTAAATGTTCTCGGATAGAAGGTCAAGCATTTACTGTCACAGTGTATGGAAGGAGCGGCACACAGAGGACAGAAGGTTTGTTTCCCTCTGTCGGCCGGTGTACAAACCACAGTCTTGCGCTCTGTAGCGCACATTAGCAGAAATCTTAATGCAAAATGTCAGGGTTAAAACATCGAAATGGCGAGCATTTATCTACACCACCCGACATTCGGAGAGATTACGTTACTACTTTAACAATTTACGCATGCTCCAAATGTCTTAAAGGACACCTGGCTCAAGTGACAGTAACATTCACCGTGTGCCTCCATGCATACATCGCGCTGTGGTTTATTGGATGGAGGCCGGATTAACGCACTAGAAGCAGCATTAAAGACGGGAGGGGTTGGTATGGATTATACGAGGATAGAATATCTGGACGATGTATTTAGGGACGCCCCAGCGACGGAAAGCAGTTACCGCCCCCCCCACAGGCTAAAGCCATGCCATCTTCCGTAGTCGGTGCGGTCACATCTCTCTCTCGCGCGCGCGTCGCGTTCGCCTCCCGTACCGTTTCCCGCGGACTAAGTTCCAGAACAATCCTAAAAGGGCCCCACGAGGTTTAGACCCGGAAAAACGAACCAGCCGCTGAAGACGTCGGGTACTTCCCCCGACCGTCCGTCCTTGGGGGCTCTCACACCAGCGTCCGTGACGGCGAACTCGTTACCGCGATTTCCTGGAAGCGGCGTAACAGTAGGTTTAATTACCTCGTCCAGGTGGCGCTGATCCGCGGTAGTTCCGCCAACGAGAACCGGTTCGCTGCTGTGGTCCTCTCGGCTGATGACGCACTGGCTGTAGCCCAGCCATGGCTGGAAGACATCGCCGCTCATCGGAGCGCCAAAAACTCTTTAATTTCCAATAACTTCGTTGCGTGGCAAGCTTAACAGTGAATTTCTCCCCATTGTTATGCAAATTTGGAAGCACCTCGTGGCAGTGTGACTGTCGCGGGTACACACCCCGCCCACTCAGAGACAAATGACCAGCATGCGGCAGCCGTAGAGTTGTTAGGTGACTGAAGCCCAGGAGCTGAAGGAGCTCACGACACCTACAACAGCAAGGCGAATGAAAATAGGAGTAAAATTTCTATATTATTTTCTTCGATGTGGATATAAAGCAGACTTTTCTTCGAGAAAGTCAGTGGGGGGGGCAAGTTATGGGACCCTGTCACAGCGATAAATCTCTTATTTTAATTGGTGTGATTCCTGTCGCACTTTACCTGCGAATATTGCTATTGTAGCTTACAACGGGGCTCTGTTTTTTTTTTTTAATTTTTAAAATAAATATTAATTCGTTGCATTATTTGCATCCCTCCCACCATAAACTTATTATCGAAGCAAACCACTCGAAATGCGACCCATCGCGGCTTTAAAAAAACATCAAAAACGGCCCTTTGTTTCGTCTTCCGCCATCAATGAGTTAACGCCAGCGTTCCGGAAGTTAACTAGCTGTCAGCTATTTGCAGAGGAAACCAACCATATATATGAATCTAAACTGATTTTCGCGATATTATAAACACCGAGAATAGGTTCCGCAAACGGACCAGGCGCAAAGGGGAAGTCTGGCGGGGGTAATAGAAGCAGAGCGAACGAGATAAAACCCTCGCTGGCGGCTTGTTTTCTTCCTGCGCGAAGAGGATATGTTATAACTAAACAGACGTGGTGCCAATACTGTAAACTACCTGAGATTCGCGTACCTGCTTTCTGTTGTACACACACAAGCTCGCATAAATCGTTCATATCTCAAGTACGTGTCCAGATCTTCTACAGTTTTTGATACCCCCCCCCGCGTAAGATATCTAATTGCCGTAATTCGTATTGAATGCTTCGCTATTTTCAAGCGATCTACCACTGGCCCCATGCAGATGAGAGCACAACGAAACTAACCTCAAAGAAACACGAAAACGTGTAGTAAGTTTTACAGTAAATCGGCCTTTAATGAAGTCTTCCGTCTTTTCAGACACCCCCCCCTCCTCCGGGGGAGCGAAAAATGGCGTATTTCATTTGAGATCTTTAAGAAGGCATCCATAAATATTTAATTTCGTAAACTTCTGCACACTAAACCACGATGGGAAGTAACAATTGTTTTGCTTACTTTCTACAGTTTAGAAACAATGGTTTACGATCTGCGCACAGTCCACTGCCAGTCCTAAAATGACTGTTTTGTTCTGATTAGTGGAAAGATAGAGAAAGCATATAGCTCGATCCAAAAGGTCGAGTAGATGGTGCGTGTAGCCAAGACGAGAGAAAAAGTAACCCAAAAGATCTTCCGGTTTCTCAATCGGCAAACGAGAACAAAAAGACATATATAAATACAGATAAACAAAAGCATCGCCCACACTCGCCAATCTCGAACACCCACGGCCTTTTAGTGGTTTGCAGATGTCGCCATTCCGAGCAGAATGGTGACGCTGTTCTGGAAGAAGCTTGTTCACAGGGTTGAAAAACCAACGCGAGGCTGTGATTGCCGTTGCCAAAGGGGTAGCGAGAGTACTGCATACTTCACACGAACACGCGCGCGTAAACTTGTACCATTTCTCAGCTGTAGGGTCTTTGCATATTTTCTCTCTCTCTCTCCAATCAAAACTGATTCAGTGATGGCTTTGAAAAGCAGAGATGACTGTCAGATGTTTACGAAACTGCTCGCCAATCGGTCGGCGAGTCGCGATCTTCAGTAGCCAACACGCCGCGGCCAGTTCTGTTACGCACACGTACAAACGAGCAGAAAAGCAACAACGGGAGAATGCTTCCTTTCGCCGCCTAGCGGAAGTATCGACAAAGCCTCGAGCGGATGGAATCGTTGCTTTGTTCATCTTGGAAGCGGTAATTTTCCCGATCACCCTCGCTGTGGTTATTTTAACGTCGGTCGCCATTACTGAATAGCCCGCTATCGATACGCGGATGTCAGGGACGATCACCGTTTACTTCCGTGCAGATAGAAGCTGTCAGTATCCTCAACAAAGCCTGCATCGAACAACGGGAAAGATGGTTGACTTGAAAACTGCTGAGACGACAGCGTTTCGCTTGAATTTGAAAAAGTCATTCGGCCATTAGCGTTTGTGTCTCGCGAGTTTCAGATGTTTCATCTTTGCCCGTCCAAGCTGAACGAGAACATTAAGGGAAATTCGACAAATTCTGCAAACTATCAATATTTAGTAGATCTAATAGTAGTAATCGATCGAGTCTGGTTTACTGTAAACAACTGACGTCATCTAGGCTTTAAAAAAAAAAAGAAAAAGGATGCAGCAGAACCGGGTGGGAGACTATAGCATCTTAGTATGGCGATGTTCTTAGATTTTATTACTATTTAACGCGCTTTTGAAATCTCATCTTCCATTTTGTGTCCATGTTGTTTGTTTGTCTCTGGGCCGCCGCGGACAACAGGAAGACACGAGTGTTCTCAGCGTTGTGTCTTAGGCCGAGAATAGTTAAGTACTTGTCCCGAACAAACGTCCCGTGGGGTGGGGGAACGGGCGGCTGGTGATGAAAAAGCGAGAAGGAACTGTGCGAGGGAGTACGCCAAACCAGTACCGACCGGGATTCGAACTTGGACTTGCAACAATGGTAGGTAGTCCAGTAGGCCTAACCGAGTCCTTTCCGTACATTTCTAAGTAAAACTTCTGTGTTTCGAAAACCATCAGTATCTGGCTGTAAAGGCTAATATTTTTAAATGATAATAACTCGAGAAACGCTTTATCTAAAACGAATTGGTTTGTTATTTAATAACTAGCTAAAAACAACAACAACAACAAGAAAACCATCTTTTTCTTCTGGGCAAATCGATGGATTTAAATCCCCTGCTCTCGAGAATAATTTCTGTCGTCAGTTCGTTTTTCACTCAGCAGCAATGTTTTTAAAAATGTGAGACGCAGAAAATGTTATCATTTCCGACAAAAATCGGAAAATTGATTTTTTCCAAACAATAACTTATTCTTCCTTTCTGCCGTCAGATGGCGTGACGGACTGTCAGCGGCGGCCGGCAGGTTCCGGTTTGACGCCGTCTGGCAGAACAACGTCAAAACGATTTCGCGACCGCATTCCAATGCTATCCGAACCATGGAAACCTGCGAAACATCGGAATTAAGATGCACGCGTTTATTTTAGAGAAACCATCCATTTTACATTTTGCAGCCACTACGTAATTAGGAAATATGCCCTTTATATATACATATATACACACATAATAAATATACGAGCCAGGTTTAGCTTGGTTCCTCTTCCTTTTATTTACACTACTAAACTCTGTCAGACTCAGTCTCATATTTTCAAGAAAAGAGGATGAAATGTCAATCTTTCAGAATAATTAAATTTCTATTTTTCTTTCTCGACATTGGGAATTTATGTACAAAATCAACACTGGAGGGTGTGAGCACTCCATGATAGGAAGAAGAGGTCCTGCACATTTTATGTCCTCCTGAAGATGGATGAGGAATCGAAGAAACCGGATTCCATCCGGACGCTCTCTTCACCCTCAGCTGAGCCAGTAGCAGTTCTGTCCGTTTTACTCGATTTTCTAAATTTTTTTTTTTTTTTGGTTTACGAGTCGGGAAGTGTAATGTCAGATCTTCCAAACGCTCGATTTCAAGACATCTCCAACAGAACAAGAGACTTTTGCTCTTGAAATACTGGAAGTTTGAAATGTAGACGGAGAAATACCTATCGACATTTTTCCAGCGTCTCATCGCCTTGAATTCGGCTTTGATTGAGTTAGAACCACCAGCCAGCAGTTCTTAGGCAACTCCTAAACTCTTCCTGCAAGACGATACACATGCGGAGAGAGAGAGAGGAGAGGAGAGAGGAGAGAGAGAGAGAGAGAGAGAGAGAGAGAGAGAGAAGGAGAGAGAGAGAGAGAGAGAGAGAGAAAGAGATGGATGGATGGAGAGAGAGAGAGAGAGAGGAGGGAGGGGGGAGAGAGAGAAAGGAGCTCGCTGCCAGCTTTTTATTTTTAAATACTTATCCATCTAAAAATTTTTTTCTTAATATCTATAAAAAAAACGATTTTAAAAACTTATGAAGGTATCCGAAAATATTCTTCAAATTATTCTAATAATATGACATAAAATTATACTTTATAAATTAAAAGGAACTCTTTTTTTTTGAATATCCATGTATTTCTATATAAGAGGTATTAGAACGTCGTAATTCTACAGACCTTTCAAACTTGAGATGCGGTCGTATTATTGATTCGAACAAAAACCAGTGAAGAAATGCCATGTACCGTTACTAGTAGTTGGTAGGGAAGGCGTCAGTATTTAATGAGTGATACGTGACCCGCTTATTCGATACCTAAGTCTCAATTTAAAAAGCTGCGCGGCCGTTTAAAAGAAAACGACTAATGGATAATTTGATCTGTAAATTTTGGAACTGGAAACCAAAGATTCATGGAAACCGCAATACTGTTTTAAAAAAGGACGGATTATTCTAGATAAAAGTAGTACATGATTACAGTTAATGTTTATCAGCTCAAGGAGGGGAGGGTGGGGTTATTGTGTACTTTAAAAGAAAACAGGAGAATTTATCCTGTTTGTCTAAAATTATTAGTCTCTGTCTCTCTTTACTGACGTCATCTCTCTGTGTACTGAAGTAATGTCTCTCTACTGACGTCATCCTCTCTGTGTACTGAAGTAATGTCTCTCTACTGACGTCATCTCTCTCTGTGTACTGAAGTAATCTCTCTCTACTGACGTCATCTCTGTACTGAAGCAATCCCTCTCTCTCTCTTTAGTGACACCATCTCTCTCTGTACCAAAGTCATCTCTCTCTGTGTACTGAAGTAATCTCTCTCTGTGTACTGAAGTAATCTCTCTCTCTCTACTGACGTCATCTCTCTCTGTGTACTGAAGTAATCTCTCTCTCTACTGACGTCATCTCTCTCTGTGTACTGAAGTAATCTCTCTCTACTGACGTCATCTCTCTATTGACGTCATCTCTCTCTGTGTACTGAAGTAATCTCTCTCTAGTGACGTCATCTCTCTCTGTACCAAAGTCATCTCTCTCTCCCTCTCTCTACAGAGAGAGAGATGATGTCACTACAGAGAGATGACTTCAGTATATATATATAGAGAGAGAGAGAGAGAGAAAGAGAGAGAGATTACCACGGATTTTTTACAACAATATTCAGCTGCTTTATCAGTGGCTCGTTATTACTATCAGCTTCGCCATTAAAGGGTGCACTTTTAAAGTTCATTATTAATTGTTGATGTTATTCATATTATTATCACGTACAATTTCATCATTAAAAGAGGTGTGTTACCCAGCGTCCCGCTCGTTAAAGTCTTCCTTTCTTTCCAAACCTTTTTTTTTTGTGTGTGTGTGGAAGGTGACGGTCTGGCCTGGTCTGTAGCGCGGCTTGTCAGGTGTGCAGTCAGCCTTTTAGTTATCGACCCCCCTTTTTTTGTTTTTTTTTAAATTTCTTTTGCTTTTGACAGTATTGTGTTGTGTTTTGCCACCTCGCCGTACCGGTCCATGTATGTGGGCGAACTGACTCCGTTATTTCCTCTCCCCATCAGCGCGCGCGCGCACACACACACAATGCACAGCAATCAGGAAGGAGGTGATTTCAACAAAGCCTAACGCTACATCGATTATCTATGACATCAATAAAGGGATACTCCAGACAGCCCTAAAATAACGTTGTGTTGTTGTTGTTGTTTTTTCTCTCTTCCTGTTAGTGTTCTCTTTTACATTTTGGGGAACGCCAAATATTTTTTTTTTTAAACGCTACTGATTAAATATATTAAATACCGCTTTTATTTATTTATTCATTAATTTACTTCATCCAAGTGTGGATTTACGGAAGGAGCTCGCGCTGCATCAGTTCCTCATCTATGCAGACTGTAAAATTGCGATTGAAGTATCTCATAAGACGGGGGGGTGGGGTCCCCCTCTCATCAAGAGAGCCGAGAGAAGACTCCGGCTCCATCTCATTAATTTCGTTCAGATAATTTATATTTACGAGTTTCGACTGGGAATTCCGCCCAGCGGGCAGCGGATGATTCCCGTTTTAATTGATTAACGAAATACACACCGACAAAGTAAACCAAGATTTCGATTTAAATTAGTTTTTTTTTTTCTTTTTCTATATTCAGTTCTTGGCTATCCCCGCCCCGCCCCCCCGGCCCCTCCATTCCCCGCCCGACTTCGCATGATTGACAGACCTCACAACACGCGCGAAATCGAACGCGATCACTGGATACTGCCTCCAGGAAACGGGGTGTGTGTGTGTGTGTGTGTGTGTGCCGGTGATGATCCGGCAACGGGTTCTCGAAGAATTCGCGTTGGCAATCGCTGTGCCGCATCGCCGAGAGTTCTTCGAGGCAGTGGCTGGTCCCTCGCGAACAACTCGTGACGTCAGAAGCATTGTTTAGATACTTATTCCCCCTCCCCCCCGCTGAGACAGTTGTTGATTGATCGGGGGGTTTCTTATTTGGACATCGACACGTTTAACAGCAAACTGTCCGCGATATAAGGACGGCGTAGAAAAGAGACACACACACATGCGCGCGCATCGTATTGACATTGAACCCTAGAAGCCGAAACCGAAACGGGTCTCTTAATAAAAGTAGAATAAAAGCTACTGTACAGTTGTTTGGTGGAATACGCGTTAAAAAGCCAAAAACTGCGCGTCCTATTGAATTAAGAGCGATGTCGAGATATGTAGGGATCGGCGACTAGCTCACGACCCGGCCAATGGCCGGCCACCCACCCGAGAAGAGAGACCCCTGTCGCCGATTGGCCGAACTGTCGACCGGCAAAAACCTGGTCGAAGCCGTTTCACAATTGGGAGAGATCGCGCATCGAGACTTAAATTTCATCTACTTTACAAAAAAAAAAAATAACAGTAATAATTTTTAAAAAAGGGTGGGGAAGGAGGAGGAGGAGGAGGAGCAGATAGGCGATCTAAGGGCGGGCGGGTATGAAAGTTACGGAGAAAAGGAACAACAACAATAACCAAAAAGGGCGAGGAAATCGTGTTGTCGCTGGCGGCCTTCGGACGGGCCGCAGCTTTAGCCCTGACAGGGAGCCACCCCGCACGCGCCGGAAGCCGTCGACTTTGGTGAAGGTTGACAAACACGGGGTCGATCGGTGGGGGGGGTGGAGGAGAGAAACGTCGCCATTTATGTTACCTTTCCTGTTTCCCGTAACTTTAGGCTTCGTCGCTATTTTTCCTGCCGCGAGAGTAGATTACGCTGGGATCCCACCCCCAGTTCTTATTTCGGAATCGAGCAGCACATACGCGGCGAAAACCCGTCCCTGATCCCCTCCCCTGCCTGAGGTCTGAGGGAAACCATTAAAATTCTGTAGGTGCTTATTTGCAGGTATCCATCTATCTATGGATGGACGTGGGGATAAAGATAGATATTTATGTTATGCATTTCAGTCGCCAGTCTGACCACCAGCGCCCGGTTCTCAACAGAAGACCGGTGTTGTGCGAATAAAACAGAAGCGATGGTTAAAAAAAAAGGAGGTTATCATTGTTACAAGGGGCCTCTTTCTCCGGTGTATTAGTTCCGTGCAGAGCAGATGTTACGGATGTGCGCGTTCCAGGGGCGCGGTAACACGACGCCCGCAGATATCTCTTGGCTCCGATTCGCAAATGGCTGCCAAGGCGAGAGTCTTTAATCTCGCTGAAGAATTATTTCTGCCTCACGCCGGGGCAGGTTTTCAACAAAAAAATACCTGTCTTATCACCTTCTAGCGAACGCCAGTAAACTTTCCCCTTCCAGATATTCGACGACAGCTGAATGGCATTAGTGTGAGGAGGCGGAAACGTCTTCTTCTTCTTCTTCTCAGTATCGGTGCTGTTGTGGGCGATCTCAAAACAAGCGTCGGCCTGCCGCTGCTGGAAGTTAGGGTCGGGTCGCCTCGCGACAGGGGCGCCAAATATGGCGCTCACAGCCGACCATCCCTCCCTTTCTGTATATATGGCCACTTAAGACACCCGTTCCTCCCACTACCCGCCAACTTTCGGACCCCCTTTCCAGAATTTGCCAAAAGAACTAATTACCGAACTGCCGACTTAATGAGCGGGTCCCCAACACAGAGGCTCCCCCAAGTGTGGTCTTCAAACATCGTGACGCCTGGTTCTGGTCGGAACAAGTCCGTGACGTAGCTGCGATTTTTGTTATCACGTGACCTTTCTGTAGAACAAGAATGCCGTTTAATTCAACCGTGAAGCCCCAACCCCCCCTTTACGGGCATCAAGAAAACTGAACAATTGCCGAGACGAATAACTTTTCTTTATTATTATTATTATTATATTATTATTATTATTATTATTATTATTATTATTATTATTATTATTATTATAGTTTGCATATATTATCATATAGCCCCGTTTTTTGCTTAGTGGTACATGTTTAGCACTTTTCCGATAATCGGTTTTGGGTTAAGATGCTATTAATTGTCTGATTTTCTTTCATTGAACTTCATTAGGTTCGGGTTGTCTTCTTTTCTTGCCTTGGTTTCTTGCTGAGCGTTCCAATACATTAAAAATATTCCAACCAAAATTCTGAGACAAAAATTCCAGTTGAAGTGTACACAAGTTTTAAGAGCAGAAATTATATATATATGTGCCTGTGTTTAAAGGAGAATGGACGTACTAAGCAGGCAGCCTCTGAAGTCCGGAAATTAATTCTAGATCATTTAACATATATTACTGCTATTTTATGATTCGGTTTTAATGCTAAGATTACTAATCACATGATACCAAATGTAAATATTGCTATACGGATAATTCGGAGGTCACCATATCGTGTGCGTGTCTTTTAGCCTTTTGAAGTAGTGACGTCAGAACCCATAGCAACGCCGTCACCGTGGACGCCATTTTGCACAAGATGGCGACAGTACACAACTGTAGCAAATGGAAGGAGCGGGTAGCAAAATGTCTAGCAGCTCCGACTTCGTCTTACCGAGACGAAGTAATAAAACTTTACTAGAATTATTATTTAAAAGTTTGTTCTTGATTTGTTTCCTGTCACTACCACTCCGCCATGGAGAATAAACTGAGTTTAGTGGGTTTTGATTCCTGCCCCGGTTGGAATCTCTTGGGAAATGTTCCGTTAAACTGTATTTATGAAAGGTGTCTGTGGAAGGCTGTTCTCCTGAGTCGGGCCGCGAGGAAGGAAGGAGCCAGAGCTGCCGTATCTGCTGCGCGGGTCCTCGTGGAGCTACACTATCGGAAGTACCGGTTCCAGTTTGATTACCGGGCTTGATAATGGGGTAGAGAGAGAGAGAGTCGGGGGGGGGGGGTTGGAGAGATGCGTACGTATTGGGTGCTGTAATAAGACGCCTTGCGGTCTTATCTCGCGTCAGGGTGAGGGAAGCCAAAAAGAAATGAGACAGAGATCAGTGACGAATATGGCCAGCAGCAAAGATTATAAGATTGGCACAGATCGAAAATCTTCGTTTATCAATCATTACTACCTCTGGCGAGCCGAGTAGGTTGGGTTAAAGTGGAGTCGAACACCGTTGTGTAATTATAGCTCCACGTGACCGTAGAAAAGCATATCCTTCTTTAGAGATCATCGTTCGAGGAAATTGGACGACCAGAAATTCTGTTTGTTTGTTGTTTTTTTTTGGTACAGTAGTGAAATCGACACCGGTCACAGTGTGTGGACGTTCGGACTATCGCTGTCATGGGTTAGTAATCTGATTGGTGAATTAATAAAAAAAGAAAAAGAAATTATTATTATTATTATTATTATTATTATTATTATTATTATTATTATTATTATTATTTGAGTGTCATTCCTTTGTTACGCGGATGCATTTGAAGAGGAATCGAAGACACCAGAGGGCACTAGTTCAAACTACTACGCTTTACAAATATCTTTGCTTTCTTGCCGGCATTTTAACAATTGTCACCTGGACTGGATACAGCTGTTCGAAAATCTGCACACCTGCCTGCCTACCCAAGATCTTTGATCCTCGGCCAGCCAGTCTTGTCGCAGTGCTTCTTCCCCCTCCCACCGAACGTCCAAGAAGATTCGGTGGGAGGAGGGTATTTTTTTAGTTTACCAGACTTATGTAGTTTTAAGGGATCAGGTGACAACTGACGACCGACGCGTATGAAGTAGTTAAAAAGGATGAGAACAATCAAACGAAGCGCTGCCGTGGCATCGCAGCAAACCTCTCTGTTACAGTACGTTTCGAACTCACCGATGAACTCCCCGAGAACTTTTGAGTCTTCCTGGAAATAAAAAGAAAAGTTACATGGCAACAATGCAGACCATAGAAGATGGAACAAACCTGTACAAAATAATTTATTATAGGTATCACACTGCCGGATGTCTAATACGATCGTGTATCTTCGTATAAGAGCGCACATACCTTGCAGCTCTTAATCTGCGAAACCTGGCCCAAATACCATGGGGCCAGTTGTACGTCATCAGCAACCTGTCGTACGTCATATGTACGTCATCAGGGAAAAATGTCATAGGTCACGCGGTATATATAACACCTGTTACAGAATACAGTATATAGCATCTCCTCATCTCGGTAGATTCCACGTAAGGCTGCGATACTGAGATTTTTTAGCGTTCATTTCCGATCAAAAGTTCACCACCGGTCGGTGCACTGATGATGGCTGCTGAAACAAGAACTTCAGGTCTGAACGATCTGGACGCAAATCCTTTATCTGACTTATTATCTCTTCTTGAGTATCTGGAGCACGAACTTTCCGGTATTTTTCTTGATATATAAAAAAAACAAAACCTCATAAAGTTCTTTCTTTAAAATATCAGCAAGCCGAGTGGACTCACTCCGTTGTCTATCGTTTTCCAAAAAACGCCATAACTTTGCGTCTACTTTTTTTGAAACCATGAATGTTTTCTTTTATTTCATAAAATTTCAATGACTCATATTTAAAGAAAAAAAAATGCAAAAAAGTTTCATGTTTCTGTATATATATATACACGGTACAATTATTTCTCTACCGCCAGTTTGCTTAGGAGACTCTGCTATCTCCCGAAGTGATCGTAGAGAAGCTCATCCAGAGACGCCAAAAAAAAATGGCGTCGATGGAAGATAGGCGCGCGCGATAGCGTTCACCGGCGGCTTCTCAGATACGAAGAACCTGGAGCGAAGATAGAGGGGGGGTGTAGTGGGGCTGGAGGAGGGAAACCCACCGCCGATGGTTCTGCGAGAGACGTTTTTTTTTTTTTTTTTTTTGTGACTACTTTTGTTTGCATCTGAAACCGAAAGAGATCGCAGGATTTTTTTTTGTAGGCGACTATTCTCAGCCGAACGGTCGCTTGCGGCGGAGTTCGTGGCGCTAGGAGAACAAACCACCCACCCCCCCCCTCCAGCGCCCGCCGGCTGCCATGGGCAGAACTCGACCAGCGAAACTACGGGGATACTGAGCACCCGGGGGTGTCGTTTACCACGCGACAGTCTGTAACTTCCTTTGTTGGGCTCTGGGCGTTCTTTTAAAACTCCAGTCGCCACCAGGTGGCCATAACGTAGTTTTCGAATCACGAAACGGTTCGAGACACCCCCTCCCCTGGTCGCTGCAGTGCTGGAGTGGCACTCCGCCTATACTCGGGAAAGGCTGCCTTCCTGTCTGCCGCGCGCCACTCTGTGCGTTCCATGATTCCGCTGTCGAGCCCCGGTTGGTGTGGTGGACCAGAGTTTAGTAAACTACTACAACAGAGCTCTCTCTCTCTCTCTCTCTCTCTCTCTCTCTCCTCTCTCTCCTCTCTCTCCTCTCTCTCTCTCTCTCTCAGATTCAGATGGATTGTATTCGTGACGTTAGCTAGAGGCTCTCGCTGTCTGTACAAGCAGCAGTAAGTACTCTGCGCTTAATACCGTTTTGCCAGAGTTTGGCACCTTTCCGAGAAAAAGAGGATGGCCTGAGGGAGAGGGGAACGCTTAGGGAGGCAGCGCCCCTGTGAAATGGCAAGAGCCCAACGTTGTTGGCTGGCTGCTGGAAGGGCGCACTGAATGGCCACGTTCTCGGCCTGAGCAGTAAAACTTTCTTTGTAGGGAGGGAGGTCTTTTAGACCAGTGTGGTACGTGTACCGGTGTTTCCAGAAAAGAAGGAAGCAATAGTATGAACAATATCGAGTAATGTCCAGGTGGCAAAATAACAGGAAGTCAATGGGGCTGATTACGCCAGGGCGAGTTAACCCGGAGGGACTGTGATGCAGTCGGGAGTGTCCCTCTGCGGGAGACAAAAGAGAGGCCCTCCGATGGCTACAATGGCATACGGGTATTTATTTAGGTATCAAAACTGGATGGGACGTAAAGTATCGAGCCTCTTTGCGTTCGTGGGACGATTACCTCGCCGCGAAGAGCGCGGACCGAGTTGGCCCGGCGGACATCGACTACACACACGCATGCGCATAGCGAACTCTATAACTGTACAAGGTTCACCGATCGGTGCTCGAAGATCGATTCGGTAGAACCTGATCAGCAGCGTGTGTGGGCGCGAAAAGGCCTGTAAAATTAAAAAAAAAAAATGTTTTAAGTTTTATTATATTCATTATGTTTTTGCGGTATAAATGAATATTAATACGAATTTTCAAATAGTATTTTCTGGGATCGTAAACAAATGATGATATGGCAAAAATGTCGTACCGGTCCGTGGCACATTGGACAAAACACCTTCCGGTCCGCCACATCACGTGGTTTGAGAAGCACCCGCCCGGTAGTTGTATGGTGTCCTTTTGTTTTATTGTGTTGCAAGTAGGAAAGGAAAGAAGTCAGTCAGGGTGGGACATGGACACCTCGATAAGTTTAGTCCATCCACTGTCAGTATATTTTTATTCCAGCCGCCCACGTATAACGTGTTCATAGTATCTGCGCGTTCGGGTATCTGTGGACAAAGCTGATTACGCGTGGCATTTAAGCGTTCTAAATTTAAACACCACTCCAAACCAACAGCGTAATGTTAGTGATGTTGGCGGTGTGCAATCACTTGGCTGTAACTGCATTGATTCAGAAAGCCAAAGAGTAACTGGGACAGCAGGTGGAACCTTTTAAAGAGACAGCCCACGCAATGACGTGCTTGCCGGCAACGGCGACACGTGGTCTTTGACCTCGTGGTGGAGATGATGACGTTAAACAAGCAGAAGTCATCGTAGCGACACTGGATATTGATTAATAGGGAAATAAGTAGCTTTCGCCGAATGATCAAGTAACATTTTAATGTCAATACTTATTTGAGAAGGCGGATACAAAAATTAGCTTCTCTTCTCCAATTGGTCAAAGAAGCCAGCCGTTTTCGATGAACCAGCTGAGTTCAGTCCACATTAAACACGTTCTCAGTATTCTCCAAGCACACCGGTTTGAGCGCGCGCAAGCTCCACTCATTGCCAGCAACATCTGCTCACTTTCAAGCAGAGCTAACTAAGGAAGCTCCACTGCATCGGGGAACCACTTCGTAAATGTGGCAGAAATGTATTTTGCTGGAAATCAAAATATAGTTGGTTTTTCTGCCACCACCGGGAAGCTTGACTCTGGGTCGGCCTCATAGCATCAACGGGTCTACTCGTTTTCATAGATTGTAGGATTGTAACTTACCCGTCATATTTCACCACTACCACTTCACGCCTGTTGGGTTGTGATGCGAATGGGCCCCCCACTGTAGTAAGAAAGATAATTAACCGGTGTCTAACTTACCTGTCGTTCTAGTGTGAATACAACTAAATACGTCACACGAGGCAGAATCGGGCCCGGACAAATATTTTGCTTAAAATTCTTGGAGAGAGAGAGAGAGAGATGAAGAGAGAGAGAGAGATGGAGAGAGAGAGAGAGAGAGAGAGAGAGAGAGAGAGAGAGAGAGAGAGATGACGTCAGTACGAGAGAGAGAGAGAGATTGCGCAAAAGTATGAGAAAAATTGCAAAAGACGTTAATTGTCAAGTGGACCTGGTTTGGCAGGAAGACTGAAGGTCGAGAAGAGAAGAGAGAGAGACGGACTGGTGTGGCCCCTGTTCGTGGCAATTAACGGGCGGGCAAGGTGGGTTGCTTTCACTTCGGGGTCATCTTGGCGTTTAAAGCTGCACCAGATAGTATATCTCTCTTCAAACATTTATCTTTAACACTCGTTGAAGAATTGCTTTTTCTTTTGCTTCTGCAAGAGTTCCAACGCTGTATCATAGCGGCAGAGAAACAAAAACAGCTACTACCCATCATCCCAGCAGCAGCAGCAGTAACCCGACCAACTTCCTATCCACTACAGACCTCAGAGACAGATAAAAAAGGGGGCTTGGCTGGTCTGGCTGCACATGGTACGGCGACAGGGATCTTCTGCCAGGGCCCTCCCCCAAACAACCGTTTGACCTTCCTCTTCAAACGATCGTGACTAATGTCGACGAGATTAGCGAGAAGGAGCAGCGGACGTATCCGATGTCCGAGATAGTCTGGAGCAGGCAGCAGGCAGACGTGCCGCCAGACCCAGCTTCTCGGTCTTAGAAGGCCCCCGGCTCGTGTAAAATGTTCTTTAATGCCGGTGTCTCGTTTGGAAAAATTTTCCGGGGCCGGAGCTTACATTTCAATTATTAGAGTACGACGGAAACTACGGTAGACAACTAGCACGTGCAGTTTTTATTCGGAAGAAAATGAAAGTATTAGCAAAGAGATACAGGCCCTACAAATGAGTACGTAATTCTTGAGTTAGCCGCGGGTGGCGCTGTTCCTTCATTATTCAGATAAAGTTATTCTCTCTCTCTCTCTCGTGCTGACGCCATATCTCTTTGTGTGCTGACGTCATATCTCTCGTGCTGACGCCATATCTCTTTGTGTACTGACGTCATATCTCTCTCCGTGTACTGACGTCATATCTCTCTGTGTACTGACATCATCTCTCTTCGTGCTGACGTCATATCTCTATGTGTATTGACGTCATGTCTGTCTGTGTACTGACGTCTCTCTCTCCCTCTCTCTCTTTAAATTACTATACAACATATTCTGTCCTCGAAGTTTCAATTTTGATTCACCCATAACAAAAAATAAAAATACCACGACTATATCACATTAGAAAAAAATTGGATTGTAAATAAGAAATTAAATACTGAATGCAAATTTGTAAAATTTTGGCAGATATATTACTCCTTTTCTTTCATCTGACATTTTCTCTCCGTTTTTTTTTTTTTTTTTCCTTTTTTTAAAAACTATCGTCGCTAAATAACGAACGCCTTAATATATTCGCAGCGCTACATATCGTTTTCCAAGGGGGGTCTTTGGTGGAAGAAAGTATTCTCGTTATATTCCGGACTTCCGGCGTGTATACTGACAGAATCTTCGAGAAGACAGGCACCCATATACTTAAGATCTTCTCAAGATACGGTAAAAGCAATCGCCTTGCCATTAGTAATGCAATATGTTGTTCATCCTTGACCAGTAGGCTCGGTTACTCGGTCATGGACTATTGATTGGGATATCATCTACTTACCATGGATATTTCCTTCGCTAGTCAACAAGCATACATATACACACACACACACAGCACACGCGCGCCACAAACACCACACACACACCACACACACACAGCACACGCGCGCCACAAACACCACACACACACACACACCACCACACACACACACACAGCACACGCGCGCCACAGACACCACACACACAACACACACACCGCACACGCGCGCCACAAACACCACACACACACCACACACACACCCACGCGTCACAAACACCACACACACACACACACACACCACACCACACACACACACACACCACACACCACACACAACACCACACACACACGTCACAAACACCACACACACGCGCGCCACAAATGCACGCACGCAAACAGACGTATGTGCTCGCGATTTATTACCTCTAATCAAGCAGCAATTCTGTAATTCCACCCTGCCTTCACATCAGGTGTACCTAGTGCGTTAATTCCCCTCCGTATCAAAAGAGAGACAAAAAGACCGAACAAGGTGTAAACGTTTTTATGAGACGTTTACAAAGTTTAAAGTTCGCCGCTCTATCGGGATGGGGCGGGGACAAACACGGAAACAGGGAACAGGCAGACATTTAAAAAAAAAAAAAACAAAACAGTTTTATTCTGTTCATTGAAGTTACTGTACTTAAGGACTTTACCTAATTTTCTGCTTAGTTTCTCGGAAAGTAGCGGAACTGTGACGTTCGTGGTAGGGAGACGATAAGGGTAATGCGGACACCCCCCCAACCCACCCGGCGGCGGGTGTGGGTGCGTGATGAGGGGGCGGTCCGCACAGCGACCCCACTTTCAAGGAAAATCCGACTATTCGCACCCCCTCCGCCACGAGCAATACCCCCCGCCGGTCCTTTTTCGGGGAAGGAACTGGAGAAAACTACGCGACCGGCAGACTTTCTTCGCGGTCAGTGCGTTAGGAGAGTTTGTGTGCACTTCCGATGAGCTTTCCTTCCTTCAGCCTAGATAACCCGTCCGTCTTTGATTTACCAAGGAGGATCTGAGTGCGGCGTGCGAATTAGAACGTGGACGTGATGAGAGTAGGTCTCGGCCGTTGTGCCAGGTAGCTGGCCACCCAACTCCTCCCACCCCTTCAGGCAGGAGAGGCGATTTCTCTGTGTACTGACGTCATCTCTCTCTTTCTCTGTGTACTGACGTCATATCTGTCTCTCATACTTTTTAACTCCCCAAGCGCTGGAGAAACCCCAATAAATCCTCATACAGTGGTTTCCGGCGTTCGGTTCTTCTATCTGGAAAAAGAGAGTAAAACCGTTACCCTCTACTTAGACTAAATTAGGCGTTTAGCCTCATATGAGACTTGTAAATCTGCCCTAATACGTCGCTGATTAGCCAACGACCCGAAAATTGCCTCGGTCAATGGCATTTGGGTTTTGAAGTGCATGATTTTGCTGCAAATTCTCTCGCAAACATCGCTTTAAAATAGATTCAGCTGAAATGGATTTTGGGCAATCTAAAGCCTTGGGACTACAAGTTACCTGATGGGCAGAAGAGATTAAGAAGTTCAGGAAGCGATCTCAATTATTCTTCGCCAAGGAGCCGAACACACGCGTGAACAGACGAAGGTTTGGCCGGAAGATTTTTAATATATTGCGCCAAACGTTGAACTAGGTCCTAGGCCGCCTGTCCCTGCGGACAGAGAAAGACGACGGCATTGGAGACAATATCGTTTAGGTTCCCAGCAATGTAGGCATTTTGGTGAATTTATTGGTTTCCGTTTGAAGTTGTATTTTCTATTCGAGAGGACCTCTGTGTGTTGCTTTCCATTGGATGTCTGACGTACGGCTGTCAGTCCAACAGATCTGGGTTTTTTTAAAAACCATAATTTATGGCAGGTAGAGCAGGCGCTAATTCGCAAAGGGAGGTTATTCTTTCCCGTTCAATTAAGAACTTGTGAAAAAAAACCTGTCCATCTTCAAACTGTCTGAATTCGCTATGTTAATGCTATTAACCTGCGGTTTTATTTTCGAGTTGTCATCTCAAACGAGGCTCGTCGGCCATGCGGGCGTTCGGCCGTAATTAACTGTCTCTGCAAGCTAATGGTGAAAGTATTACGGCCACTAGGTACACACCGCACGCCGTCAGGGGGAGCTCTTCTGCAGGGTTAGGGGCACGCTTATCACCGCTTCGGCGAGATCCCGTAGAGAGGTGGTTTCGACGTCAGCTGAAGCATCTCGGTAGGGGACCGGACGACGGGCTCCGGCGGAACCCCTTGTTCCCTGTATATTTAACAAACTGTTCCAGTTACGATTCATCGGCTGGGAGGTGGTTTGATACGAAACAACCGGGACCGAGGAATCCCGCCGAACTGACACGGGCTGGTAGCTCGGTTTCCCTAGGGTTAAATCAACCCGTAAAGTAAGGACCGCGGTTTCTAAATAATTACCTAGTTAATTAATTAATTCGTTTCTTTTTTATTAAATAAACGATAAAGCCGAGTTTATGGTGGAGGAGGTCGGGGGGGGGGGCGAGCCAGCAGCCAAGTCACGGAAAACAACGAAACCACTCGCATCTACCGACTCGATGAAGTTAAGTAAATAAAGGTCATCTTTACACGGCGTTTACCTACAAAAGATAATTGACACTTTAAACCGTGTTACTGTCTGGCGCGCGCAGGAGCCGGAAAACTGCGATTCCCGCCGTCTTTGGACGAGAAGGCGATCTTTGGAGAAGGAGGAGCGTTTATCCTAAACTAGGAAGACAAACTGTCTTCTCTTATTTATTAACCAGCAGGCGGCGCCGGCCCGACGACAGTCTATCGGCGAACGAGGGCAGCAACCCCGTGGCCGTTTGTTGTCGCAGTGAATCCACGAGGATCTGGAATCTTAGGAGTCACTCATCGTTTTTTTCCTCGTTGTGCCCTATAAATATTTTCCACAGAGGGCCCGACGCCCTACATCTCGGCAGAACGTGAGTGGCCGGGGCCGCCCTCAACAACAAATCGGATCGCCCGCGTTCTCTCTTCCTTCTTCTTGGTTTGTAAATCGCGAAAGATTGCGGCAACGATAGCGATGGGGAAGGAGCGGGCAGGTAGCCCTAGCCAGGTATTTCGTACGCCTCGGAGAATCTCGCGAGAAAACTCGGCGGAGGGAGAGACAAGTGCAGCGTTTGGCTGCCGAACTGTCGTCAGCCAATACGATCTCATCAGGCGTACTGCTGGGAGGTGAGCCCGGTGGCGCTTCAATCGATCAATCAAACGGGAGTTGGGGGGAAAGCGAAAGAGAACCCTGCCTCTCCGTATCGTGGAGGCCATATCGCCTTTCCTGAGGGGGAAGTCCCCCCCCCTACTCCGATCTTACCTGTTATTCTACACATCAGGGTGTAAAACAAAAGGGAAAAGAGCGACGCTGGGTAAAAGCCAAAGGAAAAAAAAAAGGGGGGGGCGTCCAAACCGAATTTTACGATCGGGGTCGGGTTGTACCGCAGAAAGCTGGTGGCCTATTGATCGGAGGACCTTTGGAAAGTAGTTCCGGTCGTTATGACGTCATCGGGCATTTGTTCTGCGCTGAAACAAAAGGAAAAATGGCGAGTTCGCTTCTCGTATATTACCGGGCGCTAGCGCGGACTCAACAACTGCCTGCCATCTTCTACGGAGCCAAGCGGCGCGCAGACCGGGCTCATTGGAAAGTCAGTGGGTGGTGTGGGGGGAGGATTTCTTCTAAAGTATGAAGACACTGACTGTTTATACCCGTAGGGGTTCCGCTATGAATCCTCTTCTGGCCAGCGCTCTTGTGTTATTATAATTATTATTTCTTCTATTTAAAAAAAAAAAAGTTTTTGTTTCAAGTCCTTCATCTTTAACCAGGGATCTTGGAGCCAGGTGTAGATACATTAGCGCTCTTTCTGCCGTGTACTCATTTCCATCGTATAACATCTTCCTGCTCCGCTTTCATTTTAATCTAAAAGTCATCAAGTTTGGTCTTCCTGACAGATCATTCATCGCCATCGATTCCGCCCGTTGTTATTTTCGCATTCGGATAATTTGTAGCCATTGCTTCGCTGTTTACATGACTATTGACCCATAAATGTTAATCCGTCATAATCGCTGGTCTGTTTGTATATTCCGCGACCTCTTAAGCCCGCAGTCGTTATTCGCGGCAACGGTCAATATCTGCCATGCACGAATTCGTCGCTCGTGGCTCCTATTGAGCGACTCTGTAGTGTTATTATATACAGCCAGCCATCGATCGACCATAGATGACTCGAGTCTTTGTTTTCCTGCTCTTCACTTGATGAATAACGGATTCGCTGCTGTCTGTTTTGGAAATGCTCTTTCTAGAATAATAATAACAATAATGATGATGATGATGATGATGATGGGCTATCATGATTCCCCCCCACCAGACTAAATGTAAATAAGAAACCTTTTTTACCTTGTTATTTTTGAACAAGTAAATAAATATAGATAATCTTGTTATTGTCTGATGAAATCCTTTCTTTCTTTTTTTTTCAAAATCGCAACCATTATGCATATATAGTCGTTGATGACCTACCGACAGAAACATGTGTGTGTTTATATATTATACGTTTAGTTCAGTTAAGTAAAAAAATTAATAAATAGATGTTACTGGCGCTATTTGAAAGTGTAAAAGTCTCTCAATAGCCCTCTTGTTTTTCTTAAGTTATCAGTGCATACAGCTCCACCTGCTTTCCTTACAGTCAAAATTTAAACGAAAATCAAGCAAAATCTAGACGTTCTAAATGTTGTTTTTTATAGCTAATATATAAATTCGATTTTTTTTCCTTGCCTTTTACCCCCCTTTTTTTTTTGTTGAAAAATCAACTTTGCAGTATGAGTTACTTCCCTCTACGACCTACCTCGCGTTTTATCTCCCCTTTCTGTTACTTTCCTTAGACTAGACATATTTATGGCTGCACAATTTTCACTACTATAATTGCCCGGTCTAGTCGCAAAAGAAATTCTTATTTACCATATCGACTGTGCCTCTCTCCCTCCCTACCCCCCACACCCATACCCCCACCTTACAGCCTTTCAAACTTCCGGAGTTACGGCGAGCAATTCCGCATAAAATAATGATACCATTGTTCAGATTTCATAACTTAGTCGTCTTATCCACACACACACACACACAAACTCATCTCATCGTCCGTGAACAAACGTAGACAGCCAGGATATCGAACAAACAGAACCACCACCTATCTTATCGGTAAATCAGAACAGTCCTTTCTCTGTGGGATAGTGATGAACGTTCGTTTAATTTATGTCCCCATGTAGATTTCCCAACAACCCAGAACGCCTAAGCTGCTGACGGAGAGGAGCCCAGACGAGTAAGTAATTTACCCGGCTTCTTAAATAAAAAAACAAGAAAGCTTATATATCAGGAAGTCGGGAGGTAAAGCGGATTAGACGGTTGGGCCCGTTCTGCAGGCAGACAGACGTAAGTAAGCTCACCAGAGCCCAGGACGAATCGATACTTGTCAGTTTGTGGCCCATACGCCAGACTGCTTCATCATCGAACATTCGTCTTCTTGCTCATTTGTTGAACATGCGCATCATTAAAGGTCACCGGAGGAAGGGGGCGAAGCGCCGATGGAGACGGGGGGGAAACTTCTGGAGAGGCCCGGGATACTTCCGTCCATCGATTAACTTACACGCAGCCTCTCACCGTTTGCTATTTGGTCCACACGCCGTAGAAAATACCTCGCGGACTACCTGTTTATTCGTCCATTCGTATTTGCTTCGGTCTTTTTTCTCCCCGAAAAGTTTCTTTCTTTCATCCTTTAAAACAAAAAAAAAAACACAACAGCGACAACGGAGATCTGTCTCCCTCCGATCG
This sequence comes from Nautilus pompilius, assembly GCA_018389105.1. Lineage (NCBI taxonomy): Eukaryota > Metazoa > Mollusca > Cephalopoda > Nautilida > Nautilidae > Nautilus > Nautilus pompilius. The sequence continues at coordinate 2,750,490 of JACATO010000588.1, forward strand.
CCACCCAATCAATCTCCCCTGTTCCCGTAGCCAGGCAAGCCGCTATTTACTCCATGTACCGTGTTATTGTCCCCCGTTACATTGTAGGTGGGATTATGACTCTCTTTTCTTGGTCCTCCTTTCTTCGAATAAAAACGCCAGGAACTGATTAACCGGGCTGTAACCAGCCTTGAGGACTAGGATCGGTCGGTAATTATAAGCAGCGCTACCATGGCACTTCCTAGTGCGAGTGTGTGTACAGGGTGATCAAAATGTAACTCTACAGTGGGAAATTTATCACGTGCTCACTTCAGCACATCAACTCTTACAATAAACTATGTATTACAATAAATGCTGAGAATTACCCCCAACCAACCAACCCTGCGTTTGAGCTTTTTTCGCACACGTTTTTTCACATCCTCATAAAGGTTTTGATTCTTCAAGTTTCATTTTTGCAAATCTATTGCCAACACCTGTTGGTCATTTTAGGAACTACAGTACAAAGAGACAAAGAAGAAGGAGAGGAATAAATGATTATAAATATACTCCACTGCAGAGTTATTTTCCGATCACCCTGTACACACACACACACACACACACACACACAAACACACACACATACACACGTCATGGTTACTGTGTATTATTCAGGTACCGTCCGTACTGTAATTGCAAAAAATATTTGCTAATATATTACCTAGACTTTGACACGTGACCTATTAAGAAGTACTTCAGATTGAAGCCTTTGTACTGGTAGAATGAATGAATGAATAAATGAAGATCATCAACTATCAAATTAACTGCGTTTGTAATGTACAGATACTTGACAGAAGTAAGCAAGCGCCTAAATTGGAAAAAACCAAACAAACCTTGTTTATTCTAGAACTATTCGCGGTACCGGCAGGTGGAGCCAGTTGCGCACTAAAGCAGCATCGAGCCGACATTTTGCGAACGAGATAAGAGATGCTGGCCTGGGGAAGTGCGGCCCATTCATGGCACAGAATCCGTATTAAGAAGCTCAGGAAAGTGGTTTTACGAAAACGCTTTTGTAGTGATCGGTCGGGGATGGCCCATACGTGGCTAATGGAGGTTCAGGTCTGGTGATGCCAGCAGATTTCCCGACTCTCCGTCTTTTATGTTTTACGGACGGTGTCAGCTGGGGCGCCATCTTCCAACGAAACACTCCCAGACGAGCAGATATTATAATGCAGATGTATCCGACAGCAGTTTGCAGTTCCCCCTCAGGTCACGAAAAGACAGACAATCGAATTCCTGTGCTGAACGGCGCCCCACCCATACATCTGCTCTCTAAGAACTGTAAAAAACCTTTCCCTTGGGGAAAAAAGGACAATGTTCCAAAATGAAGGGGGGAGCATGGGTAATATTTATGTTGCCAATTGCAGCTGACGACAGGCATTGCGTTGGGTGAGGAGTGGGTTGTGTGTCTCATATCGCTCTTCCGCTGTACCCCACGCTACAGAGATAATAACGTCAGATCGTGTTATTCGCGGACACCCGAACATGTTCTAGCACATGGTTCGGTTTCCAATCTTCACAGCAAGCAGCTTCCCTTCTCTTGGCTTTGGATATTTTGGTTTTATTCCCACGGCTAAATAGAGAAATTCTAGTAGGGGTCCTTCCGTCTCAGGGGCCAACGAGGAACAAAAGTGACAACGCCTGTTACCCAGTAGCCATGGCATCGCGCAATCTCGTCAGATGTGTCTGCAGCTGTAGGCATTGATGTTAGCGAAAGATATATACAAAAGAAAAAAAATATCGACGATTTTCGAAACTTTAATTCTTGCAGCTGAATTCAAAATATTATGGCTGGGAAAAAAGGGGGGGAAATTGGATGCATTTTAATCAATTCGTTAAACTAATTAGTAATCGCTGCTAAATGGAGAATAACGGCAGAACACACTGAAATTTTGTTTCGTTCTGTTTTCAGTTAATAAACGAACGTATAAAATACTCTTTAAAACACTCGAAAATTGCTGATCCCTTTCTACGATCAGGGATTCAATTTTTTTTTTATTCTCACATCTATGTGTAAATAAATCCTTCTGTTTATTTTATTGCTCTACCACTGTAACCGACGGACGGGCCCGAGCCCGTCTCACTTCTCACAGTGGAGTTGTCTGCCCCTTAATCAGAATTTCATTTTGCATGCATCTAAAGTAAAGTTCTTACCGTCTTTTACGCCAAAAGAAACGAAGTTTTTCAAAGAAACACCTCCGATTCTGTATTCACGCTTTAGTATGTATGTATGTATGTATTAACGGGTCTTAATCGTGGGCGGTGTCGACGTATCCAGCGACTTGTCCCGGATACAGCACTTTCCCCTCTCTCTCTCTCACCCTGACTACGGCCTTCACCAGCTGCTTAGCGAAGGTATCGGCGACTGTGATTTTGGCTGGTGACACACGACGACGAGACCGCTGGCATAGTCTACTTACTGGCTGCGACTTCGAGAAACCTTTCCGGATGTGCATTACTTCGCGTATGGTATACAGGACAGGCAAGCCGTCAACGGAGGCTATTCGGGCGGCTTACCGGACGTGACGTCACCGCTCGTTCGAGAGGCGCGGGAAACGTGTCGAACGGCGGAGGACGGATTAATTTGGCTCCGCAGAATTCGCCGCGCAAATACATTGCGGAGTGTTAGAGGAATCGCTTCCTAAACGATAAAGGACACGGGTTAAAAGGGCTTAGTGATTGGGTTCCTGTTGAGACCTTATCCGACAAATTAGCGTCGGCCGGTTTATCCGGAGTTGCTGGAGAAAATTGTCTTATCCACTTTGTTCTTTAAGAACTGTTTCACCTCATCGACCTTAAAGTCAATATACAGCAGCATCTCAAACGCTTTGGGTATCGATCCCGTGTCAGCACTTTTACCTAGTTTCGATTACTGCGCGTGAGTTTCTTGGAATTCTTCCAGTTCTGCTTGCTACGTGAGGGTGTTGGCGGTTTACTCTCTACCACCCCTTTCCCCCCCTCTCCCTCTCTCCCCACGCTCTCTCCATCTCTCTCTCTACCCCCTCTCTCCCCTCTGCTCCCCCTCTCTCTCTCTCTCCATTTCCATCTCTCTATGTCTCTCCTCCCTCCCATTCCTCTCTCTCTCTCTCCCATCTCTCTATGTCTCTCCCTCCCTCCCATTCTCTCTCTCTCTCTCCATCTCTCTATGTCTCTCTCCTCTCTTTCTCCATCTCTCTGTCCTCTCCTCCCTCCCATTCTCTCTCTCTCTCTCTCTCTCCTCTCTCTCTCTCTCTCCTCTCTCTCTCTCTCTCTCTTCTCCATCTCTCTGTCTCTCTCTCTTTCTCCACTCTCTATGTCTCTCCCTCCCTCCCATTCTCTCTCTCTCTCCATCTCTCTATGTCTCTCTCTCTTTCTCCATCTCTCTATGTCTCTCCCTCCCTCCATTCTCCTCTCTCCCTCCCCTCTCTCTCTCTCTCTCTCTCTCTCTCTCTCTCTCTCCTCTCTCTTCCTCTCCTCTCTCTCTCTCTCTCTCTCTCTCTCTCTCTCTCTCTTTCTGTTGGATTGCGCAATGTAACATTACCTTTTTTTTTTTTAGAATGGATAATATTTTCTATTTATTTAAAATTTTTTTCCAGTTTTGCAATTATTAAATTCGTGAAGAGACTGAATAATTTTAGGCTGCTCAGTTTGGTAACTGTTGCTTTTGAAAACAAATAGTCATATTAAAGAAATAGAGCGTTAAATTATTACGCATATACAGTATTGGGAATAATTATGGAAACAGGATATGCACAAATAATGAGCGATTACAATTAAGAGACGTGTATAATACACACAATGCACTATTACAGAAAATACACAAAAACAAAATGAATACGCTGTACAGTGCATCAGCATTTGGTATGTGAACCTTTTGCTTTATATCAAGTGTGACATCTTGTTTACACGTTCTCATGGAGGTTATCAAAGTACGATTGCGGAATGATGTTACGAATATCTTGTAGCACTGTCTACGATTCACCCAGGATGTTTTGTTTCAGTGTGACTTTCTCAGTAGCCATCTAACCCCATAGAGCCTCAATGATGCTCATATCAGGACTTTGTTCACAGACCAAGGCATCTGTGAGTGTTCCACCATCAGCCTCTTTACTTTCGAGGTAATTTTTCGCCACATTAGCTGTATGCTTTGGGTCCTTTTCGTGTTGGAAGCTGAATCTCCTACCCAATGAGATGTCCTCTCGAGGAATGGGACGATGGACGAAAACCTGCCCTGTACCTGTCGGTGGTCAGTATACCTTCAATTTTGTGAAAATCCCTGACAGCCTCCACCCTCATGCCCCCCCCTGGCCGCCTTCAAACAAAACTGCCTTTGATAATTGCCAAAGATTCCAAACGTGGATTTACCCGTCAAGGGCGAAATTCGTTCCGGTCTGACCATCTCACCGTTCCATTTTTGGTGCTCACCGCAGCTTTGCCGTTTGGCTGCCTCTCGTCAGGAAAGGTTTTCGGGCAGCTACACGTCCATTGTGATGGTGTATCTTACTGTCTCCTAAGAAACGTTAGCACTTGTACTTGCGGCTACGTCGTTCGCGAGATCCCTCTCTGCCGGCTCGTCGTCTATCGCGTAAAGAAGATCCCTTGAAGGGCACTTAACGCCGCTTCTGGAGAGTTTGGGATTTATTCCTCGTACAGATCCCCCTGAAAAGTGGAACCAGACTGTACACCGCCACACGGCGTAGTCTTCACGAGCCAAGGCACTGATTTCTATACACTCGTCACGTGATATTTCCTTCCAGGAGCCATAGCATTCGGCAGTCTAGAAAGATATCCCTGCTTATACGTCTATGGCCTCTCCTTAGGTCCGACACTTCCTGACTGCTCGCATGACGACAATACTATATAGACGCTGGAGGAAACACCTCTTACTTCAATCACCACTGACAATGTCCTTCTGCCCTGACTTACGCGGTGACTTTTCCGTGAAGGACAACGTGGATAAATTATGCCCGCGTTTACTGCAGTCGAACTATGTCAGGACGATATTCCGTAAATAAGGGGAAAAGACATTTAAAGATGGCGATCTTTGTTGATATTTTCGTCTCTTTCGATCGAGTGCTGCTGCATTTAGCGTACGAAACCAACTATTCGTTTATTTTGTATTTATAAACATGTAAATGGAAATTTATCTTTTATCTGCATCCAAAAAAAAAGAAGAAAGTACGAAAAGATGTAGCACGTATGCAGTAAATGCATCATTATGATGCTCGAACAACTGCACGCACGCACGCACGCGCTTAATCTCTCGAGCTTCAAATAAAAACGAATTTTTGTCTTGGAATGGAACACGTTACGATGTCCACCTTTAACATCTTCGTGTGGTCTTTAAAAATGTGCAAAAGAGTATCGCGAGTGGGCTTCAGGTCGTAATATTAGATAATGTAAGAGAAAATCTAGCCACCGAAACTCTTCCACTGTGTGGCTGATTCGGGATTTCTATCATGAAGTTCAACACGATATTCCCTACAGCTAAGAATGGGAATAGTTCGAAATGGCAACCCTCTTATTCGTATATTCACGCAGTGCCCTTAACCGGGATATGTCATAATTATCTTGTGAACAGCTTAATGTCGTTTGTTTTTGTTTTATCCTTCTGCCACACTTCAAGAAAACAAAATTTGGCCTCTTATTGTAGGGCGGCCCCGCAGTCAGAAACTGGTGGTGAAGCAAAGCGGAGCTCTGACGTGGGGGGGGGGTGTATGTAATTCTCCTTATAATATGGAGATTATTCTGCTTTTTTTGATAGCTACATTTTTTACTGTGACGGGTGATGACGTTTCGGGCATACATGGTCAGAGATACATCCTACCCACGTCACTTCCGCCTACGTCATCCCCCCATTCTCTTCTGCGACGGGTGATGACGTTTCGGTCATACATGGTCAGAGATACATCCCACCCACGTCACTTCCGCCTACGTCATCCCCCCATTCTCTTCTGCGACGGGTGATGACGTTTCGGTCATACATGGTCAGAGATACATCCCACCCACGTCACTTCCGCCTACGTCATCCCCCCATTCTCTTCTGCGACGGGTGATGACGTTTCGGTCATACATGGTCAGAGATACTTCCGCCTACGTCATCCCCCAATTCTCTTCTGTTTTATCTCGAGCATAGTTGCCTTATTCAAGGATTTTGTGCCAAAACAGAAACTCAATCGATATAAAGGTAATGTCTCATGATTTTGCTCGTCCTATCTTAAGTCTGACTTTTTCGTTTGAGGTCCGTTGTTTTAACTCGCGAAATATAAACAAGAACCGTTCAGTTTTACGCCACAAAAACGGAAACAACGAGATGACGACGGAATTTGTTGCTGGTGCTGTTTTCTTGTGGTTAGGTTTTTGAATTTAGGCAGGAATGCCGCCCTAGGCAAGAAGTCCGCTAGCCTACAGCCGAATTAATGGCGTTCCGTTATTCGCGGAAAAACATTAATTGCCATCTTGAAATGTGTAGCCTTCATAGTATGGTTGTGTTTGAGCTGGCCAAAGGGACCAGGACATGCGCAGTCAGACGCCCGGAAACCTGCTTTGGATTACGTGGCAGCTGTGGCGAGACGTGAGACCCGCGGTGGCAAAGACCGACGGATGAGCGCCTCCTCAGACAGCAGAAACACTGGGTAATCATGCGCGTCCGACGATGTCGTCTACCTCCTGTATTTGGCTCACTATCTACTTGGGGAAAATCAATATCAGCCTGTATTAAGAGGCCGCTTGCGTCCTTGATCCAGCTCGTTCACAACATATGGTAACCGTTTAGAAACAGAGGAGAGAGAGAGAGAGAGAGAGAGAGAGGGATGGATGGAGGGAGGGAGGGAGGGGGAGAGAGAGAGAGAGCATTATCTCTCGTTTAAATTCTGTTTTTTTTTTGCTCTCGTTGCCGCTTTGTAAGAATAAAAGCAAAACAAATTTAACAAAAAGTTAATTAATCCCACAAAGAACAGCTTCGCAAAGACTAACGATTTCGCCCCGGCCATCTGACGTCGTATTATGTAAAGTAATACTAATTTTGCATCAAAACGAAGGCTGTCGAACCACGAACAGATTTAAAGCGAGACAATAGTAAAACGGAGTTTGCTGTAAACATATAATGAAACTTTGAGAATATTGACCGACGGGGTTGATTGAAAAGTCACTCCCTATTTAAGAAACTATTTTTTTGTAAATTTCTCTGTAATAGGCGTGGAAACGTTCTGATATCGTTGTGTGAAAGATAATTTATCCTATTGAATCTGGTTTCGATTAAGCTTCAACGTAGGCTCCGAGCTCAGCATCTTACCCATGTTGGCCCTCCGACTCCTCCAAATAACGCGATGTTGCTGTATAGACCTGGGGTTTTCTCTGTCAGCCCATCCCGTCGGGCCCCACTCGCCGATCCAGCGGTGAGGTAAATGACCATCATCAATACAAACACCAGTATGGTAAATATGGTTCTGTCTTGCACGAACTGCAAGATGTCGGCTTGCTTCCACCGAGTGGTTACAGATATCACGTGACTTTTCGTATGCATGCATGTATGTATATGTGATGTTGAAGTTTAAGGTTTCATCGATATGACAATATATTTTCTGTCATGTTATAAGATTCAGATAAAAACAAAATTTAGATCAAGTTATTAATTTTCTTCCCTTCTTTTCTTAATAATAAAGCTCTAACCCCGACGGTCTAAGTTACAACTATTTTCCGCTGATGTCTCGAGCGCTTTGCTTATTCCTGCAAGTCCCCGAGTCCTCAGAACGGCAGGGAAGTAAGTCGTATAAAAACTTCGAGTTTACAAGAAATCAAACTAATATTAATATAGGGGTTTCCGCGTAGCTTTTAATGCTATATTTCCACTTCTTTAGGCTTTAGTTTTCGGTAAATTTAGGGACTTGAGCGGCGGAAAGGGAAAAAAAAAAGTGGGAGTTTGAATTTATAGTTTTCGATAGGAATTCACACGCCGAGACTTCAAACTCATTTTTCCTTTTTTTTTGTGTGTAATTATTTATTTTCACTTTAAAATTAAACGCAGGGCCAGGAAGAAGCAAATTTCAACAAATATATCTCCTGTCACGCTAAAACCCTTACCGATTAATCAAAGGGCGGGAGAATACTTTCAGAACCAGGCTAAAGGTTTGAGGTCCAGTGGTATGCAGTTTGCCGTAGGCATGGACGGGCCCGTCGCCTTTGTTTAGCAAAACCATGTTAAATTATACTGGCTTCTTATTATTGGGCGATGTAAGCGCACAGATCATTACTGGTCGCCGTCTGTTACAGAGGCGACACCAAGGGTTCGGTCGATTCCGAGGGGAGATCCGTCGCGCGGTGACTGACGGGCAGGCAAAGATGGCGTGGTAGCGTCTCCCGCGAACTGAATGATTTCCTTTCCTGTCTGCATTAACTCGGTGTTGATACCGTGGCTAGTTTGTTGGCTATTTTGAGTTCGTTCGGCGGGCGGGCGGTGAGCTGCAGGTGTGCAAGTCGACCAGGGCGAGGAGGAGTCGATATTATTCACCGCCTCCAATCGGGGATGTCGCCGAACACTAAGCGACCGGACGGCATCCATGACGTCAGAAATCAAACCGACTTCGCCCTGATCACGTCAACGGCCAGCATGGAAACGCTAATTTAGGAAACTTATCGAGTGCTTTTATTTTCTACCTGCCCGGGGCGTTACTTTTGTCTTTTGTTCACTAACTCTGTGGCCGAAGTGGTTATTGGTGGCGGATGTTAGGCAATATTAAAAAGAGTTTTTCCCGATCCTAGTAATAACGTACTTATCTTTTTCTTTACTTTGGTGTAATTATCATTTTCGCCATTATTAATACTGTCGCCAACTTTCCTTGACGTAAAGGGTTATTTTTGCTCTCTCTCTCTCTCTCTCCATCCATCTCTCTCTCTCTCTCTCTCTCTTCTCTCTCTCTCTCTCTCTCTCTCTCTCCATCCTCTCTCTCTCTCTCTCTCTCTTTCATCCATCCATCCATCTCTCTCTCTCTCTCATATGTTGTTTGTTTAGGCGACGTACAAAAAACAAAAACGAGTTAGCTCCCTTTAGTGGCAGCAAAGTATGGAGACGCGACTTCGTTTTAGATTTCAGGAGAGCCCTACAAAGTAAAACAGAAAGGCTTTCGTAAGGCACCCGAGGGAGGGAGCGGATTAGTCTCCGAGCAGCAATTAGCTGTCAACAGTGTTTCTAGCTGCTTCTGGGGATTCTTTACGACCTGTTACAGTATCTGGATCTGAAGATAAATTTGGCTTAAAATAACCTGCAAAAAAATTTTTTTTTAAATTCCTGAACAAAAGTTTATCTTTAATGACTGTCACAAAAAACCAAAAGTCCATCTGTACGTGGTATTTACGTGCTATTAAACATGGAAAATACTAAACATTTGAATGCTATTTAAGGATGGTATATCGTTCTTCAATAGTCATTAAAGAACAAGTAAAAAAATGACTTATCGCCACAATTTTATACGAAAAATATTTTTAAGGGGGATAACTCTACAGATAATATGGAATATCCCTGGTAATTATGGCCTATGTATAAACTAAATATTGAATAATTAACATATACTTTGTTATAACACCGGCCAACTATAGAATATAAATAATTGCAGAAAGCATGAATATTTTAGGATGTAGCTTCTTTATTTGAATGACCGGCTAATATAGAAGCTAATAAATAAACTACCCTCCTGTTCTTGTTCTATAGAGTGATGCTTATGCGTCTATTTAATTTGAAATCGATAAGATTGTTTTTGAGTTTCTTTTTGTTGCTGTTTTTTGGTATATACATTATTTAAACTCAAGAAATTAAATCAAGGTTTTCTAGAAGAACGCTGACTTTACACCGGAAAATACAGTCACACGTGTGTGTGTGTGTGTGTGTGTGTGTGTGTTTGGGGGGGGGGGATTGAACGTTAGGCATATTTAAGAATTTAATTATTTAATATATATTTTAAGAAACACGCTTCAGCAATACTAACAGATGGCGTTCGTACATTCATTTTTTTATTTGTAAATGTTTCAATCCCGTTGATTTAATTACCGATAATAATGATTGCCGGGTATTTAGAAATGATGCCAAGGCGCATGTACGCTTCTATTATTCGGTCAGAAGTTTCTGCCCTAAACAATTTGTATATACAGTCGACCCCCCGCGTAATCGCGGCCCCCGGTTATTCGCGGAATCGCAAATATCTTCCGCGATTTTTTTTTTTGGCAATATATATTTTTTCACGCTTTTTAACGCTAAATTATTAATAACAATATAATTTACTAATTTTGTAATATAAATACTAACGTAAATTCAGCAAAATATCAATATAAAATAAACGCTGTTGGCTGGAGGTTTGAAAGTAGCCAATCAGAGAGCGTTATTCATTTCTCCTCGCTGCTGATTGGCTGCTGCCCACGAGGCGCTGTCTCAGGCAGATGTAGCCCAGCAGCCCCGCATCATCCCAGTTTACCGCGTGTAGCTATCTCGAGTGTTTCTCTGAGTGTTGTATTGTTTATTAAATTATTATTATATATTTACTTATATTTTTTATTATATTTTACGTTATATTTTGACGTTTATAGGCATTTTTATGGACCACGTCCGATATTCGCGGTTTTTCACTCTTCGCGGGTGCTCAAGGGGCGTAACCCCCGCGAATACTGTGGGGGGGGGACAACTGTATATGTATATATCTGTCCTTTTACTCACAGAGCGAATAGTCGATCTAACTCGGCACTTGGTAAACTGCGTATTTGGAGGCTGGCCTATAGCGCATGCGTTGTGAATCATTTTCTCTGCCAGTGACGTGTCACTACGAGATTGGTCGACTGCACTAAACGACCAGCACGTTTTCGGTTTACTAGCTACCAGGCTCGTCGAGTTAATAATAATAATAATTTTTTTTTTCAGTGTTTTGTAATTGAATTAAAGAAAGAAAGAAAAATAAGTGAAAAAAAAAAAATGGAAACTTCCGTTGAAAACTCGCACCGAATTCTGCTGTTGGGAGAGGGTTAATTTTCTGAATATGTGCGTCGTATCCTATGGCCGTAATTCGGGAAGTGTGGTGGCCCATGAATAGGAACTCTCACGCGCCGTTATCGCGCAGATGCAAAGAAAGTCGCATACGATTTGAAACAACTCGCGACACCCGACTTCTGTCGACCGGCGACCGCATGGTTTTGACATGGGAGGTGTGTTCAGCGCTGTCTCTCTTTGGCAGTATTGGTTTTGTGCCAGCCTCCCAGGAACTGCCTGTTTATTTTACACGGGAGACAGATCAAAACGCTTCAGGCGATCTCGCTTTCTCTTGTGCCCTCGTTTAGAACACAGATCGCGTATTTCACACACTGGTGTGGTGTGTGTGTGTGTGTGTGTGTGTGTGTGTGTGTGTGTGTGTGTGTGTGTGTGCGTGCGTGCGTGTGAGAGAGAGAGAGAGAGAGAGTTCGACACCCTTTGGCGAACGACTCGGTTTGGCGAGTCTCCAAGAACCCGATTTAACTCCCTCCTCGCTTTCCTTCCACGGCTAAAAAGGGCTTCTGGAAGAAACCCTCCCTTTTATGCCGATTAGGCCCCACGAGGTGTAGAGATGGCGCTGCTTGTTTGTGGCGATCGTGACGCTGCGCTACCTTATCAGATATGTGTACGGTTGTAGACGGTGATGCACGCGGGAAGGAGAAGATTCTATTATAGATAAGTACACGTCTGCGCTGAAAACAGGTTTATTTTGCAAATGTGTCTTGGACATGGAAGGTTTTTCGTATGGTGTTAGAATGATATGCTGAACGGTTATCTTTTTAAACTTAATTTTCCAAAAAAATATGATAGAATTATCGCCAAACCAACAGGCAAAAACGGTCTTAGAGTCGGGCTTGTGATATTTCGCGATCCCGGCCTAGATGGAGGTCTAGTTTCACAGTCGAGCCATTCTCCTCTGAGCGCCTAAAAGGTGGAAAGTTCCAACACTTTCATGTGTATTATTTTATGAATTCTAAAAGTGAAAATTTCTCTGCGGCCGAAAGATATTTGTACGGGTTGGAGGAGAGAGAGGGCAACGGTAGTAACCAAAGGTAACAGTATACACCCGGCTAACACCGTGTGAAGTTGTCTGATAATCCAGTTAATTTATTTGCAGAGAAATGAAATAAATAAATAAATAAAGGTTTTGGAACGCGCGAGTTTCTCAGGTAGGTTCCAACCAGCACCAACCATAGCATTCGAACGATCAGTTCAAGACTAGCTCCCCCCCACAGGCCAGTGCCTACCATTACCTGTCACCTGGATAATCGCTCGGTAAAGTACCTCGTTTTCACGTCTATTTTCACCTCTGTGAAGTAAGGTACAGAAAGCATTTTCCAACCGCTGCTGACGGGCGCTCGTTATTAATTTGAAGGTCGGTCTCTCAGACCGTTATTCCATCGATTAAGCGGCGATCAGATTATTTATCCATAGTTGTCGCGCGCAATTAATTCACAAGAGCGATGTATAAAATGCTTCCATTTAAATCGGTTCTTTGATCGTTCGCTATCCTTAATCCTCCGACGCCACGTTTCGGATGACGTGGGCTGATTGTCTCTTGCAGCTCGAAAAGAGAATTAAGCAGGAGCAGTTCTATATTATCAAACGGCTATTTTTATATTCGTTATTGAATTCTTGTCTTTGCGCGGAATACTGGCTTATTTCCCCTTCCAGACCCCGCCCTTTCCCTTGATCTGGCAGCGAGGTGGCGCACTCGGACGTCCTTACCAGACTCGCACAAAGCAGGTTTATCCAGTTTCTTCGAAGAAATCTAGTAGGAGGACACTGCGATTTATTTTCGGATGGCTTCTAACCGTTTTTTTTTTTGCTGGTTACATGCTGTAGTATGCAATTTTTTTTAAAAAAAGAACGGATTATTTCCTTGGAATCAAATCAGCAACCAAACACAATTATGCTGTGTATAAGTTATCCACGAGAGGAATAATAATGATAAAGTAATGTTTGCTTCTTAATTTTATTTAATATAAACCATTCCCAAAGATTAAAAATGTAGTCGTATTTTATTTAAACGTTTCCGATTTTTTTGAGAATTTGAGGCTGCCGGCTAATGGCATTTCTGCACTGTGATTGCAAATGGCGGCTGGTTACTGTGAAACCGAAGCAAGGACCTCTAATAGAATTCCTGTGCGAGGAAGTGTACATGGTAAGGATTTTCAACGGGGTAAGGTAGGGGGTAAGATTATTAAATGGCGCCGTACTTCCTCAGCCGCGACAAGAAAAATTGCTTAAAGAGATGGCAAGCATGTTTTTGGACATTCCAGGTGATATCCGCCACACCGAATCCCTCCCTTTTGTTGTTGTTGTTGTTGTTGTTACACCGAGAAGTAATCCCACACAAACAGATTCTAATTCAGAAGAAGATAGATCGGCGACGTTTCGCCTTCTCGCCCGAGACCAGCTATCGATGAGCAGCAGTCCCGGCATCGATAATCGCGAGGCCACGTGGTTAGGTCACACCGTCGTAAGCGGAGGACGTAAGGAAGAGGGATGAACAGCTAACGGGCGGAACTACTTTCGCTTGAACGCTAATGACCCAAGCGCGCCAGACACGGCCCGTCACGCTCCGTTAAAGTGAGTAGAAAGGGGGTTCGCTCGCTGAAGTGCTATCTCAAGCTATTCTATGCTGCGCGTTGGCCATTTTGCTTGTAGAGTGACTTCCGCTAATCGTTCCAATATCAGTTTTTCAAGCGAATATTCAAGGGGACGGGAGAGGGGGCTGGTGGATTTCCAAAAGCTGATGGGCCCCGCGAGTTGGATTCCCGGACGGGGGTCGGTGCCTTTTGGCGTCGCAACCTCACCCGGTATGATTTCGCCCCGTTCTTCCGGTGGTGCGTGTGGTTTCTCTCGCGCCCCCTAGCGGTTGACCGTGGCACTACTCCTCATCACCGAGGTTGTCTCCAATGCAGACGGGGTTTTCCGCCGTTGTCGAGCCTGCTGGTTGCACATACGACACAACAGCAGCAGCCCGAAGGAAATAGTTTCGGCGCGTTAACCCTTTCCCAAGTTCTGTTGCGGTAGCGGAGAAAGCGACGACAGACCATAGTTTAGTTTGCGTAACAAAACGCCGAGAGAATCGCTCTTTTGTGCATACCGGCGGTAATAACATGCTGTGCGTGTGCACTGAGAATGCTGCACGAGAGATCGGCAAGAGGAACATTAGCTACAGCCGCCTGCTAAAATAATTTCAACATCCTCCCCCGGATAAAGTTGTCCGTGTACGATTTATTTATCCTTCACCGCTACAACAACAACAACAACAACAACAAAAAAGGAACGGGAGGGGCTCACTGAAGTGACAGGCTCATTTAAACGAAGAAAATTCTTCTTGCGGAAGTGTGATGTGTACCCTGGGGGCTGTTGGGTTATCGGCGGATGCGGAGCTGCTGCCGCCACCGGTGGAGTCGTGCGTCTGCGGGGGAGTGTACACCGACGTTCTGCCAGTGCACGCGCACAGAATGGGCCCTTTTTTACCACGTGGGGCGCGGTCTGAAGTGCTCTCGCTTGTGTCTGTGCTTAAGGGAAATGCGTCACGTGGTTTTTCCCGGGCCGGTGGGTTCACATTTGATTTATGTGTGTGTGTGTGGAGGGGGGAAAGGGGGGTCACTGGGAAGTTTTCATATTTCCTGTACAGCCCAGCTCCTTTCCTCGTAACAGCTCCGTCTGATCCGTTAAAAAAGGAGAAGAAAATCACGCGTTTTAAGCCAAGAAAAACGCGCGCTCTGCGATTACTAGAAGTGGTTCTCCTGATGCCTAAAACAAATAGCGTTTATTATTTATTTTATACTTACGACCCTCGGGCGATTTGCTAATTTCGATTTTCAAAGGAGAAGCCGAGAAACAATTATAGTATTCATCCCGCGATCCCTACCGGCAGAAAACAGCAGCAACAACACCTGTAGAAAAAAACAGATCCAGGTGTCCCTTAAAGTCTTCACTTCTGATTCTCACTGCATGGTGGCCTGCATCGTCTCGAAAGTGCCGGTAATTACCACCGGAAGTCGAGCGTGATGGGCAGTGGATTCGCTGGTACCCATATCACTCGTCACGGCCTAGACAGACGTCGCGGGCCGGAAGGGGCGGACCTTGGTTGTTAAATCTGGTCCCCTCCGTTTTTTTAAACTACCTTTTTTCTTTTTTTTTTGGCGATGGGTTTCGAAATGGGTCTCCCAGGTTTTGATGTCGATGTTGTGCCTTTTCATGTTAGTTTTCAAATCTCTGGTGGTTCGCCGTCCCAGACATAGATGAGAGGACAGGACTTGTTTCGGGCGACAATCGTCGGAGCTGCTGGCAGATGGTCACGGCCTCAATGTTCGTGGTTAACGCTGATCTATCTGTCTGTCTTCCCATTCGACCCGCAGGATTTTGCGTAGGCAACGTTCACGGCACTTCTCAAGAGACTGTTCAGCAGGGCCGGGAGCACGAACGGCCCTGCACATCTTGAGCTCTGTTTGGACCTTGATGTCTCGGTTCTCGAAGATACACGCCCTCTGGCGACCGAAGATAGCACTGGAACACTTGGATTGGTGCTGTATTTCTTCGTCGCTCCCAACCGTGTGTGACTGGCGGCTGCCGAGGTAGGAGAACTGCTGGGCGTTCTGAATTCGAAGTATCTAGGCTGCCGCTTGTACATTCGATGCTTGTTGATGAGCACCTTGGCGTTTGCGATGTAGATGCTGAGGCCCAGCTTCCGTGAGCCTCGATCGAATATGCTCTGGAAAGTGGGGGGGCAAAACAGCAGCGTCGTCGGCGTTCTGGAGCTCTTGCTGGTAGCCTTGGCGCCAGATCAGAGTGGCTTAAGTTGTACAGCTTTCTATCCGTTTTGTAGTGGATACTTAAACCGCATGGGAACTTTTCTTTGATGACTGGGTGACTGAAAGCGAGAAAGACGGAGGGTTTCGATAAAGCAGCCCAGCTTAACTCCTGTTCTGGGAGCAGTTGTAGACTTGCTGCTGATGCTGTTATGAAGGAGTCGGAGAATTGTGACGAACTGTGGCGGGCATTCGAGTTTCAAAAGAACTTTCCATGGGGCCTCATCAGGGTTTATAGAGTCAGAAGCTTTCGTGAGGTCGGTGAAGGTCGCGAAACTTGGTCAGTGCTTTTCCTGGCACTTGTCTGGCTTGGCCGCGAACATCATGTCCGAGGTCTGTCGACAGGCTTCGAACCCGCACTGCGATTCCGGAAGAAATTCCTCTTCAAAAGGAAGCAGGTGATATTTAGTAGAATTCGGTCAGTAATCTTCCTGGTGATGGACTTTCCGCACTCCCATTTGCCCCCCCCCTTCCACCACCTTTCCTTTTTTCCTTTTTTTTAAAAAAAAGATAGTCACGATCGAGGTATCCTCGAGATCGGCTGGAATTTTCCATGCGTCTCAGATTTTGGGGATGAGGGTCCGTCAGCTTTTCACCACCTTCCCCGAAGATTTCTGCCGCGATTCCATCGGCTCCAGCCGCTCTGTTGTTCTTCATCTGTTGAATTCCGAGTGAGGATGGAGCTTATCTGTCGCTACGAGGCAAACACGAGATTCCGCATCGCATGGAGCCATTGGATGAATAACTTCATCGACGAAATCGAGAGACGCCATCTGCGATATCAATTGAGGGCACTTACCCTGACCACTGTGTTCTGCAGCTACGGAAGAAGGAAAAAACGCTCATATAATCGACCGCATCTATTTCGCTCTTAAAATTATCCGCCATTTTTTTGTTCCAAATTTTTTAAGCATCTGCTCTTGTGTGTGTGTGTGTGTGTGTGTGTGTAGTAGAGAGAGAGAGAGCACATTATAAAAAGAATCCTCGCTAAACGGACTTGTACGAGGTTATTTACACAATTTTCTCCTTCTAACGCCCTGATTCATCAGAGCGGGGACTCGGTTAATCTTCAGGCTAATGGCGCCATCTGTTTGTTATGGCAGCTGGTCCGTCGGGCCGAGAGAGATGTCGAGGGTTTAATGCGAACTCCTCTTATAACACACGCAGACCGTTGTTAGCTAGCCGGAGGATTTTCTAGTGAAACTCATAAAACCGTATTAATTTTAGGAGGCATTGTGAATATATTTATCTCCCTCCCCCCCCACAACCAAAAAAAACAAAAACACGAACGAAGCTAAAACCAGAGACGCAATTAATGTCGGAGGGAAGAGTCTACTACCCGTCTTCAGTCGCATGTGACGGATTAGAATATTCGACTTTATCCTTTTTTAGGCATTGAGAAGTCTCTGCCCAGACCTGATTTACTTCAGAATCACCTTTTCTTTTTGTTTGTTTGCAAATGGTAGCGTTTCTATATATCTCGTTGCTTTCAAGAGCTGCCTAGGCTTCCAGCGCTTTTATAACATGGGGGGGGGGGCATAGATAGCTCTTCTGTCAGGAAGAAAAATGTGCGTTAATGCTGTGTCGTCTGCACTCGTGCAACACAGTTATGGCCGCCGACGCTCTGTGTCGTCTGCACTCGTGCAACACGGTTATGGCCGCCGACGCTCTGTGTCGTCTGCACTCGTGCAACACGGTCATGGCCGCCGACGCTCTGTGTCAATGGCAAATCTGCTGTCACCGCCTTCGCTCCAGAAGAGCCACAAAAAGGGTGGATTTCCAAAGTATTGATAAAAGCAAGTTTAATTTATGGTTTGTTTAGTTTTGATTAGTAATATTAGCGTTGAAATTTTTAAAAAAAGAAAACAAATAAAATAAATGGTGATCGTATGCGTTAAAAACGAAGACATTGGAGTCCAACGGGAAAACGAACCGAATCAAGCGCAGGGCTGGTATAATTTTTTAAAAAAAATTTCAGATTTTCCAAATACTCACGGGGGGAGACTGTGTAGTTCTTCTGTCAAGAAGGCTACAAACTACTACTCTGACGTCACAGTTGCGCCTAACGCTGCCTTACTTATTTCGGCTTTCACCTCAAAAAACACACAAGATGGCGGTCTTCGAAGCAACGGTCAGAGTAGATTTAGTTAACTATCTCTAATATACGCGGCGTTTGGTGATTTATGGTTAGAACTTGTAGCACTGAACTTGGATTGCGAAGGCCAGGTAGTTGTTAAAACTGAAAATTAACGATCTTTTCAACGGAAGAAATATTCGTAAGAATAAAAAAAAAAATGGCGGCCAGCAAACGGATAAGGTGCGGACGGAAAGTAGGCGATTAACTCGGTTACCACTAAATAGAGTGGTTGGGGGTGAGGGTGGTGGAGTGTCCGAACTAATCCTCTACTTTCTGGAACCAACCGATCAACGCGCAACTTTCGTTGTCCTGAAACGACTCAGGAAGTCCGTGAAAATTAAAATCGTAATTCCCGTCAGATTAATTCCTTGACACGGTATTATTATACTTATAGAATATTTAGTTATATTTTATGCGTTTATCTACTTATTTCTTTGCTTAATTATTTAACCATCAACCCTGAAACCGCGCAGACTGTCGGTCGGTTTCTCACAAACTGCAGCTGAAATCCCAGATTTATTACCGATGGCCAGAATGCGGCCGTTCTATTGTGAAAGTAATTAGCTTTTCTGCTTTAAATTCTATCACTGTTCCTGACAAATGGGTTTTCCAGAAGGGAAAAAAAAAGTAATGCAATTATTTTCCCTAGTTACGCCGCCCTGGATCATTGAGTAGAATATAAACATTAAATTGCAGACAAGCCGGGCTATAAATTATTCATTGTGAAAGTACAGATACAATTAAGTCATTTTTTCTCCCCCCCCCCAACCCCCCTCTCTCTCCATCTCTCTCGTTCTCATCTGTGATGGAGCTACAGGTAACTAAACGTTAATCAGTCTGTTAATTCAGCCATATGTTATGTGTGTGTTTAGCTAAGGAAAAGCATTTCGCTATCCAGACAGGTCTACGAGTACATATACTTTCTAGCGCCTTCAGCTGCTGTCCGTGGTCAGGTGTGCAACATTCAAATAACGAGTACGTACCCTGCGTCGTCAAAAAAAGAGCCGCTTTATCCAGCAGCTTCGTTTAGCGTGAGGTTACCGTACGACTTCTTGACATTGAAGACTTTACCAAGGGCGGTGGAGCTGAAATCCCATTTTCAAATGGCGGCTCTTTTTACTCGTATCGCTTGCATTCGAAAACGTATTCTCGCTGATGTATCTCTGAAAAGAAAAAGACGCGATCTACTGTAAGCCGAGGCGTTGAGTAATAGATTTGTATTAAAAAGTTATCGCGCAGATTTCTGGGGCGATTGGTGGTGGGGGGGGGGGTAGAATTTAGCCGAAAAAATTTAAAGAAAATGAAAAAAAAAACAAAAAAAACAGCGGCAAGTAACTCTTCATAGATTCCAGTCAACTTTCTTTTCTTTTAACTTGTCGCGATTTGGCGAAGGTTGCGCTAGACTCTGAACTGATCCCATGGTGTGTGTGTGTGGAGGGGATTCCTATTGTTTTCGTTGAAGCCGAAGCACACACCCAGCATTATCGTGGTATCGCCTGTATGTTAAACAGAAATAAAACACCGCCACGCATGAATGACCGGCAGTCGTGCGTGAAAGATGAATAATTAGACATTTGTCCATCTTTCCCAATAATGGCTGGCGACACTGGTCGCACCGTAGGTAGCAGCGCAGCGACCTCTGTGGCAATTTTTGGTACCACGCGATTATTGTTTTCTCCTGTGGTCGTGAGTAACAAACAGCAGGGGGACCAAAGCTTTAGTGTTTATCATAGGTACAGGCTGTTTTAAAATATCACAGCATTTCTAGAGGGCTTTTTAGGGTTTCTATCCCTCTTTGAGACACTTTTTAAATGGATTATTCCCCCCCCCCCACTGGCAGCAGATATTAGGGATTCCACCTGTCATCGATGTGGAGTACCACGATAGCCACCCCCCACCTTTGCAGTCACTAACACCGCTTAAAGCGGATACAGCGACGCGTTTCGGATAAGCGGACCATTCTGAACCCCTACAACACGCCTGCTGGTGGTGTATTCTCCTCGCGGAGACCCGACGCTGTTATCTAGTTTCCGGATGAACCCGCTCGAAGAAGGGTCGACCCGAACTGACTTCCCTTCTCCCCCCCTTTTTTTTTTTTGTTTGTCTGTCTGGACGCCCGCGTTTAGCTTCTGTAACCCAGCAATTACACGTCCATCTAGCGGCGGCGGCGCCAATTCACCCTTCTCTTAAAAGCAGCGACAACAGGGCTTAGCAGCAATGGTAATTGCGCGTTAACAAAGATGGCGCCCGTGACATTTCGGTTTTCGTCCAATCAGCTTCTTCGTAGAGACGTTCTTCCTGTCCTGGCGACCCTGGCGCAGTACAGCGTTGCCACTCGCTTTAGCTCGAAACGGCGCGGTTCACACACACACACACACACACACAAATGTCTGGGGCTGGGATTTCCTCCTCGCGGCACCAAAAAAAAAACAAACACGAAATTGGAATCGTCTCCGTTTTCCAGTACGAAACTTAATTTATTCCGGAGACGCCGAAGTGTCTGCTGTTTGGCGAGGCAATTAACTCGGAAAAAGTAGGAAAGTCAGAAAGGATTTTGGGAGGAAAATTGAGCACAATTAATGCAGTTTTTTTAAAAAAAAAAAGAGAACTTCTTTCTTGTCTGGATCCTTTTCCAACACCGGGTCCCGTCTGTTCACAGCTGTGGTGCGTGGTTATCGGACCAACGGTCATGTGTCTACTACCGTACGGCCGGAAATGACGTAGCAGCAGAGAGTTATAGTGTGTGTGTGTGTCATCACGCTGATGGGCTGCATCCCGCGAGGCTTTCGAACCAACCGATACAGTTTGTAGTGTAAACGAACCCTTACGTCTACCCCCCCACCACCAAAAAGAAGCCAATAAGACAGATGTTTCTCAAGGACCTAGAAAAAAAACCAAAAAAAAAAAAAACGATTCGCCTCAGCCAACCACGGAGCGGCTTACAAAGCGGGGTCGGCTGGAAAGGCGACAGCGCAAATGCACCGTGGAATGCGAAATACGTTTTAAAAAAGAAGTTGCGCGTGCCAGGAAGCATGGAGAAACTGGTGGCGGCTAAGCGTCATTACACACACACACACACACACACACACGTCTGCATGTCGCATGTGGTTTGAAAATAGAAACTCAGCTTGGCGTGGGAAACTCGGTCCGACGGGGTATGAAGGATGCGGTTATTCGGCGAATCTGACGATGTAGGCAGGAGACTTGTTTCGAGGCGGAGAGAGGAAGATGCTCCAACCGCTCGGATTCCGGTCTCTCTCTCCCCCCCTCTCTCTCTGTACTGACATCATCATCATCATCTCTCTCTCTCTCGTTGGAAATAATAAACCGACGGGCAAAGTTTTAAACGAAACCCCGGTTTTTATGTAGCTCCCATCTCCTCTTTCTGACTACGCGCGGAGGTGGGCCGCTCCTTTCGGCCATTTGGAGACTGAGCTTGGCTTTCGACTTCATTAACCATTTCAAGTTCGTCTCTCCGTTTGTTTTTTTTTTTTTAAATAGCGTTTCGTCAGTCAGCCTGATTATTAGTATTATTAACGTTTTTCTTTGACCCCCCTCGGCCCCCTATCCCGGTCCCCGAACGCAAACCTAATCGAACGCACGCACCTTCCATCGTCTGCGCGACTTTTCGCCAATTAACGGGTTCCCAGGAAAGAAGACCGACCCCCTGTCACACCCCCCCCCCCCCCGGCCGCCGCCCGAGACCCGCTATATTTGGTCAGGAGATCCACGGGGAAAGGAGTCGCCTTACACCCGTATTACGTTACCGCGCGACGCCAGAGCTCCCTCTCCTCCTCCTCACCTCGTGATCACACAGAAACGGACTCCCCCCCCCTGATATCCTTTATCTTATATCAGCCAGTGTGTGTGCTCGTTCGTCTTGTTACGGCTACATTTTCTCTTCTGAGTGAAGCTGAGCGCGAACGTCTCCTCTCTCCAACTATGACAAACCCGCACGTGCTTATTATGGTCCATCATTAGAACCGCCAAAGTGTCGTCTGGTGGTCTGGGGGCGGGAGGGGTTATTGTTCTTCCGTATTATCACTGTTTTTCTAATACATGCATTATGTCTGTTTGTTTTCGACCTTCATATTCCAAAACAGGACATTTAAACCCACCGAAATAAAACATTCTTTTGTTTAAACCATTAATTTTCGATTAGGGGACATTTTCACTCCTCCATTTACCTAGCGACCTGTGACAGAAGAACACCTGCTCGAAATAACCGCGAACGGTACATATAAAGTGATTCAGGTGGGGTCTGGAAAATGCTAATTTCTGGTAGGAATACTCGCACATCTCGAAGATTATCGCTCCCATGCGTGGAATTCTTGCAAACAGTGTTTGTCCCTTTTTTTTTTTAACTTTGAATGTTGGAGCAATAATGAAATTTAAGAAGGGGGGGGGGTACTAATACAATTAAGGGAAGTAACTCATGCGAGAGTTGGGATTATGAATTTACTGGTTAGAGTTGGCTGGAAGCAATTGTTTATTACTGCGTGGCGTAGTTCTCCGACTGAGTTATTCGTCCATTTCTGTAAATGGTCTCGTGTCGCGAATTTGTATCTGGAGACCCACTCCCCTTTTGTGCGTGTGTGTGTGTAAATTTAAAATTAAATTAAATTAAGATTTCAAACGAACAATGATGCCTGCCCACTAGGTAATTTGACAGGAAGTCTTATCTTCTTTCACTGACATCATCATTTCTCTGAATCTGCAGCCTGTCTGCGTAGTTCGGTTTCTTTTGTCTTTTCTTCTTCTAAGTCAGACCCCTCCTTTAAGCATCCATCTCTCTCTCTCTCTCTCTCCATCCATCTCTCTCTAATGACGTCATCTCTCTCTCCATCCATCCGTCTCTCTCTACTGACGTCATCTCTCACTTCATCCATCCGTCTCTACTGACGTCATCTCTCTCTCCATCCATCTCTCTCTACTGACGTCATATCTCTCTCCATCCATCCGTCTCTCTCTACTGACGTCATCTCTCTCTTCATCCATCCGTCTCTACTGACGTCATCTCTCTCTCGCCATCCATCTCTCTCTACTGACGTCATATCTCTCTCCATCCATCCGTCTCTCTCTACTGACGTCATCTCTCTCTCCATCCATCCGTCTCTCTCTACTGACGTCATCTCTCTCTTCATCCATCCGTCTCTACTGACGTCATCTCTCTCTCTCCATCCATCTCTCTCTACTGACGTCATATCTCTCTCCATCCATCCGTCTCTCTCTACTGACGTCATCTCTCTCTCCATCCATCCGTCTCTCTACTGACGTCATCTCTCTCTCTCTCTCTCTCTCTCTCTCCATCTCTCTCTAATGACGTCATCTCTCTCTCTCCATCCATCCGTCTCTCTCTACTGACGTCATCTCTCTCTCCATCCATCCGTCTCTCTACTGACGTCATCTCTCTCTTCTCTCTCTCTCTCTCTCTCTCTCTCTCTCTTCACCCCAAACTCCCCCAAGGTTAGAATTATGTCGTAATTTCCTGAGATAAAAAAAAAAGATGTTGTCTTCGGCCCTGTGAACTGAGCGCCGGGCCCATGCACGGGGCGGGCGGACTCGATCGACCCTTCACCTGCGCTCCTCCGCTTGTTCGAAGAAAAGAAAACCTTTCCGCTAGCTTATGAACCTCTTAAAACCTGATATGACAACTTTATCGCAACTCGACACGGGCGAAACGGAGATAATCTATAAATACTGTTACGATCGCCCATTTATCACCTGTCGCGGTCTCGGCGCGTGGAGCGTGATTCCCTCTGCCGGCATCGAGCCTACAGTGACGTCACCCCCTTCTCTCTCTCCCTCTCTCGGTGCGAGCGTTAGATTTAATCACTTAATGATTTATTGTGCAATTTCTTTGTGTATGTGTGTGTGTGTGTGGGGGGGGAGTGTGTGTGGGGGGGTGTGTGTTGAAGCCTATCGCTGACTAAAGAGCAGCCAAAATTTCGGTTAACTTTCCAGTATTTTCTGGGATACTGTCAGCACTGACCGTGCACGAGTTTCCGATGCCCTATAATAAGGGATCACACATGTACACAAAGGCGTAGGGGCAGAAAACGATGGCGAGGAGTTCCTGCCCGACCAGATCACCAGGCCGTAGATAGCAGCTTATTACACTCGGGAGTTCAAAGGCCCGAACGTCGGCTTCTGTTCGTGCACGAGAACGGTTCCAATCGGATGGAGATTTGAAGTTATTCCTCTGAGGCAATATATGTATAAACGAAAAGGACTTCGCAATTATTTAGATAAAGGAGTCAGCGGATGGAAGTCGAAGCTGTTCTGGTACTAGACTCGGCTGCCGCGTATATTTATACCGTGCCTATTGCTCGCAGATAACACGAAAATTCCAGATTAAACGAGCTGCTGCTCCCTGTCTTTGGCTGGGGGGGGGGAATAAAGCCGGCCAAGAATTTGCACCGCGTCGCCATCCATCTCAGCTAACCGCGATCGTAGGGTTTTAATCGAAGGGCTCCGCTTACCAAACGAATCTCGCTGGCAAATGCGAAAATTCCTTATCTGAAATCGCCCTTCTTTCATCTTCTATCCACCCCAACTCTTCCTACCCCCTCCCCCGCCCCACCATCATCTCGCGCGGGGTCTACTGCGGCAGCTGGCTGCGAACTTCGGGAGGGAAGTGTAACCTGGTGCAAAACGAGCGCGTTTTTCGCAGAGCCGGTCTCCGGTCCGGATTTTATCGCGATTTCCGGCTCTCCCCTCGTTTCGACGCCCACTTCCTTCGATAATTAGCCGAGTAATTCCCACTTTCCGGCTCCAAGACGGCAAAGATGCGGTAGAGTTTCTTGGACCCTCAGACAGCGCTACTCTCTCTCTCTCCCCTTTCCGCTTCCACCCCGCCCCGCCCCCCCAGCCCCTTTTCTTCTGTGAACCCTGCCCCCTGCTGACGGCATCCGGGTTTTACTGAGCCGGGAGCACGAACGTGACGCGACACGAAAAATTCTCTAATAACAACTAACTGGATCTTCGTGCTCGGACTCCCAAGCCCCCACATCGACGGACCAAGTACTGTACATGCAAGGGAACCAACCAGTTGTTGTTATAGCCGCTGCAGACTTTACTTAACCGAATGGATGAACCACATCTAATCAGGAATTACTGGTGCTTGCAACAGCCAGCCTCGGTCTCGTCTCTCTCCCTCACTATCCGTTCACCTTTACTCCCTGCTTAAAGACTCGAACGCCATCACATCCGTTTTGTACCGACAAGGTAGGCGATATAAGCTGTCTCTTTATACCGCCTTAAAGGGCACGAGTGGTTAGGGCTGTTCCTACAAAAGTGCAAGTTATCATGCAAATCGCTGCATCGGGTTGGGTTACTCTGGGGGGAGGGGAAACCAAGGTAGACACTCTATAGACATTATGCAAAACAACAACAACAATAGCAAAAGACTTCTAGAAAGACGCGGGGTGACAGCAGCCGATCTCCGCAGTAAGTGGAGACACAGAAGGGTTTCAGCCCCTTCTCCCCGTTGTGATATTCAAACCTCTTCTCCAAACTTCCTTCATTCGCCAAAGTAGAAATGCATCAGCCTTAGTACCGATCGTGACTATAAACGGCTGTTGTTATGCACTGGGGTCGCTGATCTTACAACGAGAGGTCAAATATCCGTTGCGAGTGGGCGTGGCTCGTCAGTATTATTTACATCTGAAACGAAGATGGGTTCGTTTTTCTTATGTTTCCTTTGCTTAAAAAAAGCTCTGAAAATAAAACGATCACCTTGCTAGCAATTCCACGACTAGACTCCTGCAGATATTGATTAAGCCAGCTTAGAGTTTCATTGTTAATATGAAAATGCTTTTAGCTGAAGGAAATAGTTTAGAAAAACAAAAATAGTCGACAACTGAACACAGAAATAAAAATAAACTCGTTTAAAAAAAAAAAAAAAAAAGGTAGAAGGAAAGAATTAGGGGGGGGGAGGTCTTAAGGTTTGTTATATATATATACATTTTACGTTAGTACTGTAAACTAATCTCAACATGATCATTTAAAGCAAACAGGAAATAGATATATAGACATATTTTATCAAAATCCTCTTCTCGTCTTGAAAATAAGGATATGTAACATTCCCTTTTCTTCTTCAAACATCGATGTCTACATCTCAACAGCCCTGATGGATGCTGCAGCTGTTTGTAGATTCTCGTGGTCCTCTAGGTTCTGGTGAAAAGTGGATTTTCTCTGGCCATTGCTGTTTCTTAGCTCAGTTGCTTTTAATCTTTTGTGGCCTATCAATTTATGGTAGTTCTCTGTGTCAGTCTGGTAGTTGTTAAGAAAAGCTCTTTTATTCTTTTTGCAGGTCATTTTATTGATGGCTTTGGTTGTACGTGAGTGGGTGTTGTTGATGTGGCCTGGCTACTTTAGTTTCTGTTAATGTCCCAGCCCGCAGGCATTCACTTCCACTGGATAACTACACCTGCGCTGATGTCTGTAGAACAGGCAAGACTTGTTCTAATCTGGTACTAGGTTTCCATTTCTAAAGAGATTTTAGCACACAGCATCTGAAATAAATACTATTTTCTATCGTTGGTAAAAGCTTCTGCCAGCATAATGTTACGGCGATGCTTTGAGACTCCGTCTAGTAGTTAGTGCACAATGTAACATTCTGAAATACAGGCGGTTTGTTAGTGTAACGTTTGGGTCGGGCTGCGACAGTGAGTGACGAATCTAGGAGCAGCGATCTGGCCGTGTTGCGGAGTCTGGACCCATGGCTTGGCTGGCAAAAGCCTTTTTGTTTCTGGCTCTGCGATCGGGTTGGCCATCATGAGAGGCTATTCATGCACAATAGTCTTGCCGTCATTTAGGGCGAATTTTCCCACCACTCCTACCATTAAAAAAAAGAGATAAGCTAAACCAACCGTAGCTTATGGGTAGCTGATACGAAACGCTGATGTGGATAACAATAGGCAGATATGATGGTCTTTTGTGCGTGGACCAGCCAGAGTTGTCACACACGTTGATGAAGCTGATTCCAGAATCTTGGGTCTGCCATCGATCGGCTGTTACGCATGGTTGTTTCTTCTGCTGGTGTTTGGCTCATCAAACCTGTTCTCCTGGTAAAAAGAAAGAATTACCAGCGTAAATGTCCCAGAGCAGCTCGGGAGTTTTTATTTAAAAAAAAAAAAAATTATACGTGCACAATTCATTGAATAATTCCACAATGCTCGCTTATAGTAGTGCCCAGTTACCGTGGCAACCACGCAAGCCGTGGAATAGATAATGCAGTCTAATCCGCCATCCTCAAATAATATTGGTTTTACTTTCTTGAGCTTTTACCACTGTCTATTTTTCCATTGTAAGTAATGTAATAACCTTCACAATTTGCGACAGCGATATATCCACAGGTTAAGAAGGTAAGTCGTAGTATCAGACTGTACCCGTATCAAGATTTACATCGGCAAAACAAACAAAAAAAAAATCATCTACTGCAGGTTATATCAGAATTACATACTTTTCTTAAATTACAAAATGTTTCTACACTTACGCTATGTATGTACTCCAAGCAGTTTCTCTTCGTTTAGTAGTCCTACGGTTTTATGTGGAGTTCCACTCCATCTTCTGATAGTGTGGTCATTTCCATATCCACGTAGGAATCCTTTTGTACCAGCCTGCTAAAAAAAATGTCAAAGACTTTCTAGACAAGGCAACGTTGATGTTGACGGAGATTTCTCTAAACGCTATACCATCAGGATTGGAGAGTGCAGATAAATAGCCATGTTAATGACTTAAAAGCGATGACTAAGAACAACCGAAAGTATCCAGTTTAAAAGAAAGAAAATGGGGCGAATTTACAAACTATGTATCTTGTTACTGACAGTTAAGAATAGTAGCCGCTGGTAATTCGGTGCGATATCCAACATTACTCAAACGGAGTGATTACGAGAAAAGGTTTTCTTGGACCCATCCTAGTTCTACTGGATTCCAGTCCTTCTTACGGAGCAACCCACCTTTCGACAATGAATTATCGGACCTACCAGGTCTTACTTAGTATATCTACTCACGCCCTTACATTTAGCTATTTTAATTTCACGCCACCTGGTAACAACAGTGTTTGCTAAATAACACCTACAGCGGTTATCTAACTTCTCCGGTGTCCAACAATCACCGACAGTAACTGCTCCTGTGCCAAGCCATTATTTCTCCAGACTTTACTTGTTAAAAAAAAAAAGTTTCTTGTATCTTTATTATCAATTTATTTACTCTGAACATCATATTTTTATTATTATTGTATAGATCTCGAAAGTCAGGATAAAGACTTGCTAAGATCATTATATGAATATTACTAGTTATCTCCCTTATTTTTAGTAAGGGAAGTAATTTATTATCTATACCGTATGGTATGCTTTTTATGCAGTATAATATAAGGAGGGAAACCCCATTTTCTAGCGGGGACAGTAACCTAAACAAGCCTCAGATAAAGTAATGTAGATCTGGATAACTTGAACTAATGTTCTTTTCTATCATGATTAACAGCTACGATTTCACCTGACAGCATTTGAGTCCGAGGCCTAAAAAAGAAAAAAAAATGGTTTTCTTGTCTAGTTAAATCCAAAAAAAAAAAAAAAAAAGAATGCAAACTCTCTTAGCCGGCCAGAAGATTCCCAGATTTGCTTATGATATCCAGAAGGAACGGATCTAGGATTGTACTCACAACACAGGACAAGATCTGAAAGCAGCTTCGGCCGCCAGATTTAAACCGCCTCCACTTCGTAAACTCCGCGTTGATTGGCTCCTAGTGGACCAATCAGAGCGGGCGCGGCTTATAACTATAACTCGAGGGCACGTCGTAGAAATTATCGCATTTCTAACAAGTCCGGCCACCTGACCAACGATAATGAAATCAGAAAATCTGTTACCATATATTTTCGGAATGCGCCGTGGATATGCTCTTGACCGAGATCCATCCCGGTGAAGAAATTTATATCGTGTCAACTCCGCACGGTGGGCGAGTTCGCGGAAGAGGGGGATAGATAATCTACCACCTACGTCATCACCATCGATGGGGTCGGCGAACGGTGTCCGTAATCACGTGGGTTCTGCTGACCTGCCTCGGCCCTCTTGTTCGGTCAGACTTTGATGGAAGTATTATCGACAAATAGACGACGGAAAAGAAAACTAACCCTATCATTTCTTATAAGCATTCGATAATTTATGATTAGTAATTTTAGCATCGTAATGTAATTAAATAGTAGCAAGTGCCCGCGTAGATAATTGCTGAACACGAGACCGTTCCTCCGTTTGATCGAGTTATTCGAGCGTGTCTGTCCCCGCCCCCATCCTTTTCCCCAGAGCATGTATAGCGACTGGTCGGAAGTGGCTTCAGATTAGGCGCGTTTTTTATTGATCCAAAAATACCATGGGAGAAAACATAAATAAAAACCGTGTTCAGACTGCATGCGGCCCTGCCCCCTTGTGGCGGTCCTGTCGTCTCGCCACGAGACATCGTTATGCGGCAAATCTTATGGCGAAATTTTTTTTTTTAATTAAAGGCAAAGAATGCACTAGCGGCAACAGTGCAAAACTCAAACGCCAAGACCTAGCGTCCATTTGTCACCAGGTCTTCAAGCAACACTCCTGATCTGATTTTATGACTCGGCCAACGGCCTAACCTACGGTACTCGGTCGGAAGTGCCAGGTGGCGCAGAAATGGTAGCGCTTCCTAGCGGAAAGCACCGCGGAATTTCGCTTGTTCATCGGAGTTGTCTTCCCTGTGAGTCTCCGCACACGAATATTTTTTTTTTATGAAAAACGGAACTAATTCCTCAAAATGGTTTTCCCTATAAATCAGAAATGTTTAAAGGGCGGTTAGCATCTGGTAGGGGCGTTAAATCTATTACGCTGCTGCTTAACCGCTGGTACTTTTAGTGAACTTACGGTCCTATTGCGTACAGCTCTCTTTCACAGGCTCGAAGAAAATTTCTGTCGTCAGGAAGGCACTTTAGGGGACTGGGCAATAGAGTTAGGGAGGCAGACCGACTACCAGCGAGCGCTGTTCCCGTGGATGTTTGCTGTCAATGAGCTGAGCCACGGGTTTTGAACATTTCAGGTGGATATCTATCAGATCGAATCGTAACCGAACGAGGAAGAACAATAAGTCGATGCCGTTCGATGATAAGGCACGAAAATAAGGGAATCATTCAGAGATTCAGTCAAATTAAGGTGAAACATTAAACAAGAAGACTTTTGTTTCTTAGGTTTCATTAACGCCATTTGCAAAGCGAAAGTATGCTTGTGCGTGTTAGCGTGTCACACACACACACACACACATATCTAAACGAAATGTGCTGATAAGTCAAGTCTGAGCTGATGGCTGTTTAATCGCAGTAGCATCTACATAAGCCATATTGACTCTCAGAAGGTTGTTGACTGTTGTCAGTCCCTTTGTTTTACTGGGATTTTTTTTAGCGGGTATTGACTTTAAGAACCAGTGTATCGACGCCGGGTTCACTTGGTAAATAAAAGAAGCAAAACGGGCTGTTCTGGTGCTGAAACTTACCTTCTCTAAGCGAGAAAATACAATCGTTGTTAGGCTGCATTTTTAATAATATATCCAAGTGATAATGTTATCGGGGAAGTGGTGAAAACACTGATTGTTTTATTTGCTAGATAACCAGAGAAAACTAATCAGCTTTTATCGTTTAGATTTTAGTATTTAAAAATAGCTAAAGATCGCTTATTTAAAACAAGTTTGAAGAATGAGGTCTGTTAATAGATAGGTTTATCAACTCTATAAATCAAAAGGTTTTTGTTGTTGTTGTAATAACATATCTATATTAATTAATATCAAAGAAACTGCATCGAATATGAACTTTACATACGACGTTAAAGCTCTCCTGTTAAGAAAACCACAAACAAGTTCACGCGCCTCACAGTTGAGCAGGACGGTAGGTGTATTGGCTTCTGTCGTCACGAATGGCCTCATTTGGACGGTGCTGACACCTGGTAGAACTGTGCCGACTGCGTGTTTATTTAATGCAAGCTGAAGAAATAAAGTAGAAAAAAAAAAAGAAACCATCATCGTACATGCCTCGCAGACTCGCTCGTCATCCTTAACTGCGCATACCACGTGACCGCACTGTTAGCTCTTTTACAGACAGTAGCGCGAACCGCCACTAAAGCGAAAGTTATCGGTGGTTCGTCTTAAATCAGCATCTTATTATCAAACTCATTCGTCGTGTCCTGTGTCGTTTTATATATTTATACATCAGTGACTGCGATACCATTCTTGCGCAGGTGGAATGCTTTAGACACGAAGAAAAACACCAGGCTGTGTCAAGAGTATTTTTCGTAGCCAAACGCATCGACATCTAGACAGGTGTGTGGTTAACGATGGCGCCGAGACATGAATGGTGGAATCTAGTCGGCTCCAAACCCCCCCTTTTTTTTTTACTTTTAAAATGATTTTAGTCACATCCGTGTTGTAATATTTACTGCAGACGGTTAGATCCGTCCCCTCCCTCCATTAAAGAAAAAAAAAAAAATTCGGGTATCATCATAAATCATCTTAGTCGCAAAATCATGACAAGTTTTACATTAATCCTACCGAAGGATCTCAGCTCCCCCACCCTCTGCATGTTTGTTTTTCGGTCTCACGCTTAAGAGCAACGTCTTAACATAAGATTACGATCCTATACTTATGCGTAAACGAGTGTGTCGTTGTTTGAGAATTAAACCACGTGGCCGGGATCTAAACGTGACGTAACAGAACAGTTACGCACGCTTCAGGAAAAGATCCGGTTGTACAAAAACACGGTAATTCTGAGAGCTGGGTTAATCGTTATCCCACAAAGAGCCGCCTCTTGCTTGCTTTTTATTTGTCGGCTATTTTCTAAATATTATTATTATTTTTTTTTATGCGGGTCAAAACCAAAACAAAATTCATGGTTATTGATGTTTTTAAAACATTTTAGGCTTTTTCATGGCAGACCTCTAGGCAAACCACTCCCGGAGGCATGGACGGGCATTGTGGGTCCGGGCCCGCCCTCAATGTAACAACTCCCTTATTTTATGCAAAGCAGCCCGGTCCGCCTTTGTAAATCTCTCATTGGGCCTAAAGTCGAGCTGGCTAGTCACTGTCCAGTCCTTGTGGCGTGCTACCACAGCCGTCGTGGTCCGAGTCTTTTAGCTGCAGGCCCCAACGGCGTTAGCCGATGAGAGCGCGGCTCGATTGTGTCAGTCCTACTGCGGTAACAGTTCGAGTTCCGGCCCCTGTCTCTCTATTATGATTTTTCTTATGTTGCGTTAAAAAATCATTGTGCTCTCCCCCCCCCCCGAGAAAACTTAATGCCCGTCCAAGAATTTGTTTCTCCCTCCGAGTCTGGTGCACACAAACCGTAAGAGCTAAAGCATAACGCAGCCTAGCAGATTTCCTTCCGAATAATTACGGTTTCGGTCACTTTCACGTGTCCATCTTCCTATATTTAGAAGAGGGGAAACAAAGCAAATTTATTTGAAAAGACTGTTGACCAAGTACATTCTTTTTGCAATACAGTCGACCCCCCCCCGCGGTAATCGCGGCCCCCGGTTATTCGCGGAATCGCAAATATCTTCCGCGATTTTTTTTTGGCAATATATATTTTTTCACGCTTTTTAACGCTAAATTATTAATAACAATATAATTTACTAACTTTGTAATATAAATACTAACGTAAATTCAGCAAAATATCAATATAAAATAAACGCTGTTGGCTGGAGGTTTGAAAGTAGCCAATCAGAGAGCGTTATTCATTTCTCCTCGCTGCTGATTGGCTGCTGCCCACGAGGCGCTGTCTCAGGCAGATGTAGCCCAGCAGCCCCGCATCATCCCAGTTTACCGCGTGTAGCTATCTCGAGTGTTTCTTTGAGTGTTGTATTTTTTATTAAATTATTATTATATATTTACTTATATTTTTTATTATATTTTACGTTATATTTTGACGTTTATAGGCATTTTTATGGACCACGTCCGATATTCGCGGTTTTTCACTCTTCGCGGATGCTCAAGGGGCGTAACCCCCGCGAACACTGGGGGACAACTGTACACTGCTTATTTCATTAACCCAAGCCTTTCGGTTGTGCTTCATTGTTGTCCACGGTTCAGGGACATCGTACAGCTGCACAAGTCTAACGTCACCACCCTGTCTGGGCAGGACACCCTTCCAACAACAAAACAGAAAGAAGAAATCGCTAGATGGTGGTTTTCAAAGTATCGATACAAGAATATTAATTGTTTCGTACATTTATTTGACAACGTGAGATTAATATGAAACCGAATCCTAACTAATAGTAATAAAGGTTAAAACCGAGTGGATTTCAGTGTTCTATATGAGGGAAGCCGTCTATTTACCTATAATTTTCAACACGGAAGGAAATACAGTAGCTGACGGAATATATAGGTTTTTTAACACTGACGAATAAAGCAGATTAACTCTATATGGCCCGCTGGCTAATGCATCTATTTTCATTGCATATGCTGAAATGAATTTTGAAAATAAAACTGAGTCGAAGACCGAAATGACAAATTTAATAAAGCCAGCAGTTTTAGCACACTTGAATATCCTTTAAAAAACTGTGAATAATTCATATGTTGTCTTTTATTATTCATTAATCTTATTTTATTTGTTCGTTTAGCTTCTGCATTCGCCTTGGTATTTGTATCTTTTTTGTACTTATAAGAAACAAACACGAAAGCCAGTTTGAATTTACTTTGAAAAATTGTTTTTAATTGTTATTTCTTAACACAAATGTGTTCAGTTTTCATTTTTAGGGCTTACGTGTTTTTTTTTTCCTCTTTAGTTTTCACTTTAACAGTAATAATATTAATAATAGCAGTAATGAAAATAGTATCGGTTGATGAGATCATATTGGACGATGGCTCTAGTTTTTTCAGTGTAGCACACACACACACACACACACGCACCCCGCTCAGTGAAGTAGAGAGAGCTCGGGCTGAACTTATCCATCCGTGCCCGCACTCTCTTCTCTTTCTGTGACTGACTCTTACGTGGGCTCAAACGTTCGAACCTGTGGCACTGGCAGAGAAAGGCAGGACGCAGTTTCGAGTAATGCCCCGGGGCAGGAGGGGGGGAGAGAGAGAGGAGAGAGAGAGAGAGAGAGAGAGAGAGAGAGAGAGAGAGAGAAGAGAGAGA
Organism: Nautilus pompilius; assembly: GCA_018389105.1. NCBI lineage: Eukaryota > Metazoa > Mollusca > Cephalopoda > Nautilida > Nautilidae > Nautilus > Nautilus pompilius. The sequence goes on from JACATO010000588.1 coordinate 2,784,600, forward strand.
GAGAGAGAGAGAGAGATGACGTTAGTATGAAAGAGAGATGACGTCAGTACGAGAGAGAGAGAGAGAGAGAGAGAGAGAGAGAAGAGAGAGAGAGAGAGAGAACCTACCAGCACTCCTCTGCCCAGAAATTAAAGGAAAGGCTACGATGACACGACACTTGCGCAGCCAACCACCCTGTAACAGTTCTCCTTCACAACCATGACGTACACGAAGTCGTTTGCAGTCTTCCCGACAGGAGAGCGGACGGCGCTTGATCGTTTTAGCGATGGAGTAGTTCCTCTCAAGGTCAGCTGGCGGAAAAAATCGATGACGTAGAAACTTCTCCCGGTGATTCGTGCGACTACTCTTAACGACGCGCCTCGCGACTGCAATTTTAAGCCATAGTTTCTTCCCCGCCGGGATAATTTCTCCAAAGTATCTTTTTTGTAAAATCTTCCGTGCCAGCTCCCCTCCCCACACCGCCTCCTCCGCCTGTGAGACCTTTTCTTGAACCCGTATTAACACCTGTTTGCTCTCCTGACAATCAGCGTCTGTGCTTCCAGCTGAACAGGCGCGAGATGATGATGCTGCGAAGTGACTGGTGTTGACGGTATCGATCTAATAACGGCCTCCACTAATCCTTGCCTTATAATCTGTCTCTCTTTCTCTTTACATATGTGCCCCGCCCTCCACACACAACCATACTCGTCTATAATACGCGCCATTGTTTGTTTTCTTATTGCCCACCTTGACTGTAAAAAAAAGTATATATACATGATATTTTGCAATTGGAGTTTTAGGAAGACATTCAAATGAAACCTGTCCAGATACAATTGCGAAAATACAGTAAAATAGGTGAGGCGCACTACAGAGTTTGTCTGTAAATAGATGCCTTCCTCTCAATTACTGTAACAGTGGATATTGTTTGAATTGAAATACGCTTAGTACAAGCGACTATGAATGGCTCTTCAGAACTCTCCTGCGGGCACTTCTCTATAGAGTGTACATCACCCGTATTTTCGGTTATGGGAACCTATTATCATTATCATTAGATGAAAACCGAACAATCAGACCGATTCTCATCAGAGTCATCACTGAATACTTAATATATCGACTGTCGAGGTCTCCATGGGAGGAGTTGTCGCATGCTTCCTTTAGAAATGCTTTCAGTAACCAGGTAAAGCAGAATTCAGGTCATTCGATCTCGAGTTATTAATCCGCCTCTAGGTTATCCGCAACTTTATCTACAAATACGTTTGTGAATTTCCCATTATGTTGTTATTATTACTGTGCCCAGATAACGGATGCAGACGATATTTTTCTACAATAGTTGCTTTTTTTTTTTTTTCCCAAAAGAAAAGATTCCGAATTTAAGCAGTTTGACCGGAAGTACTCTATTTTTATCTGTGGATGCGCATTCTAAAACATGGATGCGGCGGCCGGCGCCAAGCGCATGCGTGGTTTCACCACGGGAACCGAATCAAAACTTTAGCATCTTTAGTTGCGTAAGCGGCCTCTTCGCAAACAAAAGTTCCGAGTCATATTTTAACTTCGTCTGGTAAGATTAAGAAGGGCCGCCTTCGCTATACTGTAGCTCGTATTAGACCGCGTCTCATCCATTTAAGCCAAACACGTGATGACATAACGTCCAGGGAAACGTCTCTGGGGGTCGCCCCGCTTTCGTAGAGCATTTCTATAAAATGCCTTCTTGTTTCTTGCGCACGATAGATTAAATCCGCTGGACAGAAACAGGAACCGGACGGAACACCATGATTGCCAGACGACAAAAAAAAATATATATATATTATGAACAGTCGGGGTCTCCTCGACAACTAGAAGCAAAGTTTCTGTAATAATTTATCTACGTCATTAACTTCAGTGGAAGCGCAGTAAATATGAACATTTTGTGCCTTCTCACAGGCCCCTTAAATCCGGAAATTGTTTTATGCCTAAACTTTTGATTTCCAAAACTCGGGAAACCACCTGAAATAAATCGAGAGGACGTTTGTACTCGCGAGGTTGTCTGCATGAATCTAAGAAGAGACGCGGCATTCGTATGCTAACTGTTCACGGAAGGAAACCTTCCGCCAACCCTGAAGCAACTGAGACTTACGGGCTCGGGTCACTCGAGAAATAACATCAGATAGGTTTAACACCACCATTTTGTACCTGAGGCTCGTATCGGGCTGGCAGCTGATTGTAGAATTCCTCTTCCCTTAGCTAACTGCTGTATATTTATTTCCAAAACTTCGGAAAGGCTCAGGTTCCAAGGATTCCGAATTAGGAAGTCAGACTCTCCATCTCTCTCCATCTCTCTCTCGCTCTCTCTCTCTCTCTCTCTCTCTCCTCTCTCTCTCTCTCGCTCGCTCCTCTCTCTCTCATCTCTCTCTCCTCTCCTCTCCTCTCTCAATCTCCATCCCTCTGGTGTCTCTCTTCTCGCTTTCTCCTCTCTCTTGTCTCCTCCCTCCCTCCCATTCTCGCTCCTCTCTCTCTCTCTATTCGCTCTCTCTCTCTCTTTCTACTCTCTTCCTCTCCTCTCTCTCTCTTCTCTCTCTCTCTCGCTCTCTCTCTCTCTCCGCTATCTCTCTCCTCCCCTCTCTCTCTCTCTCTCTCTCTCTCTGTGTTAGAAACAAAAGGTAGGGGATTAAAAAATTCTACAAAAAAATAATCGACACGAGAATTAACGATGTATTTAGAATGTTGAACAGAAAAAGTGGCAAAAAAGATCTCACTTTCTGCAGGAAGCTAAACGATAGTGTAAAGTGAAATTTTGACAAAAAAAATGTTTCGGTTGAATTTTGGTACAACTGGGAAATGTCGACTGAATCTTTCGCATTTGAAAACACACCTGAGATTGTACTTCTCCGAGCAAACCAGAATCACGTAATTCCTTTGATAAATCCCACCGATGCCCGCAGTTCTCCGTAGCACGACTTCCCTATTACTACCCCGTGTTTGATGCCAGCGCCCTCTTCAGGTGTGTTTTTATTTTACGTCGCCGCAAGTTTAAGGTTCCTGCCGCCATTTACCCGCCGCCTACCGGACAAAGGGTGTGATCCGCCCTGGTCTACAACGCTGCCGATGGCGGTTCAGTAATAAACTTATTGCGGCTTTTGAGCAATTACCGTCATTACTCCAGGTCTCGCGTCGCTCGCCACAGCCGACTTGGGGTTTATTATCTGCAAATATTTGCGGTCGCCAGGAAGGAATGATAATTATTTAAAGAGCTCGTGCGGTAATTTAAAAAAAAAAAAAAAAAAAAACAGAAAGCAAAGAAGGCCGCCGAAGATCGATACGCTGGCCGTTCGTCTCGCCCACGGTCTCGCGCCGAAACACCGAAGAACCGCAAGCACTAGGCCACCAGGGGTCTCTGCTCGGCTGCTACCTATGTGGACAGCGTCACGTACGCACCTCGGAAACGTTATTTAAGTGATGGCGTTCGCGGGGAAGCCAATCGTAGGCAGGCAGCTCGCTGGCTCTGGGAATCCCTTCGTTCCATTTGCCTTCCGTTTCCGAAAACTGACAGAGCCGGCCAAGTCTTCCCGTGCCCGAGTTTCATTTGCTGTAAAGTAGACATTAGAAAAAAAAACAACAACAACAACAGAGGATGTGCTACATTTACGCTTTCAGCTTCACATCTCTTTAAGTCCGCAGAAGTACAGGTAAAACTCTGTGATTCGACCTGCGGTACTGGGGTCCAGACCCACGGAACCTAGATTATCTGAAAAGGGTTAACTCCAGACTAACTCGATTACTACAAGAAATACGTGTGCCCACTCTCTTTTTATCATTACTCTCTCTCTGTCTCTCTCAATCTCTCTCTCTCTCTCTCCCTCTCTCTCTCTCTCTCTCTCTCTCTCCATCTCTCTCTGTCTCTCTCCATCTCCCTCTCCATCTCTCTCTCTCTCTCAAAAAAAATAAGTATTTTACCTGCCGACAGCTCCAGTCTTCGCTACCTGAGTAAAAATTACATCGCTACTGGTGCAAAAAGAGTTGATTACAAAACGCGCGTGTGGGAGCTTCGTAATTCTGTTTACGGGGACTCTAGGAAAGTGCCCGATTGGCGACACCAGGGGTCTTTGATTTGCAAGCTTTGGCTGCAAACGATGCTGCTTCGGCTTAATCTCAAAACTGGCAAACGATAGTTCCGCGAATTTTTTTTTTTTTTTTTGCCTTGACATAAACGTTTGTTAGTTTGTCTTTTAAGGAAGGTAAAGGCGCAAATGTCCGGATGACCGGAGCTAGTTGTGAAGCAGCAGCAGTAGTTAGTTCCTACCTGTGCTATAATCGACGTCATATGCATTGACCTAGATCATGAGGTCGAAGCAGATGACGTCGATTATAGCCTCGCTTTAGGTTCAACAGAGATTACTGGTGCTGTCAACAACTTACCCCGCAGAAACCAGCCCCGGTCTGTCCCCGCCTTTTTTTTTTTTTTAAATTTCTTCCGCTTGACTTTTGAAATTCTGTTACTTTATAAAATCCTATTTGAGTTTAAAAGACTTCGTTCGTATAGCTTTAGTTGAAAATGTAAATGGAAATCTGATGGCGATTCCGCGACTGCTTCTTATGCCACCCGTAGATGTTCTACTTTCGATCTCTTATAGTTTTCAGCTGGCGGCAGAGGAATAAGATTCTTTGAACGACGGATCCCAACATCACTCCACTGTCTATACACAACCCGCACTTATTTCGTTTAGTAAGTTCGTATAAGTGCCCGGCTTTCTCTCAGCAGCTTTTCGATGGTGGGTGGGTGGACGTGAGCCAGTATCTGTTAGCATCATCGCTCAGCTGCTCGTGGCAATAAATCACCGGTGGGTAAATCAACCACGCTACGTGGCTGTTTGCTTGGGAAAAAGAAAGACAAAAGTCTCTCTGTTCGTTACTTTATTTATATTCTTTAAGGATATCGATGGAAAAACAGAAACAAAAACGCATCTGCTATATGATTCTAAGATTATTAGTCTTTAGCACGTTTGAGGGAATACATTTTATATATATATATATATATATATAGATATGTTGTGTGTGAATTATAGTTTTTACATCGATATAGAAAATATTACTGATAAGGATAAAAAGATGCATATTTCCTTGAGGCTTAAAGAAAGGAGAGAGAGAGAGAGAAAGAGAGAGAGAGATGATGATGATGATGATGATGTCAGTACAGAGAGAGAGAGAGAGAGAGAGAGCTGTTTTTGGAAACCCGATAGACATTACTATTAAATGCTTATTTTTTTTAAAAAAATTTTCTATAGTGATGGATGATGTATCTGTTTTTTTTCCAGTTTTTTTTTTTTTTTTAAAACAGTTTTGAAAAATTCTTCCCATAATCACAGATCGCACTGATGGTGACTCAACCAAATCGGGCTCGAGTAGAAAAATTAGTAGCACGTGTTACTACTTATTACTTTCACTTTGCCGACAAATGCTGCTGTGTCGAGTAACCGGTCCAGGTGAAAAACTACACCTGAAATCATCCACCTGTACCCCACCAGATCCGCTGAGAACGTTTCTTTTATATAGGCGTAGAGCCATACGAAAAAGAAAAAAAAACAACAAAATTCTCTCTCTCTCTCTCTCTCTGGGAGATTCCCGAGAAAATGGTTATGGCTTGTAAAATCTCGTTGTTTAATTGAAATATTCAGATGGTTAAGAATATTAAACAGCATTGAAACAGAAATCGTAGACTTCGCAATCATTAATTTCTAAATCCTCTACAAGTTCGACGCACTTTTGGCTGATGTGAAATCTACCAGGCCAGTGATTCATTACTGCAATCCAACTTACCATAATTTTTTTTTGTCATTACTTTACATAATAACGCAAATGACAATAATAATAATGATAAAACCGATGAAGCCTTTCTGTAAACTCGCCATCTGCACCTTTTATCGGTCGTCATGGTCACAGTCAGCTGGCTTAGCCATGTAGGAATCGCTCTTTTAAAATCGCGACCAGGTCACAAACCAGCGGGGCACCGTTAACAGCGGCTCGTTCCTTGGAGATTCCGTGTTTTGTCAGGCAAAAATTGTCTAAAGGAATCTGCTAGAACGTCGGCGAATGTGATGGGAAGATGTCTGATGAAGGAGACAAGAGTTGCGATGTTTATACCGATCTTGTCAAGGCACTGCGTCTGACATCCATCACGAATTTACGAACGGTTGGGAATCTTGCTACATTAAAAAAAAACAACAACAAAAACATCTTTTTTAAAAAAATAAACAAAATAAAATAAAGCAAATGGATGGAAGATTATTTATTTAGCAGAGTGGGTGCCAAAAACGGCTGCAATATATTTTGACGATTTCAGGGCAGAAGAGTGTACCAAAGAAGGGAAACAAATTTTTAGGGAGAATCTCTTGGGGCGTAGTGGAGAGAGAGAGAGAGAGAGAGAGAGAGAGGAGAGAGAGAGAGAGAGAGATGATGTCAGTACAGAGAGAGATGACGTCAGTACACAGAGGGATAGAGAGATTATTTCAGTACAGAAAGAGAGAAAGAGAGAGAGAGAGAGATGATGTCAGTACAGAGAGCGACAGAGAGATGATTTCAGTACAGAGAGAGAGAGAGAGAGAGAGAGAGAGAGATGATGTCAGTACAGAGAGAGATGACGTCAGTACATAGAGAGAAAGAGAGATGATTTCAGTACAGAGAGAGAGAGAGAGAGAGAGAGAGAGAGACTTGGGGTTCGGTTGTTGAGTCAGGCACACCGAACAACGGGTGAAGGATCGTAGTACCGCCCCGCGGATGCCCACCAGGAAGCGTTGTTAATCTCGCGCGCCGCGTGAGGCGCGAACGGAAGCCATGTCAGGGATGCTCGCCAAACCGAGTCTCTCCCACAAGAGCAGTCCAGTAGGCTAACCACCGGACTACCACGCTCCCAAAGTTCACCTTTGTGAGTAAAGGTCTTGTGAAGTCATTTTTCATCAGTGAAAGCAATGGAAAGTTAATCATCTTAGTAAATTTCATGCAGAGATGGATTTTACTTAAGTTTATTGCTTCAGCAAGCATGAAATTTTGTCTCGTGATGTTCAAGTCAGCAATACGGAAGTAAAAGTAATACCAGCCGCATCGATACTTATATAATAATAATAATAATAATAATAATAATAATAATAATAATAATAATAATAATAATGGATAGATAGACTTTTAACTATCTTCTTGTTTTTCTCTTTTTTTATTAAAGTAACTTATATTACGGTTATATTAGGTTTTTAAAATACTGTAAATATGAATAAAGCGCAAACTATATATAGTAGGAAACAAATATTGCAGGATTTTATTCCACATAAAAAAATTTAAAAAAAACTGGGTAACTTTTACTTGGTTACCGACTAGAAATAACAAGTAGTCTGTCTGTCTATACGTTGTATGGTTAAAGGAGGTGAAGAAGACAAAAGGTGAATGTCCAGAAATGCTGATCCAAGCTTTGAGAAGGATCAGGATCATCCAAAGTTCGTCTCGGCACAGGTATGCAGTTATTCCACTGTCGCCTTACCATTCTAATTCACCCCCGAACCCCTGGCCGGGCGACGAGTGGGGGATGGTTAGAAGAAAGGAAGAAACGCCCACATAGCGTAGATTAATGTTTCCGGACAAAATGGGGCTTCATTTATCTTTTATACGAGCCCGTTTCAGAAAGATGGAGGCAATATTTACACCGAGCGCGACATGGCGGCTAACGCCATTCGAACTGTTGAACGCGGCCTCTCTCGTTCTCCGGTTGGGCACCCGTGGCGCTGGTGATCGAGCGAACAACATGGCCGCCGCATGCTGTCGGTGTGTGCCGGCCTGCGATTCGTTTTTTTTGTTTTGTTTTCGCGGGCCGAAGGTGTTCCCGCCCCGATGTAAATCCACCGGACATCGTTGGTGCAGTACAGAGAGAACTGTATGCCCCCCCCCCCAAAGGGGTGGGGGGGGGGGGTTGAGAGAGAGAGAGAGAGAGAGAGGGGGGGGCTACGAGTGGTGGACAGTGATAAAAAAATCTGGTAGTGGAGGAAGATGGACCAGGTCGTCCCCCCCTCCTCCCAGCAAGGCGGGCACAACTCTCTGTGAGTAAGTAATCATGAACTTCTGGAAACGCGTGCTCGTTAGGGTCCTAAAGCGGTCGTTAGGGTCCTTAAACAGAACCGTGTGCGCGCCCCAGGTGTTTGCCACGTGACATGAAGGTGACGGGTTCCCCTCCCACTGTGTTGTCACCGGCGATGAAACATGGGGGCTTCATTTCGATCCGGATAGCAAACAACAAGAGCATGCAGCTTCACCAGGGTCCTCCCCCCCCCCCCCCCCAAATTTGCTAGTGATCGCCAGGGGTGTCTAGCTCAGCGACCAAAGGCTTGATTCCACCGGGTTGGTGTCACGAAATTTGTGGGTCTGACTGCCGTAGAGAAGTGAGTGATGCAGTCCAATGAACGTTACCTGGGTTGCTTGTTTTATTTATGAATCTCCTGTACTTTCTGATGCACTTTTGTTACTACGTAAAACCAAGCTTGACCCCCCCCCCCGCTGTCTCTCTCCAGAGTGTAGCCAGGGGTAAAAAGAAACTAAATGAAGCAATTAATCGCAAAGTTGTTGCACAGAATCATTTGAAATTCTTTAGGAAAAAGTGGAGCAAAATTCCATTTAATTGTAAAAAAAATAATAATAGAAAATGTATTCCACATGCATTATAAATATGAGATTATCGTATTATTAAAAACTTTTCTGTTCACCCATCTTGGTTACTGTGACTGTTGCCAACGGAGCAAATGCTTGATGGCTTGCATTTGGTATAATGTTTGGTTAATCTGGTTCCAGTTCACTAAATTCTTGTACCATTATGTTTTTTTTTCTTCAGGTAAACCTTAGTTCATTTTGGTAAATTTTCAGTAAGTTTATATCTGATTCATTTTAGAGTTTTGTTTTAGTATTTTATGACCCCGAGGCTAAAGATTTTACTTGCTTGAAGTTAGGTTTATGTGGACCTAGAAATTGGGCAATGGTTATTTACTGAGATCTCATGCATGGTACCACTGAGAAGCACAAGCAGAGACAACTCTTGTTGATGAAAAATATAAATAATCCCCCCCTTTTTCTATCATCATTTAAAGTATTTTATTTTATTCTATTGTTGTAGACCCCTATCTTAAGTCTTTTTTTTCCCCCTGTAGATCTAATAAACCGAGAATTGATGTTATCTATACTTGTTACAATAAATAAAAATAAGCAGATTATTAAAATGAAAGTTAGCATACCAAGGTGAAAGAACAGCAGCTGTTTGTATTTAGCATCTGTTAGTGTTATAGAGAGAGAAAAAGCATTGTAAGTAAACTGTATAATAAAGATTTTATTATCATGTCTGATATGAGGTTAGAAGTATTATGGGCTGAAAAAAGTAGACTTAAATTCTCTAAAACTGCCACTATCTCTCACCATTTCTGCATTTTTCAAGCTTCCAACATCAGTAAAATAAAGAGTGACACTAGATCATGAAGGTCATGGGGTCTGAGTTAAATTCCTAGATGAGGTTGAGTCAGTTTGGCATACCTCCCTGGCATGGTTACTTCTTGCTCTTCATTACCAGCCAGCCATGTGAGTTTCCACTGAATTCTTCACTTCTGAAAATGAAGATTTCTGGTAGGGATTTATCTGCCAAACTCAGAAGTGCTGAGCCTCTTTTGCTGCAAATCAGATAACCATGGCACTATGCTTTCTCAATAGAGTAGTCTCCCTTGTAGAGGTTATCTCCATTGTTAAGATGCAACAAATGAGAGAAGAAAAATAAACTAACAAAACAGTTTGGAGAGGGTTTTTCTAATGTAGAGTTTGTTCTCTTACAAAGGAACACTGCATCACTGGTTTGTGAACTTTGTGTAAATAGTTTTAAAGAAATCATATGTTTAAAGGAATACTGTAGTCCACACATTATCAACATATATTGCTATTTGCAATCAAATTTCATGCTAAAACTAATCAGAAATTATCAAATAAGTAGTAATTATTCTCTTTCAATTCTTCAGAGACCACAATCTGGTGCTTTTGAGTTTGCTGTCTGTGTGTACTTAGTAGTAATGTCAGAAACAAACCAAGTGGTACATGCACACACACACACACACAACTGAATGCCATACAGCACTATGCATAACTGCCATGCGCACAGGATTATTTGTGCTCTTCATGATGGGAGAGCTCCACAGAAATATTAAAAATGTTCTTGAATTATTGATATAGATAAGTCTATACAAATGTTTTATTTATCTTGTAATAACAGACTTTGGCATTCCTGTAAGAACTGTGAAGCTATAAAACTCTCTCGCTTATATCATTTTTGTGAAATAACTTTAATTTTGTTGATTTTATCTTTTATAATATTAGCTTAATTGCATATAAAATAATAACCAACTTATTGAATCTTCAAAATTTATGATGCAGTAAAACAAGATTGGAGTATATAATTTAGTATGCCTGACAACAGGCAGGCACAACTCCACTCCCCTAGGAAGGAAAACAATCTATTCCGAGGCCCCTGCTCATTCATATCTGTAAACAGTTTAATACAATTTATCTCTAAGTATCTCTAAACCAAACTTTAGAAAGTCTTGATTTTTAATATGAATAAATATTTCAGGTTTTATGTTTTGGAAGTTTTCTTGTTTTACATTCTTAGATATGAACATTGCTTCTGCAGAGCATCCTCCAGGTGTGGCCAATCTGAAGTGGTGATCTTTGATATTGTTGTTCCATACACATTATTTAATTGTTCTTATGATTTTATGCTTATTGTCTTTTTTCCTTCTCTTTAGTGACAACTTAATTATGTAGTTTAATGAAATCAGTCTCTGTACTGATGAACATGTTTGAAAATGGTGTGCAATTATTTTCTTCCAACAAATGAATCCACCTGATTGGAAATGAAATGTAAAAGAAAATGGTCTTGGTAGATATTATTGGAGGGCATTTTCACAAGTTCTTTTCATTGCGCATTAAAAAGTTTTTATTATTTTTAAAGCCATTAGTAGATAATCCTTAAAATGTTCTCACTAACTACAGTGTTTCTTTGATCATCTCAAACAGCAGTTTATTAGTAACAGGTGTAGCTAAGGAATGCCATGGAGGTTAATTAAATAGCAGGTTTATTCCCTGCTTCTAACGGTTGTCACTGCGTAACAAACACATCCCAGTATTTTTAGTCTTATTAAACTTTTCTATTTCCACCGTGAAATATTTCTCTCTCTAAAAAAACACACACACACATGTGCGTGCACAGAGAGACTGAGACAGAGTAGAGTTTTCCAGTTGACTGGCTCTCACCTTGATTGCTGCACAAGACTCTCCAATATGTTCCACCTCTCCTCCTCCTCCTAATTGCTGAGTCCTTCTTAGTCCTTGGAAGTCAGAGCAGAGATTCCGCAGGGAAAAGAAAAAAAAAAACAACTTTAGTAAGCAATCAAATTAATTTACCCTATCAACTTGACAAGTGTGGGAGGTGGTTCTGTTATTCTCTACCCCAGTTCTATCTAACCTGGCTTTTCTATTGGGGCCGACTTGTCTACAAGACAGATGGTGAAATTTTTTTTTTTTTTTAAAATTTCTTGGTCTTTATTTTGTATTAGATAAAATTCAAATGGGATCACAAATGTCAGTTACCATAAGAATACAACCATTTTTCCCAATTTGTTTTTTTGTTTGCTTATAGGATGATACTGTTCCTTACCTGCTGATAGTCCACTGATAGATGCAGCCAGCAAGCGCTCTTTATTCCTGCTTTTTTGTATGTGGATGATGGTGATGGTTTTGTTTTAGAACTCTACTGTAATTTAGTTTAATCGTTTAAAGATGATGTATATATTTCTATTATTATTATTATCATCAACATCATCTTAAATCCAGAGTGTAAAAGTTATTCTGAGGATAAGAAAGCTGAACAATTTTGAATAGTAATGAAATGTCTGACTTCCAGATTTAATCTTCATCTCCCATGACTCTCCCAAACTCAAAGATGAAGACTGCCTCACTTATACTTTATTCAGTTCTAAATAATAATAAAAAAATACGGACAAATATAATTTCATGATTCTCCACCCTCCATTAATTCGTGAATCTTTGTATGAATGTATTAGATGCATTATAGTTTTTCACTTTGAAAATGAGAAGCGAACGATGACACACATTGCTCATCCTTTCTTTAGATCATAAAAATTTTATTTAAAAAAAAAAAAATTTGTTAAAAACGTAATTTAATTCCAGCATCTGATATTGGAATTTTTTTTTTGTTTAATTCAGGATTAATTTTTATAAAATTCACAAGTGATAATCACGCACAGGGTTTGTTTATTCATTACGTTTCTGCAGACTAAAAGTATTTTAGAAAATTTAGCAGAAAACAACAGGCAAACAGCACAAGCAACAAGATACATTACTTTATCATCACTCTCGATAGAGGCTAGTTCCCAGGAGACAACCAACATTTGTTGAATTTCTTTTAATGTATGAATTTTCAAAATATCTTTTGATGCCTGTCTGTGCTAATATTTTGAATTTTTTTTAAAAAAAAAATTAAAGATGTTCTAAGGCTCTGCTTTAGTTTTGTTCAGAGAGGGTTCACTATAAGTAAAATAAGGGAACCTGGGCAGTATCCAGAGTGTGGTGGTGTCTGGTCTGGTCTCTGTGCTGTCTGTGCCTTGTTATCTATTGAGCTGTTAATCAAAGCTGACTCCTGGTGTCTGCCCTAGAGCCCAGTATTCTAGCTGTGGGAAATATCCGTCCATAACAGCAAAACCAATAAAAAATGTATTGTTTTAGCTCTTAAGTTTTGGAGAAAAACTAATGATGACAAACAACACAAAAGATAATTCATTAAGGAAAAAGAGTGGATGTTTTTCTAGAATTATCATTGATAGGGATGTGTATGCAGAGAGGCATTTTACCCATTACAGCCAACTATGGAAACTACTTTTGAACATTTGTTACCATTTACTTTAACTATTACCGTGTAAAGAATAAATCTGACTCTTATTCTCTGTAATTGGATTTAAAAAAAAAAACTTTTTGCTGATCTAAGTTTTTAAGTAGTTCTCTCATATAATGTCTATGGAGGGGCTAAAAGAGTTGGTCTGAATCTTCTTTTTACTTCAATATAGAAATGGTACTTCTCTTTTATGTTTTCTTTCTCTCTCCTCTCTCATTCTTTAAAATTGCTAACCCACCTTTGTTTTTGTTGCTTATATACCTACTTAAAAAAGAAGTTTGTTTTGTAAAGCTACTCTGATTTAGACAGAAACATGGAACCATAACTACTATTATTAGAAAGAGCTAGAAGTTATTAATGAAAATATTGAAATGCATTATCTTTGAAGATGGTACTACTACAAGCTCTTTGGGTAGGTGGACCAGTATGATTATTGCCACCAACCTCCATTTATCATTAAAATTTAGTGGTGAATTCCAGGGTTCAAAGAGAAAACGAACAGCTTGGTCCAGAGCATTTATAGGTGTGAAGCTTAAAGGTTTATGTGCCATTTTTTTGGATTTTTATTCAGAGGATATTATCTAAAACACCCCATAACAGCCTACTTTAAACCAAGAAATGTAGTCCTTACCACAAATAGTAAGTAATAACCCCCGATTTCCTAATTTCTAATGGAAGCCATTCAAGTAGTTAACTTCTAGTGTTTAGGAGTCCATAATTACACTAGGTAACAAAAATTTAGTTAACTTGATTTTTCTAGATTTTCCGTGGCATTTTTGTATGTCAAACACAGTTCTTAGCATTGGTTTTTGGTAAATGTCAAGTATATTAGAAATAATTATACTATTATAGTTGATGGAATGGGTGCATAATACGGAACACCCTAAAAATTCCTAGATATTTTTTAGAAACTTTCTAGAGCTTTCTAGAATTTTCTAGAACATGCTAGCACTTTCTAGAAATTTCATCCATAAACCAAGGTATATAAACTCTTGTGCACACTCAGCCCAGTATGAAATAAAAGCATTTAACAGGTGATTTTTAAATTCTGTTATTAGATAAGAATGGCTGCAAATCAAAAATGTAAGCTCTCTGCAGACTTATTTTGTTATGTTTGTGGATTCTATATTGGCCCAAAGCAAGTAAGACACGATCACATCAAACAATACATTTTCACTGGCCTATAAATCATACTTTGAAATGAAGATTGGTGATCCAGATAAAACATGGGCACCTCATGTGGTTTGTGGAACACGCAGATCAACACTAGAAAGATGGCTAAGAGGAGATTGTAAAGCATTGCCATTTTGCAATCCCTCATATTTGGCGAGAGCCTAAGAATCTCATAGATGACTGTTAGTTGGTTCTAGTGGATGTGTCAAGAATCAGGGACATCAGAAACTGGCATAATATTGTGTATCCAAATATTCCATCATCCATTGCATCAGTTCCACACAGTGATGACCGTCCAGTGCCACAGCCACAATCCAAATCCAAAGAAACAGATTCATCATCAGAAAGTGAAAATTCACCTGTAGATGAAAACTATGATTCTGACTTAAATTCAAAGCCTCATTTTCCAAATCAGCAAGAACTGGATGACTTAGTATGAGATTTAGGTTTAACAAAATCTAATGCTGGACTTCTTATATCAAGGCTGAAATAATGGAATCTCTTGGATAGCAGTCGTAAATCTACATCTTCCAGAAAAAGGCATGAAAAATTCTCACGATACTTCTCAGTGAATGGCAAATTGTGCTTCTGCAGGGACATTAATAGCTTGTTTTACGGAATGGATATTGTGCACAATCTTACTGAATGGCATCTCTTCATTGACAGTTCAGTGAGAAGTCTCAAAGCAATTCTTCACAATGGAAACAAATATCAATCGATACCCATGGGCCTGTCTGTACATATAAAGGAGGATTATGAAAATTTTAAGTTTCTGCTGAAGAAAATTGACGACAAAAAATATAACTGGGATGTTTGTGGAGATTTTAAAATGATTGGTTTCTTGAAAGAACTGAAAGAAGGATTCACAAAATACTCATGCTTTCTCTGTCTTTGCGATAGTCATGCCACAGTGAAGAGCATGTTGAGAGATTTCACCAAGATATCCTAACAATGGAAAAGAGATATCGGGGAAGACAGGATGTCAGAATGATGGGGGTCTAATTTGTGATGATACTTCAATGCATAGAAGGAAAGCCCCAAAAGTTGTGCATTTTTGATTTCTGCAACTGCAATTTAGATTTTTTACTGTACTTAAGAATTAAATAAATGTAATTAATAAACTTTTTTCATGAGGTAAAATGATTGTTTATTTTTTGGTTTGGGAAAAGTTAGTTGTACCCGTATTATTATTAATGATATGTTAAAATGTTTAAAGCAACATTCTGAGTGAAAAACTGACACTTTAGAAAAACCACAATTAGCTCACCAAAACTAACCATAACCAATTGAAAAATCAGGATAACTGAAAACATTTTGAAAATTTGTTACAGTGTGTTATTCATAAACCAGTGAACATATTCCCAGGATACTTATAAGTTTACCACTAATCAGTTTGCTTAATAAGGACTGATTAGTAATTTATATCAGTGCTTAAGGTGGCAGATTAGTTCTGTTGGGTATAGAAGGAAGGTATGGTTTGCTCTTTGATGGGGTTGCAGTATTTGGTTTCTAGTCAGTGATTAGTTTTCTCCTCTTGTGTTTTTTGTGTTTATCTGTTTTTTTCTCTTTTAACATGTACATATTCCTAAGAACTGCTATTGTCTTCTGCCAGAAAGGTCTGAGATTTACCAGCCACTTACCAGACATAGCATCTACTATGCAGATAGATTCTTACAATTAATATTAATAATTTACTACTGCATTTAAAATGTTCTTTTTTTCCTTTAAAACAGGTTTCAGGCTTTTGTGAGAAACTCAGAAATGAAAGAAATATTTTAATAATTTTTTAATACAAACTAATTATGTATTCAGGCTTGTGTTTGTGTGTGCTTGCTTATAAAACACACACACAAAAAATATGCAGTATTGAAAAGATTTAGGTTTTCTGAAATATTTTCTACTAATTCCCACCTAAAGAATTAGTCTGAACTACTTGGAATGGGATCATCATTTATTAAATAATTAGCTCGTATATTCAGAGGTCTATGCCATTATTTATTAATAACATGCTTCATTATTTGCATAACAAAAGCTGTGTCTTCTTTCCATTCCATTTTTATTTTGTTGAATGACTTTCACCAGGAAGGAATTCTTGCTCCTTTTTCAGAATCCTAAGTCTTAAAAAGATTTTTAATTTGGTTAAGATTATTGCTGCATGTGTTTCTTAGTGTGTTGTATATGTAACTAGGAAAAGTACATTTTAAGTGTGTGTTAGTGCGTGTATTCTTTTGGATTCCCAGGCCTGCTTCAGCCATAGGGCAAACGGGACACTTTCCCAGGGCCCACGATTGGGAGGGGCCCGAATAATATAATATTATTTATTTTAATTTATCAAATAACGGTATATTTTTATTGTTTTAATCTTGTTTTAATCAATCAATAATTTAAAAGAAAATACTATTGTAAGTTAGATTTTTATAAATTTTAAATATGAAATTAACGTGATTTATCCATAGTTTTATTAAAAAAAGATATTAATACAGTACACATCAGGGGCCAAAATATCTGTTTGCCCTGGGCCCAGTATTTCCTTGATGCGGCCCTGTGGATTCCCATGTAAAAATAATGGAGGAAAAGTAACTTCACAATAGTTTTTGTAGTAGTAAATCTGTTTCAGTAGGATTGCACTTTAAAAGTCTTTCTTATTGATACCCATTCATATTTTTTAGGTACGTATCAGGGACAATGGCTGAGAGGAACACGACATGGATATGGAGTACGACAAAGTGTGCCCTATGGCCTGGCATCACATTACCGTCCGAAAGCCTTACGAGCATCATTAACATCACTACGAAGTGAAAATGAGGATGAACAGGTGGTTAAAAACCGGGACAAAAAACTAGATGAAAGCCGTGGTGGGTTTGTTCTGAAGGCTCGCAGTGATGAGACCCCGACTCAACCAAGACGGTCGATTTTTGACAAACAAGGAAGGTCAAGTTTACGTAAAACACTCATGTCCGGACTGAAGTTGAAGAAGCAGAAAAGTACTGGTGACATCAACGATTCTCCAAAACGGCAAAGTGGGTCTGTGCGCAGCACTATTAGCAACATCAGTCATGTCAGTGCTGATTCGACACAATCAGGAATGACCAATACATCGGTGTATACTGACAGCAACCTTAGCTTCGTGAGCCAGGATGACATAACTGATGTGAATGTCACAGAAACATATATGGGAGAGTGGAAGAACGACAAACGGTCAGGGTTTGGTATTAGCGAACGGTCAGATGGATTGAAGTATGAAGGAGAGTGGTACAACAACAAGAAATATGGATATGGAGTTACTACATTCAAAGATGGCTCTAAAGAGGAAGGAAAGTATAAAAATAATATCATAATTTCATCAGGAAAGAAAAATAAGCTATTCTTGATACGGACCTCAAAACTACGGGAGCGTGTAGACAATGCAGTCCTATCAGCCCAGAGAGCAGCACAGATAGCTTTGCAGAAGGCAGACATTGCCATTACGAGGTAAGCTTTAGCATTTTTCAAGCTCCTAGTGCATTAATGCACAAGAATTTCTGTGCTTTTCAGAGACTCTACAGTACAGGTGTCAGGTGAAACTTGATTAGCAAGTATCCAGCTTAAACTCCCCATATCTAGTCGGCATTTGGTATCTTGGTAAATCCCCTGACAGAAACCACGCTCATATTATTGTCATGTCTTTCTCTAAGCTCTCTGCTAATGATTATGGAAATTTTCCTACAAATGATACAAAAGGCAAATCCTTCCTCAACCATGGATGATCATTTTTATTGCTTCTCCCTTGTTATGGAGACAGCATCTCAGTACCTATCTCAAATGTGAGATGGCACATCAACATTCATAGCAGTAGAATTCTTGTCAAGAAGTGCGTGATTATTCTAGTCCATGATCCAGCTTCCAGGAATTTAATTCTGCAGCTGATATTGAAATATCTGTGCCAAAATATCAGCGATAATGGATTTTATTTAATAAAGCATGCTTTATTTAACACGACATGTTCACGAAAGGGCCTGATTTAGGTTAACTTCTCTTATTTTTGGATCCAATGGGATTTATCTGAACATCAGAGTGAAACTTTGTTTGTTTTTTTCAACTTGTAAATATCACAGGTGTAGTGTGTGGTATCCAGGGTCTTCAGAATCACCTCTAGCAGCAGGTATTTTGGCAGACATTCTTTAGCTGAGTTCTGCTAGAACAGAACAATAGGTTTGGCTCCACATAAAGCCTCATCATGGCAACGTTTTCTTAATTATAGACAACTAGAAAGTTGTTTTGGTTCTTCCTCCCTCTGTTTTAACAAAGAGAAAGTCTTTCTTTAGGTAGAATGAATCATAGCATTTCTTTGTCTCTACTTTCACTTTTCTTGAAGATGAGGCTGTTTTTGGAGTAAAATTTTTATTGTATTAAAGGATGAATTTGAGATTTTTTGCTGCTGTTATAATTCATTAAAGATGCAGTGACTGTCAGTAGCGATGTTTATAATGGTCAGTTTCTTAGACAAAACATTATCTGCAACATTCGCCCTGTATTTGTAAACTAGTGTGTGTGTGGAAAAGATTTGTACACCATTTAAATATATTGATAGATACCTTTGTAAACAACAAGTATGATGACATCAACAGAGATCTGTTAATATTGACTCCATGACACTGTTGCTTGTAACCTCTTATGGACTGACCTTGATGTGTGTATTGCAGAATAATACTGAAGTGTACTGACTATTCATGATATTAAAATAATGGTGGAAAGATAAATAAACACCAAGTGTGACCTGTTGTAACAATCACATGCTAAGAAAAAATTGTTATTTTTTATGAAAGAATTACTCATTGTGGCTGCAGATACAAGTTTTTATCTTCACTTCTGGCTTGTTTGAACTACACCATATTCGGTTACTCAACAAAGGCATTTGACTAATTAACATACGATTAATGATATGGAAGCAATCATTTTACATTAAGCAAAAGTTATTAAGCTGTATTTTTGAACATTTTTCTTATGTTTATAAAGCAATAAGTAATTTGATTCTGTATATTGTCATGAGGATACATTGTTGTATGTATTATTTTACCAGAATATTACCAACACTACTTTATAGTCTTATACTTAATATTAAAAGAAAAACAAGCTACTATTTTTATTTATAAATGCTGTTTTAACTAATCAAAGTGTTTGGAACTTACTGTTGTATGCAAAACAGGAACTACAAGCTCAACTGCGCTGATGGCTTGGAGATATAGCAATATAATTTCTGTCACTTTCACATGAGTATATTAATATTGATTCTCTCTCTCGCTATTTATTTATTTACTTTTATGATTTATATCCTTTATATCAATTTATTTGTGTTCATTTTTACTGGCTTTTCTATGAGAACTGTAGGTCACCAGAAAAGCTTGTAGACAGTTGGTGGTAAATAGGCTAAAAGAATATATATATATATATATTGAAAGTATGAACTGCAGTTGTTTGAGATTTTTGTACGGGTAGGCTTGTCGCCTTTGACTGGGTCAGTGATTAGGAAAAAGGCTTTGGAAACTGTTTGTAGGTTTATAATAAAGTCTTCTCGTCATCCTTCAAAATGTAGTTTGTGGTCAGATCTCAGGTTCAGGTTTTTAATGAAAACATGAAACTTAATCCTTAAAATGTAAAGACAAAATATATATACATTAAACTTTTAGAAAATTTAAGTTAAAAAAGAAAAGGTGGATTTGAGTGTTTTCCCTTGCGAAGTCAGGACCTTTGTCTGGGGAAAAGTGAAATTGTATCAAAAAAGAAAAAGAGCTAGAGAAGAAAAAGCTCACTGTGCATGAAGTTAAAGGATCTATCACTAATAGTCAAACATTTGTCAAATGCATATAAAAAATAATATATTTTCATGTTTATACTTCATAGTCTGCTATATTTGTTTTTGAGCTCTCTTGAATTGAGAGTAGATAAAGTAGTGCAATCAAATGAACGCCAGATAGTGCACGGCTTGTACATGTTTGAATAGTCCACAACGCACTCTTTAGCAGTGTTTTAATATTAAAGTTTAAATGAAAGATTTGTTCTTGGAGTAAATAATTTCTGAGGGTTTAAACGTTTTAGATGTCAGCTGGTTAGTTCCCTTAAAACAAAAAAATTGGGGCAAAATGTGAAAGAATAGTTTGCACATACCAAGTCCTGTTTTGTGAGCAGTTGTAGCCCCAGAACAAATGATGTTAAAGAAGCTTAATCATAATTATCTTGTTCCCTGACACATTTATATATTGCACATATGTGTATATTCTTAGTCTAGGGAGGAATTCTTAAATTGAACTACTTAAATTCTATAAATTTGCCTTCACACACACCATTTAGCATTGATGTAGAAACGGTGATCATGTTTAATTACTTTGTCTTGTTTGAGAATAATTATTGATACACAAATTGTTTAATCTAAACATTTTAAAAGAATAGTTATGAATTTCCATGTGAGAACCTCTAATTTTGCTTTTAATATCTAATTAATACAGACACAATCATACTTACTAATACCAAATTTAATTTGGTCTCATGTGTAAGCTGCATTTGTTCCTCTTTTTATGTGAGATGCAAGTTCTGTTACTGTTGGTTAACATTGAGATGTTTACCTTTAAACTGAATGTAGTAGGTAATAGATATTTGCAGGTTGCTCTTTCAAAAGAAATATTTTTTTGCTTAATACTACCCAAATCTGGCTGAGGAATATAATCAGGGGAAAAAAAATATAAATAAATAAATGAATGAACTTTTTAGATAGAAATTTAAAGATTTGATATTTTTATCAGTTTGCTAATTGTTTTCTTAAGGATGGCAACCAGAACATTCCACCTGACCTCTACCTCAACCCACCTACCTTACAGCCTCTCCTCCCTGAAGATCTAACTTAAGTTAACTTACAACAACTTCTGGCTGTTTGCTTGTCTGAAGCATATTATTAATCTTTATGCAACTTCATTGAGAAAGAGAATAGGCTACGTTAGTTGGGATATTCTGAATACCTTTTATAATTTAATTTTTTGTTTCTTTTTTAAATGATAAATTAAGATCTTTTCATTGTAGCAGTTTACAGTTTTTCTTGGATTTCTTTATTGTGTCTATAAAACCAAATAAATAGACTGTCATATATATATATATATAATAAAACATGTTAGAGTGAGAATCATTGTAAAGGTTATATATCCTTTGATAAAATACTGATCAGAAATTTCCTGCATACTTGTTTATGGTAGAACTAGCTGTTAACTGAATTGCTTATAAATGGAAAATTGGTTATATAGCAGACAGATCCAAACTGGAATCGGACATTTAGCTGTTTTATTCTGTCTGAATTACAGTTTAAACTATACAGGTCTATATATTAATCTGTTCATGTATTTAAATAAACCTTATTTAAACTACATGCAAATACCACCCCTGACAAGAAACCAAACTTCTTTGTGTTTGTAGGGAGTATTTTTTAGAGGTATTATTAGTAAAATGATACCACATTTCTGTTTTTTTTTTTAATGAACAAGAACACAAACAGGCATCCATACTTATTTTTCAATAATCGCATTTTTTCTCTCTCTTTCTTACACAAAGACTCTGGGCTGCCAAGTGGAAAGGAAATCCAATATAGCCATTTAGGATGAGCTTTAGTAATAAGAACTACTAAAAGTTTCTACCTTATCCTCTTATATCATCTTGTGTCTGCTGGATACTGACATTAATATTATGAATTTTTTATAGAATAAAAGAACAGTAATCATTTTTGAGCTATAGACCATTTACTTTGTATTCATACATTTAGAAGCAAAAGTTTTGTTGTTAAAATGATTGCATTGTAAGTATTTTTTTAAAATTGGCAGGCTACATACAGTCTTGGACTGAATTCAGATTTTTTTAAAAAAAAAAGAAAATCATCATTCAAATAAGTTTTTAGGAAAGAAGTCAATCATCAAAAGTAAGTATAGACTATGCCATACAAACCAGTTATAGGTGTGGAAAGCTTTTGAAAATCAACTGTTTCTTACAAAGGAATCGTGTGCTGGAGTAGCCCAAGTAAGTTGGTATAGGTGATGTACTGAAGTATTTGAATGGTGCGTAGAAGAAAATGATGAACAGAGCAGCTGGTTATTGTCTTTTGAGCAGAAGTTACTGATAATTGTGCTAAAAGTAAGAATTTAATGTCAGTCACTTTGTGCTTTTGTAAGTAAAATGTTGTTTAATAGTTTGTCATGAATTTATATTAATTTGCTTTACCTACTTCTGAATCACGAGGGAGGTCTTTTATCTTTATGAAACAAAAGGTTATTGTACATTTCTATTGGACATTAACAAACTTCCAAGTCACCCAGCGTTATATTGTTAAGCCAAAAATTTAAAAAAGAAACCTGACCTGTCCTCTTTAAGCAACACAGGAGAGAACTGAAGAGAAACTTCCTTCCTCATTCAGATTATTCAACTGTTGATTAATTAAAAAAAAAAATGTTACTGGAAATGAAACTTGGACAGCAGAACAGTGAAGAATTGATGAAACAGAGAAACATTGATCTTGTTCACTGAAGATGCACATAAATCCATTAATTAAACAAACCACATTAAAACTACTACGAGTCCAGTTTTGGGATGATCTATACCACCAGATCATGCCGAGCAATTCCTTATTCCATTACTAGCATCAAAGCTGATCTTCAGCTGTCCCATTACAGAATCGATGAATAACTGATAATTGTTTTATTCAACATTGTTTGGACAAATTAATTTCATGAAGTTATTAAAATTAATTTATTAAGACTTAGCAACATTAAATGACATAGTCCTGCAGCCCGTGATCTTGATTTTATAGTTAAGATAACTTTAAATAGTCATGTGATAAGTGAAAAACAAAAATTGTAAACATGGAGTTTCTTTAGACTGTTAGCCTTTATGGGATTCTGGAATACCAACTTGGCATCTTCATTTTATTAGCATTGACTTTTCTAATGTAATTTATACTGAAATCTATCAAATAAAATTCCATTCAAACCCGATTTTTTTATGAGTTTTCTGCCTTCAATTTTTAGAAGCTTTCCAAACATTATTTTAAGCTGTAGGCAAGACATAGAAATGCTACAGGCCAGAACAGTAGGTTTAAAACTGAGTAGGCGAACAACTGGAGAAAAATGTTTCTAAAAAATAAAAAAAAAACATAACTTTTAAAATTAATTTCTTGCAGTCAGTCAATGATCATCATTGAACAAGCTTTGTTTACCTTAGTCTTCATGACGTTCCAAAGATGGCACCAGCACATTTCCTTAGTTCAGTGTTGACTTCTGAACATGTTTTTAAATGTACAGCGAATGACTTATCTATTTGTTGTGCAGGTCAGTCTCAGTATTCCGTATGATCAGATTGCATTATTCTGATCCAAATTGTTGTTACTCGCAATTAATGTTAGAAAATCCGAAATTAAAATTTAACTGTCCTCTAGAACTTCTAAACTCTAATTGTTTTTTGGTATAATTTCTATAAAAGCAACAATAACAAACAAACAGCTTAGTTTTGGGAGCAAGAAAGCAAAAGAATGCAGACCAGGAAAATTTTGAGTTTAGGAGTAAAAAAGTTAATTTTCTCTCTCCGTTATTTTACTGAATGACTGATATCGCATAAAGTGTTTATTGGGCAGTATTGTGGTTCAGGTACACTTGACTGCCAAGGTTGAGGCTTATTTATCTCCTTACCGTAGTTTCTTCTCACTTTTTTCACCAGCTGCAGCATGGGGTGTTCTCTGAGCATTTTTCTGGTTTTCCTCTCACATCTAAAGAACTAAGGGTTCTAGTAGGGACTTTCTGCAGTAGGGATGCGACTAATCCCTTGCACCCTGTTCCCCGTTTTCTCCACTTGGCTTAGAAAACTGAAACTTTCCTCTCATAGATGCCTTAAATGCTGACTGCAGCATACAGGTTTGAAGAAGAAGAAACTGTTTCTCATATTTTTGATAAGTTGTCATGAAGGGAATCTCATGTAGATTAAATATCAAAGCGGTAGAAGCAAATGGACAGCTACGTGGCAGCATTCTTGCAGTCTGAAAAGAAAAATGTCAGATTAATGATTTGCAAAAGCAACAAATGAAACCAATTCCTGATGCAAAAAAGCCAGATAAACCTGTTATTCCAGTACATACATTTTAGAAATGATTTTATGAAAAGATAACACACCATGCAGCAGGCACTGCATCTACACCATATGGAGAAAAGGCATCGATGATTGTTTTGGTCTTTTAAAGTTTCTGCTTTAGATTTCTGTTTGAAATTATCAGCAGGCACAGTTAACTTGCTTCCCTTTTGATGTTAATCCTTTCCCCCTTAAATTTTCCAGTAAAAGGGTTATGGTCATTTCTTGTATTTATTTAGCAATCTAAATTCTTTTTTTTTAGTGTCTTGAAGGCTGAAAATCAAAGAGGCTAATGCGCATTGTTACATAATTAACCATTAATGGCTGAAAGGTATATTCCATTATAAAATTGTGTTCTTTGATCTTTAAAGGTTAAATCTTCAATGCTAAAAGTCATACTTTTTAAAAACACTTAAATGAAATTATCTCAAAATAAGTGAATATGATTGTAGAAACTCATGGTTCTCAACCAGTGAATTGTTTAATCTCACAAAATAAACCCATCTCTCTTGTACAAGTCAGGATTAGGGTTAACAATAATCACCAGCATTCATTCTCTTGATGCATTGTTTTTCAGAAACTAGAAATTCCTAATGTGCTAGTGAGAAATCTAAATTTGTTAAGGTAATGGGAAATTGAAACTTAACAAAATCAGGCTCTTAGTGAAAGAGTATTATTGTGCAGATATCATTGTTATCTCATACTGTTTAAATATAGAGTCCCCTCCTCATTTTTACTATAAGAATAGTAGGGATTTTATTTCTAAAACTGAAAGTGTGTATGTATATAATACAGACAAAGTATAAAATCAGGCATTGTGTAAAATGCCAGAAAACATCAGGCAAAGTGAAGTGTTTGCTGTTTCATACACTGCCCAGCCATTCTGTACAATGCCTGACAGGATACGGGCAATAGGTTGAGGACAGGCTTAACAAGTCTGAACTTGTTCTACTCACATTGCCTGTTCACGATCCACACTCGTTTTCATTCGAGATGGTAGTAGAAGTCACTGATTGTGTAGAACTTATGAAGGAACATTTTTATGTTGAATTAAACAAAGTCTAGGTGTTGCAGCGAAGAACAGTGTTGTTTTTCTGACAGGTAAACATTACGAACTGTTAGTAAGTGAAGTGATTAATGCTAAACATTTGGAGAAAAAGCAGCCTTGTGACTTCTGGTTGCTGAGTAGGCATGATGTGTTGGCTGTGCAACATGAAAACAAACTTATACTTCCAGTGAAAGATGTGAGCAGTGTGATTTTGTATTAAGTACCTGACAGCGAAATATTTGATGTGCTTTAGGCAACACACATTGATTGGACATAGTGGATAAGACTGGATGATCAAGGAATTTTCAAACAAGTACAAAAATATTACTCGTGATAAGAAACAATTTTTACAACTATGTGAACCTTGTCAACAGAAACGGAAAGAGTCTAAAAAAGGAGTCGTTACACCATTAGTTTTCTCTGAATCTAATTCACATTGTCAGGTTGACTTAATAGATCTCAGTCTCATCCAGATGGTAAATATGAATTCATACTAGCATACCAAGATCACCTCTCAAAGTTCGTGATTCTCAAAACTCTCGAGTCTAAGTAAGCAGACGATGTAGGCTACAATTTATATACATTGATAGGAGCATCGTCAGTGTTTCAGTCTGAAAACAGCAGGAAATTTGCAAATAAAGTTTCTAGCCTGAAAACTTTGGCCTGAACTTAAAATTGTGCATGGTAGCAAACCCTGACATAGTCAAAGCCAGGGTGGCGGTGAGAAGACTGACCAGGATACAGAGAACATGTCAACGACATGGATGTACGATGGGGGAAAAAAAAAAATCCACACTGGAATGAAGGCCTAATTAGTTCAGGTAATAAAGAACAAGAGCTTTTCATGCTGGTATTAAAAGGTCGCCGTATGAGGTACTGTTTGGTTGCAAGGTTAAAGTTGAGTTAAGCCTGTCAGACCTGTCACAAGACATTTTAAAGATTACTGAAAAAGAGGAAGAGCTTTGAGGATATTATCAATTTAATTGAAGGTGATTTTGACACTTACGATCCCCAAGAAATCTCTCTCATAGAACAACAGCAAGATCAAAATTCAACATCCAATGAAATTAAGTGCGTTGTTTGCTTAAAAAAAAAATAAAAGAAGCAGTGGAACTCATCTGTGTCAGAGCCGTGGACATCACATTGATGCCATTTGTGGCATACATTCTGAAGAAAGTGAAGGGTATGGAGCACACGTTTTATGAAAAGGGATGCAATCACTCGACGAGAAGAGGCCAAAGATAATCTCTCAGAACAAGCAAAAAAAAAATGAAAAAGTCATCTGACAAAAACTTCCTGCCCATAGAACAAAGATCTACAGTTCGAATACCTGTTCCCGAAGTTGATAAAGGCCGAGAAGATGCTCGTAATGTATTGGCTGTTGTCGTGTGAGTAACAAGTGATGGATTCTATCACCCAGGTACTAGAGATGGCATTTTAAAGCAGCTGTACTCCATTTCTCAGTTTTCAATGTTAAAAAAAAAAAAAAGCCTCTCGAGTTTAGACAGTGTTCAGAAAGATAAAGAAATGTCACTTAGATCTGTTGCTACTTGGCAATCAGTCGGAAAGGGGCAAGGATTTGTGAAAACTCTTGTTCCCAAATGTAAGAAATGTTTTTGTGTCAGTCCAAATGCCATTTGAGTTTGTCACATTGTAACAAGTAATAATAATGAAAGTTAAGCTAAGCCTTTCGTTTCATCATCTTTTTGCATTATAATTATTGTTTTCATTCCATTAGGATTTTCGTAAGTAGAAATATTTTGTCTGCTCTCCTAATAATCACTTATATTTTTTATTTGCAGTTGTATTACTTTATTAATCATATGATTTTTGATAATTAATAATAATAGTCTTAATAAACTACATTGTGTTTCAATACAGGTTGAAAATCCCTTATATGAAATTCTGAAAAACGAAAAGCTCCAAAATCCGAAATATTTTTGGAGTGCCTTCAGTGGAAAATTCCAGAAGGTTCTGGAAAGATTCCTGGTTGATGCGCGGATCTCAATACACTTGATACATGCACATTACTCACTGTAATTTTTGTGCCTTTTCTGTGCTTTGTTGTTGGTGTGAATATACTTTGAAAATGTCAAAAAGGCCTGCAAATACCCCTAGGGTACCAGTAGGCCTACCATAGTGATAGCTTACCTTTCTGATGGTTAAATGTACATCTTTTTCTTATGGTTTCATCCACAAAATGATATTAAAATATTGCATAAAACTACCTGTAGGTTATATGTATCCACATGCAGTTATAATGCTGTAAATGAACTTGTGCCCAGTCCCCACTTCCAAGTGGGTTAGCTACCAAATTATGCCGGTATATCTGTATTCCAAAATCTGAAAAGTTCTGGAATCCGAAACATTCGGCCCCAAGGATTTTGAATAAGGGTTCTCAACCTGTAGTGTTTGTTTATACTAACTGTACTGTACAGTAGAAAAATTATTGAGAATAACATTTTACCTAATTCAGTCTTGGCTAGAATACCTAAGTAAAGTATAAAAGAAACAATCAAAACCTGTATAATTCATACTCTACCTAAAACCATCAGGCATTTTACACAATTCCTTATGAATTATATACAATGCCTGGATTATACAGTTTGCCTGTAAAAATATATATAAATGCCTATGTCATCCCAATGATGATTTTTGAATAATGATAGACAGGCCTCCAAATTGGAAATGGTCTAATGAACACTAATCCAATAGGGGAAAATAGATTTGTTAGGGTTAATCTTTCTACAGCTATTGTATAATTTCACAGTCCTAGGCTTAACTAATTGAGGTGTATGTTTGCTGCATCAATTTTACCTTGTGCTTTTTTACCTGACATTATATGAGCAAAGATTTTAGCTCAATACTCTTTGATCCTTCTCACTTTCTGTTTTTATTTTAAAGTTGTAAAAGATCCTATTAGCATGCACTTTCACTTTGTAAGGTTATAATTTTACATAAATTCAATTCAGTTCATAATTTGACTTTGGACAAACGCAGTGTTTAGTTGATTGAAAAATCTTCTTGTTGGCCGCAGAAGCTTAGAAATAAAAGTTCACTTGTTCTAGACGCATTTGTCAAATTATCTCTCTCTCTCTCTCTCTTTTTTTTTGCATGAGAACTGTACAGAAATCTTATAAACCACGATTATTCAGTGACAAAATAAAATTCTGGAGCCTGCTCAGTTTTAGTGAAACTTGTTCTGGTTCCTAGAAACAAATTCACCTTGCATTATTAGGAGATCAATATCTAAACTGAAATGCGCCATTATTTAGATTATCAGTTGCTGCATTAGCTTTCAGTCAGCAGAGTTCTAATGAAAATGATTCTAAGGACCTTGGCTGATGATTTGACCAGCTTCTCTCTCTCTTTTTTTTTAGGTGGAACTGACTTTTTGAACCCTGGCTTACACTAGCTTTTGCACAAACATTTGTAGACACTGACTGATTGTAGTTGGGGCTGTCAAGTTTCAAAGTATTTAACTATGATGCTCATGATTCACACATTCAGAACTGCTTTTGATATTGTGGAACCAAAACTTGGCAGCATCACTATTAAAGATGCATTTACTTTATTTATGTGATGTAAAGTATCACATACAAAGCTGCAATTCTACAGAAAAAGCAAATGGAGGTTTGAATGGTTTTTTTTAAATCATCTTACATTGAATATCTATTCTGCCATCATCTCTATGTTTTGGGCAGATTTGGTTCCGATAAATTAGTTATATAATTTGAGAGAAGAGTTTTGCTGCAAGTTGAAGGTAGCAGTGATTAATGGGCGGGGTATAGTAAAATTGCTTAGATTAGAAAGTATTAGCATAATCTTTAAACTGGGAATAAAACAGCATAAGTTATGGAAATAACAAAGTTTTTACTGAATTTGTACTCAGCTTTGAAAGCTTTTTATGGTGAGTACTCCTTTTATTCATTTAATCACCCTAACCCTGAACAGGTGAACAGGGTGTGGTTAACTGTCAGAAAATGGGTGGCAGTGTTTAAATAAATGCACCTAAAGTAATTGAAACTCGCACTTGACGTTTTAATCTGGCTGAGTATTTAAGATATTGGTTTCATGAATTTAAGGAAGCATCTGAAAACACAGATTAATGTCACGGATGAGCCTACATTTATTTGTATGAAAATTTATTTCCAATTTTCTTGGTAATTACATGTTGCAGGCTCTAGCATGGGCCTGGGCCATTATTAGAGATGTCGGGGTGGGTGGGTTTAAAAAATCTCTTTTTCCAAAGATCACTCTAAAAAGTGTGGTTTTTTTTTGTTTTAGAGCAATTATTAGAAGAGAATGGTTAATAAGGTAAATTAATGTATCGAAATAAACAGTTTTGTGTGCCACATCCACCAAGTATGGCTTGTACCTGTTGCGGCTCCATTCTGGTTTAAAATGACTGGAGAAAAAGGAACAATAGAAATATATTTAGGGTTTTGAACAGTTTACTCCCCTATTGTTCATGTCGCTGATGAAGCTTAAAAACACCGATTACCATTTGAATAATCGATGGTGTAGATCACTTTTTTTTGTGTGTGTGTGTGGGGAGGGGCCATAGCATTTTGAATTTGTTCAGAGTTAGAATCATACTAAGGGTGTCCAAATCAAACCAGGCCAGGTAACATTGATGACCGTTTTTCAGCATTTAGGGAGATAGGATTATTACTCTCTTTGAAAACTGCTGCTGATGCTCTGAGGTGGTTTGGTGGAGGCTTTGGAGAAATAAGTTTACCTATTTAAAGTTTGTGGACTTTCCGTGGTTGGTTGGTTTCTCCCTTTACAGTTTTGCATATCTGAAAAGCAGTGCCCCTGCTGCATAGGGGAATGCTAATTTTTTTCTCGTGCTTTATGCGCCACTGAAAAAGTGGTGATCCGTCATAGATTTGACTGTATTATCATATTATTTCTTTATCACTCTTAGTATAACATTTAAGACTAGGAAGTGTTTCCAGAGTCAGCGTTCTATATCACAGGAGGTTTTGCCGAGTTGATTTTAAGATGATGAATTAATTTTCTTTAAAAGCCATTTCTCAAACTATGACATTAAAGAGTAATTAAGAGAATGTTCATTTTGTTTACCTGCAGAAGTCGGTAAATATTCTGAACAAAAATATATTAAATCTTTTTTATAAATGGAAAATCAAATAAGAAAACAAATACAAAAAAAGAACATGGCATTATAACGGAATAAATTAGATGGCTGTCATGAACTTTTTATATGATGGCAGAGCTATTTATTCTTATATTTGTGACGTGTTATATTAGAGTAAATTTTAGGCATTCCAACCTTCTAGGATAAGGAGTCCATGTTCACTGTAGTATGCCAATTATATCTGCTATAAGAAAAAGGGAATTTTATGAGGGCTTGATTGCAGAGCATGTGCATTTGCTAAGAAGGTACATCTGTTTCTCATTTCGCTTGACGAAGCAGTCCCACCAATAACCATGGACTTGTGTATACATAGAATAATTTTTAAAACATCATGCATTTAACGGAAAATGCTTTCTCTTATTTTGTTTTTGCTCTTCTATTTTTGAATAAAAAATATTTTAAATAAAATTGTTTAGCTCGCTTCTTTTTTTTTTTTTTTAAAATAAAAAATTTATTAAAATACTCAACAGAGATCAGTCTTCAGCAGTTTAGCTTCAGCTCGTTGCTGAAAACTGGCCGTGTTCACGTGTATGCCACAATTTAAGCCATTAATAATAATAATACAGAATTCTGAGCTATCAGTTGCACATGCTAAAAGAATATTTCCTTTTGCGCACAAAAACTGGTAAACAGGCTGATTCCTTCTCCTTTGCTTCTATCTGCATTGATTTTTCAGAATGCATTACTGTTTATCTGCATGCATAGATGAACAATGTTTGAACATAAGTTGAGAGAACAATATCTGCATGCACATCTCAACACAGTTGGCTTTTACATTTCTATCGGCCATCAGTGTTTTGCTATGAAAACCATCTGCTGGCGATATAATGTTTATTTACTGATAGAATGCAACAGAATGAAATTTAATTCCACAATAGACAAATATGTGCGCTCTTGCTGCTGTTTGCATGAAACTTTGATAGAATTTCTTTCTTTCTTTCTTAAAACTAAGGAAGATTCAAAAGAAATATAGTGTTCAAGCTAAAATTGTTTACCTCCCATTCCAACTTTTGACTATAAGGAATTCACATTAAATATGAAAGATTGTGAAAATTGATTAAAAAAGAAAATCTTAAGTTTGATGCTATAATATTAATAAAAGTAATTTTGGAACTTATTTTGATCCAGATCTTTTCATAAAGAACGATTATAGCTGTACTTCGTTTCCTGCATCGGTCTTCATAATGCATGCAATTAGAGTGATAAGCCTAATGATGTATGGTCTGCAAAGGAACTCTCCTTCAGCTGCTCACTTGCTGTTAGCTTGTGTACAGTCAATCGATAGGTGTCTTGACAGTCAGCTGCTTGATGCATGCTTTTTTATTCTTTTCTTTTTTAATCTTCAGCTTCTTGTTTTGAAGGACTATGGCCAGAGGTGTAATAGCATTTGAGGAGCGGTAGATACTATTTGCTCATTCCAGAAATATCCTGCTTTTGATTTCATGGCTAGATAATGTTTAAATTACACACTGTATGGGGGGGGAGGGTTTTAATTATTATCAATTATTAAGAATAATAAAAAAAAAAGAAAGACGAGAGAATATTATTGGCAGTTACTTGCTTCACAACTTTGTACAGTAGTATTGCATGTATGTAATTGTTGTTTTGTTTTTTTTTACTTTTCTGTTGATTGCATGCAAAACACTAATGGTGTTTACACACCATGGCATAATGGAGCCAAACAGCCCGATAGGTAGTTTATGGTACACCTTGCTGAATGGTTTTTCTTGCTATACAAATATGCAACAGCATCCCACAGACATTACCGAAATCAGCTCTGACTAGCACCATCTGTGGAAGAAAGGAAAAAAGAATAAAAAGAGGACTGCAGCTGGCTACCTGCTCTTACAAGCCACAACATGAAGATAGGAATTACATTTTTATTTTAAAATAGCAATTGTGTGGCATGAAAGATTGTTCATAATGTGGCAGCTTTAAAAACTTTCTCAGGTCTAAGCATTAATTAATTGAGAAACAACTGGGTTAACCAAATTTAGTCAGCATGGTTTTACAGGAGGTCTAATAGGCATCTAAAACTCGTTAAGTGCCAACAACATGTGGATGCTAAAATGAATAAGATAGAAACTTGATTATTAAAATCAGTGCTTAGGCTAATTTACTCGAGTAAATTTTTAGCAACAAGAAAAACATGTGCGAGCTGAGTAAATCGCTATTGTTCTCCATGCAAAAACAAATGTTGTGTTTCCTTATTACGTTAGGATAGTTACAAGGCCTTTTTAGGTTGGAATTATGTCACCTTTCTGTGAAGGCTCGTGGAGCTCGTGCCGTCTTGCAAGCATTCCTCAGCTTGCCAACTATTTATTTACTAAGCTCAATAATGTTGAAAAAAGGGATGTGATTTATTTAACACATGTACACGTTACTTCGCATAAGTAGCTAATTAAATCCTAGTGCATTAAAAAAGCAAACTTTTGCACAAATCATTTTCTGCCTTTGTTGTCTCTCTGTTGTTGTGCCCTTGCAACTTATGGGCCATCATGTTTGCACTGCTGTTTTATAACTGGAGGCATCTTCGAAACTTTCCCTCGTTAAATTTTAAATGTCAACAGAAACCGTCAGCAGTTCTGCTATGGCTAAAAATTCAGCAGCGCAGCTTGCGTGATTTAGTAATTGTATATATGTCACAGTTGGATAAATTCTGAAAATCCTGCCAGTTGCTAATCATTCACATTACATAATAGAGTATCAAATTTTGACTGGCAGATTTTGATTGGCATGAATTTAAACTTGTTTAATTCTTTCCCTCTTCTCACGTGCACACACTAGTGCTCATCATGACAGAGAAATTGTGAAGAGCAGATAACTAGGTTTATATGTAAACAGGGGGATGCCAATCATTATTACCTAACCTGATCTTTTTAAACAAGATACTGAATGCCATTACTTGCAAAAATGCTTTTTAAACATAATAAAGTCTCTAAGTGTTATTTTTTACTCATAACACTTCTGTACTAAACAACTAGGATACAGTAATTTCCTATGAAGATGCATGCATAGTTTCCACTGTTTTGACCAAAGGACAATGTTTTGATAACATAAATAATAAATCAGAAAGGAGTTTTGCATTACTCTTGGCATAATTACACTTAAACATAAAGAAAATTCAGAATTATTTCTGGCAACAATAATTTTGGCCGCCATTGTACAGAGCTTTTTTTAAAGTGCACTTTTTTATGGAAAAAAAAAACAAAATGATTCTATTAATGGTAAAACAGTACAAATGGAAAGAATGGCAGAAGTTCATAATAAGGAACGTCTGTCCTTATATATTGAATATTATTTTGCTATTTAGAAAAGCTCCCTATCTTCAGAATTATTTAAATTATATGAGTGTATTTAATTGAAGTTTTTTTAAAGGTAAATTTCTGGACCAACTAAACATGAAATAAAATATTAACTTTTATTCAAATAATTGTATTCAAAAGTTATTTAATGAATCAGGTGCACAGATTTTGGACATATTTGTGCCTTTCACCTTAAGTTTCTGACTTTAGCCAATTGCATGTATGCCAAGTCTGCGAAATGTTACTTGGAGAATAGAAACTGTGGCAAGGGGCTGAGTGGTAACCATAGTGTTGATGAATGGGAGTCAATATCAGATGGCAAGAAAGCAGGTATAGGACCGTATTTATACCAGGTTGAGCCATCATCAAGGGTTAACTGAGGAAGTTTTTGTTGAGTAGGCAGATGCTAGTTTTCTAGTTCTTTGATATTTGTTACGATGACACTCTGGTAACTAACTGGCTGATTGTTGCAAATTTATAGGTAGTTGACATAATGAATTTCATGAACGGAAACATATGTTGATTTTATGCATGAACTAATAGACTTGTAAATAAAATTCATTTAAATTGTATTCATGAAATTTACTTTATCTTTTCCTATATCTCTGATTTTGTCTAATTCCCCTTGTGTGAGTGCAATATATTTCACTCTTTAAAAGTTGCTATATTTTATTCATGAATGTCTCACTCACTCACACAGACACAGACACACACACAGACACACACACACAGACACAGAGAGACACACACACACACACACACACACACACAGACAGACACACACTCACATACAGAGAGAGAGACACAGACACCACACACACACACAGAGAGAGACAGAGACAGACAGAGAGAGAGAGAGAGAGAGACAGGCACAGAGACAGACAGAGTGAGAGACAGAGACAGAGAGACAGACAGAGAGAGAGAGAGACAGACACAGACACACACACACACACAGAGACAGACACAGAGACAGACAGACACACAATATTGAAGTTATCTAGTAGTGTCTGTCCAATTGTATAGATAAGATGATTTTATACAATTTCAAATTTGTCATTAACAAATAATTTTAGATTTTGCTTATATATACATATATCCCTAATACTAATAGCTTGAAAGGATGACACCTATGAGGACAAAGTAGGATGTTTTAGTATAAACCATAACAAAATTTATATGACAGAATTGTAGTTCATTACGTGAACTGCAACCAAAGATTAAGTTTAAATTCATAGCATAATAGAATGTGGTTGACAACACCAAGTAGATGGAAATGTTTTGTGGCTGTTATTCAGCATAAAAACAACAAAGAAAGCCACACCGGTAGACTTTGGTGGTTTAAACGTTTTATGCAAATTTGCCAACTATCGATGAAATTCAGTTACATCTGGTATGTATTGTTGTTTCCCTTGATGCTGGTGTTTTGAACTCAGCCTGTTTCCTTTTCAAAAGCTTTGTCTGCTGCCTCCTGATACTGTCATTCTCTATGAAGATGTGCACTGAATGTCCTGTCAAGCTGGAATTTTTCACTAAGACAGCACGATACTTAACTGCAGATAAATGGAGCAAAGTTTAGCGCTTCGTACAGACAAAAAGCGTGCACTGTATTCTCAATGATGTCTACTTTGTTTAGCTAAACTAGTGCTGTTTTCATCATCTGGATCAATTCTCAATTTTCAAAACTCATTTTTTTTTTTATGGAAAAGCAATACAATGTTAATGCAAATCTAAATGATCTTGTAAGAAAATCGGCAAAAATTTCAATCTGAATTGATAATAGACTAGGCTTTTATCTCATATTTTTATATGTTGTATGAGGTATGCATGCCCTTGTTTAGGACCATTTTTTTTTGTTTGTTTTTACACTTTAAACATCTTTTAATTTAAAAAAAAATGAATTTCTTAGGGGTTATTAATCTATCTCACAATAATTTTAAAAATTGTTTATGCAAATGTGGGAATGTACATGTGCACATAATTAAAATTTTTATCAAATTTATTCAATTAAAATCCTACTTTAATATGTATTAATTTCATCCTATATTATTTGGACTTTTCCTCCTTTATAACTGGTTGTTGTTGAAACTTAAAAAAAAAAAAATTGATTAGATGTGTTGCTATTTTTTCTGTGTACACCTCACTGGTGTTTAATTTTTGAGCTAGCCAGAAGAAGCTGCAACCATTTTGAAACTCTCCACCAGTCAGTGGTATGAACCGTTGTTTATAGCAAGTTCTGTGTTTACTTGGAACAATTAGGTAAATAAGAAGAATGAGATTTACCTCTAACTGTCTGTTGTACACGTATAAGGTGTGTGCTGTTGTGTTGTACACCATTCTTTACAATGGGGACAACCCTCATGAGCAAATGTAGTGCTGCGGTTATCCACTAGAGAGCGTTGCCTGTCCTGCACCATGTGGGGCTTGGCATCCAACTTCAGCAACAAAATCTCTACTAGAATGCTTTACTTTTAAATGTGGGAGGACACCGGAGTGCCTGGAGGAATCCCACATGACTGGCTAGTACAGAAGAGCAAGAAGCATCTATGCCAGGGTGGTATGCCAGACTGAGTCAACTCTGACCAGGAGTCAAACTTAGGCTCTTGGCAGCCAAATAATCTAACCATTTTTTTCTGATTAGCTTCACAGTGTGCTCTCAATGTCGTTAAACTAATTTTGCAATAGCTATCATCTGGAACATAAATTTATGAAACTTGTCTTCAGCATTCATATTGCTGAAAGAGGATTTCTGCTCCCTCTTTCTTCAAGATTGCAGGATTGTATCCCACTATCTGACAGAAATCCTACTGTTCTAGATTATTCTATCCAGGCGGTAAGTGCCAGTTTTTAAAAAATGATTTCCGTAAAACATCTCTGATATTGGCAGTTGTACAATATATTAATCAAACAGACAGAGTTTCTGTATCTACTGTCTGTTTTGATACACCATAAAAGGCAAACTTACGTATCAACCGTCACTTGTGTTCGCCTATGTCTATGAAAAACGGTGAAGATTTCTACCAAATCCAAACTTAATACCTTAGATTTTTGTGAAGATGTCGCTAACTAAGCATACTGTTTTGTCCAATGGCAGATAAAGAAAAAAAACAAAACAATAAAAAAAAAAGAAAGGAAGAATTGTTCGTTTGTAAAAAAAATTGCAGAGGCCAGTCTCTTCATAGTAAATTATTTCCAACATGGCATTAGGTTTCTTGCTATAAATTAACTGTTTGGAGAGAAAACAAAACAAAACACAACATACTCATTGCCAGATTAATTTTCTTACTAGATGTTCAAAGTGAAAGATTTCCTGTAGGATTTCGTACCAGCTAATTTGAATACCTTAGAGTCATTCTCTAGGTCAGCAGTTTTACTACTTGTCTGGGTGGAATACTCACATCATTTACATACCTTAAATAGAAAATATGACATCCACCAATTTCTGTCTTGACTTAGACATCATCTGGCAAGGTTTTCCTCATTTTTTTGTAACTGTTCGACCCAAGTCAGGTCTCTCTCATCTCTTCAGAAATATCCTTTTTTTTTAATGATGATTGCTTGATGCACTGGACCCTCTATTCAGATCAGACAATTGAGCAGCAAAGTATATTTTTGAAAAGCTCCAATGAAGATGTGTCAGTCATCTTTATAGAAAATTCAGTTTGGCACGAAAAAAAGAGGAGCATACTTTTCTATACTGTGTTAATTTATTTGATGTTTTTTTATCACTTTTTCCCTAAGTTGGAAATTTGAAGCTTTAAGTGTATCATATGGCAGTAATCAGTTTATTTATCGCATCTTAATTCACTGGGAGCAAAATAATGGCATATTTTGATACCAATGCTTTGGGTGATGTATTCAGGTAAGAGATTGGTGATGGCAGCCACTGCTATTTGCTAACTAGCGAAAGAAAATTATTTATTGTAAATATTTCCTGATGCAGAATATGGTAGAGTGGTTGGTTTTATTTCTGCACAATGCACGAAGTCTTGGATGAGGATTGCAAAGATGAAAAAAAACATTTAAAAAATGTAAAAGTATATTTATATTTATATCTATCTATTTTTGGGGTGAATTTTTTGTTGTCTATAAACCAGTAAAATGAATAAACGTATAGAACAAATGTGACTTGTTCTGGTTCTTAGAGTTTAAAATGTTTGAATTTTGTAATTGGGTCCTAATTTTTAAAGTTACATAATTAGCATTTTTTTTGTTGTTGTTGCAGAATCTTCAGTAACATTGCTAACATTAATGTTCGTGGTACTGTAGGGAATTAGCAGCTATTTTTAAAAAACAGCTTCACAATGGTTTAAAAAAAAAGTTCTGGCCGGTTTTTCTAAAATTTGTTGCAGCATCTTAAACTTATAATATCATAGTAGATCTGTTTTTTAAAAAGTCTATGACAAATATTCCTAAACTGGTGTATCCTCAGGTGTGAAACTTATTTTGGCTTTAAATATGCAAAAAAATTTTAAGGATGATTTTGCTACAAATGCTGGAAAGCGTGTAGGCTTCTTTTAAAGTATATTTACCTGTAATATGCAATACCTTCTTCTGTAGAATTTCACCAAAACACTAGGCTAGGGTTACTTTTCACTGTGTCATAAAATTATAATAGATTAATCAAGGAACTTTATTATTTATTATTTTCAAAGCTTCAGTACTTTCCACTTCGATTTCATTACCCTGTCAGTCTTTTTTATAAAGCATAATGGCTTCCTACCTCTGAGATGGCTAAACTACTTATCTCTTTGTTACCATTATTTTTCAAAGCATCGAGGACACATTACAAACGTACAAGTTTTTCTCCTTCATCCCAGGCTTTAAACTAATGATATCATTAAAAGTGAACCCAGCAGCTAAATAAGACTACAGTGGGATACAATGGTTAATTAGGTAATCGAGTGATAAATAATGCTAAAATTGCCATTTGTCTCTGATTACTCAGGGGAATAATTTTAATTGATTGATTCTTGGCAATTAGATGCAAATGCCAAGTTTTTATTTCATTTTTGACATTATGTGCCACTAATAAAATTACTGGTATTTTTGTCAGTCGCTAGTTATTGTTGGTATCATTAGCATGAGAATTCAGCTCGAAATAATAGATAAACCAACTGTTATTTATCATACATTCAAATAAGTTTTCCAATGTACTTCTTACACAATGGAAAGCTTTGTGTTGCTTTTGTGAGATTTTAGAAAAAGAACATTGTCTAATTTGGAACAAGTTTGTTTCATCTTTTTTTTAAAATCTTGTATTATTCAGGAAGCTTTTAAGTACGGTGGTTTTTATGGCCGGGTGTTTGAATGAAGCTGAATTGTAATCTCTAAGGTTCAGTTTCACCTAAGTTTTAAATTTTATTTGATTTTAATTGAGTTTTTTGTTTTGAAGTTATAGCACTATATCAGCATAGAGAAAACTATCTTACATGTGCCCGTTCTTTGTCAGATCTAAGAAAGCAAACATACTTTTGATTAAAAATATCAACTGAAAATTCTCATTTTAATGCAAATTAAAATCTGCCTTTCATAATTTTCAGAACTTTATAATTCCAACTTTGTGATTATTTTTTAAAAAAAATATTTTTCAATCAGTATATATCTCAAGACAGCTTTCTACTATTTTAAATAAATAAATGATAATGTAAAATTGACTTGCTGGATAAAATTTAAATGTATATATATATTTAAACTTAGTTGATGTGGTTAAATGTCATTCTGATTACAGTACAACAACATCTTAATAGTTAAATTCTACTAGATAGTGAAATGAAACAATAAAATTCAAAGCATGGATATTAGCCTTATCTTTTAATTCTTTTTTCTTTGTTGATAGTGTGTTTTGAAAATGAAAGGTTCTTTAAGTTCTAGTCTGCATACAATTCATTTGCAACACACTACCAAATATTTTGTTGTTAATTAGATATGCATTTATGTCTGTTTCAGAGTGGTCTTCTGTTGTTTAAAGTTAAGGCTGTCACTTGATTGGATCAAAGTGACTTGGAATCAGAACATTTCTCACTTGGTCACATTGTAGCTAGTAGATTTTTCAAATCATGGAACCACGAAGGACATTAAATAGATTTTTACTGTGTGCTTGTTCTAATACCTATAATCATAAAATTCTACCGCCTGCCTTTCAGTGTCATAAAAATGCCAGATGTTTCAAATAAGCACCTGATATGAAACATTAACTGAAATGCATTGGCTTTTGGGCTTTCGTACACTTTTCCACAAATGCCACAATCTTTCTAATTCTAAATTTGTGCTAGGTGCTGCACATGTAGTTTTGACTATCTATTCGAATTCATCATTATCTTTATCTATTATTCATGCTTTAAAAAACAAGAAGAAACCATCTAGGATGTCATTCCACTTTATAGATGCTTATTATTTATTATTTAGGTATTGTATATTTGGTCAGAATGTGCATTCCTCCTGAAGGTGAGAGGTCATTTGCTCCAGTGTTTTTCTGCTGCTGGTGCTGAGAAATAATTAAGAACAAAATTATTATTTTTTTTTAATTTTTAAAGGTTACAGCTTTTTTTTTACTGTTGTTCTCCAACGAAACTGTCCCAAGAATGATTAATGCTATGAAGTACTTTTCGCAGAAATTAACCTGTACAGTGTATAAATATCCGGTTAGGTATATGTTTGTCAGTGCTTGAACACACTCATTAGACTTTATTAGAGTCATTAGGGCAATTTGTTGTTTGTGACAAGGTGGAGAGAAGGAAAAGGTCAAGATGCTTAACGTATTTAACACCATTTTTTTTATTTTTATATATATATTACTCGGAACTGCCAAGTAGATTTTCTGCAAACCTGATACTTGACTTTGGAGAAGTATGTCATTGCAAGTATTCAGTTATTGTCAAAACATATTGTACCTTAGTATTTGTTTTAGTGTGTTAAGGATTTGCTTCAGGTTTAAATGGTTTTAATTACAAGGTGTTAAAATAAATAGTTAACTTTAAATGAAGTTTTTTTTTTTTTTTAAGGCTCGCATGAGATGAAAATGTAGACGTGGTATTTTGGTTGTAGTTGCGTGTCGTGAACCTATGGAAAAAAAAATTATGGTATGTCAGTAATTTCAAACAAGATTCTCCCTCTCAAACTATACGAAGATAGCCTGATTGATAGTTTATGGTCTACTTGCCTTACAGCAAATTTGTGTGACACTGTTATGTAAAAAAAAGAAAAAAAAGGGGGGGGTTATATTTTTTAAAATTATTTTTTAGTAGAATAATTAATGAAAAGGAACCACTGCTGGGAAGCTCTGTTCTCAGATTTTCTGCATTAATTGGTTTTCCGTATGAACTGGCAAAACTATTTTATTGGTAACCCAGAGTTATGCTTGCAAACAGACGGATCTTGTCGAGTGTTGATGGTAAGCGAACTCAGCAGCTGAAAGTAATTTTGTTTCAAATGTTTTCAAGTTTAATTTTTTAAGCTTCTCTGTCAGCATGTTTATTAAAAACACATTCTATTATACAGACCTGAAAAAAAAAAAATCTATCTGTCTTTAAGGAAATCTGATTTGGGGCTAATTCACCTTTAAAACAAAAATGTACTGATGTTCTGCTTGGGCTTTTCACTTTTCACAACCTTTTTAATCTAACGACAGCCTAAAGCCGTCAGCAGACTGTGCTGGGTTTGCAGTAAATGCACACTCTTGCATAACTGGTCAGTGGGGAGATGGAAGGCTTTTGAATATTTTTTTCTAAAAATAAAAGAAAATTAGTTTTTTTTTTATGAGCCAGCCTTTTAAAATCTTTTACTTATGTTTGTTTTTTTGGTTTTTTTCTTCTTTTCTTTGTTTCACCATAAACCATCAACAGATTGTACGAGGCCTGTCGAAAAAGTATCTGACCTTAGGCTGGGAAAAAAAAAAATTACGTACTTGGTGGGGCTCAATTGCTAATCCCCTTCAAAGTAGGCCCCTTGTGCCTCCACACACTTAGCCCAGCGATCCTTCCACTGTTGGAAGCACGTCTAGAATGCTTCTTCCGGAATGGCTCTCAGCTCCGCTATTGCATTCCGCATGATGCCCTCTCGGCTCTCAAAGCAGGAGCCTTTCAGTGGCATCTTCATTTTTGGGAACAACCAGAACTCAGAAGGAGCCATGTCTGGAGAGTAGGGAGCCTGGCGAATGAGCAAAATGCCTTTCTTTGCCAAGAAACCTTGGATCATCTGCATTTGAATGAGCCGGGGCATTGTCCTGATGCAGCTGCCAGTTTTGCGAGGCCCACAGATCCGGTCTCTTGCACCGAACTGCATCACGAAGACGTGGGAGGACATCCTGATAGTACTTCTTTGTAACTGTTTGTCCTTCTGGTGTGTATTCATGATGCACAATGCCTCGGTTGTCGAAGAAAACAGTCAGCATCACCTTGATTTTGCTCCAGACCTGACGTGCTTTTTTGGGCCTTGGCGATGTTGGGTGCTTCCACTGTGATGACTGAGCTTTGGTTTCTGGGTTGTACCCATACACCCACGTCTCATCTCCAGTTATCACAGAATTCTGTAACTCAGAATCCCTGTTGGCAGTATCCAGCAAGTCCTGCGCAACCTCAAGACGAAGTTGTTGTTCCTGAGAAAGCAGCTTGGGGCACAAATTTCACTGCCACTCTGCGCAAGCCAAAATCCTCCTTTAATATTGCATTTGCAGAATCATTACTGATCCCAACGTCGTCACCAATTTCCCGCACCATCAAACGACGATCCTCCATTATCAGGGTCCGCACTTTCTCGATAACAACTGTATTGCAGCTTGTTGATGGCCTCCCGGAACGCTGATCACTCACCACCAATGTGCGGCCATCTTTGAACCTGTTGTACCATTCTTTTATTTTGGTAACACCCATGGCATTGTCACCAAAAGCCCGTCGAGTTTTGCTAATTCTTTCCGCTTGGGTATCTCCAAGCTTTTGGCAAAACTTGATGCAAGATCGTTGCTCCACACGTTCCGTCATCATGGGCAAAATGAAAATGCGATGAGTAAGTAGTACAGCACCTCACACGCTGGCTACCTGACAGCGACTGACGCATCCAGCAAGCCCGCCAAAAACCACGCATGCACATGAATGCATGCAGCTCCACTATGCACACTTTTGCCTCCCTAACATCATTACTTCCCACGGGGAAAAAATAAAGTCGGATACTTTTGCGACAGGCCTCGTACGTTTTCTTTAAAATATTGCAGCTCTTACAGAAACAAGAAAGGAGATAGTGGTGCAGTTTATACGACATTCAACTGGTATCAATAATGGGGAGGTCTTAAGCTATGTTTTACTGGCTTATCACCAGCCCTTGGGAGTTAAAATCACTGCCATCTCCAATGGGCAAGAGGTTTCTGAAATCTGTTTTGAGTTCCCTGGCAGGTTACATGGGTAGTGAGCATTTGCTTAAATGTCTCAGACTAAATATCCTGTCTCTACTGGAAATATACACTGCATCTGTATGGTGGTGTTGATATGCCTGCTTATGATAAATATTAGCAACCAGCGGGTACAAATTTTTTGAGCTTGTTCAGAGAATACTAAGCAGTACTTTGTTTTGCCTTTCCTCCACTAATAATCACACATCACTATAACAAACCCTCCTTGGGACTTGGAAGAAACGTTTGCTATATAAGGGTGTTCGTTATAACAGGTTTTGATAATTTGTTAAAGAGGGACAACAGTTATAATCATAATTTTTTTAAACACATGGATTATATGAGGACATATTTGAATAAATATATCGGGAAAGGTGTACATTATAAGGCAGAAAAATTAATAAATTATAGCAATAAAAACAAAACTAAAATCATATTGATAAATTAATATGAACAAATAATTATATTCTTGCGCAAGAACAAATGTCTGTAGTAAAACTACTAAAAGATTTTAAAAAGTAAAAATTAATCATATGGGTTTCATTTTAAAAGCATAAACTATAATATATAT
Organism: Nautilus pompilius; assembly: GCA_018389105.1. NCBI lineage: Eukaryota > Metazoa > Mollusca > Cephalopoda > Nautilida > Nautilidae > Nautilus > Nautilus pompilius. The sequence continues at coordinate 2,828,290 of JACATO010000588.1, forward strand.
GGAAGCTGATAAATATGATTGCATTCTTTTCACAATATAAATAGAGGTGGAAAGAATTGTAGCTGCTTGTTTTTGCAAAAAAAATTTATTTGGTGATGACTGCTTTAAGGTACATACACTCTTTTCTACAACTATTTCAGTCTTGAAAGTCTTCAGTGTTTGACAGTGACTATATATATACATATATAAGATCACAGTTCTAATGGCTGAGACTTCTGTAGCAGAGGGATTACTACTGGTTCAAAAGAAATATTATCCTCATCACTTTTGCCATCATTTTTGTTACATTTAACAGACTCAACTGACTTGTTGTCTTCATCCATGGTTGCACAAGTAGAGAGAGAGGCCTGATTTCTTTTTTTTGTTAATTTAATCTATCAGGTCTTCAGAGATGCCATGTGTCTCATTTTTTTTTTTTATTTGTTAACTCTTATAACAGGCATTTAACCACTTTATCAGGTTCACCTGTAACCCAGGCAGCATGTATGCATTTCTCTGCGATATGGTCCTGAGCTTTTTTACTGAAGAGTATGGCTTAAAGAATATCTGCTTGAAATTCACAGTTAGCACTAGTACAATCTGCCATTGGTCTCAGGAACAGCTTTTGGCACCATGATTAGAAGCAGTGAATTAATTAACCCTATGCCTCTCAGTTGAAGTATGGTGTGCGTGTTGAATTAGGTAGTAAAAAGTGCATCGTAACAGCCTATACTTCCGGAAATTTGGAGGGGGGGGGGTGAACCAGGCAGTTGCCAACAAACAAAGCAGCTTTTCATTCTACTGATGTAATTTCTGTTCATAATTTTGTGCCAATGCTGTCCACAGGTGCCCAATCATTCAGGGCTTTTTACTGAGAAGACAAGTAAGAGGGAAGAGTTTTCATGTTTTTAAAATACTGAAGCTTTGCAGAATTACCAATAAAAGGGAGAGACAGATGATCAGAACCAAACTTTCTCCAAGGAGTGTAACTCTCTGCTTGCTTGTGCCAATGCTGTCCACAGGTGCCCAATCATTCAGGGCTTTTTACTGAGAAGACAAGTAAGAGGGAAGAGTTTTCATGTTTTTAAAATACTGAAGCTTTGCAGAATTACCAATAAAAGGGAGAGACAGATGATCAGAACCAAACTTTCTCCAAGGAGTGTAACTCTCTGCTTGCTTGTGCCAATGCTGTCCACAGGTGCCCAATCATTCAGGGCTTTTTACTGAGAAGACAAGTAAGAGGGAAGAGTTTTCATGTTTTTAAAATACTGAAGCTTTGCAGAATTACCAATAAAAGGGAGAGACAGATGATCAGAACCAAACTTTCTCCAAGGAGTGTAACTCTCTGCTTGCTTTTCTTTGTATTAGCACATTCACCATTTGCAGAAATTAGAATCTTGTGAGGTACAAGCTTTGAAACAAACCATTTTTGTCAGCCCTATGGATGTCGCTAGGGTGCAGCATTGAGAAAATGTTTTCCAACCAACTAAAAATGGTTATGGTGTTCACGCCACCAGTTTCCCTGATGACTGACTTAAGATGATGATGCTGTTTGAAATGCTCCAGCCATACATTTGAACACTTTAAATTGTTAATTCCTAATGGGGGTAGCAAATCTGTTGGGTTTAGCATGCACCAAATTGCCCGAAACTGGAATATTTCTCTTTCACTGTTTTAAACTAGCAGCATAAACTTTGGTCTATTCCTCAAAGTCTGGCGGACAAAGGCTCTTCCTCACAGGTATATATCTCATTGTCTATAACAGCTGACTTAATTTTCATCCTGTTGGCCCATAGCATTGTAGCAGTACTTTTAACAAAGGCCGTGCTGTTTGCAATTTTTTGCTAGTTTTTTTAAAAATCTTTTTTTTTTGTTTTTTAGCTCTGAGAGACAGAGACATTCTTTTTAAGTGTTCACTTCAAACCAAGTAGCACACGATGAATGACCTGCACTCTGATAAATCGATACATCTGATGCCGATAGAATTGCTATATTAAAGGTGTACCGTTAGATTTCTTTACAGGAAGATAACTCAATACACAATTCCAGCCACTAAGATTGTTATAAGCATAGTTCGCTATAGTGAGTGAGGTGCAGTTGTATTTACATAATGTTCCAATGTTGCCTTGGAGTGGTTTCTGTGAAATGGCAAAAAAAAAAAAACAAAAATATTTGTAGTTCAGAAGAGCACTAAGTGAATTTCTTTTGCATTTGCATGTACAACCAATGAAAACCAGCTAACTCTGTCACATGATTTGCTAAAATCACATCAATCAAACATGTGATTGTTAAATTAAGGCATACTAAACAGGCACTAGTGTGAAGGAAAGATCTTATTTCAAATGACTGCCACTAGAATAAATGGATTTACTCTATGAAAGGATCATCATCATTGCTTTCCATTCATGAAAGAGTAATGCTCTACCTGTAAGATTAGTGTATAAATCTCATAATGTTGCTTATGATATTACATAGCAGAGAAGTTTATTTCTCTCTCAAGTCTCATGACCACCAAAATTTCAAAAAAAGTACCCTCTATGTCTTGGCATGTGTTTATACTATAAAAAGTATTTTTGTATCACTTTCTGATAACTTATGAATTATAAATACTATTATTAGCTTTGCTAATTAACTTTAATCAAAACAATACTTCAACAGAGGTATGCAATCATGTCTTTCAGAAATGGGTACTAATTGGTAATTAGAATTTTATTTGCTGTTATATAGAATATGCATATTTAAACAGAACTTTATGTATAATTTATGAATATTTTAATATTCTGTTCAGAGGTATGATATAAGCTTAACTTTCTTGTATATCTCATCCTTTACTCCACTACCCTTCAGGTCTGTATTACTCAGCACAGGTTAAGCCATAGGAGCTGTGACATATAGCACCATCCTCATTAATATAATCCTTTTTCTTTGTAAGAACAAAACTGTATGGCTCCAATCTTACGTGTTTTGCATTACAAGTATGTTGACTAAATATACAGTTAGTTCAACACAAATACCAGCTAGTGCTTCTCGGCTGGGCCATATGGGGTATATGGAGGATTAAAGTTGTGGCCAGTGCAGGGTTAAATTTCTATCTGCTGACAATTAAGGAAACATTCCCACAGTACAGTGCTACAAAGGATAACATACTGCTTGAATCTGGTAGAATTTGGCTTAAAGTTGATTCATGAAATCTTCCCATGAGATAATTAGGTAGGTCCAGGACTCTCCAACTATGTATAATATTTACAATTAAAACAAAAAATCCAGAAAGAGAGGCTTGTGTTGTGGGTTGAGGACTTTTCATTTATTATGAATGGAAAGTAGTTTGTTTCTGATTCCATACATCATCCCCACTATAAGTAGACAGCATTCAGTAATTTTCAGTATTTGCTGTTGGGAACACACAGACAATAGGGTTTGTTATAAAAAACTTGAAAATACTGTCATGTATTTTATTTATCTCTGGTCCCCCCCTTTGTTTTTCATTGCTTTTGCTTCTAATCCATCCTGTAACAGGCACTTAGCTGGCCACAGGTATTGCACATTAAAAATCCCTATCCTATTTCCTCAGTCTTCGACTACAGCCAGATATTTCCTCTAGATGAAGCACCTGAAGACATCCAGATTAAGTCCAAAGAACAACAAATTGAGCCTGACAGCTGAACCATTTACTTCTAACTGTGCTGTTTATGGCATGTAATCTCCACTGGAGTTTGGATAGCTTTTGACTGATGGAACCTCAAGGAAAAATTTGCTTATTGTTATCTTTGCACTTCACTGACATTGGCACCCACATCATTTGCTATATCTGTAGTCAGTGGACAAACATTTGTGTCACCAGGCACACAATTTTCCCAGCGTGTGTCTTTAAATAGTCATATTTTATTATTACAAATCGTGCGATTTCTGTGGTTGGCAGAAGAATGTGTTGAGTATTGGACAATTGGTCATTGGCATTTTTGAATTTGCAGTTCTGATAACAGGAAATGCAAGTATTTAAAGGAATAATGGTTATATGTCATTGCCTTGCCTTGCCTTTTTCCCTGACTACATGTTTGTGATTTCTGGCAAATTTTTGTTATGCAATTTGTGCTCCATGAAATATATATTTTTTTCCCATTTTCTTTAAATAACACATTGCCCATTTTTGTTTTTTTTTTAAACATTAAGTTCTTAAAAAATATATATATAAGTAGCTTCCATGTCACTAAATTCCCTATAATGGAACATAGGGAAATAGATAGCATCACACTCTTTAATAATCTTTAGTATAAGATTTTAATTAAAGAAATAAAAACACTTTATTCTGATTATAGAGATTACTTTGACTGTCTTCAATATCCGGTTCTCTCATGATTAATAGAAGAATGATTAAATGCTTCTATTTGGCATCACATGCACGAAATCTAACAGCCATGTACAGCTTTTTATCTCTCGTGGGTGATGTACTTCATATTAACTTGGGGCAGTTAGAAGAAATACTGAATTTACACACACAGGAAGCAAATTTTAATTTTTCAGTGGTGAAGGTACTGATATGTTTTTACAGTTGGTTACAGATGAGATTTGAAGAGCTCGCCACTAACCTGTCCAGCTGTTTCAGAAAGGACATCTATTCTTCATGTCGTACTTGTGCGGAAACTGGTACCAGCAATCAGCCCCCCTCAACTGTTTCATGGATATTCTTAAAACCTTTGACATTCTATTTGTGCATATCTTCTCAGAATTCTATAACGGGGGTTGCATGGTAAAGCATACATCTTGGTATGGTTTGGACATCTAGGTTTTTGTGTAAACTCTGAATTTTTGGGCAGTAGATCAGATTTTTTTTGCTTTCTTATTAGAAAAATAATATTATGATTGAACAAATGTAGATTAACAGTTCAAGTAGATTTTGTAGTACTTGCTTTTTAATGGAAAACGTACTTCAGAAGATTAAAAATTTTTTAAAAATCCATTGGCTTTTGGGACTGAATCATATTGATATTATGATTTGAAATGCATATTGGATAATTGAAAGATACTTATGCAAATACATTTTGAGACCTGAAAGTTGGTGAACCAAGAGTATTCTAAAGCAGGCATGTCAAACATGCGGACCTTTACAAGCACACCTGTGGCCCACACAAAGGATACTAATTTGCAACAAAAATATTCTGCAATAAATTTTATTAAATGACTTCAATTAGTTGTAATTTGCGCAGTTGGTTGTTTGTGTGTGGCCCTCATGACAACACACATGTGACCCGTGTGACCCTCAGTTTGACATGCCTGTTCTAAAGAGTGTGGCTTAGTGTTGTCTGTCTTTGCCTATAATGATGCTTCCATGAAAGATCTGTTAGGAATGTGAGTTCAACCACATAATTTAACACTGTATGGAAATGTATCTTGCCAATTGTAATTACTTTTTGTCTTTTAACAAAAATTTTCAAAAAATCAAATAAACGAAGAATTAGAAATAGTTTAAAAAAATTTTCATTCTTATCAAGAGGAATAAATTATCTTGCTGCCGGCAGACCATTATAATATGTATATGGAAAAAAAAAAAAAAGGGAAAAGATACTGCAGATGAGGTATCAAGAGAGAGAGAGAGAAAGAATTAATATGGAATTGGTATAGTTTGAGGAAACCAATGCAGGTATGACTGAAGAAAATAAGTACATGCCATAAGCTAACCACTGAACTACCTTGAATTCCACATGGCCCAAAGACATTGCTACCACAAATGCCCCACTCTGCTACTGTGTTATTTTATCATTCATTCCTTTTCTCCTTTTTCTTTCTCTTTTTCTTATTCTTAAGAGAAATTTGTATTCCTTTGATTGCTAACCATACAAAATTTTACCCTCTATAAATATGCAAATATGTATATGACAGATTACAAGACCATTATTTTATTAATTTTCTAAATTTAAAGTTAATATATCTAGTGAGAAGGAGGAACACAGTGAGTATATACCTCCCTCTAAGTAATCCTTCAGTTTGCATTGACTGACATATTGGAAATTTAGTTTAAACTTCCAAGTCAAGCCATTTGTTCTGCATTGGATATTTTAATTATCTGAGTTTTAAACTGAAGGGCAAAATCAATGGCTTATTTAATGGCTCAGGAATTACAAGGCCACTATCCCAGAGAGCTAGGTAACATGAGTACCACTGCTTGCTACACCATGCATAGATCAATAGTGATATCAGCAGCTATTGTCAGTCTTGTGTACTTTTGACTGGGGAAGTAGACAAAAGAAACAACAAAAACCTGTGGTTCGGTTATATTAACTACATGAATTTTTAGTGATCTGACAGGCTCTTCCAAGACCTATCCTGGAATATTACTCCCCCTGGTGTTTACCGTGAAATATGCATGAATGGCTGTCAAATGCAATAAATTTTATTGTTTTCTTTTTTTTTTTTAAATATGTTAAAGCTTTTTAAAGATTTGTGCAAGACAGAGAAACTATATTCAATTTTAAATTAACTATATACTGACTATTAATCCCTTTTTGACTGCATTGGGCTAGGGGATATAACCTGTTCATTTGGTCTAAAACATTTTAACTCTTATTATCATCTGATGATCCAAAATGGAATGGTGGCCATCATCACATGACTACTAAACTTTTCTGGCCTCTGTTTAAATTCCAAACTAATTTATGGTAACAACAAAGGCCTATGAAGGTCACTACCACAGCCCGAGCACAGGAAAATTTCCTGGTCCTTAGTACCTCACTAATCATCGTGGATGATACATGCTCAGAAAAGTTTTAAAATATTAGATGATTGGTGTGAATGCATCATCTGGTAAAACTGAAAAATAATATTAAGTGGGAGATGATTTGGCTAAATCAGAGAGTGGCCAGAGTGGGAGGCTGCCGCCAGCTGCTTCTCTTCTACCTATTATTTGGCCTTTGTATAGTCACGTGATGATGGTTTCATACCAACTTTGCCTGTTTTTGATAGATGTAAACAAAGAGACTTGACCTCCAGGCTCACACCTCTTATTGCAAGGTGAGGAATGATCGTTCTAGACTTGTTTGCGCCACCATCTATTACGTCTTTCTTTGCACTCCACTTGGCCAAAACAAAGGTAGTTTTACGTTTTTGTATATTTATCTTAATTTTGCTTGCAAATCTATCATTTCAGAAAGGAAAAAGGTTAAGGGTTAGAAAAGGGTCATTATCTGCATTTATAGGTATTTTATATTTTATAGTTATAAAAATTTTAAAAGGAACCTATTCTTTGGGTGTTTGATGACTGCATTAATGGGAAGTAAACAGTTTTAGTCATAAAGTGCTACCTTTTAGGTTACAAATTACTATTGCAAATTCATTTAAACATACCTTTTTTCCAAAATGGTTATAGTCAAACACTTTGAACCAGGTGCTGATCTAGAAAAGTCAGATGCTGTGACAATAAAAATGAACCTGGAGGATAATTCTGATGGCTCAAAACATGAACCGTAGTGTGTGTTAGTTCATAAAAAATCTTTTAATTAATTTCCTGATATAACCTTAAGCTGTTCCTGGGGCTGGTTTCTATTAACTTCTAATTATTAAAAAAATTGCTCATCACTGTTTTTCAAATCTGTAAAGAGCTGTAATGCATGGTACCTTTTTCATTGACATATTTTTATATCATCCCAGTCCCGTATGTTTTGCATTATGAGTGCATTGACTAAATATACAGAGTTAAAAACAAATATTAACCAGTAGTTCTTGGCTTGGGCAGTATAAGTGAGGTAAAACCTGATGTGGTTGCAGAGGGTTAGAAAACAACTCCATTGATTGTTTCTTGAACAACGAATGAGTTACATTGGGAACAGCCTCCATTCAGACTAAGTAACACTAGCACTGACAACCAAACTGTACTTGTTATGAATGTCTGTTAATATTTTCAAATTTTCGCTTATCTCATCATCTTGGTACTCAGCATGCAACCTGGTGATGTTTGCCAGACAGTCAACATTTGGATGTTATGTGGAACAAGGCCAACGTTAAAGCATCACAAGTTATCGGTGTCTTTTGGGCAGGAAACAATCTGATACCAGGAATATATTGCAATTTCTTACACTGCCAGCTTAATAAGATGGTTTTAATGCTCTGAAATAAAATGGAGGAAAGTGAAAGAAAGACTCTGATTCTGCTATCAACTTTAGTTGACTTGGAATTATAATACAGTTACTAATGTTGTGTAAACTTTATCTCTCTAAAAAATAAAAACAAAGAAAAACACTTGAATGATATGTAAACATTTGCTGTGCCAACATCAAATCTAATGCGATAGTGCAAACAATTGCCTAATGACTTTGGTATTGATTAGTGTGGAAATTGTACTCTTCTAAATATGATAATCTAATCTGGTAAACATAAAATTAGTGTGTGCATACACATTGGGCTCTATTTATGGATTTAAACCATCACGCAGACCTGATATATGTACTGTACTTTTATTATATGTTTCCTTCTGTCAGCAGAAAGCCACCAGTGTGCAGCATTTGATCCTTTGATAATTGACATTAACTGATTCATGGATAGATTTTCATAAACGAAATGGTTTTCAAGTGTCTCAACTGGCTGATCATCCCTCATGGACTACTTTGTCACAAAAATGAGAATAAACAGAACTAAAGACAGTTTGTTTAGTTAAACTCAAAATCATCTCTCATTTTTGTATGCATGCTTTTAAACATAAGCCAACCTTTTTTTTTCCTATTATTGTTGCTTGTTCTCTTATTTAAAATCTTATAACTTTACTCACACTGGTTCTTAAGAGACATTTTTCCTGACATGGTCACAGAGAGAGTGAGAGAGAGAGATTGTAAATTTACACTTTTTGTTTGTTTTTTTTGTTGCTGTTTTCCAACATTTGACAATCATCAGTGATTGAAGTAATTAAAATATGGCTATTTAAAAAAAACAACAATACTGCAGATAAATATGATCATTTTGATATGTTCTAAGGAAGAAATGGGAAAAAAATTAATAAATTTAATATTCTCTTGTGTATTGTATATATGCATATAATCCAACCTGAACAAATAAATGCGTTAGTAACTCCAATGCTTGAGAGAGAACCTCCAGCAGAGACCACAAACTCTGATGATCTGTATGCTAACACGAAGTTAACAATTTTGAACAAGCTAAGATTGCTAAAGAAGAAGAGAAGCATATACAGATGAAGTGTCGGTTGGCCTGCCATAACTACACCATCAACTGTTTAACCTCTCATTTGTTGCACTTGTGGTAAAATATATATGTTTGATTGGTCTAAAGCCATCTAAATGCTTATCAAAGATGAGGCCCATCTTAATACTTGACTTTTCCTGCTTTAATAGCTGGGGAAAAAAAAAAGCTTTGATTATTAAAGGATAGAGTATACATGCATGTACTAACTGAGGAAGTTAACCATATTGAGATAACTAATTAATAATTAATGTTTTAAAAATTTTAGTAAGGGTGGTTTATGAATATAATTCATACATGATCATCTCCCTTGTTTATAAAGTGTTTAATTAGAATATTATTATGCAGGTTGTTCCATAATTTCCAAACAGGCTCAGTTGACCATTTATCTGAAATGATGCATCATGCATTAATAACATAATCTAAAAATAACATGTCAGTACATGCTTTAAAGCATTATCTTAGTGACTGTAGGAAAATGGTAAAACACTTTACTCTGGAGGAATGAGCGGGATATGTTCAAAGTTATTCAAAATTGGAAAATGCAGTACAACTTCAAAGATGGTGGCATAGAGAATTACTGATTGAGCCTCTTAGGAGAGAAATAATCCTTTTACTGAATATGCATTTTGGGGGGACTGGGAGTCATGCTGATTTTCCTCATTTAGATAAGGAAAAATCTGTTTGTACCAAGGAAACTATGGAAGCTATCTCAACTACTTTTATCCATTACTCTGGCAAGTCAATCAGAGGCACAGCAGCAGAACTGGCTCTAACTCCACCATCTGTCTTTTGCATTTTGCATGACCTGAAATTAAAGCTGTTTTATCTTTATCTGACATCATTGCCTCTCTGAATATGCTTATGATTGTTGAACAGAATTCTGTAAGATTTTACTTGCTAAAACTTTTGTCAACCCCACAATGCAGGTTTGTAGAGTGATGGAAGTTTGTTCAAACTCAGTTGGTATGCCAACGGACATAGTTGCATTATATAGGGCCATAATAATTTTCATGTTGTACAAGAAACAATCATAATTTGGGCAGGAATCTGAAGCAGTGGCATTGTTGGTCTGGTTTTGAGCAGATGTGATTCATCACAGTGTCTCTGTGATCTTGTGATTTAACACTTCCAGACTTTTTCGTTCTGCGATGCCATGAAGTAAAGGAAGCATGCTGAGAGACTGCACACCATTTCTGAAACAGAATTCTTGAAGTGACAGATGTTTCAGGTTATGATGTAGAATAAATGTGGATCAAAATGCTGTAGTCAAGAGTCTGTTTGGTTAATTATTGGATACCTGCACTAAAGGTTCTACAAAATGCTTGGTGTGATGACTGAATAAAAACAGTATACTAAGGATGTTCGAATGAAAACCAGCTGGATACCATTATAATGATTCTATTTCAGCCAGGTTTCATATGAACATCTCTAATACATAGGTTAAATCTAAGAGTACTCCTTTTGCTTTTACACATTTAAACTATGTATTAAGTAAATTAAAGACAATGTCATCTAGAAAGAGAAGATGGACACTACGTAAAACAAACTCTACAATTTTTATCATGATTTGCATTATTGGTAAAAATTATCAGATCTTTTTAACAATACATTTCGTTGCTTGGTTTTATATTAGGCATCATGGCCATAAATAAATAATGGCACAGAAAAGAAACCAGCCATTGCATTTTTATAGTAACATTTCAAGATGCCATTTTATAATGTTTTAAATTTATTTTAAACATTGTCATGGAAGACTTCCAAGGCATAATTAACAAGAAGATTTAATATACCTAATATACTAGGTTTATAAAAAGGCACAAGAGAAACATTTTTTTTTTTTAAAAAAATTTCAACTGCTTTCTAATGAAGTGTTCGAATTATCTATGGTTTGACGTCATAATTACATTGTTGTGGGTGCTGTAACTGGGAATTCAGGCTATGAAGAATCTGCAATTATATGAGTTCTACATTTAAAAAAAAAGAAAGTTTCCAAACAGCATTACATTTTCATATGAATTCAAGTTTATGAAATTAAAAACTGGTTTGTGATTTTTTCATGCCAATTTTTATCCAGTAGCATACTTGAGTTCTTGTTTGTAATTTTAGATTTAGTAGATAATACTAGAGTATTCTTCGATAAGTCTCAGGATTTCTTCTTAGCAAATTACTATTGATTTCCAACCATTCAGCTCCATAGCTCTTTGTAATGGCATTTTTTTCACTGCAGAACATTTCTAATTTCAGCCATTTCCACAATTCAGATTTTGCATGCAACTGTTTCAGATATTGGCTTCATCATAAAAGATATGGTATAAGTAGAACAGGGTCTGGTGATCACAAGCATTTGTTCTCATTTGGGGTTACCAAGAATAAGTAATGATTGACAAGATCATTGTGAACAAATAAGAAAAACAAAGCCGCAGGTTGACTGCCTTAGTAATTTATTGAAAACTCACTGAATGCATCAGGGGAATTACTAAAAGCCATCGAAATAGGACGAGGAAAAAAAACGAACAGCAAGCCCGCTTAAAATTACTGTCAAAGCCTAGCTACGGCTTTCTCAAAATTAAACAAAAAATAATTAATATATGTGGAATTTCTACAAAAGAAGTATTCCATTGCTTTGTGTTTTTACTGGTGGCTGTGTATCTACTGGGTCAGGTTGTACTACACAAACATTTATAAATCCACGCATGTGCATTGTGTTTCTAGCCACTGACTTAAACTGGAAGAAAGTATACTTTTGATGATGAGACCCATCAACAAGTTGCAAGTGTGTAGCTTAAGAGAATAATAATAATAATAACTTAAAATAAAAGAAAAGAAAATCACATTTTAATACCTACGTCAGTAATTTTAAATTTAGGGTTTGGACACTTTTCAGTACATGTGGCAAGAAGACTGCAAATATCCTTGTGTGTGTGTGTGTGTGTGTGTGAGAGAGAGAGTTGTATAGGTTTTGGTCATGTCATAATTGGGCTATCACTATTTTATACTTTTGATTTAAAAAGTTTAAAATACACAAGATGGCCTTTAAAGTACTGATATAAAAATATTTAATTTATAATTTTCATATGAATTTGATGATTTTTATTAGTAGTTTTAACTTTGACACCCAATCATAGTTAGTATTGATGTACTGGTCAATCATTAAGATACTTTCTGAAACCAGTTACTTGTGTGCATTACTCAAGAGGTTATGGGAAATGTAATTGCAGAATTTTCAGATTTTGCCAGTATTTCTTTAAGCAAAAAAAAAAGAAATGATTTTATGAATTCAATTATGTTGACTGACTTTTACAATCTTTCAAAGTATAATAATTGCAATTCTTTAACAGTTTGATTAAAAGAACTAAGAGAACTTGCCTGAAAATACATTTTTCATAATCTTCATGGTGAACTCGGTCCTGACTTTCAAGGTCAAAGAACATTTTACAGCAGAGGGCTAGAAGAGGGGAGGTGTGAGCTAGATCGTGCAAGTTACCTAGGTACGGTTGGGGTCTCTTGAGCAGTACTCAGGTTGTGAGCCAGTCAAGAGTTACCTCCACCACATATACTCAGAAAAACCGTCACTAGAACTCTTTATGTTTAGATGTAGGAGGAAATCCACATAGCCAATTGGTGAAGAAAAGAGAGAGAAAAACCAATCAGGGAGGTACACCAAACCAACCTGGTTTTGACCGCGATTTGAACTCAGACCTTCATCCATGCAGTCCAATATTTAACAAACCGGACCACCATCTGCCGCCTTATCTTTAATGATGTGATGCTTTACAGTGATTGTATGACTTTCCAGTGCATTTTTCATTAATGCTGATAGCTTTTGACCAGAGTTGTGTACAGGAGAATAATTAATTAATTATTATACAGTTAAAAATGTAGAATAGATTGAATGTGATTATATTTTTATTGGTGTCAATGGGAGGAAGACACAGAAATGTTGGATTTTCAGCCATTATATTAAAGCTTCTTTGTGTGCATGCATGTTGCCATAGTTTTATGATTCTTAAATAATGAATATCTGTTTGTGTGTGAATGCATTTTTTGTAATTTGATGATGCTGGCAATAATACATAAATATATTAAAGTAAACTGATACTGTTAGAATTTGTATTTAAAATCAAAATAATTTGTGGTCATATTCAGAAGTTATGGAATAAAGATGCTTTATATCTGTGCTATATCAGCAGAAAGAAAAACCATTGTATAATAAATTCCCTTAGTCTCTTATACCTTCCTCTCTTCTGGCCCTAAGTGACTCTCATAAATGATCAGAAGATCATTTTTAACATGACATGGAAGCCATTTTTCCCTCTCTGCACAATAAGTGATAGGTGATTATTCACAATCTTATGATTTGTTTCTCAGTTCTTTTAGTAAAGTAGGGTATTTTTATAATTCCCAAAAATGTCTGAGTTTCAAAAGTTAGAGTTTCAGAAATGCAATAGATTTGTGTGTTTGATATATGTTAAGATTAAGTGACAGCATCATAGGAAATGAAGTATTACTGGTTCTTCATAGGATGATGATTTATTGGAAATCCAAATCTGTCTAAATTAGGATATTGGGACCAATGTGGTTTTTGCTTAAGAACAGATTCTTGAATTAAAATGATCCAGCTAGGAATTGATTTCTTCTTTACTTGCTGAATTCTTTCTTGTAGGTACATTGACAATGTAGACTGCTTTAACTGCTTAGAATCATTAGAATTGATTTTTAGAACTACATTCCCAAAATTACTAAATTACCAGGATACGGCTGGCTTTATGCTTAGCTCTCTCTACCTCTAGTATATTGCAATATTGTGTATTCACCATGTTTTATGTTATGATTTTTAAATAGATCTCTAAAAACTAGCATATATCATAATTAAAAAGCATTGAAGTATGTTGATAAACAATTTATTTTTAAAAAAAACAACATTTTTTAACATTTTCAAATAATATAGTAAATTAATTATGTCACCTTTTTTTAAGCGCTTTCAGTAAATGTTAACTTTCATTACTTTTCAAATGTAGGAGGAGGTGCCATAGATGACCACATAGTTGTGTATAGCATTCAGTTGCATCGTACTTGTACAAGATAGTGCATTCATACAAGTCACTACTTTGCTTCTCAAAAATACATGATTGCCTTTCCAAAGTGTCACATGGGAATATTGAGTTAATTATTTCTTGCATGCATTTAATTCTTACTTAGCAATTTCAGTATTCAAACTGGATTACAAATAATAGTAATTACTACAATTTCACAAATTTGGCAGCAAGCAGAGCAGTAGCTAAGGTTTTTCCTTGATCAAGCACCCACCTATCAAAATTGGTTCTCTGTCTGTCAGGAGTTCAGGGTTGCTTTGTTTTCAGCTAAAATCTATCTTACTGGAGGCTCTCAACCTACAAACCTCTGAGATTCCATGCCCCCCCCCATCACGGGACATTTCCCAGGCAGCTTTAAGGTAACTGCTGATCCATCTCTTTCTAAATATTTATTGAGGAGGCTGTCAGATATGCTAGATAGAGCCTGATATATTTTCCCTGGGTTTGCTTTGAATGATCCATGGTTGTGAAGTTTGTAGTTGGTTGGTTTACCTTAATATACTTTTAAAAAATAAAAGAAAATAAGCAAAGGAAGTTGTTATGATTACTTATTTATAGTTTTATTTATTTTTTTAGCAAAAAAATGTACAGCCAACTCTATCCAAGAAACACTCAATTTGTTTGCTTTGGCTGTCCAGTAGATCCCATCTCACATTTTTACTTATAGGAATGGGTGGCCCAGTGACTACTAGACTACCATGGTTGAGGGCTCGAGTTTGAATCCCAGTTGGGACCAGTTTGATTTGGTGTGCCCTCCTCTGACATAGTTTATTTTTACTCTTCTTACCAAGCTAGTCCTATGGGTTCCCTTCAAGCACTTTAGTTTTCTCCCATATCTAAAAATGAAGAATTGTCTGGGTACAAGTTGGAGAGGTTCCATGCATAACTCTTGATGCTTGCATCTTGACCATTGCTGAAGAGCCTCCAACCATACCCAGGTAACTACTTGCTTAGTCATTAAGATTAACACCCACACATCGTCATCTTCTAGCTTCCTGCTGTGTTAGGTGTTCTTAGACCTTGAAAGTCAGGACAGGGGTTCACCAAGAAGATTTACAGTATATAAATTTGCAGTCAAAGGCCAATTGTAAGTGCTTGAGTTGATTTACCTCCACCACTGCAAACAGGTACGAACATACTGCAGTGCAATAAAGGGTTAATATCTTGGGATGTAATTCTTTTGCAGAATTATATCTGGTACAGTGGGTAGTGTGAAAACCTCAATCTCTTGGTCTCTAATCCATGCGAGTCCAGTACCAGATTCATGAACTATTGCCTTGGACAGTTAAATTGTCTCATGTGTTAAAATATCTTCAAGGAGACAAAATTTACTGAGCCATTTGTTCTTTAACCCCACCCACCCCATTTTTCATGAGTGAAGAAGGCTTTTCATGATTTATTAAAAGGAAAAAAAAAAAAGAACAGCACATTTCTAAATTTAATTTGCTCCTTCAACTTTTCATCATTTGAAAGGGGAAATAATTTCACTTTACACCAAAGTCATCTTAAAAAATTGTTACAAGTGATGAAAGGGTTAATTAGCATATTTTCTACTTAAAGAAAAAAGTTTGTTTTTTTTTTTTTTTATGAAAATGTAGAAACTTTAAATTACCTGATATACCTTTAATTCACACACACAGTTGACCGCAGGTAAGGTTGGTTTGAATTTTGAATTGGGAAAACACCATAAAGCTTTTGCTGGAATTCTGTTTATTATTATTATTATTATTATTATTATTATTATTATTATTATTATTATTATATAGCATCAGAGAAAATTTAAAGAATTTATTAAAGGTTAGAAATTCTGTACACATGAAGTATGTATGTCTGTGGACAGAGTGGTTTTCTGGTTGAGGAGCTCTGCAACTCTGTACAACTACCATTCTGGCTTGAGCAGGGGGAAAGAACTGCTCTCTGCCAGAACTCTTCTGAAGAAACTGGAATCGAGAGAAACTTTGTCATTGGCTACCTACGAAATAGCCTGGACACTGAGCCATGGCAAAGTGTGGTGATCACTATGCTAACCCTGCTGCCCGGTTCATTCCTCTGGAATTGCTAAAAAGAGGGAAAAAAAAAAAAAATTGGGGCAACAAACAAATCCCCCCCCCCAAAAAAACTTGAATCTCGCAGTGTAAAACAACTGTGGTAAAGCTCTTAATGCTGCTGTTTCCATATAAATTGTTTTCTCATTAATGTTGTTCAAGGATTGCTGTCAAGGAAAAAAATGACAACAGTTCCCCAACCGGCCCACCTGCACAGTTACTAGGATGTAATCAGGAAAATTCTTGAAGAATAATTCTGGTGTAATTGGTGAATGTATTTGAAACAAGGTTACCATAGGGAGGGATTAAAAGAAAGCCTATTCATTTGATATTTTAAACACGTATGCATTTCAAAATGATGTAGCATAGAAGAGAATGTAATCTTAATTGCATGGATAAAGCGATCTATTAATTAAATCAAACTTATTTGCATTTTTTTTTCTTTAGAAGCTGGCATTAATAATTTCTTGAAAATTAATTCACCACCTGTGAGCACTCAGCTTTAGGTGTGGAGATAATAGATGCAACAGATTGTTTACAGCCCCACTGATAAAAATGTTACCAGAGTAACGACCCTTTCCCATTGATTATTAGGCTAACATCTTTAGATTACTGAAAACCTTGACTGGAGTTTAAAAACAGTATTTATACCCTTGCTATAAATTTGTTTTACTTTCCTTTTATAATCTACCCAATTGCATTTTGTGTGAGTGAGTGATGTATAAGTTGCCATTTTTAACCTGCATGAGGCTATATAGATTTTCCAGTCAGCTTTACATCTTATGGTTTTCTTGAATAATTGTACATTATCAGTTAATAATGGACTTAAAAATCAAAACATTTTTCGCTAGTGAATGACAAAGAAAAAACATGGTCATCTATGAATCCACTGCATTATTTTTGTCAATGGGAAATCAAAAAGTTGTGTAAAAAATTGGAAAAATAAAACCACCTTAAATCAAAGTTGCTATGTATGCAATTTGAACACAGTTTTTATTTGCTAGTAATCTAGAACATTTTCCCATGAGCTTCGGCTACAAAAACTCACAATTAGGCTCTGATTATCGCTGATTGCGTCCGAGTGTTTAGCTACCAAATCAGCATGGCAGATGAAGTAAGATGCTCAAAGGAAAGCAAATATAAAACTTTACTAGGAAAGAAATTGCACCAAAATACTTAGCTTCCTCCAAAAAAATATGACAGCAAAAGATTTAGCATTGCTTTTGAAGATAGCCATTTTGCCAACTTTTGCTAATAGGCACTCATGAGGTTGTTGTTGTTGTTGCAGCGTTTCATTGTGGGAAGAGTTTTTTTTTTAAAATTATTGGTAAATATAGACTATTGCATACACAGGCATGTTAGATACCAATCGGCACGTACTTTGTTTGACACACCACTTTCTTTTATACTTTGTAAGTATGTAAATCCAAGGCACTACTATGATACTAGTGTAGTTTATATTTGGTGAATATTTCTTCGAAACTTTAACTGCTCTTGGAATAGATCAATCATTTGGATTTCATGATACCATATTACCTGGGGTTAAAAAAGAAAAAGGGGAAAGATTGCAATCAAGAATAGTGAGGATTTTGTTGATAGTGGATGAGAAGCAATTAATCAATCTTTTATTTGCATTTAAGGAACAGATATTTCTATTGAAAATTATCTGTTTTCATACCTGGTGAGTTGAACTGTTTCCTTCCTTAAACTAAGTGTTTCATGGAAAATTATTGAAAATTACTTTTGAGTAGTTAGTATGAACTGTTAGTAATAGGATAAAATTAAAATACTACAATGTGTGCAGTGATTATTAATAATGATCCAGTGATCAGTGCTAAAATTTGGTTTGACAGACATTCCTATCTGTTGCCATTCATACTTAAAACTGTTGGATTCTACAAAGAATAAAAATAAAACCTTATTAATGTCTCTGATGTGTCTCTTAATTAAAAGAAAAGATGTTTTCAATTGTTCTTAGGTTAAAACCTTTACAGGTATATATTTTTTCTATACATTTGATATATAGATATAGTTTGTTACATAATCAATGCTAATATTTAAAAAGCATAAAAATTGTGAGTGTTAATTATGACATTTTCTGGAGATTACAAAAACTGCTGTGGAACTGACACAAATCTAATTGCTGCATGTCAATTATTGCTGATAACACTTGGCTCTGCTGCAAGTAAAATAATGGGGATGTTTGCTACGAAATAGATATATATATATATATTACATTCAAGTGAAAATCTGTTTGTGTGTGTCATGCCAAGTCTAAGTGTCTTGTTGGCTGATGGTCCAAGTAAAAACAGCGGTGTGTAATGAGATCTTGGAGTAACTATTCAGTATAATAAAAAAATGAGATAAAGATAACGATCAAGTGGTAGGTAAAATGTTAAACAGTACTGATAACACGGAGATACCAGAATTCCTCGTTCTGCTATTTGCAGCTTTGGTTAGACTTCATTTAAAGTATGCAGCCCCTGTTTATCTGGTTAAGGACATTGACAGATGTGAAGCAGTGAAAAAGGTGATTCACAAGAATGATTTGAGGAGTAAAAAAATCTTAGTTATTCCGACAACTTTCCAGTCTGGAGGGGATTTAATTGAATCTTTCAAACTTTAAATGGTAAGGAATGCATAGATAAATCTCACTTTGTCAGTGTTTCAGGCTAATAAACTATAAGGGCTCATTGCCTAAAGCTCTATAAGTGGTAGAGCGATAAGTACAGGAATGATCTTCCCTGTAAAGTGGCAAGCGGTGATGGCTTAATTTATTTAAGAATGCCTTTTATAATCAGTTTAAAGAATGGGAAGCTTTACATGACTGACAATAGCTAGCAGTTATTATTATTATTATTTTTGCCACTGTTGGTCACAGTTTGTTATTCGTATGATATTTTTCCACAATTAGAATAGTGTTGCAGATTGATGAAACAATTTGTCCAAATTCTCATATATATATTTGGTAGTTCTTTTGTCATCTTTAATTCACAGTGGGCTATAAGTTACAAGCATGCGAAGATACTCCATAATGGAAGGGGTGGGGGGAAGCAGCACCAGAAGCAGCCTCAACCTCTTTCCCTGCTGTGCAACTGTCGTTTCGCAGCTGTTGTGACTGAAATAGCAACGAAAAGGTTCTTTTTCCACCATGAGGGCTTCTGCAGAAGAGCCAAACTGCCATCTTTTTATTTGTTTTATTTCTTGAGCCATAAAATACTATAAACAAGGCAACTTAAGTTTATTAACAGTGGCTTTATTCGTTGAGACTGATCCCAGAATTGTGGTCATGGGGCCAGTTCCAGCGGTGCTGTGTGGTTGTGAGCTCTCTCCTCACCCCTTCATCCAACCAGCTGGCAATTTAGCAGCAGTTAATTTAGGGTGTTGTGGATGTGCGTCTATGCAAACTGCTGCTGATGCGGTGGGAATGTTTCCAATTCCAAGGTGTTAAGCAGATTCCTCCCTTGCTGCTTATGCGTGGACTTGCCAGATACTTTGATTAGACAGCTGTGGCAGATTTTCGTAAGAGAGGAGGCATATCACAGTGGCTGTAACCAAACTTAAAAGCTTATCTTGACAATGAAGATAATAGATTCCTTATTTGATCGTAAAAACTTGTGCTGTCATATTTTAACTCGACTACTGTAAAATCAGCTGTTCGTGGGATCTCAAACCAACTACTAAATTATCATTAACACCTGCAATACTTGATGGAGGATCAAAACTTGAGCAACAGTTTTGCTTTTTGCATCATCCAGAGAGGGTTAATGTTGATCAAATAATTTGTGATGATGAGTTCCATATGTATGTGTTAGTATGGCCAAAATATTTTGTGAAATTGTTGGCAACTGAAAGAGGCTAACCTTCATTAAAAACATCTTAAAAGAACACAGGTTTGCCTGTCTTCTAGATGTATTGTGTCACGTAACTTATTGTTTGTTTTGTTGTTTTTTTCCTTTTATTTCCAGGACCAAATATAATACTTGTTGCTTTAGAATGTTGCTGGAAAATAAAGTTCTCTATAAGAGAGGATATTGGTATTTTTGGCTCCTGAACACAGTCAAAGATGGTTAAAACGTTTAACTTTTAATTCCAGGGGAAGGGGCTTTCCACCTGTAGACCATTTTTATTTTTGCTACAATTCTGAAAACTAAGAAAAGGAAGACATATATCATTACTTTTTCTTTTACCTCGTTTTATTATCTTTTAGCCTAAGTGTAATTTTCAGTAGTAAGCGTCCTGAAGTTTTTGCTGTTATGATGGGTATTGGATTCAACTGAATGAAGTAAATATGTAGCTAGTGAATTGGTGCTTGCTTCCAAGAGAGAGATTGTCAAAATGACCAAGAATTTTCACCTACACTGCCGGACAAAAGAGTTGGGACACTTACTGTGAGATTGATATTTGAGTTCTCTTGTTTTCACATTTGCATGCAGATAGCCATCCTATTGTCCATAAGTTGTATAAAACACGCCTTTACAGTGTGTAAAAACAATGAGTGTCATGTGTGTATCTATTGTCTGGATAAAATATTTGAATTAGCATAGTCAAATTTGTACCGCGACAAAAGAGTTGGGACAGTGAACAAAATCTGTGCATACATTTATGCACCTCAATATATTCATTTTTAAAGGATGAAATGAATAAAATCACATCATCTAAGACCATTTAAGATCATTTTTGCACCATGTCTGGAAAGACAATGTCGTCTGAAATCAGAGACTTGATAGTTGAACACCACCAAGAAAATCAGTCTTGTCGGGAGATAGCCGATCGAGTCAGTTGCCTGAAAAGTGCTGTAAACCGCATTCTGAAGCAGTACAAGGAGACCGGAAACACGAAACCAAAAATGCGGATCGGAAGACCATGAAAATGTGACAACAAAATGGATCAACTCATTTGTTGCAAATCCAGGGCCAATTGTTTCCTGACATCGACGGCCATTGGAGCCTCCCTGAGTGGAGTGAATGTCTCCAGTTGCACTATTCAACGTCATCTATGTGAGGGGAATCTCTTTGGGCGAATCGCCCAGAAAAAGCCATTAATCAGCAACAAGAACAGGTGCATCTGCATAGCATGGGCTGAAGCTCACAAAAACTGAACCAAAGTTCAATGGGCTAGAGTTCTTTTTTCCGATGAAACGATGATCATGCGCATTCACAGTGCTGACCGAGTATATGTTCGACGTTACCATGGCGAAAAATACAATATCAAGTTCACCCGACTGATGGTACAGGCTGGAGGAGGATCGTTGATGGTCTGTGGGTGTATGAACGCGGTGAGACCAGGCCCTCTCAAGTTGATCAGGGGCAGAGCGACTGCCCACACCTGCAATTTACTGAGGGATGTTGTCGTCGACTACATCGATGAAAACAAGCTAGTCACTGCCATCTTCCAGCACGACAGTTCCCCCAATCCACACTGCCAGAGTCGTCACTTCCCTCACCACCCGACTAGGAATGGATGTCATACACTGGCCGCACCAAAGTCCGGATCTCAACCAAATCAAAAATGCCTGGAAGCAGCTGAAGGCGAAGGTGGCCAAACACAAGAATCTCAACCAAGACCAATTCTGGCAGGCTGTCCAGAAAAGCTGGCAGGAAATGACCAATTCCGACTGCCTTCGTTTGGTCGAATCCATGCTCCGTTGTTGTCGAGAATTGATTGAAAATCACCAGTATGCCACCCACTACTAGTCAGTTGATCATTTCCATGCATTTTTTCGATTGTAATTTGGAATGTTGAAAAATATTTATGGCTCTGCTTACTGTCCCAACTCTTTTATCGCGGTACAAATCAGACATTGCCGATTCAAAAATTTTTTCCAGAGAATATGTAAACATATAGCACGTGTCGCTTTTATACATTGTAAAGGCATGTTTTGTGCATATAATAAACAATGTGATGGGTATTTAAATGCGTCTGTTAAAACGAGGGAGCTCAAATATCAATTTCACAGCAAGTGTTCCAACTCTTTTGTCCGGCACTGTATATTGTTGTTTATGCAGTACAGTATGGCTATGGAAATGAGTTCCTTCATGTTTAAATTTGTTATTTGATTTAATAAAAGCACTCTTGCTGGTTAAGAAGCCTTTTGGTTCAGAGAGAGATTGTTATATTTGATTTTTCTCAGCATTTCCTTCTACTGAGCTGTTACCAACCACAACTTCACTGCTAACAAAGGAAACAAAATTTATGCAGCAGGCTTGGCCGTCATCTTGTGTGGTCATCACATAGCTATCATGGCCTTTGGTACTGCCAGAGACTTTTATCTAAAAAAATTCAATTGAAAGCTGAAACTTCATCAAAAATGGCTCTCCTACTTCAATGGACGACTGCACATGTTGGGATGATAGATATTGAAATAGCTGGCAAACTTGCCAAACAAGGCAGAAGGAAAGAAAGGATGCTACTTCTTGTATTCAATTATTGCAGAAGAATAATTCCAGCAAATCATTCTTTTTACCATTAGTCCATTAACAAGCCGGAGATAGATAGCATCCACTACCATGTGACTACATTCTGATCTTACAAATTCAGTCTAATGGAACAAAGAAATATCCAATATTCCACAGGTGCCAAATGGATGAGCTAACTGCTAAACACATCCTGCTATGCCCTTTCATGGGAGAAGAAGAAATGTTTGGAGGCATGATGCTGATCACTGATAAAACAGAATAAGTGGTAAACTAAGCAGTCATAGGCCAGTATGAAGAATCATATATAGAATAAGACAACAACAACAATCAAACTATCATCTCATGTTTTTTTTCACGCTCTATCTAACCAATATATTTATATTCACTCAGGCAATATTTTTTTTAATATTACCAATGTATTTAAATTGATAATTTTTTTGGATGTTAGCAACAACTGATATTCAGATAATTGTACAAAAAGATGTAAACAGTAAATCTAAATTTGTTTCTTTTATTCACATATTTTCTGTATTGGGAAACTTTCAAGAATTTTACTGTTTAGGTTTGTAAAAGTTATTTTAAATGATTTTTAATTAATACATATCTTAACTAAAAAACTATAAAAATTGTTTTTTTTCCCCCTTTTTCTTATATTAGTTTCAAGAAAAGTAATTTCTGAAATAGAAATAATATTTTGTGTGCAAACTAAATAGTTTATAATTAAAGTAGGGCAGGAAGCCACTGTGTAAAGGCCCCCAAGGAAGAGATGTGGTCAAGGTTAATATTATTAGCATTATTAACTATGCCTGCCGTTAAGTAATTTCACTCATTTACAATTCTATCACTGGAAGTCTATTTTCTGATACCTAACTGTGCATGACTCATACCAACTGTAGAAAACCAAACCAAACCAATACATTTTTGTCTACATGTTTAAAATCCCCAATTAGCTTGAAAACTTCATTTAGATAT
This sequence comes from Nautilus pompilius, assembly GCA_018389105.1. Taxonomy (NCBI): domain Eukaryota; kingdom Metazoa; phylum Mollusca; class Cephalopoda; order Nautilida; family Nautilidae; genus Nautilus; species Nautilus pompilius. The sequence continues at coordinate 2,851,981 of JACATO010000588.1, forward strand.
TTTTTTAAATATCTAAAATTCTAATTTGGTAAATCTGATATTTTTAATCACTCAGTGTATTCCAGTACTTAAGATCTGAAAAACATTTCAGCAAATCTATGACAAACTCTAATGCATCAGCATCCTTCCTCAAATAAGGATTCTGCACCAACACAACTTATTCAAGAGGTGGACAAACCAAGGATTTATAGAAAAGAACTGAAACTATTATACTTTTTATGTTTGATTATCTGGTTAATTACTATAAACCTTCTATTTGTTTTGTTTGCAGGTGAAATGCACCGCACTACATATTTGAAATTTTGGTTAACAGTGACTCATAGATACTTTCTCTGAAGCTACATTTTCCAGCTTAGTTGTCTGCCATTTAACAATGATTATAATTCTCTCTATTGTCTCTTTGGATAATTTAACACTTTTTTCTTTTAGCATTCCATCTCATTTCCATTTAAATGACCCATCTAATAAATTACTCAGATTTATCTGAAAATTAGTTGTCCTCCTCAGTATTAACACTAATTGTCTGTAAACAGTTCGCAGACAGATGTTCGGGCACACACACACATCATTATCACATGCTAATCAGATAACAAACTGCCATTCATTACAGACACTAACCCTAACCCTGCTTACATAGCAGAGAGTTACATGAATGAGGTATCCACCTACTATCACTTTCTGCAATTAGCACATAATAGCCCTACAGATGTCTGTCTGGCTAATGCCTGTCCACAAGTGCCTGAAAACTTTTTAACTGTAATGTCTTCACAACTATTAATATTGCTTATGTAAATCAGGAACGTTAGTGGACCTGAACCAGCTAATGTATACTCAGAACATTGCTTGGTTTACCAGACTGGATACTGTTTAAAAAATCATCACAATCTTGAAAACTACTGCAGCCCTTGATTTAAAGGCCATACAATCCTTAATAATGAACGTATATTGGAACATGAAGCATTTTGACAAATTTTCTATTAAAAAAAAAAAAAATTATCGTCTCTTTTTACTTAAAGAAATTCTGGACTTGTGTACTGAATTAAACATTTTTGTATTAAGGGATCTGCCGGGGTTAATAAAAAGAATCTTTATAAGTGATACTTCTTAGCTATTATGTACTTGATTTGTAAGTGGACACTAACTTCCTATACTTGAATAGAGACAGTGAGCACAGATGGAGGAAGTATGTGCATGTCTGTCCGTGTTTTTTAAGTATTTCTTCAATTATGGTATTTTAAGGTATTTAACATTTTCTGGCACCCATTACTTTCTTATTTTAAAAAAAAAATGGCTTGCATGAGTGTATATGTATGATTTCGTTTTTCAGAATGGCCAATGCTCGAGCAAAGTCTGAACAAGCAGACCAGGCAGCAGAACATGCTCGACAGGACTCGGACATTGCTCGACTTAAGGGCAAGGAGTACGCACCTGATTTCCATCAGCCAGGTAAGTGAAAATATTTTGTTTTGTGTGTTTCTTAATACAAGCTAATTTTGCATTTACTCCTTTATCTTATATTACTTATTTCCTTGGTCCATCATCATTTTTGTACTTGTATTCATCCAACCCTGCTATTCTGTAGCACCTTACTAATTCCAATGTTTCCCCTTTAACCTTTAATGGCATTGGTTAAAGGGATATCCAAAGAAGTATTATCGCTTGTTATAGTGGTGGTTGCATTTTGGGTCTGTGATGTGTTTGTTTGTCATCTAGTCACTGGGATATTTTTATTATTTTTTTTGCTTTCCTGTACCAGCTTGTCCAACGTGTCTGGGTACTACAATTCCCTCAAGCGTCTAATTAGAAGGGTTCCAACTTGTTGTTTTATAGTGCATCAGTCTCTCACAAGCGGCCATTACTTTTTACGACTCATGCAATGACTTCAGGGATTTTACAGATCTTACTAGCCGTGCTAGTCAAAGAAATTACTTTAGAGTATCTATTGACAGTTAACAGTGGAAGATCAACATTTTCTTTTAAAAGAGAAGTAGCGATGGAGAACATTACTAATACCCTAGTCATTGAAAGACATTTAAACACAGGACTGGCAGTGAGGGAGAAGAAATTAATTCAGTAATTACAGGAACCACGGTGTTTGCAATTACATGGCAAATGCAGAGAGATCCTCAAAGGGGAAAGTGGGACTTTTTTCATCACAAAAGATAGAAAAATTCATAATCATCATTTGATGGGAGATGCTTGACTGGATGTATTTTCAGAAAAAGGTCTAGGTGCAAGTTTCATCTGTGAAGAGCAATGCATCTTTAGCTACAAACTCACACCCCCCCCCAGTAGAGCACTGTGAGTGGCTGGCTGACCATGCTGTCAGCAAAAGTCTCATTCCATTGTATAAGTTCTTGCTTTGTTCAATACCTTGAACGTGTTGCGCAGATGTAGAGTTCTTATCTAGCGAAGGATATTGGCTTATTAAAGACGGAGTTCGCTATAGATTTACTGGAACATGCCAGGGAAAGAACAATTAAAATATTAGATCTACCAAGTTTAAATTTTCCACATTTAACAGAAGACCTAGAAGATGTCAGGCATCACAATTTATCTAAAATTCAGGACGATTAGAAGATGTCAGAAAATATTTCTTTAGTAACAGAATTGTTAGTAAGTGGAATAAATTACTAAAGAGCAGAGACAGTGGTGATAATATTGATCATTTTTAAGAATTGTATTGATTATCATTTCTCCTGACTTCCTATCTCCTTAAAATAATCTCTAACAAATTATATATGCATAAATGTGTAAAACATGTTGAATGATTGTGTGTGGGAGGGGATTGTGAAAGACTGTGCCATTGTGAACCAGAAAGTTGTGACTAATTGTGAGTGAATAGGGAGTGTGTATGATATTACATTTCCTTTAGCAACATACTGATATTTTTCCAGCTGGTATACAGAACATACTCTTCATTAACCATTGATACTGGTCCTGTTGTTATGTTCATTTGGGAAAGGGTGTGGCAGCAAGGGTCATGTAAAAGTCCAAAAGTTGTTTGTGTCACAGCATCAAGATTAAATAGTGGACACCCACATCAGATAGGAACCAGTTTTGTAATACCCTATTGATTGTTGACTACTGTAAATTAATCTTTCTTCTTTAAAAGTCATCCATTCATTTGTGGATTACATTTTACCCAGAATAAAGAAAAGAGAGAATTCTGTTATCTCTTGACCCACAATTAGTCATTCAGCTTTCTGTCTCTGTCTCTGGGTGTGTGTATGTCTCTCTCTCTCTCTCTCTCTCTCTCTCTCAATTATCTATGAACCATTTAGAATTAAGATTACCAAATAAAAAATATCTTTTATATTTAAATAAAATTAACACATGGGCATTTATTTAATATGAATTTGTAAATTTCCTTACTGAAATCATCTTAATCCATTTAAATTATGATTTTGGTTTAAACTTTTAAGCTAAGTTTTTTGTTAGTTCATCTAAAATTAGTGTGCTTGCTGCATACAGTTCATATTGTAACATTTCTTTCAGGATTTCTCCGTTGTTAGAGGCAATGTTTTAGATGATTGCTACCTGTATAGAACTCAAAATGATTGCAACATCTGTCAAAAATAATTTTAGAAAGCAAATCAACTTTAAGTAAAAAAAAAAGCACATAATTTTTAGTTTAAAAATGTATGCACATAGGAAACAAGTTCTGATACTGGCATTTATCAGCAAAAGAATAAATCTTTCTAATTGTAATGAAGTCTAATGCCTAATTTTATGTTGTTTATTATTACAAACTGTCATTTCTCTAAGGTACTTTTACCTATAGTAGAATTACACATTTTAATTTAACTTTTTAAAAACTAAATTACAGAATGTTTAGAAAAGAAAACTCACTTTGTAAAATGTAGGAATGGTCTGTATCTAAAGGATTGTTGGAAACCAATGAAGCTGTTACAGTATATCATATAGCTTTGGAAAAAGAACAGTTTATTTGTTGTCATTTTATTTAAACTGAAAAGATGTTTTATTCTTCCTGGTTGCTTATCTTTTCTGCCAAAATGATTTGTATTGCAGTTTTTAACTCTTTCATATATCTTGGTGTTTTGTCTCTTCCTAGCATACTATGTAATGTTTCAAATTTCACATTTTCTTACCCTTAATCATCAACATTTCACCTTCTATAAAAAATTAGATCAGGCAGAGAGGCAGAAGGGATGGAGAAATGCAACACTTCACTTGTGCAAATATTTACATGATTCAGTGACTTTTGACAGGTGTTTCCCATCTTAGAGGTTTGCTTTGCTGATTTTCGATTAGAGTTATACAAGGTAAATAATGATCGTTATGTACTTTTTCATTTATCTTTAACCACTGAGGGTGTATAGAGGACAGTTAGCTACCCTTACGACATTGGTTCAGTGTGGAGACCACATCAAGAACTTTAAATGACCATTGAGACAAAATGCTAAGGACTAACTTCACAAATAAAAAACTATTTTTTATTTAGTTACAGCCCTTTTAGAAGTATTCTTTTACTTTTATAGTCAGATACTAAATACATTTAAAAAAACAGAACAAAAAATGTTTGGGGTGCACAGTGGGTGGGAACTGTCTGGTGATGTTGATCCCTTAGTATTCCCTTTGCTATATGAACTGATTAAATATGTAATAACATTTTGTATTGGAATAAGCATATAAATTGGGAAACGTTGTTGAAAATACTTAAGTTTATTACCTTTATAGAAAAAATTATATATATATATATATGATGTTTTACATTCTGAAACAGACATCTAATGAAATGACATTCACAACTTAAATTATTCTTTCAAGAGTTGTCTTTCCCTGTCACTGTAGCAGCAGTTACACATACATTCTTGTTCTTCATTATTCCTCAATATACATTTCTTTCTCTTGTGATACTGTTCATGGTAGTGATTCACTTTCTGCAAACAGTTTTTTTTTTTTTTTTTAAATTATTGTTATTGCTGCAACAGGGCCATCTATGTATCTTAATAATATTGCCCTACAAGTTAACAGTATAAATTTAAATCGTGGTTTCCTTATTTCTTCTAGTGTAGGTTTTAAAAAAAATGTTTGTTGGTTTGCTCCAATTTAGGCCGTGCATCATATAGCCTAACAAAATAAAAGGAAATCCATGTATCGATTTCTACATCAACCATGAACTTATTTTAATAATGGGATTAAGTTATAGGTTAAAATCATTGACTCTGGTTTCCCCAGTGGAAGTCCTTGAGCAAGCTACACAGAGTTATGCAACATGATCAATTTTCTTGACATCAAGCAGTTGTATAGCTTTTCAGCTTTGGTTTTGTTTGTTTTAGGCTAAGATGCTCAAGTTACTTGTACAAATAAATGTTCCATATAATTTAAAATTCAATAATTTGGTTGTGTATGCATGTGTAACTATAATCAGAAGAACTTTGCTCACAAAAATTGCCATATATTTCAAGGATAAAGGATTTCTAACTTGATGAATCACCATACAGATAAATATATGAGATTTTTTTCATACACATTAATTCTTGGAAAATTCGGTGGTAGTCTACTAGCTTTGACCATTTTATCCTCCCTCAAAGTATAAGAACAATACTTGTTGTTGCATGTGTAATGTACATTTTTTTTAGAAAAGCTAATTAGTGATGTAGTGTCTGGTCTCAAATTTTTTTATTTTTTCCATTCTCAGATTATAAAAAGTATGTTGCCTGAACAGTTTTTGTCTTTTGTAGTTAACTAACCTCCTCAAACGTTCTGTCCTGCCAATTCCAACACACACACACACACACACACACACCAACCTCTTTGATTAGGAAATGACTTTAATGCCATTGTTCTTAATGTAGGTGCAATGAACCAAAACAGTCAAAATGCAGAGAGAAAAGGCTTTGGAGATTGCTGTAATGAACTGATTCTATGTGATGAATGCAAAGAGGAAAAAAAAATGAATCCTTATTTATAAATTATAAGTTAAAATTGAATAGCTTTCAGTATTTACTCCCTCTCATTCATATGCTGCTGTTGTCATTGTCTTTTGCAACCAAGGATAGTGCTGTTAACCATCTTCCCCCAAGAGCAGAAGTTGTTAATAGTGGCAATGCCTGGTGTTGTACCATTTACGTTTTCTTTCTGACTCCTGTGTGCTCCAGAGCATGTGCAAAATAACTAATACGGTTTTTGGTGCAGAAACTCCTTACCAGAGCTCTTTATTTTTAGATGTGGGAGGAAACTCATGTGACTGGCTTATGAAGATGAATGAGAGGGAACCAGGTTAGGAAGGCATACCAAACTGAGTCTAGTAGTCTTCCACACCATCCCACTCGTATTGCACATCATTAGTCTGACATACGCATAGCTACTTCATTGGAATGGGTGCTTGCAAGGGGAAGACAAAAGGAGCAACTGGCCATACTCATGAATAGTTGATGGTAGTAGTGTAATGATAGCATTACTTTTTGCCCAAGTCTGACTGCACTCGGCCATTAGTACGCTTTCACCCTTGGTGCGCACCCCCCTGCAATTGATATCATTTTGTCAATTCCTCCCTCCTGTAATTTATCCTATGGACATTTTTTTTCCCCTCCCAAAAACCCTAGAAAAATTCCTGTAGATGCCCATTTAATAAAGTGCATAAAACATAGAGCACCAATTCATGGTCATTCAAGATCTCATCAAATTTTAGTAAAATCATAAACTGAAGTGTTTAGACCCCATTTTACTACAGAAAGCTTACCTTAAATTAAATTAAATTAAATTTTCTTTTAAATATTTTTTGACTTTAAGTAAGTAAAGAGATACCCAAGTTTGAAACCTGTTTATTCGGGGACCATACACAGCATTGTCAGAATATGGGTAGGGTTAGTACTTTGTGGTGCATCTTTTTTTTGTCCTTATAGAAAGCGGCAATGTGCAGAAACATGTGAATAAGATCAGCAGGACTGCAGTCCATTTCTGGCACACAGGACATATATTAGAGAGTCCCAGGAAATGGGAACACTTCTGCAGTGATTGGTCAAGGATGGCCACACATTTTTGATCGGATTTATTGTCCAGGGCATGGCAGAGTTGTGTTTTGCTGACCCTTCATTTTTGGCATTGTATGGATGGTATGAACTGGGACACAATCTTTCATTAAAAAATACTGCCCTCTATGGACAGAAACCATTAATGCAGACAGGGTTAGAAATCCCTCTTGGAGAATGTTTCAGGAAAGCATTTTAATTCCTTGACTGCCTTCTATCATTTGCCCAAATTGCACCCAGTCATATTTTTTTGTGGCTTACAGACAGTTGAGTGAAAATCCTTTTGCTAAATAGTACAGCAGCCATATATGATTACTATATGAGAACAGCAAATATCTGGACTAATCAAAAGACAGGAGGATCCATTTACCATTTGACTTAATGACTGATATTGTAGGTCGAGTTGGCTGTCTTGCCACTTTTCTATCGTAGACCGAATCCTTTGTGGATACAGCAGCTGATGGTTATGATGGACATCCGCACATGTTCTGTTAAATTTGTATCCTGATTGTTGGAGGGTTTGACTTTCAGTAAGTTTAGTTTAATGGAGTAGATGTGCATCTAATGAAGACATGGTTTGAAATGTTTCTTTTTTTTTTCCCCTTAACTCTGGGAACATGTTTTTCGGCAGGCATTTTTGATTGTGACATTCTGTCAGTATCTATCATTCAGTTCTTTTGTACACACATGAGTTCAATGAATAATCCAGATAATACTAGATGTACTGAAATTTCTTCAGATATCAAGTCTACTCTTAATAAAGATGGCAGATGCTGGAAATAGGGTAACTTTGATTAACTCTGTTAACGACCCTAAACTTTAGTAGTTTTTTAATCTCATAATCAGAAGAAAAAAAATTGTTTAAAGGCAACATTCAGCTTGTGGCATATGAAATCTGTTTTTCAGGTATAAATTATACACTATTTTTAAACTTTATAACCAGGGTGGGTTGAATGCCAAAGTTATTGAAATAGTCCTCTCCATAGAAGAGAAACTGTCCTCCTATTATTATTACATAATTCATAAAAACTAACATTTTTTTAATACCATTATGAAGAATGTCATATAGTGATAATTTGTCTTCTTTAATAAAATCTGAATAAAGGAAAGCCAAAGTTATGAGCCACGTGTTGTTATACTGTGACATTTCCCGTGCTAATTTAACAAAACCTTAAAGGACAAGTTTCAGTTGAAGAGTTAACGTTTACCAAACGCAGTCATTAGAGAAGGTGTGGTTGCAAACAAGTTAAAATCATTTAGATCAGGACCTGAAACATTTTCCCATGAATATTAAAATAAACTGCACAGTTGGTAGTAAATCATTAGCTGCTTTGATTAATTCAGTACAGATAGGAAGCATTTAAAAAAGGTGATAAAACTGATTTTAGTTTAAGCTCTTTCAGAGCCCCTTTCTCAGTATGAATTAAAGAGTAACAGTCTCGTCCAACAAATCTTCAGTTTGTGAAAATATAAATTAATCTGTCGATTTCCACACAAAATGCTTATTTGAAAAAAAAAAGAAATAGGGGATAGGAATTGTACTTTATTAAGGATAAACAGACTTAAAAGGTAACAACAGAATGTAAGAGTTCAGTTTGACTCCTGTCTCATTATTGATTTATGTAATTACTGATAGTCAGTCATATGCTGGAGTTAATAATGAAAGAGAGGCGTAATTTAAACTAAAAATTTATTAGCTTGCTTAGTAAAGTGGAAAATTGAGTTTTAACACAAAAAATGTAAAATTATTCAAACAGAAAATAAGGTTAATTACAATCATCATTAATGTAGCATATGCATAGTAAATCAGAAAGTGCAATTTCAGAAAAGGATCTTGGAGAATTATTTAAAAAAATTTCAATGCCAAGAAAGTGTTTATTTCAGCTGTTAACAACACTAATAGAAAGCTAGAAATAATTAAACTGTCAAAGAAAACTAAAGACAATTTAGTAACATTAAGTCTTTAGTTTTACCACATTTTGGATCTGTGCAGGTATGGAGTCTGTAGAAGGGTAATGAAGCATTAGGAGTTCAGCATAGATTCATTAAGACTGTTTCCAGGTTTTAAGTATTTAGAGTACATTGAATGAATAAAAATGCTAGATTTACTTAGGCTATTGGATGTTTAACACTAGAACTACCAAAGGTATGCACATACTTAGAACTACTACCAGGGCAGTAATTTTTTACTTCTCTATTAAAATTTGTATAAAGTAATTATTTTGTAACATTTTATTTGTTTTTTTGAGAGGTTCATGCACAATATGATACATTTTTAAAAATACATTAAAATGTGGAATGTTAAATATATTTAAGACACTTCATGGGAAGTCACCAATTTCAGTTGTGGGTTCTGCTATATGCTTTGCATTTGTGTTTCTTCGGCATATATTTTACGATGTTCCTCTGCTAGCTGCATTATCAAGTTATTTTTACTGATCCACTTTCCTGTGAGTTCCTTTTAAAGGTCCCAGGAATTGATGGCTTCTAGATCTAGGATGTTACAGAAAACTTAAATGGGCAATTTGTGAGACCCGGCTTTCACAGAGGACTTCCATGCTGTCAGTCTAATTTATCAACTCCAGAGTTTATGGAGTTATAAAATGTGACAGTTTCTGGGAACTTAGCATCATTTCCCAGTGGCAATAAAAGGACAAGGCATGCTGAATAAAATGACGTTTTTTCCTTGGCTGGCCTACAGACTGTTAAAATGCAGCCAAAGTGCTTTAACAGTCTAGCAGAGCTGTGTTCAGGTCTGCTGTTAATGGCAGGACTCCTCTCCTGATATGGTTTAATGTGCTAACCAAGCTTGTCCTTTCCTCTTGCAACTTTTCGGGTTCTTGAAGTTGTCAGTTATAACATTCCTATCTTTTTCTTCATGGGGTTCCATTAAATGGAAAGGCTGGATGAGTCTCATCCTTACCCAGGTAGTGGAGACCATTTAGGAGATATTTTGACTCAATATCCGTTATAATCCATCTGATTTGCTGGCCATATACCATGTCCACTGATGCTTTGTGTTGACTGTGATTTTCTCTTCTAGTTTACAGCTAAGAATGCTGTTGGCAGTAAACCAATTTTTAACACAAGTCATTCTGCAATTGCTGGTGGGCTTTGGCTCTAGTTTATCAGTGTAAGTGGTGAAACGCAGGCTCATCATCTGTCAGAAAGCATACTTCTCAGTGATGTGGCATTTTGTGTATGAGGTCGGTCCTGGAATTTCCTTCCACACATTCTGCTGAACTGTTCATGCAGCTTGCGAAACAAGATCTAGAATATCCCACACAGTGCCATCGTGAGCATCCTCTCAATTACTTGTTGGTGGTAGCACTTGCACCTGAGCAATGACCTCATCCACTTCCTATTCATGTGTTTTTGCACAGGTGACCTCTTTGCATGGTTTCATCTTGTGTAGGTAATTACTGTTGCCTGGATGGCAAAGGAAATTGAGTAGGCAGCTATGATCATCTTTGTCTCTGTCCTAAAACCTCTTCACCCTCACTCTCATTTTTTCTGGCAAAGTCTTAACTGTTGCTGCTGCTTGGATTTTTTTCTACAAGAACTTCACAATGGTCAGAATGATTTTCATAATATCCTGGCTATCTCACTTTCACCTCCAGGTTCCGCTTTTTTAAGTCCTGTAATAACTGCAAACATTCCAGCGAAGTCGGACATTGTTTTCTTAGTTATTTATTTTTCACATCAGATGCACCAAAGTTATAGAATAGATAAATCTCAACAAATCTGAGAGAAAAAAAATGTCTTTTGTAGCATTTCAAGCAAAGGCATATTTTCGCAGCAGGTTAGTCATGTGATCACAGCAGATTGATTGTGTCAGACACCTGCTCCGTAAACCAAATGAGATTTCTCTATGCCGCTCAAAATGAATCACTCTGATTGTTATATATATATAATTTATTATGTCTCTGTAGTTTTGCCACCCTGGGTCTACTGCTATTTCAGAATGTTTAGTACTTTATAAGAAAAGTTAAAAATTGCACGGGCCCTTAGTTGGCAAATTGGTGGAAAAAAGGAGTGGTCATTTTGACTGCTCTGAGAGTTCTGCGTTAAGAAGAGAGGACATAATAGTTTCCAAAATAATTGAGAGTTTGAGTGTGTGGATAGTAATATATTTGTAGGGCAACCTTTAGTGAAAGGAATACCAAAGGTCATAATTACAAATTGGTTAAAGTATCAGCATAACTTGATTAAGGAAAAAAAAATAATAATTAATGTTTCAGATGGCAGTCAAACAGCTATATTGATAAAGTTTACATAGGAACTGACTGCAACAAATTACTCAGCTCAATAGAATTTCAAGCCAACATTCAGTGCACACATGGGGACCTGACAACTGGGTGTCTGAGTAGCATCTTATGGAGTGATGAAGGATACTTCATGCTTCATGGAGTAGTGAATACATGTAATTGCAGGAATTGGGCGATAAAAGTTCTCTTGCTTGCCTTTGCATTTCCCTGAAGTGACCATCTCGTGCAGATTCACTGCATCATTATCATTGGCCTATTTGGTTTAAAGAAGTTAGGCCTGTCCTGTACTGCAGACTTATATCTGTTAGTGTAGTCATGCTAGCACTCTGGGAATGTAGTTTTCTTGAAACATTGATCACACAGATGGCTGCACATTGCACCACCAGTGTAGAGTAATTTTCGATGAAAGGTGGATAATCAGTAGGAATTTTAAAGTACAATGGCCACCTCAATTATTTGATCTCAAACCAGATTTCTGGTTACAGATTATGGGGTCACCTCAAGACTTATGTTTACTGGGATGCCAATCAATTGTTACTTATGCTAAATGGTGCAATCCAGTATCCTTAGGATGTAGAAATTGGCTTTTTTCATTATTTTCCCTCAGTTTAGATGTTTTCATTGAGAATGAAGGATGTCTAACTCCTTTTTATTGACTGACCATGTCTTTCATGTGCTGATATTCATGTTCCACAATTTTCACTTTTATACATTGTATAATGTTTCCCAATTGTGAAGCTACAAAGTGTCAAAAATATTTTGTGATTACTAATAAAGGTGCATTATATAAAACTCAGTGTTGTACAAAGCCATGCATTTTTACCCTTTCCTCTAAAATGCAGTCTGCTTGAAGAGTAGTAAGAGAATTTAGTACACTGATGTTAAGGATTGGAATTTGTCTAAGGTTTAAAAACATGTTTCATTTAATTTTCTCATTTACATATATTATTACTAAGTCTCAATTTAATTATTATTTGACAAATGCTACATTATATTAGTCTGTTTTCAATGTCCACAAATGTTTTACGGTTGACCGACCTATCACAAAACATTTAGATACATCTGTTTACTTTCAGTTTAACACAGATAACTTTTGGTCCAATCTATTTTCAGTTTGTGCTGCTTTTACAGTTTTTATTTTATAAATTATGTATCAGGTTGTCAGACCAAATAAAATGCAGTGGTAATCTTTATTTACTTTGGTTTATTGAATATTTATGATTTATACAGTAATAAATTTGTTGCTGTCATGAAATTTTCAAAAACATACGTTAATTTTTAAGGTTCTCTTGCTATTGCCATCAAAATGAAAATTGTTTAGTTTTTTTTAAAATTTTTTTGTGCAAACACTTTTTTCTGTAAGTTACCTAGGGTAGTTCATATGATACTGATGTAGCATCACTTGTTAAGGAGTTCTCTTAAGTGCTCTGTCTGCATGAGTCTTAACATAAGTAAATGAACATCCCCTGAAAACACATTATGCCATTGCAGTCGCATGTTAACAAGTTATATGGCATAAGACCAGAGGAAGTCATTCCATGAACAGAAGGTTAAAGGCAATAAGTATGTATTGGGAAATGGGGGTATTAGAAGCCGGTGGGAAAACTACACGACACTGTATGTTCCACTGTCAACTGTTAATAGGGTGATTGTCCAGTTCAACAGAAGCCATAAAATATAACTTTTACACCCTGAATCCCCAAAATTAAAAGAATGGAAAGTTTGCATTGCAAAAAGGAGCATGGAAACCAAACTCAAACAATCAGCTACACATGTGGCAGAATGTTTACATCATCAGTCTTTCTCACAACATCAGGAAGAGCAGCATATCTGTAAGATGCAAACCATTTATCACCCCATACAATGTCAGTGATTAACTGCAATGGATAGTGCAGATACTACCATGCTTTCCTGTGTTTTTGAGTAAATCAAGGTCCTCATAGTTCTTATGGTGGTGATAATGTCCGGTGCAGGAATTATCACTGAACCATATGCCAGTTAGTCTGTCAGTGTGGGGAAAGATTTGGGCCATCATAAGTGATGGTTTGCAAAAAAACTATAACTTGTGCCTGATACATCAATATTCTCTAAGGACTTCAAAACCTATCTTTGCCTATGGTAATCTGTTCAAAGAACACAGTATTTTTATGGAAGATGGTTCCCTTTTTCAAATCACCCATGCAATGCAAAATTGGAAAGAGTCATGCATCACAACTTCTTGGCTGTGCCAATCACTGGACACACACAACTCATTGTGCATGTGTGGGTTTCCTCTAAAATGTCCCCATAAACCTATTTCTGGGCACTTGTTAGTAGTGTTTGGAATTGCATATTTGCTGGTCTCATTTTCAAAATGTGTTGGCATGCTGCTTCCTTGCATAAGGCAAAGAGGGCTGCACCACAAAGTATTAAGCCATTTTTTAATGTTATGTATGGTTCCAGAATAAACAGACATTCTTTATGTGCACAGTGCAATTTCATTGGCATCAAGTCATGAAAGAGTGGAATCATTCTTTGACATTTAAAACTTAATAAATAAAAAAAACAAAATGAGGTATTATAGATGGTAACACTAATGAAAAAAATGCAATTTTCAGTGGCTTATTTGTTAGCCAGCTATACAGGATCCATTAATAATTATTTGACTTCTTTTTACTATTCAGATATTGTCAAAGATTGTTCACTACATTGCTGATGATTCATACATTAGTTTAGCTTTACTAAAGTCTAACTGTTCTTAGTAAGTAGATGTTTGTTGTTTTTTTTTTTTCGCTTTTAATGACGGCAGTAAATTCAACAAAAAGTCACAATGCTGGAGTGCCTACTTTTAAGACTGGTAACCAGGATGCTGTCTATCCTGGGTTGTAAGAGTTGGTTGGCTGGAACTAACAGGACTCATGAAGAGATGATACAAGGACTTGCTGAAAAAGAAATTGCTCCTGTCAGTGAGGGAATTGTTGAGACAAAATATTTTCTGGCAGAACAGCGATCCAAAGAATTCTAGCTATGTCAAGATGCTTTTAATGCACAAAAACTGCGGTGGTGGTAGAACAGCTGGAACAGTCTCTGGATATAAACCCGACTAAATGGCTGTGGGAGGGAATGTGGCAGAGTGGACCAGAGAAGATCTACATCAGTGAGTTGGGAACTTTCATTGTCAAAGAATGGAAGACATTCTCATTTCAATATTGTAATGATGCTAAAAATATTAACACCGTTAAAGTAGGACTACATGAACATAAATACAAACATTCTGCAAGTTTAAACAATGGTTAAATACCAGTTTTGCAGAAGCTTTCAAGCTACAGTAAAATGTAACCAGCATGCCAAAGTTCATGCATTCCCAAGACCCTTTTCTTCTTGTATTTGTTAGACCTGAAAACATCAGGTGACATTTGCAGGCAGGTAAACCTAGTTCAGCAGCTGGTTTCATCAAACAGACTGATTATCTCAGAGTTGCTGTAGTACTGACTTTGACTCAGTTTTAAAGTTATCATCACAATTTATCAAATGCATATAAAATTAATCGATGTTAGTACTGGTATTCTGCTTTGCTCTTATTGTCGTGACATAACCTTGTGTGTGGCCATGTTGCTTGGACATATAGCTATTGATAAATGCAAAATTTTTTGTGGTCACCTTTACAGTTTCCCTCTCATACATATTTGAAAAAATAGTGACATTCCCCTAAAATTAGGAGCATAGGTGAGATGGCTACAGAAAATGTCTTCTGTCAAGCAGTCTCTTTAAAGCACATTTTTGACTCATTTTGTTAAGCAGTATTTTGAGTGTTGTAATGTTTACTGCAGGCACTGTAATGAAATGTTTAGATTAGTTATTATACATAGGGTTTCGTTTTGATGAGAGATAGAGGCTTCTTGCTTATAGCTAATTACCCTTTTTACGAGTTATTTGAAACCGGTGCTCATGCATTACCTTTTTTTTGACATCAAGGAAATAGTGGATCTTGAATTTGTCTCTGTTGGCCAAACACTGAATAAAATTAAAGCTGCACTCATTGATGTTTTAAAATATATGTGGGTTGCTGAAAACCTGAAGATCTGTCCCAGTTTCTGATCAAACACAGTATTTCAGTTGTTTAACAACCTACTTTACTACTTACCAGATCTTACCCTACATGACTACTACCTATTTCTAAAACTGGAAAGGTATTTTGAGACATTGTCAGCAATTTTATTTTTTTTAATAAAATGGCAGTAGCTCTGCAAGGAGATTAGTAAGGTGCTTCCAGAAGTTACAGGAATGCTGCAGTGGGCACATTTTTTATGAAGAAGAATATTTTGAAGGGGACAGCTTTAATTTGCCTCTTTTTACATATTGAAATAAGTCTGGGAATGTTTTGATCACACTTAGCATTTTAAAATTCTTTCGCTGTTTTGGTAGCAAGCCTGTTTATAACAAAGGTTAAGGGATGGATCGTGAAAATATTGTGAATGTACTCATTTTTGCAAAAATATCTTTAACAATGACTTTAAAACAGTTAATTTATATTGAGACTATTAAATTAGGCAAGTATATTAGCATTTCACATGCACTCTTAAGAACATTCAGGGTCAGCCATGTGTTGGTCATAGCTGATTAGTTAAAGACACGTTTCTGTCTGTTACTTGGGTCCACTTACTAAAATCTTTCTTCCATTATTGCTACAATATTTACTAAGGTTATGAATTTTTGACAAGGAAGGCAATCAACAACAAAACATATATAGAATGTGCTGTTATACTGACAATTTTTTTTTCTTTTTTAAAAAGTGTAAATCAAATAACATAGAGATGTAGTGAGAATTAGTTTTAACCTTACTAGCACTAGTTAGTATTTGTAGTGACCTGGCTGTATATTTAGTCAGTAATGCTTATAATGCAAAACACGTTGTATTGCTTTTATGTTGTATTTAAATACCACATGTGAGAGTTGCATTGCCAAAAAGTGACAGTATCTAATTCAACTTTTTTTTTTCCTTTCATTAAATTCTGCAGAGTTATTTGCTAATATAAACCAGACTGTGGGGAGTAGATTCTGTGATTAGAAAATCTATTTGTGGAATTAAAGTGGATTGCTGATACTTGTAGGTGCAGTCTTTGACAGCTGGAATCCATTATAACACACTGAATGTATTAGGTTGGTGGTCTTTGATGCCCACCATTTAACTTTATTGGTTGGTGTCACAGAGGAGTTAGGGGCCATTACTGCCCTTCTTTAATTTTCTTCTCTACCTCCTTTTGTTTTCCACTTTCATTGCTTGATAAAACCACACTGAGGAAAGGAGCAAAGCCCAACATTTGTAAGAGAAGCCGGCTCTCATAAAGGATGTAATGAAAGGCTTAGGGCTTTTAATGTTGATTACTGAAGAAGATGTTAAGTGAGCCACTGCTTAAAAACAAACAATCAAAATACCCTCCTTTACAATCTAATTGACTCTGTAGATTTTATAGACAAACAGCTGATCTATTTCATGACAAACAAATGAGTCCATGCTAAAACAATTCTTTAGAAATTTGCTTAAATTGTTTATTTATGATTATAGCTAATTCAGTTTTACTTTTTCAAACTAAAGTAACACAAAGATCTGAATCATAATCGAGATGCTTAATATGCTGTAGACATAAAGTAATTTAATATATATATAAACAGTTATCAGCTTCTATTTTTAAAGTATTTTTCAAAAAAAAACTATGCAGCCTGACAAGGCTACAGTAAAGGAACCTCTTTTACCTTTAAGGACCTGGCTGCTGTATTAGCAGGATGACATTTTCCTAACTCTCTTAAGTCAAGTCTGTTCAGCAAACAAGTGAAATCCTAAGAACTGTTTTAAATGTTCTTTTATTGTTCTCAAAATTTAAAAAAAAACTATTTGAAGTCCAAAATTATTTTTCCAGATTTTAGATTCTTATGCAGTTGGCTGGTGCTAGCTCAAACCTTGGGTACTGCTCACCATCTCATTTTTATTGTAACTCTCAATTGCATTTTGGTACAGAAATTCTGTAAAACTTCAAGATTTTCTCCAGCTTTAGCAATAAACTTTTGCATGTCAAAAGATTCTTGATTAGAGACTTAAAAAAAATCCGTATTAGCATTTACTTGTTCGCCCACACATTTGACAAAACAAAATTAAAATTAATGAAAGATAAGAGATGGGGAAAAAAATAGCCAACATTACATGAGATCTGATCTGTAAGATGTTATCAACACATTATCAAATGACAACCTACTAATCATGATAGAATCTTGGTTATGTGCATTGTGGGAATTAGTCCTCTTTATGGGAAAGCATTGTAATTTTAAAAGTAATAGAGGTGTGTGTGTGTGTGTGCGTGCGCAGGCGGGTTGGCAGGAAAGGCTTTCACTGTAAATGGAGAACCTTTTAGAAACCGAACAATGTGTAGTATTAAATGGAACATTGTTACTGTGTGCACAAATCTCTGGTGGTTTGCCACCACAGGTTCACACTTAGTATAAATGTATATTTTAAAAATGTGCTAATGTTCATACTGTAAAGGATAGAATAATTTCTTAGAGTGTTCCATTAAGTGGAAAATGGAATTTATGATTGAAAAAAAAATGTAAAATTGTCCTAACAGACAATAAAGATGATAATTATAATCATTTTTTTCTTTAATGGCAGACACTTAACTAGAAAAAGCTTCTAGGAGTAATTGTTAAGCAAAATCTCCAAGAATGGAGCATTTAAACAGCAAACATGAAAGAAGTTTTTGTTTTCTAGCATAAATCCTTGGTTTGCCTGCATTTTAAATATATAATGAAAGTGGGGGATACTTATTACAGGAAGGAGATATTGGTTTATTAGAATGTTTCTAGGTCTTAAGCATTTGTGGTATGCCAAATGACTGAAAGATTTAATCTACCAAGTTGGAATTTCACATGGTCAAGAAGAGACCCAGTAGTTGTTCGTTATGTGGACAGTAGAATATATCTTCAGTTATCTACATTTACCAATATTGGGGGCCATAATAATAAATTAATTATGGTTCCAGTACAGTTAGATATGAGAAAATATATTTTTAATAATACAGTGGCAGCAAAAATTATAAGCGGATCTGGAGAAAAATTCTCATATGACCAATAACAGCACATTTATATATTAGACGAAAAGTAATTTATCAGTGTTTCAGATGCTTTTAAGCCTCACCATGTGCATGGAAAAAATTCTGATTCTCAACAAAATAATTTTATGATCATTCTGTGGTGGCAAAAATTATAAACAGATTTCATGATTCAATCTAGACAATGTAAATTTGCAAAATAAGGCATCTCCTTGACAACAAATCATTAAATACATTCTAGTATTCGGTATGACACTCAAAATTACTGATCATGGCACAACAGTGAGAGGACATTGAGTTGATAAGCTTGTTACAATAGTTAACCGTGATCTTACCCCATAATTTTTGATATTTTCATACACCTCACTCAATTTCACCGGCTTTGAAACTCTAATCTCTCTACCTAGTCTATGCCACATGTTCTCTATTGGATCTAAATCCGGAGACCATTCGAGAAGATGGATTTTCATGGTTTGGAACCAATGCTTAATGATATTCAGTGTGAATAGGCACATTATTCCTGGAAGATCAAAGTCAAGGGTAAATTCTCATCAGTATACGGTTCAAGGACATTTCTCAAGATGTGCAAATATCCGTTGCTGTTCAAAGTTCTCTTGATATTGAAAATCAGACCGATCCCATTTCCGGAGAAACAACCCAAAATCATAATGTTCCCACCAATCCTCCTCCTGAACAGTCAGAAGATACATTGCCGATTCTGTGTTGGACATATTGCACACCATCAGAACCAAACAAATTGAACTTCGATTCGTCTGACCAGACAGCTGACCACAATTCTGGGCTCCAGTCGATGTGCTCCAATCTGAACTTGAGATGGCGCAAGTGGTTCTTTCAGGAAACAAACAGCTTCTTCCTGTTGACCCCTCTCATTCAGTCCAAATTGATGCAGTTGGTTCCTGATAGTCCACACATTGATTCACCCATCTTCATACAACCAACTCCAGATGGCCTATGGATGCACCGGTCCAATCTTTGGGCAATTTTTCTAGGCCGGCTTGAATGTGGACAATTGCTATACTGTCTAGCGGCTTGGTAGAGATTCCAGTCTTGTCTGCAGACTGTTTCACATCTTCTGATTTCCTCAGAGATTTGTGAATAAGGAGATTTCAGTTTTCGGAGCTCAATAATTCTTGAACGAGTAGTTGGAGAAAGACTAAACTTCCTATCCATTCTGAGAAAATAATAATTAAATATACATTAGCTACACAAGTGATAAACATCACCAGGCCTATAACATCCTACTATCATGTGAAATTATTTAACTATACAAAATTGGCTTATAATTTTTGCTGTTATAAAAAAAAAATGATTTCTTTGTCATTTTGTAAATAAAATCTTTTTCATGTAGATTTGTGCTAGAATTTGAAAAGCATCTGAAACACTGATAATTTACCTTCTTTCTGATATATATGCACTGTTAGCGGTCATTTTATTAAGTTATGAATATCTGAAAAATTTTCTCCAAATCTGCTTATAATTTTTGCTGCTGCTGTAGATTCGTCAAGTTATGGAGTTTAACTGATTTATTCCCAGAACAGAAATACTGAAGGCTTAATACTGATATTGTGATCTATTGACTTTAAAATGCATACTCTGACTGCTTTGGGGCATCTTAAGGGATTATCTATAATTACGATTCCTAAATGTTTTTTTTTTATTTTTCTGTTCTTATTGTAACAGATGTGATACCATTATGACAGCACTGTTTTATTGGATTGCCACTAGCACAATCGATTTATTTCAATATGTCTAATACGAATGTTTGCATTTTGAAATAGTAAATTCCATTTGCTATTTGTTTAATTTGTTCAACTAGTTAAATGATTTAATAAACCAGACTGCATAACCTTAACACCATCATAACATTGTTAGCAGTATTAAGGTAATGTCTCAAGCTTTTCTCTAATGACATTTTTGAAACTGACATAATAGTGTGTAATAACTTTGAAGTCTGTTATGCAGATGATTCCCAATTCATAGTAGAAGGCTGCCATGCATGCCAAAGTTCTAACGTTTCTTTGTCAGAGTTTTCCATGGAAAATATGTTGCCATGAAATAAAGGCTGGGCCTGTTTTTGAGCAGATACCATGCCCACCAGTTAGCTGTACTTAAGTCATTTATTTTAAACGTTGGTGGGGTGACAATCTCAGTTAAAGAAAAACCAGGAAATTAATCAAGAATTAAAATGATTCCTTTAGTAGCAAAGAAATTGGCCAATAAAAGTTCTTCAGCCTGTCTTTGTGTAGCGTCAGGGGGGGAACTGCTGCTCAGATTTTAATGGATGATAGAAATATTTATTCATTTTGGTGCAGGATTTTAGGTAGCAGATCTGAAAGCAAAATTAACTCAGCTTCCTGGTATTAGAGGTAACAGAACCCAAGTATGAACATTGTCCTAATAGCATTAATCAATGTGTATATACTGATCTTCATATAAAACAAATAGCGTGACATTGCTCTTTGTCATTATTTTAAAGATCTTACTGAATGATATCCTAACTTTGCCCCAACACCGAGCACAAAAAAAGGAAGCGGGTTAATTTAATAGACGCAGAGAATTAAAATAATTAAGACAATTGCAAGTCTTCCTTTTTGTGTCAGTTTAGTCTTAACCAGTTATTTTCCTCCATTCTTAATGATTGAGAGCATGAGCACCATGATTGTTTTTGTGTTAGCAGTGCTGTGTGGTAATAGACATACTGATCGATTTTGTGTTTCTTTTATCAGGTACAGATATACTAAAGAAGAAACTGCAGGAAAATCCAGATGAAAATTATTACAGTAATGTAAAACTTCTTCCAAATCATAATTCTCACCAACGCTCAAAATCCATGATGGTACGAAAATCTAATCGGGATGAGAACCATGACCTTGATTCCTCCTTATCTGCACTGTCGTCAGCTCTGGATTGTGCTCTACCAGGCAGCTATAACCCTGGTTACAACACGAAACCAGATGATGGTATACACTATCTGAGTGTGAGCTATGAGAATCAGAATCAGAATCAAAATCCAGAACATGTGGCAACAACCAACACTCCACATAATCGTAGTCCTTCTCTGAAAATTCGTAGGTACAGCTTCCTCGCTGGTTCCAGAAGAGGCAGAGGCTTCAGCGAACTGTTTAACTCCACAATATTAAATGACCACTTTGATCAGTATAGCAGCACCCAAAGGGATGACAGTGGGCTGGGTAAAGAACTTTGTGGAGAAGAGGACAGGCAGCGCATTAATGCTCACGCCAGCGACACATCGCCAGATTCAGGAGTGTCGGAAACCATGGAAGATGACAGCAAACACCGTCCATTGCAGAGGCGTCGAACGCTACCCTGCATAATTAAAACACAAGAGGAAAATCCTAAGTTAGCTGAAAAGGACACAGCCCATAGTAGTGAAAATCTTGCTGGAAAAATCCGAGAGACCTATATAATTGAGAATGGCATTCGAAAAAGAATAAAGGAACACACACATGAACACGCTGATCCGAAGAAAGGAGAGCTGATAAGGGAGTTTATGTTAGAAAGTCAAAAGAAATTAATTAAGAAAAGAAATCCTGGAAGTCTTCCTGACATCAATATCATCAAGCAACTCGACCTCATCAAGCCCATGCCGAGAGAAGAAGCATACAAGCTGTCATCACAGAGGCGGGAAGAACTGCGTCAGCTGCAAGAGCTGGAAGAGCGCCGCAAACAGGGAGATGTTGCTGTTATTCTTGGTGATCTTAAGGTAAGGTAACCCAAATACTGGAGTCATTAGTTTCCATTTATTCTTGTGACAGACTAAAAATTATGGTCCTGTGATTTCTATTACACTCCTAGATTTATTTGTCATTGGTTTTGAATTCATATCAGGTAGCCTCTTTCACCAACATGATAGGGCACCAGGTATTCACTTAAGTTGATTTTTTTTAAATATGCAATAATTCTTTAGGATCATTTTGTAGATGTCAAGCATGTTTCTTCATGGACGACTACTACTAAGGTACATTGTCTTGCTATATTGAAATGAGCACTTTTATAATAGTAGTAGTAACCTTTAGTGTGGCATGGTTACCTATAGCACACAAAGGAAAGGGAAAAAATATACAAATCAGTATTTGGTAGGGTTACAGAATTCAGGGACTGAACCTTGGTAGATTTAGAATCAGTAAAGTTCTCACTTGGTGCTGATGAATTTTTGCATTATTCAGCATGTCCATATATGTATATTCTATTGCATAAGAACAAAAATTAAGCCACTAAAAATGATTATCAGGTTGGTCTTGCTGGTGTACCCGCCATATTTGTTTGTAATGGGTGGGTCGATTTGCAGCTACTGGAAGTTAACTGACCGCCAATAAGACAAAGCAGGTTCTCTGTCGAGCCACTTAGGCCTAATATCCTCTGGATCATGCCAAGTAGTAAAATTTCTAACAACTATGCTATTGTTTTAAGACAAAATAGGGGGTATCCCACCATTTTAAGTTGTGCTCATTTTAATAAGGCAAGGGTACTATACATCTCCAATTTTTATTCTTGGGTTTATGAATTTGTTATTTTAACTCTTGGAAGACTGTCCATGTATTTACAAGTATATGCTGGCTTCCAGAGCTCATGAAACTTTGGGATCAATAGCCACTCCCTGTAAACATTTGGGCATACTTCTCAAGATTGATTTCGATTTCTTTCTTTTTTTTAACAAACAGTGGGGAAATTTGTACATGAAAAATGAGAAGTAATCCATTTACTCTGGTTTATGTATATCCAGCACCCTTGGGGAATTGGTGTTGCCGGTTATATGAACGTTTACCAAAGATGAAAGGGATTATGCATAAATTATGAAATGAAACAAACATTGCTTATACGTGATTGTTTAATGCAAAAACATTTTATATACTCTACTCACCAGCGAGTTAAATGAAGTGGAACTTTGTGAATAGTTGGTTGAGCAGTATTGTCACTGTAACTTATGCTAAATTACAGTGACAATACTGCTCAATCAAATCATCAGTTGTAGGCTTTGATGTTGATGGGACTGGATCAGCCATCCAAGTCAGATGCCTTCTCTTGAGGAAGTTATTATGCAGAATAAGAAGACTGCTGCTCAGCAAACTGTTTTCTTGACCACGATCCTCTTCCTCAGAATCCATGTCAGTGATGGTTTGTATCACTTAGACTTCTTGGTCCATGTTCACCCATTTCTCCACCTCTTCATCCTGAAGTTGAAGGGTTTCCATTATTTCCTTCTGCTTTAAATTAAGGCTTTGAAGCACATCATAAAAATTGCATCCTTGATTTTGAAGGCAGACTGGAACTCTTGAAGTGTGCCACCCAAAGTTTACAAGCTTCCTCATAAAATCTGTAAATGGCCTTGAGATTCTGGTTGGATAAGGGAGGTTACATTTGCAGACAGGTGAATAGTAAAGATGAGCTTGGCCGTTATCAAGCGATAAGCCAATCTTTGTATCTTCAGGTAGTCCACGTTCCCTCAGATGGAACAAAAACATGGTGGAACCAGTAAAGAGAAGCACCTTGTATTCAACTGGCAGGTGAACACCACCTTTAGAAGCACTTGGATGCTTAATCTTTCCAACCACAAGCAACTTAACTCTGCATGTCCCAGCGTCATTAGCACAGTTAAACAATCCCTGTTCTTAAACCCTAAAGCAACAGTTTCATCACCACCAGCAAGTAATGATGTTGGCAAAGAGTCCCATTTCATCTGCATTGTAGATGTTCGCTGTGGTTAAGGTTTCCGTTGGTTGGCAGATTGCTTTTCTCCCGACACATCTAGCTTCTTATGCTATCCAGCCATCAATCAATTCCATTTTCCCATTTAACTCTCTTGATTTTCAATCAACATCGAGCCAGAAATTGCAGCTCCCTCTGATTGCTTCAAGGAAAACCACTCGTACAGTATATTTTCCAACTGCTCCATTTTAAATGCTGTACTTTACGTAAACCTATCAACAGCTTTGCTAGTCTGAGATCTGGCCACAAACTTGAGCCAGTGTTGAAGTCCTTCATTGTTTGGCTACATTTCTTACCTGTCTAATTTCTGAGTTATCAATCAACACAACATGCTTCCTCTTCTGTCCACTTCTTATTTGTAACATATCGCCATCCATAATTTCAGGACATCTTAGATAAGGGCAGATAATCATCGCTAAAAGCTGGAGAAAGTTTGTTAGTTGCTGAAAACAATGGAAAAATGATTATTGCTATCAGATGCCGGTTAAGAGAGCTGTTACTGTATTCTCACAGACTTTATCTGACATTGGAATTGCATGAACTACAATTTCTTTCCATTTAAATTAAGAAAAATTACTTACAGGAGTCATCTTAGCTTTAACTTACTACCACTCATGATTAGGTTCATTGCTATTCAAATACACAAGAAACAATTTTCATATACTTCATCTTTCTTTTGGAGTGAGAGTAGAGAGAAATAATGTCTTCAAAATGCAGACAGCAGCACTCTGATGCATATGAATTTGTTTAAATTAAAAATGTAGACAATAAACAGAAATGCTTGAAAAGTATGTAGTCAGTCTAGACAAATATTTAAGACTAAATAACTAAGTACTATAGATGATTAGATACTAACTAGAGCATTTTTAAGCCTAAAAATAATATTTGTAATGGCTCAGAAAAATAGATTAAAATGCTAGTTAAAGGAATGTTTTTTTATTAATAATCACTTTAAACAAATTAGTATGTTACTGTTCTATGATATACTCATCGTTTAAAAAAAAATTTTTTTAGATTGGTTGCTATCCATGGTGATTCATTGAATGGAGCATTTGGTAGTTGATTTTTAATACATCTGTGCCAAAAAACCAAGATGTCTTACTGACATCAGGGACCACCAATTACCATCAATAAAACCGATGTTAGTTATTCTTATCAGGACTCTCCTGAAGATCGCAATAGGGGAATTTCACTAAGATTCATATCGGTGCTTATCATAGAAATAAATGAAAATTGTCAGAAATCCAGGACCCCACAGTTCACCATCTGCTATGGCACATAGACTGGTGTGGGCGGGTATTTTGGCTGTAGGGAAGTTTCAGTGATACGGCTCATTCCAAATATTCCATTCAGAAGATCTGGATGGCCAGTCATAAGAAAACTCATCAGCTTTGCTGTTAAGTTGTCTGAAAGGAACATGCTCAACTAATAGCCATCATCAAAAAGTGGAAAATTTCTCAGTAGTGATTCCGTAGATGAAGCTGTGTGTATCAATTCTGGGCTTATCTTTGATGGTTTAATGGATACGTAACTGAGCTAAGGCTGCTGTCCCTTCCCCCTCTCTCTCTCTGTTTTAGTCATGGCATCTTGATACTCTGATATCTCTTTCATAGGAAATCATTCACACTTTCTTTATATATATATATAAACAAGAAAGTTGCCAAAAGAAATTTTTACTGAGTGCACACTATTTATCAAGTGATGTCATCAAATGCTATTAAAACTTAAAAGATTAATTCTGAAATTGCATTTCCTCTCGTTACTGGTCAAACTTCTGATTTACTCTCAACATTAGAATATGTAGACTTCAATTTGCAAGCTATTTACTTCTGGAATGTTCAGTGAACAACAATCATTTTGATCGCAGCTTCAAGCTCTACCATGTCTATGTTAAGTTCAGTGGCAACAACTCCGTGTGTCAGTTATTGCTACAGATTTCTTCCTGAAAAATAATTCAACATAGCAAACGAGGGACATTAATGACACATGGCTTTTACTTGTACCTTTTTCCATTTGGTGTCTGTCTCTCTCTCTCTCTCTCTCAGAATCTGAGTGTGTTTATAACTGCCTGGTCATTCACTCACTGACTTCTCATAACCACCATTTGGGATCTAGAATTAAGAACATTATGAAAGCATGACAGTTATCTTGATCCTCTAAAAAAACTTGTTTACTGGAGCATGAAATGACAAACAGCTGACCCTGACCATTCTTATGCCTCTCTGCTAGTAAGAGCAGGTGGGACTAGTAATGCTGAAGTAATGGGTAATAAGAAGTACTTCCTGAAGACTGACAATATATGGAGAACTTTAAACCACTAAAGGGTATAGTAAAAAAAAAAAAAAAGAGGAGGAATTATCTGAAGATGCTATTGTTGGCACTGTAATACAACAACCAAACGATGGCTGCCTGCTAGTCTGAGGAAATGACAAGTAGCAAAATGTCGTAGTTTTTATCGGTGCAGAAGCAAATGGGGGTCAACATGAATTGGTGTTATTAAGGGAAACTTTCACTTTGCTATGTAGATGAATCCACTGGAATAATAAAAAAAAATTGCCTGGTCTTATCTCAAAATGGCATCCAAGTAAGGAAGACTGCAAGGTTATCAAAATTAAATATAAAATAAAATTTTCTTTACCCTCCCCAAGAACCGAACCCGACCAAACCAACAATAACAATGATATAGCTATAGATAAGGTATGTTTTTTTGTTGGATGTAAAAATATAATTTACAGGTTATACAAAAGTGATACCAAGCAAATAACACTTGCAGGGCACAACATCTATTATATATTGTGTGTGTTTTCAGTATCCCAATACTGTAGGCTGCTGGTGCTGGGATTTGAACCAGGAATCATCAGTTGCTAACCCATGTACGCTACCAACTGGAGATTATCCCAACATCAGCAGTCCACGGTATCATTGAAATACTGAAAACACACATACCATTATACTTGTGACAAAAAAGTACTAACTCAGTTACAGATATTCCAGTAAATTCTGTAGCAAAACACCCTATTACATGTTCTCCATTTTTATACAGAGGTTGAAAACTTGTGCACATTTCCAACAAATCTAGAAAAATATTGCAATACATATTAAACACTGGATGGGCTTTATGCAAGTCTTTAGACTTCCTGCTCCGCTGCACATAACTTTTAAGTGGGCTACATTGTTACCATATATGTAACGAGTTGCTTGAGATCCATGAATAAAATTTCTGCATCATCCTATAAATAAGAACAACAAAATTTATCTTCGAATCCTGCTCATATAGCATGACGCTGTACCCATGACCCTTCTGAATACTTACAATTTAGTCACATTTGTTGTGATTTATGAGGACTTTTCGGAGATCTTGCATTGGGGATGGTAGATTTCAAATTATCACATTTTTTTGCAATTTTGGTAACTTTTCCATTAGAAAATTACAAAACGGCACACATCTCAATACGTTAATGTAATATTATGCAAATTCAACTGCATAATTTGACTCTATTGGGAAAAATCAGAAAATTCTAAGGTGATGCCAAACTTTTGGACAGCTATATTAAAGAGGAGAAGAAAAATGTTGCCGACCAAACCAGTTTAATGACCAATCTCCACTCCAGCCAGGTAGCCTAAAAAAAGTTGTCAAAATAGATAATAAAAAATTATTTTTTAAAAACATTTACTCAAAATTGAATAAAGAATGGGCAGAACTATTTGTTCTTTTAAAAAAATTTAAGCCGACAGGAGAGGATGATGAATGTAAATAATTTTATCTTCACACTCATGATTAAGGGAGCTAACTCAGAAAGAATTTTTTGACTTAATGTCTTCAAAATATCATTGAGTCACAAAATATCCTTAAATAAATTGTAATTTTTTTCTCATACCTCAAGAAATAAAGCAAAAAAAAAAAAAATAATTAATATTTGTCATTTAAAATATTGTTCATTATACTTATTTCACAAATAAAAAGGAGTAATTATTTTTTTAAGAAATGCTGTTACATATCAAAACAAGAAACTCTGATTTCTAGGATAAGCGTGTACATTTTTTGTTTAGTTCTGAACCAGATAGTGTGATCAAAGGCAATTTTCAATGCTTAAATCAGTGGGTGCAGCATTTCAAGATTCATGTCTTGCAAAATGCTCTGTCTGTAATTAATTACATGGTAATCCCTTGACTCAGTGTCTGGGGTTCTTAAACTGGTAATATATTAGGTTGTTGCAAAAGTTTTGTCAGTTTTTTTTTTTTTTTTTACCGCAAACAATGAGACTTCATATCGCTGCTGAATGTGAAGCTTATTAATCAAAATGAGTTCCATTACAATCAATACACTTTTGCCAACGAGTTACAAGCGCATTTATACCATTTTGAAAAAAATCTGGATTTCTGGAGTCGATAAGCTGTTGGAAGGCAGTTTCAATTGCTGCTTGGTTGGAGGAAGCTGTCGAGGAGTTTGAAAAGGTGGTGGTCTGTGGGAGAAAGGTCTGGTGAATGGGCTGGGTGAGGGAGATCTTCGTACCTCAACGTGTTCAGTTTCTGAAGAGTCACTTTTGCAACATGAGGACCAGCGTTATTGTGGATGTTGTGGAGCAGGATGGAGCCTCTTCGATTCACCATTGCCGGCTGTCGTTGGGAGAGTTTCTGATGTACAATGTTTAATTCATGACAGTACCTTTTAACTGTGATGGTTTTGCCAGGTTGCAAGAAGTTATAGTGGATGACACCAGTTGCCAGTCCACCGGACAGTGACCGTGATGTTTGGGTGAAGGCTGGGTTTTGGAATGTGGTTAGGCGCCTTGTCTTTGTTGAGCCACTGTGCTGATCATTTTCAATTGTCATAAAGGATCCATTTTTCATCACACGTAATGATTTGGTCAAGAAATGGGTTGTTTTTGTTTCTTATGACAAGCAAAGAACAGACCTTCATTCAACCCATGAGGCACCCACCTGTCAAGCTTTTTCACGGGAAACAGTTGCAGTGCTCACATCAAGCTCTCCAGCAATTTCTCGCAGTTTTTTTCTTGGATCAGCTTCAACTGAGGCTTTCAGATGGTCATCATCACAGCTGGAAGGACGTCTGCTACATTTCTTATCTTCGCGGCTCACACCTGCTGATCAAAACTTTGCAAGCCATCGTTGTACTGTGCGCTCAGTTGCTGTGTCCTCGCCTCATGCTTGCTTAATGTTACGAGTTGCCTCACTGGCTTTGTGGCCTGCTTTGAATTCGTGAAGCAAAATGGCACAAAAAACTTTTGTATCCATGCTTCACTCAGAACCCTGAAACAAATACCATTTTATGATTTTTAAAAAGGTAGATTTTGCATAATGTATGCCAAAGTACACGCTACAAAATGATATATAACTTATCTACATACACCTTTACAAGCAGGCAAAGAATCAGCCCAAAATTAACATAGTATGAAAACCGACAAAACTTTTGTAACGACCTGATATTATTTTACTGTGAATGTTAAATTCCCTTTAAGACGACACAAGCACAGAAACAGAAGTGAGTTGTTAGTGTATTTTTTCAAAACTGGTTATTTTTCAGCATTAATGAAATATGATGATCAGAATAGTAGAGGGATATTGTGATATTAATTGTATGATTTAATGAGGGATGAAACATTTGCACAATTCCATTAGTCAAACTTAATGGTTGATATTGAATTCATTTTGCACAATATCTGGGCGTGTTCAGTGATGTCAAAATGACAACGAATAGTCACTACCTATATGTATATATCCTAGAGCCCCACATGATCTTTAGTAGACTATTCTTGCATTATCATCCATGAAAGTAACTTGATGACTGTGACACTTCATATAGATGGTATGACAACAGGTCTAGCGTGTAGATTAACAGAGAGATGGTCAGATGAGATATATGATGAGGCTGCGACTGTAATGATCAGGGCTGTTGTGCCACAGAGTCTGGCTTTGACTAAGTACTGCTACTCACTCGTAAGTCCTTGTCAATGAGGTGTAACTCTCAATAACTTCATTATGCGAACATCTGAGGAGGATCTGATACTTAATTTAACTGTTGTTATGTAAATTTGAAATCATGTGAGTGGTATGACTTTTTTTGGGCATGCCTCACTCAGAGGGGCCACAGGTGTCACATGACTCAAACCCACCACCCTTCTACAATGGCCGAGGTGACTGAATAGTTGTTCAAGGGGTATTATACAAAACATCCATACTTCATTAGCTGGGGTTAGTTTTCATCAAGCTTAAATTTACTAAAATAGCGTTTATAGTGTGTGTTCAATTAAATAGATAGACAGACAGACAAACAAGAATTTTACATTGAGTACTTTAAAAAAAGATCTGGCTCTTCTCGGCAAAAAATCGATCAGCTGCATGGATTAAATCAATCAAAACAAAGCCCAGAAAGCCAAGTTAGCATTCAGCTTATTTCGGGGTTATGTCCACCATAAAGGCTACTGCTCCTTATCAAAACATCAGTGCGCAGATACACCTGACAGTTACCACCTGTAGAAGTGAGAAATGTGTGTACTTATGGTACTCAAAAGGGGCAGCCTTGACTAACACTTAATTTTTTTCCAAACGAGTACGTTTAAACTTGTGTTGTTTTTCAGATGTGTACATGTCGTCAATGCCTTAGCTCTTCTGTCGGGAAAGCTACAAACAACTTGCTCGGCATAATAATTGCGCTGTGTGCCATGTGGTTTTACATGATGGTTGTGCAAGATGGCATGTTGTTAAAGTCTGATGTTACTATTTCTGGTCTCTCTTCAGAAGAGCTCAAAAACACAAGATGGCCATCCCAGATATCAGTACAAGAATCTTTCTTTCTTATACTGCATTTGATAAATTGATTAGTTATTTTACCACTGAAACAAATTCTAAATAGTAGTGATACTTACATTTTCT
Organism: Nautilus pompilius; assembly: GCA_018389105.1. Taxonomy (NCBI): domain Eukaryota; kingdom Metazoa; phylum Mollusca; class Cephalopoda; order Nautilida; family Nautilidae; genus Nautilus; species Nautilus pompilius. Next base: position 2,882,971 of record JACATO010000588.1, read on the forward strand.
TTTAAATGTCTTCCACACCTGATACTGTAGAACATTATGAAACGTAGCAATCACTTAGAAACTGTAACATTATTCTAAAAATTAATTTTTTTTTAAAGAATCATCAAATTAAAAATATGCATAAACTTATTAAAATCAAAAGCTTAAACTAAACTCTGACTTTCCAACAGAGTTCATTTACAAGGATGTGTGCAAATACAAACAGTGTATCCAGCAGTTTTATATAACTAGCAGAAAGAGACCATAATATTCGGTAGCACATTTTGCTGAAGCCCTTAATGTATAAAGCTCACAGGATACCTTAGTATAAAAACAGATGTCTCTTGTCCATGGTTGATATTTATGCAAATTACATCCGTTTCTTGCCACAGTATCTTGGTGATGTCTGGATGTGCGCTCGCTGGTAGTCAGTTTCTGTATAGGTATCGTCATACCAGGATTTCCCTAACCCTCACAACTAACTATTTCTGGGAAGCTGGCCAAGTCAATAAGATCCCCTAATTTCTGGTCAGTTAGTCTACTGAAGTCCAAAAAAATTAAAATTTATTTACTTACATCAAAAAAAAAAATTTTCTTTTGCAAGGGAAGTTGTGTGTGTGGGGGGGGGGAGGGAAATATCTAATTTTTAATTCCTTCTCCAGCCCCTTTTCACTGCTGCGCCGATGCAATGTTTTCCTTCTTACAACCATAAACTTTAAAACGTCCCCCCCTAAAAATCCATGGAAACAGAATTTCTAGCCATCTTTCTTTTTTCAAATAAAGAAAATGCTATAGAGACTGATGATGTTGAGGATTTAACTGCCCTGCAGATGCTGGATTTACTACTTTAGACAGAAAATAGGTTATCAGCCGAGTTCATCTATGCTGCTGTTGAAAATTCTTGCAACAAAAAAAGAAAGAAAGGAAGGAAAAAAAACTTGACATTGTGATGCTTATTGATTATTTTACTTTTCTTTGTATCTGGTCTGTTTTCAAGGTCCTACAGCTGTGGCAGCTTTGGTCTGATCTGTTGTGATGCTAGCAGACCTAATCTGGTTGGCTCTCTCCCTCTGCACATAAACCGATAGAATCTAAACATACATAGTTCATGTCGAGTGGTAAAACCTATAAAAAAAAAAAAATAAATTTTTTTTCTATTAAATCAGTGGCAGCATCCTAAATTTATTATCATCATTTTCTCCCCTACTGTATTTTGTTATGAGTAGAGGAAGAATTTTACAGTTAAAAAACAGGTTTCTTTTATTCTCGTGTGTGTGTGTGTGTGTCTGAATCACACTCCTCTGTGTGCATTGTACTCTGGGGATTTATTAGCAAGGTTCCTGCCCTGCCATGGCCAATGTTTGTTTAATTCCTGTCAGAGCACCACCCTCATGTTAGAACAAAATAGCACCACCATTTTTTAGAATTATTATAACGAAGTTTCTACTACAGAATTTACACTTTAGTATTCATATACAAACTCCAACATTTCCCAAATGACCCACTCACTCCCAATATTTTTTTTTTGTTATTTGGACTTCAAATGTCTAGATAACCATTCTTACTAGAAGTTTTTTTTTTCTTTTAACATTTCCACGACACAGATCCGCTTAGATTAACGAGCCCAGTGGTAAAATACCTGTTGGTGTTTGTACCTCATACAGTACAGGGCAACTTAAAAGGACAGTGAAGTCCACAAACAGCATAATACTACAAGGCTTGAATTACTATCACAAAAGATCAATTGCATTTTAAGAAAATAATTAGTCATACTGTACATTCTCCATCGTCTTACATTTTTTTTTTAAGAACACAGCAAGTAATCTTGCACACAAAGTATTCTGTGGTCTTCTTGACAGAAGAGTTACAGTGTTGCTAACACACATTTAAAGCATATAGAAAGTATAACTGAAAGTTAATAATACAGGAAAGTTATTACAAAAAATGTTTTTAGCTTCAGAGTAAAGCTTGCAAGAAAAAAAAAACTGGTTAATTAATCTTATTTACTATAAATGGCATCAGGCAGCTACTTTATTTTATTTAATACTGTGGAAAATATGGAGCACAAGAGTAATAGAGTAATTCAGTAAAATGAAATAAATAATATGAGTTATTTTTAAATGTTCAGAATATTTTCATAAGTTCCACAATTATTATATTAACAAATTAAACTAACTGAGAATAAATAAAATAGACTCCTTTTTTAAAAGACTAAATGGTCTTAGAAATTAAAACAAAAACATTGGAAATGAGAATTACTCCTCTAAACATGATTTTTCAGTGATGAAAAGGTATGTATTCCAATTTTTTAAAGATTGTGCCCTTATCTGGCATGTTTTACATTTCATATATTTTATTGTAGTCGGAATTGCTACATTACAATAATGAGAATTTTACATGAGAAACTTGAGCAAATTTTTTGTGGTTAAGATGAGAAAGGTTTTCTCTAAGAAGTTTATTGCAGCTTTCTGTAATGCAGTATTAGATGTGTTCATACATCATAACATTTAAACATTGTGTGATTTCTTTCTTTTTAAATCTGCAGGACTGGTGCCAGCAACGGCAACTATTGGTACTATTAATAGCCCTGAATGTGAGTTTGGCAACTATGTTCTTCAATCTACTGTCCTGATTCTGGTAACTTGGCATTATTCTCAAGTTCCATGGTGTGCTTTGCCCTGAGTTCCTAAGCGGCGGTGTACCAGCCCAGTGATCTCACTTTTCCCAGCAACGTGGTGGTGTTGTTTCCAGGGATGGAATGGCATAATAGTAGGAGGGCAAGAGGACAGGCAAGAACGAATGTGGTGACAGTACGTTTGTGGGTCTGTGACTAATACCTAGAATCCCCATTGTTTTGAGTATGAATCTAATCATATTCTGATAAGAATGGCAAACACTGTGTTAGATGGAAACATTCTTTCATCTGTGTTCAGTCTCCAGTCTGTCAACAGCCTTTAACAACACAACATTTTAACTGTACCAAATGTTTCTGATTTTCGGCTGGTTGCTGTACATATTCTGAGATAGAATGTTACTATTCTTGCAATACTAACATCTTTGGTTGTTCGGCTATTCATGGTATGGCTAGCGTGTTTGGCCATTCACTCCAGCTTTGATGTTAGTAACCCATTATGTTATCACCATCAATACCCATCCAATCATGTGACTAGAGAACACATCAGAAACATGTTGAACAACAGTGACCTTTGACATCAGTGATACTCTGAAACTGTGATAATCAGGATTTAGAAACGGGTGCCATTGTATGGTGACAAAAGCAGAATACTGGTCAGTTTACTAAGGAAGCCATTGACTAACCAAATCAATCAGGCACCTAGCCTGAAAGCAATGCTTGCATGCCCCCTAGTAGCAACATAGTGTGATCGGAGATCAGGGGTAGATAAGTAGACATTTCCTATTAATGGGAGTTTCATGGTCAGCAGTGCTGAAGTTTGAGAAAGGGCACAGTAGTTTCTTTGGGAGGGGGTTTGTGCTAGGCAGGGGAAACAAAAGAAGCATTTCCCTTGACAGCCATAATAGAAAGGAAAACAAAAACAAACAAACTGGCCCAGTAACAGTTCATTCTTGCCACTTGAAAGCTTTCAGATAAAGGGCCCTTTTTGTTGCAGTACTGCAGAGCCAGAGGGACACTCTTGCTCTGGTGCAGTCAAGGGAACACGAAAAAAGAAAGATGTGGCTGGCTAAGCCTCTACACACTTCGGATGTACATTACATGCCCTTATTTTGTGCCCTGCCTGTTCAAACTCCCACAGAAGGGGAGGGTTCTTGTTGCTGATGCCCCCTCCTAAAATGATTTACTAAAGTAGTTTGGAACTCCTTGTAGAGTTTTGATCTAGGGGCGTCGGAACTCATCCAAAATGGATGTCCCAGTGTTATGTTCTGGCTAGTTTGTTCCTGGTGGGCAATGTGTGTCTATTTATTTATTTATTTATTTATTTATTTATTTATCTCTTTGTTTTGTTTGTTTTATTTATTTTGTTCGAGTTGTTAAATGCTTTAGACACTCACAAAAATAATAATAATAATAATGTACCTTTAATTCTGGGGTGACTCGGATGAGTGATCCCTGTAAGGCAGGATTGAGGTGACTTGTGAGAAGAACATTACAGTCTATTAGAAATATACTTGCTTTGTATCACCATCATTACAGATTGTTGCCGTGGGATTCAAGGTGTGCCAAAAATTTGATTGATTATATCAACCAGGAGAATGATTATATTAATCACTGCTGTTTTGCTGATGCAGGGTACCAAGGACTCTCGGGTCCTGTGTCCCTACCTGCCTAGTGAGCTTATTCTCCAGCCACTCTTTCTTGCTCGCTCTCTCCTCTCCCCCCCCTTAGTAATGTTTAGAAAAGGTGGTTGGGGGAGAGAGAAAAAACAAACAAGAAAGGGGTACAGAACAGCCCTGTTAATCAGCTGCTAGCTTTGGTTTTTTTTTTTTAAATTCAAGAATATTGTTTGTCATGGTTTGCTCTGTCTTGCATTGTTCATATTCGACGTATGGCTGGCGTGACAAGTCCGCCGCTACCAGTGGGTGGGCCTGGTGTTACAACTGTAACAACCAGTGTGACTTGATACTGGCACTGCCCGCCTTTCCATGAAACAAACAATGCAATACAGGTTTGTTCTGTTTTTTTTCTTCTTTTAAAGTAATGATGCAATAACCTTTTATTAAAGTTCTAGAGTATTTCAGAAATGTTCATGTTTTCTTTTTGTGATATGGCACCGGATGATTTATTGTCACCTGGCATTCTGCACAACACATGAACTAGTTTTCTGCTGCTAATTTTGACTAAAAAAAAAACAACAACAAACAAACGAGAGCACGTCACACTAGCGTTAGAAACGGTACACAGGACGTTTTGTAGGTTCAGGATATGGTCAGAAACAAACTGTTTAAAACACCTCTAATTTTCCTTGTGCTGCTTCCCTAGTCCTACAGTAAGTTTCCCTTCATCACCAGAAATGTGTCGGCATACAATGGATCTGTTTCTTCTTTTAAAAACAAAACATCATCCCCAGTAATCCAGTAGTAGCCACTCAATGCATTCTGAAGGAGAGTAGATTTCACTATGTATGTCCAAGTTCATTCAGAGATCCTGAGCCATTCAGTTAAGCCACACACACCCCCCCACTGCTGCTTTGTTCTGTCAACTCTCATTTATACAGGTGGTACAGGTGTGAAAAAGGCTCCTTCCCTTGGCACCCTTGAGTGAGTGAGCTACATACTCCATAGACAAGGCACATCCCTTCCTTATCCCAAGAGTTATTAACGTCTCATCGCTGTTTCCCCCCCCCCCCAATACATCGTCATAATTTGGCTAACAGGTGCCCTCCCCCACATTTCAATTAACTGAAAAAAACCCCTAGCCAACCCCAATCACCAAACTAACTACCTGTTCAGACCCAGAGACAGCTACAACCCCTTTGAAGCACCCTTTCTCTGCATTTCTTCTTGCCAGACTGGGAGGGGGGGGAGGGGGAACAACAGGAATGATTTTAAAAAAGAAAAAAAATAATCAAAATTAAAAAAAAAAATAATTGCTGTTTAAATTAATAAATTTTATTTATTTATTAATTTTTTTTTTTTTTTTTAAAAAAAAAGGCCAGAGTCCCCAGGTAAACATAAAGCAATATTTTTACCAGAGGTTTGTTGACGTACCGTTGATTAGTTACCTTTCCTGTATGGTGTTAGCCAGTTGGTTTTGTGATCTGACCCAATATAGACCAGTTTATTTAGCGGCAGTAGGCTTGCCCACACCTGTAGCTGGGATTTGTGTTGTCTTTAACCTCTCACACACTCCAGAAATGTGGTCTTATATTTTTTCTATCCACAAATTTGGAGAAAGCCACAAAAAAAAAAAAAACAACAACAAAACCAACCAACCAATATATATAAAAAAAAAAACAACAATAAAAAGATTTTCCAAAAAAGTAATTAAAAAAAAAAAAAATACGACGATGACGACGACGACGATGAAGATGATGGTCCACACAAGGCCAGAGAATAATCCTCAGTATGCGTTCAGAGTGTCTGATAGGCAGATACTGGTTCTAGCAACAGAGGCAGCCAAATAGTTTGTTAAGAAAAAAACCTAAATTAAAAAAAAAAAAAAAAAAAAAATGGTGGTGTGAAGCAAGGCCGCTGGAACTTTCTCATTTGTAGTGGCCTCACATGAACAATTTACAGACTACCCAAACAGTGTGTACAGGTTAGTCAGAATAAAATTAACATCCCTACCTCAGTTGTCCATGCGTTGTGTTTTCGCCGTGTCATTCTTAGTGCTGAAAAGCTCTCTCTCTCTCTCTAATTCTTGCTTCCACAGCGGCTGCTGGTTTTGGTTTTTCAGCACTACCAGTGTAAATGCATTGCTTATTCGCTTCTGAAAAGATTTCTTTAAAAAATATACTCAACAGGGGATTTCCCTAAAATAATTGGATAATGCCTGACTAATACAAGTATTATACAGTGGAGCCTCTCCTATCCAAATTCATAAAGCCATTACACGTGTTTAGAGGAAACAAAACGAGGAGAGGTCACCAAAATTTCTACTGAAAGCCCCAGTTGTATAGACAGGTCAGACCAGGTAGTGCTGGATTAATGTGGTGTTAAAATATACCAGCTTTCTAGAAACTCAAGTTCATTTATTGAAATTTGGATTTTTGCTCATCCAGCATGTATGACTAGTCCCTAACATCTAGAAAAATACTAAATCAGAAGAGAGGAGAGATGTATAGGTATCATTTGATGTTTTGTGACTTCTGACAGATATAGGTATTTCACTGCATGCAGTAAAGTTTTGAGAAATTCCCTCAGATTGTAGGCAGTTTGCACATTTGTTATTTCAGTTTTAAAAGTACAAATACAGCATTTTAGTTAAACAGACACCATAGTCTGTTAATCGGTAGACTTAACTTAGTCTTCTAGCTAAAAGAAAAATTTGTGATATGACTCACCTGTATCTTTCAAAGGACTTTCAGTTCAGAGCCTTGTAAATGTATTGGTGACATCAGAGCTCTTCTGTCAAAGAAACACATTACAGTTGTGTCATCATACAGTGCACCATCTTGCACAAGTCTGATTTAACTACTTTTTTGTACTTTCACTCCGAAAGGCAGTACGTGTCCAAAGTATCAATATGAGAATATTTAATTCATTAGTTCTTATGTACACTTGATAATTGGTGATTAGTAGTAATCTTGGTAGTGAAAGGAAATGGTAAATGGTGATAACATTGGTCATCCTGAATAACCCTGCAGTCACAAGAGGGATGCTGCTGCTGTTTCCTGGGCATTTTAATGATTTGGACCAGCGTAACTACCAAAATATGCATCAGCTCTCAAGCTTAACGTTTAAAAATTAAAAAGCTTCTGAAGGTCTTTAATTAAATATCAAAAGTAAATGGATGTTTCTTCTAGTCATTAATCCAATCTCACATGTGACTTTCTAAGAAATAAAAAAACACTAATGAACTGTAGAAAAGACCCCAGCAATTTAACTAGCTGTTGAAATAATTCATTGTAGGTGTAGTGTGATCCTTTAACCCTTCTGCGAACCCATGGGGCTGAGTCATGCAACAATGTTATTCCTTCAAGTGCTGCTTGTGACCCTTTGTCTCTGGATGAGGTTTATCTGCAAAATTCATTAGTTAGATTATTCCAAATTTAGTGTAAAACCTATCACAAATGCTTGCATTTTAATGAGGACTTTCCCTTCAAACACATGCATACTGTACATACCCCAGGAAATACTTGATGACCATCTTCTGCCGACACATGTGGCACAAGCACCATGAGAACTGGTAACACCAGAGCATGTTATACAAGTGTTCCTTCTTCAGAGATTTAAGAGACATGGTAAAGAAACCCTACTCATGGAAATAGCAATAACGTAGTTCATTAGAAATAATTGTATCCTGACACATTTCAAAAGAATGAATATGACCTGGATGTAGACAGACAGATGTGCCTGCTGAATTTGGTGGAAGTAATAGCATTATTAGCCAACCTTGGCAGAGATAGAAATAAAAAAAAAAAAGCTCACGAAAGACCTGGCAGTTGGCACCACAGCAGAACTGACCACCACAATTCCCATATCTTCAACCAGGCTCACTGAAATTGGCTATGCTCTGCTAGAATACATGCTAGACATCGTGACCTTTAACAGCAGCACACTACAGGGGTAGACCGAGCCAGGTTCTCTTCGATGAAAGTAAATCCAACCTTCAGTTTGAGCAGTGCGAAAACCCCTGGTCTCAGGAGTCAACCTTGTTCCTTATAGGTTATTTTGTCCACCTAAATTTAATCAGAATGGTGGAGAACCCACTAGAACCTAAGTCAACTATGGGAGGGGCCAAACCTCAGACTGAAAAATAAGGACAAGTCAATGTCTGGAAAAAAGGATCAGAAGGAAAAACAAAACAATCTTTTTATTAAAAAAGTGAGCAAGCCATCCTTCCAGAAAAAAGTGTTATTATATACACATATTGGTAAAAAATACCCTGAGATTATGGAATTTTATATACACGTTTGTTTATTTCTAATTGTGGTGAAACAGAAGTTATAGAAAACCCTTCATTTATTCCTTAGCCAAATCAGCCCATAGATGAATAATGTCACAATTTTTACCAGCCCCTATAGAGTAAAAAAAATCACAATTTCAGGGGTCTAGTTATTGGATGAGGTCACCCCAGGGTTCTATGCATACTTGAAGTGAGCTATCTGATCACCTCCCAACCTAGTACTGCCTGGACTAATAGAATATTGCATTGTTAAGCACTTGAAAGGAGTCTGTTAGGTGCATGTCCAGCATGAAGATAATGTTTTGTCTGGACACCCAACTGCTGGCAAATGCCATTTGATCTAGAAAGGAGTGACCACAGTCTTTTGCAAGGCCGTTCCTCTGATTGTCATGAGCGCCTGTACAACAGGAGACAAACACCACTGGTCTGTCTGTCAGGAGCATGAATACAGTAGTCTGACCATAGTAGTATTGCAAATGGTGACCAGCCTGGAGAACTGCTCTGCGACTACCATTGTGGGTTTACTGCACCAATGATTGTCAGCTACTTCTCTCTCATATCTTTATCCATTTCAAAACGCATTTCTTCTTCTTTTTTTTTAACTCACTTAAAAAAAACTTTTCCAAATGATGGATGCCCATTAGATTTTAGACCTATAAGTCACCAGCAGCACCTGGTCATACTAAATAATTTCGATTAAATGAACCCAAAACTCTAACATCCATAGAATTTTATGCCAGTACATGCTTTTAGAAATTTTGTCACAAACTTAGACAGCGTGAAGTCAGATGATGGAATTTGCCTCCCGGGTACCTGTTCATCAAATAAAAATTTTTAAAAAGTACATAACAGAATCAATAAAATAGTCTTTAGCTTTTCTTAATTTTCTTTTAATCCAAAAAAACAAACTTGTCAGTGAGATGCCCACATCAGGGGTAAGCAGTTCCTCTGATGTGGTTCTCTCCAAGTTTCTTCTCTCTAATCAGAAGAGCTCTCAAGGGAGCTTTCCCTTTCGAAGTGGTATGCAGCCTATCTAAGTAAGGGTAGCTTCAACTTCTGCCTGATTATATGTAAATGTGAAAAGTGTATTGTATGGTGAACAGTCATCTATGTCTGTCCTATAAATGTTATGCATAAACAATATTTTAAAAATTCCCTTCATGGAAAAAAATGATGTTTTGGAAGGCAATATTTTGGAGTGAAAATTTTTAGTAGAGTGTCTTGGCTCACATTACGTCAAATAACAAATGCTCCCTGTTTTCCTATATTTACAAAATGTCCCACCAACAGAGCACCTGGTTAAAGGCAATCCTACAGGTAATGGCTAAAGATAAGACAAAAAACACATTCTACCTCTCAGAATATGGGTATTTAGTAACATCCTGATTAGAAGATATGCATAACACATAATCCTAATTAGAAATAGTGTTTCAAGAGCTGTATGGTTGCACACCGGAGTCTCTGTCATAGCTCTAACACCAGTGATGGCTCATTTCTCCAGCTGATTGTTTTACAGTGTATTAAGGATTTCAACAAAAAAGTATTACTGCATAGCAGTTAATAATTCTATACTTGTAATTTGAAAGAAACCAATGCAGGCAAGGTCATTTATTTATATTAAAGCAAGTTTCAAAGGGCCAATTATGCACTTGGAATTTCAAAGAGAAAAGCCAAATGATCTAGTGATGATGCTATTAAACTATCAGTCATGAGAGCTTTAAACTCAGCAGACAAAAGAAAGAAAGGGCCAGCTACTCAAATAACCTAACTATAAAGTTTCTCTCTACTTGTTTTAATTTAATGCAGAAATAAACTGATTTACAAAATTTGAAAATTTATTTAACACAAGGTATCTAAATTTTGATGGTAGGGTTATGGGACCCACTGGCCCTATGTAGATTTTGAGTGTGTTGTGTGCAACTATTCAGCAACAAGCATGGAAAGGGAAAAAATTATCTTGTCTGGGGAATGATGGCCATCCTGATCTTCACCAAGATGATCCAACAGATGAGACTAAATTCCTTTGTCTAATTGCTGTGACCGACAGGTGAATTGGTATTGGTAGCATTTTAACTTCTACAAGCCTAACCAACAGCTCAACGTAGTTTAAAAGGTAAGAAAATGTGACTCTGAGAGCAAGAAGAAAATACAGATACCGGTCAGGTACTCAAAATTTACTTAACTGCAGGGGTGCTTAGATAATTCAGAAACAGACAACAGGATAGCAAAAGCTGAGAGTAAATTAAACATTTCCTGGATCCAGCCAGATTCAAGCTTCAGCTCTGCAGTGCCCCCACCATCTTCAATAGTTTTATTTTAAAATTGAAAAAAACAACAGGTTCCCCCAATTTTCTGAAAGGACCTCTTTTTTTAAATTAAAAGTTTGATGCTCAAACAATAAGTTATAGTTTATTATTACTGTTATTTCTCTTTTAGAACAGTTTAAAAGGGGTTTCTCACCTAAAGTGCTTCTATATGAGTTGCAATTCAAATGTACTCGCCTTACTTACAGAAAGAAAACCAAGCTCAGTGTAAAATGAAATACAAAATAAAGGTGGAAGAACAGTGTCCTGTGTGCAAATTAAATTCAAATGCACATCATCTATTTAATGTAATGGCCAAGACAAACCTTCAAACTTCAAGTCCACTATAAAAATTCAACCAGATACATATAGAAACTTACCTACCTGGGTAAAACAATTATCTTACCTTCTTTCACAACATAAACCCGTTTCCTTGTGCATTATTTTGAATATTATATAATTTGTTTGCTCAAAAAGGTTTAATCTAATTGTTATATTCTTTCCAATGTGATGAAAAACTACCTAGACCTTGATAATTAAACATGGAAACAGGTGTGGCAAAACATTTAATTTTACATCCCAACTTTCATGTCCGAAGTTGGTTCAGCCACCTCCCATCTTAATGGTGGTACAACCTAGTCAGTGACCACTGTGGTTGAGGCACCCGAGTTCAAATCCCTGTTTGGCATACACCCCTGGCATTGTTTCTGCTTGCTCTCTTTCACCAGCTGGCTGCACATCTTAAAATGAAGAGTTCTGGTAGGATATTTTGGGTACACATGGAGCGCAGGTAGTGAGCTATATGGTCTTCTGGGATGTTCCATGCCAACAGGGTTGTGCCATCTACACTGAACAAACTCATGCACCTAGGTGCTTGCATGTCATTTCTGAACAATGATCTCCAGTGATTAATGGCAATCATTATTATAAGTTGCAGAAGATGTTTTTGCAGTAAGTGCTACTGTCTTTGAATTGTACACATGGTGGCTTTCTTGAACCCACAAACTGTTAGTTACTACATTTTTGATGTATAGTAAAAGCCTGTCATCTGAACCTAATGGGACCTAGAGGTGGTTGGATGCCTTGATGGATTGGACAGTTTTTATTAGACAAATGTTGCTGCTTATCCAACAGTTTCTTTAGTTTTGCTCAATACTAAGAACTGCACACTATTTTCTTTTGTATTACTCGCCAACACACTATCCAAACTATTATTAGTGTTATTAGCTGACATGTTAAAAATTAAAATTATCATCACTGATAAAAATCAGAGAATACAACCAGCAGACAAGAAGCAATCTGAGCATATAGAGACAGCGGAGTGGATACAGCACTCCTGCTGGTGACTGACTTATGAACTACAAAGGTAGAATAACCAAAAATGAACCAATTTTGGCTTATATTGGAAAACTTGGTTATCTGGAGGTGGATGATCAAAAACTGCAACCAACAGGTCATGGGTTCAAGAGCATCTCAAGCCATGGTACGAAGTCTGTCCAAAAAGAAACCAAACTTTCAAAACAGTGCGCCAATCAGCCAGTGCAGTGTATCGGTGACCTTTACCATCAGTCTAATAATAGCCGCATCATGCCACGTCATTTAGTCATCGATCTACAGGCGCTAGAGTGAATGTATGTTTAGTGAACTTGGTGATTTGTCACAAATTGAACAATGAAAGATCGTGAAGAGCAACGTGTTTGTATGAAATTCTGTTTCAAATTGGGAAAAACTTTTACGGAGACTTTTCTAATGTTGCAACAGGCCTATGGGGAGGATTGTTTGAGCCGTACGCAATGTCGCGAGTGTTACCAGCGTTTCAAATCTGGAAGAACATCCACCAAAGACAATCCCAAATCTGGACGACCTTCCACAACAATGGACAACGATCACATTGAGAAAGTGCGTGCTGTGATTCCTGGAAATCGTTGGCTGACTGTTCGTGAAGTTTCCGAAGAAGTAGGCATCTGTAAAAGTTTGTGCCACATGATTTTAAAAGAAAAATTGAACATGCATCGTGTAGCTGCAAAATTTGTGCAGCATCTGCAAAGAGATGAACAAAAAGAGAACCGAGTCAGTCAGTCAGGAGCTCTTTGATTGTTCGAATGCTGATGAAAGTTTTCTGGAAAGTGTCATAACAGGTGACAAAATGTGGGTGGATGGTTATGATGTCGAAACAAAAAGGCAGTCGTTGCAGTGGGTTGGATCGTCGTCACTGCACCAAAAAAGCACGTCAGAGTCGCTCAAATGTGAAAGTGATGTTGATCGTCTTTTTTGATTGGAAGGGCGTTGTTCATCATGAGTTTGTTCCACATGGTCAGATGATCAATAAAGAGTTTTACTTGGATGTCCTGAGGCAGTTGAAGGAGGCGGCCTGAGGCATGGAAAAACAAAACCTGGATGCTGCACCATGAAAACGCACCTGCTCACAAATCACTCCTTATCCGTGACTTTTTGGCAAAGCACGAGACGACTCTCCTCCCCCAGCCACCCTACTCTCCTTATTTGGCCCCTGTGGACTTTTTTTGTTCCCAAAATTGAAATCCACCCTGAAAGGTCACCGATTTCAGACAATAGAAGAGATCAAAGAAAATTCGTTAAGAGAACTGCGCACTATCCCTGAAAACGTGTTCCAGGATGCATTCCAAAACTGGAAAAAACGTTGGGAGCGGTGTATCAACAGTGGAGGGAACTTTTTTGAAGGAGATAAGTCTGATTAAATTGTAAGTAAGGCAATAAATTTGTTTTTTTTTAAAAGTTTGGTTTCTTTTTGGACAGACCTCGTACACTGGTAATAAAAGGAAAGCCTACTGCAAATTAACATCAGTTATCCTTAAAACTAAATCCTAATACCATTAGGCATAGATCACCAAAATGTCTGTTCGTTAGTTCAGGTAAGTTACTGAACAGTACTAGACTCATCACTAATAACTTCTCGTTCTTAATATAGTGCAGTAAAAATAAATGTCAATAAAAAATTTGTTCAAAGTTTAGAATATCATTTAGGAAATTTTTCTTTTAAATTTTTGATAAGAAAGCAGCAACAATTAATAAAATAAAAAACAAAAAAAAACATAAGGTCCCTTTTTGGTTTAAGTGAGAATTAGTACTGTATGCAGAGCCTTTTGATTTCTTTATTTAAAATTTTTAAAGGGAAGAAGCATTTAAGGAGAATGGGATGTGTATGCTGGCTGCCTTTGCATCCACTCTAAAACCTCTGGGTAGACCGCAATGATTTCATGTGACACACCATTGAGGGGGGGGGGGTGAATCTCTCTTAATCGAGACGAACTCAAGGAAACTGAAATCTAGAACTATTAAAACCATAAAGACACGTGAAATCAGCCAAGAATAAAATCACATTCCACTGGGGCAAGTTCAAACTCTGTAATAATCATTGCATAACTACAATTTCTTTAGGCTGAAAAGTCTGTTAGTTTTGTATCTTTTCCGTTCTAAATGTAATGGGGGAAAAAAACGCAACAAAACAATCAGAATAAACATTAGCACTGTACTTAATACTCCACAAATATCTTGCTGATTCTTCCTACTTAGATTCAGATGTATAGACAATGACAACCATACATGTGGACTCGTCGATAAAAATGAAATTTTGATATTAAAAAGTCTTGTTTGTTCAAAGTTTCAACACAGACAAGGTAAAGATTTTGTCAGACCTATATACTTTGTACCATTTGTATGACAATATTAATGTAGCTTCACTCACTGATATAAAGATTATATGTAATATATATGAGATATTTCACTGGTGAATCCATAACTATGGCTGCCAGTATATCCAAAGAAAATGTATGTGGATATAACTATGTTCAAACTTCTAGTATTCCAGTTTATAAAGGTAGTCAGTATTGAGATATTTAAGCCTGAGAACAATCTTTAAATAGAAAAGTGTGCGCTGGCTTAGCATCAGAAGTAGAAAAAGAAATTCTTTAAAAGATTCTTGAGAACAATAGCGCACAGAAAATAAATTTGCAAAAGTAAATCTAGCAGAAAAACCCATATCAATCAATCGATTATGACCGAAAATCAGAGGCAGTGGGAGTAACAGACTAACTAAGAACATGGATCTAAACTTGTAGCAGTTTAGTTGAGTAAATAAAAGGTTTTGCATCAAAACTGTACCCTTTAAGATTTTGAAAATTACAATCTTGAACTTTTCAATTCAAAGGACAACAACTGTCAGGTAAACTAAGCAAAAGTAATTAGAACTTATCAGAGATGTAATACATGCAATGGATAAAATATGTTAGAAAAACCTGGTGAGAAAGCAACCTAACAGGCATCTTATTATGTATTAGAGATTGATTTTCATGTCACAGATTTAAGACAGAATATTCATTCCTCTGCAGATTCCTTTTCAAGATACTTAATGTAAGCTGCTGCTGCTGAATTTTAGAAATACTGTTGACCTTCTTTAGAATAAGAATTCACACAGATCTTTGACAAGACATAAAATCAATCATGAAAGTTTCTTCCCAAGATGGGATGTTTAGTGAAATTGTTCAACTTCAGAAACACTGAAATATTTAACGTGTTTTCAGTTAAAGCAAATGTCAGTAATACTTAATGTATGTGGCCAGCACATTGCTAACCGAGTGAATGGATTATTCTTTATAGCTCTTTCCTGATCAACAATTGAAGCAGTGTAACAATGGATTTAGTGCTGCTTATTATATTGGGTATTCAAAGAAAAATTGCATTTT
The DNA here is from genome assembly GCA_018389105.1 of Nautilus pompilius. Lineage (NCBI taxonomy): Eukaryota > Metazoa > Mollusca > Cephalopoda > Nautilida > Nautilidae > Nautilus > Nautilus pompilius. The sequence continues at coordinate 2,898,519 of JACATO010000588.1, forward strand.
AATTTTACCTACAATATTATAAGAATTTCCTTTCTGTGTAACTGGTTGAGAGCTATAATATTTAGTAAACATTCCTAATCAAAAGTTTTTTCTGCTTCAAATATATTGTTTCATCAGTTAGGCATATCTTCCACAAGATCCCGCTTTGGTCCAGGCGAGCTGGTAAGATATACAAGTCCTATCCAAGGCACTGTGATTGGTGATATATGATTTGTACTATTCAAAACATCTGCATTAGTATCTCCACTTTCTTTACTACTAATTTCACTGCTATCATCAGAATTGCTAAAATCACTTTCTTAAGCTGCCATTTTGAACAAATTTTTAAACATATCCAATCAACAGAAGCTTTTTATACATTAGTTTGGCCAAACAACCAATCAGACATGAATTGTATAGGGTACATGAATATTTCAGCCCATCTGGTAACTGCTGTCAAATTACATAGGTATGATGATGGCCTCCTGCACAATACCAATGGGACAGTTATGCTTTGAAAATTAAAAATGCATTACACTCACACTTGTAGTTTTAAGACCTTTGATGCCATCTTTATAGTTATTCATAAACAAGCCACTAGATGGCAAAAAACTCTGCTGCTGTTCCCAAATGCTGACAGAACTGGTAAAGTGTGTACTACGTGTTGGTGTTTCTGACTTAACTGAATTTCTGCCATTTCTTTTCATGATCTAGTTAAGTCAAAACAAAAAGGAAAGGAGAAAAGAGATGTAGAGTAGCATGTTGGTTAGTTTGACATTTCAGTCAACATTCCTTTTGCATATCTTACCTGTATAATCAGAAATTTTAATTAGATTAAAAATCTTTTTTTGTCAACTGAGTTTTTTTTTTGTTTTTTTAAAGTTCTTAGAAAATTTCAAATGTGTTCTTACTTTCCAAACAAATTTAAATATTACTATATGGCATCATGATGGTATGAAACCTTTGATATTGTTTTGATATAGATATATGAAGTATAAGAAATGAGTCAGCAGTTAATGAGAATTAGATGACAGTATTAAGAGAAAAAAGAAAATCCAAAATAGGAAATGGGTTTCAATCTGAGGAGAACTTGATGGCATGCACACACAAGAAAAAGTGGTGTCACTTTAATGAGATTATCATAGCGCCATTCTATTCTCTGCAACGTGACATTTAAGTTTAAGCACCATAAAGAAGCACCACAAGTGGTTCTGAAGTTGAGAACGAGTGAAAGTAGTGATTTAAGTTTGCAAGTTCTTTCAAAGTTGTTTTTTTTTTCAGAAGAGTAAGGAGAAAGGTAGTAGTATAGGATTGCGTACAAATGCTGCTGATACAGCAAACTGCATTGCTATACACAGGTAAATGTGACAGGTAAAAAAAGACATTATAGATTTATAATAAATACTGTCAATTCACCCAATCTGACTGAATGTTGCCAGTTAAGAAAAATTCAGATTTATAACTGATACTATAAAAATCATGAAATACAAAACCAAGTAATCTATAATCAAGTAAACACAAATAAACAATCTTAAAGAGGATATAGAAAGTTCTACTAAGAGATTTCTTCTAGAATGAAATAGCAATAAAGGTGACTTTGGAGCACCATGTGTTAAGAAACTATGCTGGATGCTGACACTGGTCCACTGGAATTGAATCAGCCCAGGATTTTGAGAATGTGACGAGGAGACTCTGGAGTATTGACTGACGTGTTTTTTTTTTATTTCTGTGCTATCTTGTCCATATAGGTGTAAACGATGGTTGAATTTCAAGAGCTACATCCTAACTGAAGACTTTTCAGACTGGCTCTATGACTGCCTTGGCATAGCAGGGAAAGTTTTCCATCACTTCAGACTGTGTTCTTTTGTCATTACTGATAGAACGCGGACTGCTGGGTTACTAGTCAACTGCTATAGTTTTTGTTCTGTACATTGAGTATGCATGAAGAACATTCATAATACGAAATCGGTTAAGCTTTCTCGTATGCACCTATAGAACCAGAAACTTCAATCTAGATCTTCAGAGAGTGGGGGTTCGAAAAAATGTTTCTGATGGATGACAGATTACTCTACCAATTATCGCCATTCTTGAAGACCAAGAATTGTGCACTAGTCTTTCCTTTAGAGAGTTTCTTGTTAAATGGCTCATCATTACAACAGAAACGAACAGAGCGGGGTGGGTGGTACGTTGTAGTGGCAAATTCATCTTTTTAAGTATACCAAACCCAACAACAGATAACATTTATAGTTAAACCGGCAGTGATTATAGCTGCCATTAGAGCTGTATCACACAACTAAAAACCATCTTCCCATTCTCATATTTAATATGTATAAAATAAAGGTAATTCTTTCTCTCTTCTAATTTTACCATTAGCATCATTATTATTAATGGTAGTATTTTATCTGTACTGAATGAAAACTTATATCTCAATCAATGTAATCATTCCTAATATCATTAAAAAACACAAAAGAAATAGAGTTCACATGAAGGTAATTTCAGGTGCTGAAGAAAGATGATTAAATGTATTGTTCTCTGTTTAGGAACTGACAATGATCCTCTAGACTTTGGTAAAGAGGCAAAGCTATTTGCGAGTGGTCTTAATATTAAAAATGTCAGAGCAACAGCATTAAGAGAATAAAACTTGCGAAACATTACACGGTTGGTCCACCAAACAGCAGCCAATGAAGGCAATTCCAAAAAGACATTTTAGAACAACACAGTTTATTTGCAACAAAGAAAAACCTTTTTAAATAAAAAGAACTAGTTATAAACTGAAATCCTATAATGTGAGTGCACGTACATAAATAGTGGTATATGCTAAATAAATGTGGAAGACTTACCTGGATGTAGAGGAAAAATCTCAAAACATGAATAATGGAGCAGAGGAATTCTGCTTATCCAACTTTCATTCTTGATATGGATTCCAGCGTGTACAAAACTCATGGTATTATCAAGCAGCAGCTTTTGCTCTTACCTGCTATCCAGTTCATGCCATGACAGCTGGAATTGAAATCCTTGGACATACATTGGGTATTTTCAAATGTATGCAGAACTATATTCCAACATTTAGCAGAATAAGCTATGCACAATTTCTCAGATGTAGAAATACATTTGTTAAATAAAACGTTCCAGTCCATCACTAATAGTGAGGCATACCATCAGTGATACACAAAAATAGTTCTGTAGTGCTTTTAATTAACTATCTGTACATCACATCGGTTTTTACCTCCCTTATATTGCCCCAGCCTAGAAGTGCTGGTTGATGTTTGTGTTGTATAGACTGTCTATTTAGTCAACACACTTGCAATGCAAAAAACAGACGTCATCTTAAAGGGTTATATTAATGAGGAAAGTACTGCTTCACAGATCCTATTGCAAGGATCTAGTCTGGACATTGTTGAAGGTGTTAAAATGGTGACCTGTGTAAAGTCTCTATTATCTGCTGTACAGGATGAGGAGGATGAGTTGACACTATACAATAAAATGCAAAAAAAATTGCAGAAATAGCAAAGCTTACAACCTTTAACTCCAAAGGCAATACAGCAGGCAGGCAGACAGAAAGAAACAACATTCCTGCATAAACTCCAAAAGAATAAAGCATGCTCTCTGCAATCTGTTTTTCAATTCTCTCATCCAACAGTTTAGCATGCAATCTGTGAACCTTGTGCCCTGAATCTAATTTTCTCATCAAGTGCTTGGCTTGATCAACCAACTACTGATACAAAGGTTTTCCTTCTCTGCATTCCTTCCACCAAAATGTTAGACTATGGCAATGTATGTGGAAAAGCCAGGATGACAAGTCTGATATGCCCCATGAGACATTTGATGATAAAGGGTATGCCTATCAGATGTACAACAACAAAAATCTCCTCCTCCTAACATCAGTCAGATCAATTGAAGTTAGGAAAGCAAATTCATCTCTGAAAGTAATCAAGAACTCATTGAGAAGCTATACTGGAGAGAACCATGTCAACACACCCATCCTGATATACACGCAGGAAGATGCTGAACCAAACACTGATAAAATTATTAACATGTAAACTGGAAAGAATCTCAGAGAAATGCTTTTTTGTCAGATCCCTTGTCCAATAATAAAACTATTTAAACTGTAATAGATTATGGTTTGGTTTTAAATTTAAATCTAGCTTAAATCAATCAGAAAATTCTAGATATCTTAAAAATTCCCATGGTGGAAGTGTGGGGGAGGGAGGGAGGGGTTAGACTGAAACAGATACATAAGTAGGGGAGTGTAAATAGAAGGCAGACTCAGCATGTTCCCGTCAAAGTCTCACGTAGCACACTAATGTTAGTGTGTTCGGAAACCAATTTAGCATATAATGCAACAAAGTGCAACCAGACCATTTTCATAACAGAAATTAGGCATTTCCTTTGTCAAGATATCCCTCTTGGCTTGTTTACTGCATGAAAAAAAAACTGCAGACACTGACCAGTAGAGACAGCTATCAAATCAAAGGTATCCGACCCCACAAGTGATCCATACTGCTGGCTCGACAAGAGTGTCTGGGTGTGATTTCAAGACATTGAATGTTGCTGCTTAATGCAACGTTTCCTTTACAGAAATGATGCTTTTTTTGAAAATATAACCGTTTTTAGTTGTACATCGGGAATAATTCTCAAAATAATAATCCAGATTTTTCCACCCAGCTTCCCTTGTCATTCTGACATAAATGAAAACAAACCCTTCCACAGACCTTGGGGTCCACTGAACTTTAAGAAAAATTTAGTAGAAAAGGGTCAACCCCACCAACCTCCAGTGTAAGCAGTCAGTGGTTGAAGTTGTTACCAGCATACCGCTTTTCCACCTACTGTCCTGTCCAAGTCCATTCACCACCACCTTCTTGAAGTCTCCACAAATGGACCATCTGAATACTGTACGCATGGATTTTAGTTTGCGTACACATATATATAATGCTATTAAATATATTTAACAGCTAAATTCCTCAATCTTTCAGCAAGGAAAACTTACATAAACTCATGGATAAACCAGTCGCTAAAGTAGTAATGCAGCAAACTACACTTTGTGCGCACCTCCTCTGTTGGGGGTGCAAACTTAATTACAGGGTCCATCTGGAAAATTCCATACAAGTAGCCGCCATGATTAAACACAAGTGTAGTTTGGTTTTGGGTTTTTTTTTGAGGAAAGAATAGAGTCAATCCGCAGGTATTCAAACGAGTAGATTAAAAAAAAATAAGTGAAGAGGGATATTTACTATTTGATTATGGCATCAGCCACTCCAAACGCAGAGATTCCACTTGGGCTAGAATATTCCTTTTCTCAAACCTATAAACTGCTGGATGGCAATTTAACTATTTACTTACTTATTACATCATTTAGACACTGTGCTACTATAAAAAGTCAACCAGTACATTTTTAAAAAAAAAATATGTCCAATTGTTGTTTTTTTTTTAATACTGAAAAAGCAGGAGAAAAATAAAAGCAGAACAACATTCAGCTTGATTAGGTCGGTCAGGGATGTGACAGTAATTAGTATTCTCCCCCCAATGTAAACTCAGCATCTGAAGGTCTCACTTTGTTCTAAGCGGAACTTAAGCTCTCTCTTTGCAAGGACATTTCAATAAAACTGAATCATTTCATTTCACCAGATACAAAACGACAACGCAAGACAAAGTTACATTGTAAGATCTTGGGAGATATGCAATTAATCTATAGAAGAAAACCTTTGCCTCTTATTGTGTCTGCAGTTTACAACACTGCTGAAACAGAAACCATCAAAACTTCAGAGCATCTTTGAACAGCACAGTTACACACACACACAGGTATATTAATGTTTCTTTGCAGCATACAATCATATTTATTTTTAAGCAATGCAATATTCTAGAGGTGGTGAAAACTTCCTCTGGTCCCTGCCATCTCATCCAGATAAATACACACACTCACATAGTACATTCTCACCAGCGACTATACCTGTCTGTCATGTACTGACAAACTTTGCCAAGATATTAAGATGCACATGTGATGTGATTTTAATGCTAAAAAAATCACGTGATGTATTCATTTTTTTTTTTTTTTGCACCAACCTGCGCATTTACACCCACACACAAGCCTGGTACATGAGGATGTTTCAGAAGGCAAAGACAATTCATAAATAAGACAAGTGAACAGGTATCATTTGTTGGACTGGATCACTTCTCTACAGTCCTAGAGTTTTTTTTAACACATGCAGGCTTATGACAAGTTTCTTGATACCAGCCTGGTAGAGGCTTTTTGGCTGCTGCAAAGCAACAGCACCACCACCTGCTGGACCTCATTGTCACTGGAAAATCTTCAATCTTGAAGAGCATCTTTCAGGGATCCAAAGAAGTGAAAATCAGATAGGGAAAAATCCGGACTGTAGAAAAGATGTGGTAGAAGTTCAAAATGCAGTCTGTTCAAAGTGTCAATGGTCTCCCGAGCACTATATGGTCTTATATTGCCATGCTAAATCAGACCATCTTGTGCCAGTCTTGCATGCCAGTTTGAACAAGCGTATACTTTTAGGTGTTTGTGGATACTGCTGTACTTATGTCAAAAACTTTAACGACTTCATCAATACTCACCCATTGGTTCTCAGGGAAAGCTGCCTCTGCCTTACCAGCATTTTCATTGAGGTGAACTGGTCAACCTTCGTCCACTACAAATGTTTGGTCACTTTTTAACCTGTCCATCCACTCATTCACCTTTCTTAGCAACACAGAGTGTTTCTGCATGTTGTGACAACAATGTCTCATGAATTTCAATCAGCAGACCACCACCTTTGGCCTGTAGAAAATGAATTACAGATTGCTGCTCTTCTCTGGAACACACTGACAATATGGCCATGTTGTTCACTTGCTCACTAGTGCCATAAGTGCACAATGTATGAACCACTGTTGCAAATAGAAAGCACTGATGTAAACATTGCCTTTATTTTCTGAAATACCCTAATGTATATATTTTACATACAACACATTAATTATACAAACTACCACAAAACTCTGAAAAAAAAAAGTCTTGATTAATGGCTAATTATCACTAAAAATTGAGTTTAAAAAACAATTTTAAATTCTTTTTTTTTACTGTTTTGAATTCTTTGAAACAGAATAAATTAAAAATTTTTTTTACAGAAATATAACTTTAATGATAATAGTTTGCGATTGATCAATGGACTGTCTCACAACCTGTTATTACAAACAATATGACAATGTTACTAATAATTTTAGTATGAAGTTTTTAGGGTTGCAAGCTAAAGCAAGAAATTATCTCAAAATAATTGTTTTTGGAAAAGGAGAGATTACATTCCACTCCTGTTTCAATCAAATTTCAACAACTTGCTATTTTCATTGTCACATTAAAATAAAAAGAAATAAAAAAACAGATATACATTCTCGTGTCATCAAAAATTAATTTCAATTAATACATTTTAGGAAAAGTCAACATTTAAGGGACATGAAAATAATTGGAACTTTGCTCAAAAGAGGGAAACTCCCGTCAAAAGCAGGACGCTTAACCCAGTTGATGAAGCAACTTGCACAAATGGGGAGAAACAAAGGTTAGCTGTGGGTGAATGGCATCCCTATTTTGAACCAGTTTTTCTTTATGCTTAACATCTTGGTATTTCAGCCTGAAATAATAACATAGAAAATACATGTACTTAACAAACCATGTGGTAACATGGTAAAAATTCCTGCATTGTGAGCTTCTTTCCAAATAATCCCAGAGCTTGACAAACAGGTAACTCTAAACTCCACGGCTGCTCCGGTTGTAGGCAGGAATGTGAAAGCATTGGCTTTGATCTAAATGACAAGGATAATTTTATCTGAACTTTAAAACACACCATTCTGTTATTTTAAACCAGTCTGCATGTCCTATGCAGACACACAATACAAAAACTACATGTAGGAGGAGGATGGCTGTTACATGGATGATGAAAGGTAAAATGTTCACTTTGAGCTTTGTTAAGAGAATTTTAATATTTGAACCCTGGGAAAAAAATGGCGTCATAAGAGAGTTTAGACTTTAAACCAACAGATTTAATGGATTGATAAATTTAAAATTTAGGATTTCAGCTATCACATTTTTACCACCTTAGAATAATAGTGCTTGCTTCCAAAATAATCACTGTCCATAATATTAAGGGTAATTTTTTTAGTAGTTTAATTTGCTTAAATATTTATTTATGTTAATAATTACAAAAAAAAAACAACCAAACTTATGAAGATTCAAGGTGTATTTGGTCCTGGATGTTTAAATGAACAATTTTTGAATTTTAAAATTAATTAATATTCATTAATAATTTCTACTCACACCCATCACTGAGAGGTTTAGCTAAATATAATTATCACTTTATAAAAATTATCATCATAAGAATCTAAACTCAAAATGTCACCACAAATATAGAGTTCTATTCTAATCCAGACCTACCAAATACTATATCCATGAACAGATTTTAAGGTAAGAGATCATTATTTCTTAAAACTATTATATCCTTTTGGATATGACAAATTACTTCAAATAAATTTTCTCTTTCTAGTATAGTCTGAGTTAAGTCCACCCAAATTTTAAAATGTATGGTACAGCAGATGATTTATCCACCTACTGGCAGAAATTCCATCTCTTTTTCCCTCTAGTTTGTATAATGTTAAACATCACAGCGTTTTCTCTTTTGGGGAAGTGTTTTTCTTTTTTCTTTCCTTCACATAAATAAACTTACAGTAAATACCATATCCTCAAAAAGTACAAGACCATACTAGAATATAAGCTCATATTGGAGCACAAGCCCCCTCCTGTTCTGTGATATTCAATCAAAGTATGCCCCTCCCCTGAAGTTTAAATTCAGCTTCCTTTTTACCATCTTTAAGCAATTTTCAAAATTACAAGTTTTAACAAGCAAGCAAAAGAATGAAGGTTCTTTACTGTTACAAAATATAGTTTTTCAAAACAAATGAATCAAAACTATATTATCTTATTTGGTGTTTATCCTGCATACATATTATATATATGTATATTTATATATATAAATGATACATAGGTTATAAATTTTTTTTCCTGAAAAACAGTATTTCTTGTTGATCCTAATATTAAAATATTTGGTATAAGTTCCATGATTTTATTTTTACACAAGTCATTCCAGTTGGCCTCCTGGGCTTATACCAAGACAGTAATTTAGTTTATTACTGGTGGTATAGCTCTGTGATAAAAGAACAAGTATTTGATACAGCATAAACATCTTTTCTCTGGGGATGTCATTAATGAAATCATCATCAGTTGACACAAACATAATAAAGATCTTATGTTCATAATTGAACTCTCAAATCTCTGGAAGTTGTCAGCAAAATTAAGCATTGTTGGCTTGCCAAAAATCATAGAATGATATAGAGTTCTATTGGACAAGCAATATTTTGCCTAGATGATAGCAGTTCCACAAAGCTCCTATGGTAACATATGAAAACAAATGCTAGACAGGATTATTATGATGATAAGCTACAGAATAACCTTATCTGCCATGATGCAAAAGTATTCACATATAGGAACCCATAAAGATTGAAAATCAGTTTTCCTATCTCTCTAATATTTAAAAAGCAGATACAATATTTAGTCAAATTCTTTGAATTTTTAACAGAATTGGTATTAAAGAATTAGCGAGTAAATAATAATGTATCAGGGTAGTAACTATGCCATAATGGCTGTAGTCTCTACATTAGAAGTTTTCTATGGGATAAGATTATAATATAAAAACTGTTTAGCAAAGTGCTCTTCAGCTTTAACAATAATCACTTTTTTTACTAAAAAAAAAAAAAATAGAATAAAGGGGTATATCATCTTTAACTTTAGCTAAGCCGTCTTTATGGCCTCATCAGAACGACCAAAAATCTAATAAAAGCAGATGATTATTATAGGTCATTTACTTGTTGCTTCTTTTATCTGAAAAAAAAAAAAAGACGTTTTAGCTATGAGATGAGAAAATATCGTCATCAAAGGAGCAACAGACAATCATTTATTTTTTATTAGCTTTTATTTGAAATTCTTAATGATATCCTTGATGCCTCTCTCTCGTCAAGAGCCTGTCACCTTTAATTATTATTTTTTTTTTCTTTTGGTTCAAACCTAATGACATTAAGTGATGATTCTGCAGTATTTCGCCCAAGCATCTTTGATGCCTTAAAACAGGATCAGTCTCCAGTTTTTTTTTTTAAAGATTCTGCCAGATGATTTTTGGGGTGGGGGGGTGGGGGAGTGGAGGTAGAAGGAGAATTAGCCAGAGATATCAGATTCCTTCATCAGCTACCACAATTGGACAGTTTTTGCATGTTTGACAGGTAAGTTCGTGATTGCATTTACAGAGCTTTTAGCATCTACATTTACAGCTCTCACTTTCAGAAGATGTGCGTCGTGCCTCACATGGAAGTTGTAACCTTGTGGAAATGCATTGTTTTGTCTTGTCACAGGATTCTTGCTTCTTACATGTCTGCCTATGAACGGTTTTTTTGAGAAGGAAAAAAAAAAGTTTTTTTAAAAAAAAAGGTCAAATGCAATTTAAGTTGAAATTTAGTTTTTTTTTGAATTCAGAAGACGACGACTGCGAACAATCACCGCACGGTACTGCAATGTTTGGTAGAGGGTGAAGGTCACCTTCACTGGTCAAGCACCTATAAGGCCAATCCAGTCTGAATGCTGAACTCCTTGCTGCAGCTAATGTTGGAAAGTGCATACAAAAGGAAGAAGCCGTGTCATTTCAGCATTTTATCTAACTTGGAGCTGTTAGGGAGAAAGAGAAACTGCTGTGAACAATGCTAGAGAAAACAGGTGAATGTACAGATTTAAAAGAAAATCCTCCAAAGATAAAATTTAAAACAATAAAAAGCTGCACAGGTATCTTCTTGCTGGGATGATGCCCAAGTATGTAACGCCATAATATATAATAACTGATGTCAGTAATAATACGATCTGAGTAGGAAGACTGCAACTTTCTTAATTATAATTGTAAATATTCTACAAATACTATAGTTTTTTTTTTTTCTGTACATATCCCAATAATGTGGAGATACACTTTAAAACTCTAAACAACAAGGAACAAGTAGACAGTTCCTTTGGGTTCTCGGGTCAAAACTCTATGAAGCTCACAAGACTGGTTCTGTTCAATACAAGCGTATCTGGTGCAAATGTTCTACAGTTTAAAAGGACAACCAAAGTTACAGTTTAAAAAGGACAATACAAATATTATCTGCAAATCAAAGATACCTCCATCTGTCTGAAAGTAAATAACGAAAAAGACAAGTTGGTCTCACTGGTTTACTGCCAGCATAATCAGACATGTTTCAAACGGGAACTCTCCATCCCAATAACAAATAAGCGATGGCTTATATCCAGAATAAGATATTTCACTATTAAAAACTTTTTATATTTAACATCTTATCAAATGTACATATTATTATTTTGAAGAAAAAAAATGAGATTGGGGTGATCAGTTCACACACATGAAACATAACAAAAGATAGTTCTCCCTGGCCAGAGCTTGGATGGATGGATCTAACTCACTCACTCACACTCACACACACACACACACACGAGACAAGAGTACTTGTACCAAAGTATATTAAACAGCATCTTGATATCTTTATGTTTTTTCCACAAATTTCCAGACTTGTTTTATACTTTTACCAGAAAACTGCTAGAAGATTCCAACTTTATCATGTTATTTTTTTTAAAAAAAAAAAAATGAAACAGCATGAAAATTTGCATATCTGTTTCCAAATGTTTTAGTCGATAACCTGGTTACCAGTTCTAGAACAACAATTTTAATTTTTTTCCAGATTATAAATACACGAAGTTACTAAGCGATTCTCAGCTCTGCACAAATTTCTGACCAAGTTCCAGATAATGCCCCCTAAAAGGAGTTCTGCTTCCCCTTCCTTTGTTGGTAGTACAGTTCAAATGACTTTGATAAAAAGCAATGCACACCTGTTTCGAAAGAATGCAATTGTATCAGCAGTAAATAATGAAGCATATTTTATGTTCAGGTAGCAATAAACATGACAAATGTCTCTCCCACATAGGCAGCAAATATTCTGATAAGTTATTTGTTTCAGCTCCAGATCTCTAATTGTTTGCTGATTGAAAAAAAAAAAAATTTATAATGGATTGTTGTTCTTCTATGTATTTCAGGTGAGAAAGGTTTAAGACTCGTAATACTGGAACCACAACTGTTTAAAAAATAATTAATTAATTAATTTTTTCTTCTTTGAGAGTACAGGTAAGAATAGAAGACAGCCACAGATACAGATAGGGAGAGAATTGATACATCCTCAGGCCTAACCATAAATGCTTTCTCATCCCTTATCTGACTGCCAGTTGTATCACCAGTAATTAGGATGCTGAAGACAGCTATAAATAACTACACCAGCAAAAATGTTGATGTGCCCTAGTCTTGTTGTCTCTTTTTTTTTTGGTGAGTGGGGGGACCTAACATTTCTCTCTAGCGAGAGAAAGGAATGCTACACATTTACGCCTAAAATATTGACATCTAATATAATGTCTCTGCCATAATGGTGCAGAAACACACAATCCGTGGAAAATGGTGTATCCACTCCCACACGCCCTTTTTTTTCTATCCCACAACCCAAAATGCAAAACTATATAGGTGCACATGTCTACTATATTAAAAGGGTTTAGTTACTCCACAACCAGTGAAGCCCTAAACAAAAATTAAAGTAAATGGCAGAGTTAATAATAATAATAATAATTAAAGTTTATTAATTTCTCAAAATTTGAATACACCTTGAATTCTGGTTACACCTGTAGTTAAATGAACCTCATTACAGATAAAATGTCCCTCCCCCATCAAATAAAGTTTAGGCTACACAGTTATTAAGGTAGCGCCTATGAAATATTACTTTGTATTTACCTTCTTTATACTACCTGAATGCATTTTCACCCCACTACTATTCAAATATGCATTACTCAGCACAGGTTGAGCCACAGGGGCTATGACACAAGGTGCTATCCTCAATAATATAACTGTTTATAAAGACAAATCCACATATCACTCCAACCCAAAGTGCTTTGCATTATCTGACTAAACATACATCAGTTTGACACAAATGCTAGCTAGTACTTTCTAGGCTTGGTCCAGTTGGTATAGGGTTAAAAATTAACAAATGAAAAGGAACTAGAAGTGCACATGGAAGCACAACAAGCAATGAAATGAATATTTACTGAAGTGACAAGAAAGGACAAAGTTCAAAGTTAGAAGATTTGAAGATGAACTGGCATAGTAGATATTGTGGACTGCATTAAGAAACTGAAAGAGAGTTGAGCTGGTCGTGTGGTTGATCAAGAACCAAATCAAACTGAATGGGTACCAAGCGTAGGTAAAGTCATTGATGAAAACCAGTGTTCAGATGGAGATGACAGCACAAAGTTTGTAGGTAATCAACAGATGAAGATGACAAAGCAAGCAGTCTATCTGGAAAAAGACCGGCAAGGTGGCTTACCTCTTACACAGGAGGAATGCTCATTAAGAAAAATGGTAACGTACAACATTTATCATAAGAAATAAACGTTTTATTTTAACCTATTTAACAAAAAGCTGACAGTAGCTTGTACAGCTTTGCCCTTTTAAGTACTAATTAATGTTAAAGGTAAAGATAGTATGAATTTGAAAGCTTTATAATATAATAAAGCACTGATTTATTCTTATATGATAGTGATAAGGCATCTTATAAAACCATTTTCAATATAATGTTAGTGGTAGTTAATAATGTAAACATTGCTAGCTTATCTCCCATTTAGCAGTTTTAAAAAGTAAAACCCCCCAAAAAGATTATATTAACTTATCAATAAGGAATAATTAAAGGCATAAGATAAAGTGGGCATATAGCATCTTGGAATCCAACAATTTCTATTACAAGGAAAAAAAGAGAAAAAAATTGTGTCATACCTTCATATTTTAAAATATATTCATTTATTGCAAATACAAAGTAGTGAGAGTAGGAAAGACAGTGAAACAGGGATGCTGGAAATGGATTGGACATATATTGCAGATGGGAAAGGGTAGGTATTCTGCAACAGTACTGACTTGGCATCCAGAAGGCAGTAAGAGAGTCATTCAATCAACAACTACATGTAGATAGATAAGTAAGTCTTAGCAAGAATGGGGCATAGTTACATCAGGTGCTTCATTTTATTCCAGTAGAAAAGAGGACTATAAAATGACGGCTAACCTTTCTGTATTTTCTCTGAGAAATTTTGGATAAAGCCATTATAGATGCTAACATAAGTTGGTTGAGATCCGGGTGTTTCCAATACCGCTCCTAACTTTAGTGATTATTGGTAAATGCAGAATTAACCATTTTTAAAATCTTTAGATCCACATCTACTTTTTTTGCATTTACCCTTTGTATTCAAATGGGCAACAAAGATAATTAACATAACACTGGAACCACAGTCACAACAGAAAGTACAGTAAGCTTCTCTCTCGTCACCTTCGTAACAACTAAAGATGTTCTCAATCTGGCCAAGTCTTTCCACATAACATCAGCATCCTTCATCCTTAGAGCTGTAAAACACAGCAATTCCATTACAAACAAAAAATAGAACAACAACAACAAACAAATAAAGCATTATTCCCAGTAGAGTTTCATGGGGCAAACAGAGACTCAAATCTAATTACATACAAGACTCAAAAAATTCCTTGTGCGTGAAGAGGCAGAGAAAAAAGTAATTTACAAAAAAATAAAGGAGCTTCTTTTTGTCCATCAGTACTGAATCATCCCACTGGGTCAAACCTTTGACAAGCTCTATTTCTAAAACTTCTTGGTACATCAGGCGATAGTAACTTCAAGAATTATTTTTTTTCCAGCAATAAATCTCTCTCACTTTCTTTTTCTCTCTTGAACTTGCCTCTGCCACTCTGAGAGTTTTTCTGTTTACGTGGTTTCTGTGCAGTCGGTTCACCAGTAGAAGTGTGCTGTTCAAAAATAAGCGATGATCCTGTTCTCGTCTTAATGGAGCATTCATAACGTTTTTGTTCAGGGGTGTTGCCATCTGCCTCAATGACGAGACTAAACGTGTGAACAAAGTATTTGTGGGCTGAGTTTTTTTTTTTTTTTTTATTTGATTGTAAACCTAATCTCACTGAAATGATTCCTCACAAAGCCTGGCAGCCATTTTCTTTAGCTGATGAGCATTGCACTCGAGAAACTGAGCTCCAGCTTGTTGCTTTGCTCGCTCCACCCAGAAATCTTTAGTTCTCTCAAAGTAATCCTCCATCTCCTCCTCATCTTCGACTTCAGGTGTGTTATCTACCTCCATGTCTTCCTCATCTGTAATCAAATTTAAGAACTACAATTGCATCAAAAACAGATCCTGTATTTAAAGCTAAGCTAATGTAAACCCACATTTTTTCTAGTGACCAGACAATGCATCTAAAATGATTCAGCTCTCTGTAAACCCTATATTTTTTCCTCATTATGTTCAACCTGTTGAGGACTTTGAACATTTGTGCCATACCTATCTATTTATTGGACTACCAATGCATTAGAGAAGCTTGGCATCGCTGTACAGCCCCTTCTCTCACTAATCCAGCAGCTGCAACACTAATTACCTTCCAGTCCTGTGCATAAGCTGTGAGGGGTGAGGACAACTGCTTTAAGCGTAATTAACAAAGAAATTAACTTCTTAAAGCAAACCAAAAATATATATTTTAACCCTTTAAATAAAGAATTTTTTTAAAAGCCTTTTGAGTACACACACATTTTTATGGGGAGTAGATATTAATCTCAACAAAGTAACCCTATAATTATATATTTCCTAGGTTTTCATGTAAGGCTTCCTACAACTTGCAAAACCTTTGAAACGTATATTTTTTGGGATTACTCTGTCAGGGTCACTACCTGGTGTCTGTGAGTATACAGGCACACTCCTCTAGATGTCAGATTATGTAAGCGAAAGCTAAGATAGATGTTATGGAAAGCAAAAAAATATATCAACTGAGAGAGAAATGAGACGCTTGCAGAAGGTGATCTTGAAGGTATGTTCTGAATCGATTTTTTAAATGTTTCGTGATTTTATAACATTATTAAAAATCAGCGAATCAATTGACAGAATTAGTGAAAAATATCAGAAATTTCTAGGTTTACAAGTTTTGTCACATAATCAAATATGCTGCACGTCTTTTGTAACTTTTCCCTTTAAGAAACCTTCCAGTGCTTGGATTGACACAGATGCCCAACACAAACTTTTAACAGCAACAACATTCAGTTCCAAGGCAACTGGACAGTGCACAGAAATGATCTTTTTGCCTGTAGCATGTTGGTTACTAAAGAAAAGTTGTGTAATATTACCAACCTTCATCTTCAGCAGCAGCATCATTTGTATCAGAATGTTCATCAGATGATGAACCAGACTCTTCCCATTCCTAAGAGAGAGAGAAAAATGTCACTGTTTTAAGCAATCTTTTTCTATTGTTATTATTACTTGATAGATTCTGAAAATCAAATTTGAAACAACAAACAACAAAAACAAAAAGGGGGTAGCTTTCAAAATAAATTGTCAAACATTTCAAATACATTTCAGCTCTGTTACCATGCAGTAAAATACCGGAGTCACGGTGACATCAGTCAACTGATGATAGCTACTCCGAGGGGGTTAATCTTGACTACAAGACAAAGCTCTTTATGACTGGATCAAAGTCACATCAATTTTACATCTAAGATTACTGATCAAGTAATAACTTCAATGGTGTCTGCTATTTTGACACCCAAAACTTAAGAATTCAAACACTGTCCCAAAATATCAAATTTCCATTAACAGAAACTGTGCAGGAACTTTGCAATGTTTTTCTGCCAAACTGAAACTTGCCAAAAGCATAATCTGACAAGTTTCTCAGCCAGCCTCCACTAAAACAGAAACCAGACCTTAGTTTGTCATGGGGTTTTGTTTCTCATACAATGTGCTTATCTCAAGTCTTTAACTCCCACCATAGTTTAATGATGTTGAGAACCTTTATTGAGAAAAAGATATTTAACACTCACTTTACAGAGTAATAACAACACTCATAACACAGTCACCTTACAGCCTGACTGACACCTCTCAGCTAATATAAAATGTAGTCACCGCTATCTGTGAAAATCTCTAAAACACAAAATGCTGTGCCAACAAAAGCAATTCTCTTTAGTCATACCTAAGTGATCAACAATAAAGGGCAATAAGTGCGACGTATCATAAATCTTTGCTTTTGTTGTTTTTTTTTTTTTCATAATCCGGTCCACGACTGGTCTAACATTCTTCTTTTGGTTGACTACATACTCATTAAGGGCAACATCAGTTTTTTTTTTTGTAGTTTTCAAAGGAGCCTATTTTCATTTGCAGATTTTCCACAGCAATCCCCACAAAACAGAGAATCCCAGCATCATGACGTGCAACGTAAATCTAACTTCTTAGGAAAAAAATAATTGCCAGTACAATAAAGACTCCCTCCACTTTTCCCCCTTAAAACTAAGATAAACCCTTTTGTTTTGTAATTGCTTTGAACAAGTAAATCCATATAAACCAATGCTTGGTTATTTACAAAAACCTGATATTCTAACAAAATTTGTTTTCTAGATAAACAGATGCAAAGTTTTTGCGAGATACCAAGCAAGGTACTGAAAGGTAATATGAGCATTTACCTTGTGTTCTTTTAATCCACATACTGTGGTAGCCAATATAATTCTGGTTTTTTGTTCTTATTTTCTTACATGTACCTACGTCCTGTGTTCGAGCATTTTCTTTTGTTTCTGATTTACCTCGTAGATCTCTCAGGTATGCAATTATTACTCCGTCACTCTATAGTTGCACCTCCACAAGAAATTACGACGTTTGTTTACTTAGCAGAGAGGCCTCATGGTTATTAAAACATCACTAAATTGGCTTTAATAGATTTTTAAAAGTTTCTACATGGTAACAAACAACACTTAGTTTACAAACGTAAGGTGGTGCCGTGATTCTGGTCACCACTGAAAAAAACTGCTTAAGGCCAATGAAACTTATTTTGGAAAAGTTCGCAGCAGCAATGTAACCAACAACAGTGTTTACCATCTCCCTACCGACACGTAACAATGGAGCATTCCAAGGAAAATGGCAAACGTTCTTAGTTGGTCGCATTGCTGCTGCGAATTTGTCAAGAGGTCACAAACAACATACACGGAGATATGACCAAAATTATATTATTTTCCAAAATTAAAAGGTGAAATGGTTAAAATTGCCAGCAGAATCAGACAGGGTGTACCACAAGGTGGAAAGAAAAGCATGAAAGGAAAACAGGAAACCAGAATAATGGATAGTTTAACATAGGTTTTCTTTCTTGTTCAAAACCCTATTTATCAGAACCGTTTAAGTTCCATGCAACTTCATTAAAAACAAGTATTTAGGCAGAGTTTAACAAACAGGTTAAGTAGATCAACAGATAAACAAACCCAAAGCTTGGTTGTCGTAGGTGGTATTCCAGACAATTAAGGCAATTAATTGAAAACTTATTAAGGCCTTCTCTTTTCTTGGAAAAATGCCCCAAAAGCTGTTTATTAAATAAATTATTAAAACAAGCCTAAAACTAAAGTTTTGGTAGCATTCAGCTGATGTCAAAGTTTGGCTTAAAAATGCTATTCGCGAACATCATCCTACATGATTCAATATTTAATGACAGACTTATCTAGTAAAAGCACACACATTTCTCTCTTTTTTTATCTCTACCATGGTAATAAAAGTTATGTAAAATATGACACATTCTGGAAAAAATTGCTTTTGATGGATGTGCTAATCATCAGAAAACCTAAAAAAATTACCCCCAGAAAATACTTTTTTTTTTCTCGTTTGTAAAATTCAAATTTTAAAAAAAACGATTAAACTCTGAGTGCTATGCTATTGACAATGGAGTTTTCACATCTTGGTGACAGACATGTAGCCTTTTGATGATTCTGCCATGAAGTCTTACCTCAGCCGAGCCTAGTTTTTCTCGACCACAAAACAAAAAGAATTCTAAAATGTAAGTACGCCCTTATACTTCATACTGTAAATTGCATAGGTTGTCATGAGAAACAGAATTATGGTTAACTGAAAACTGTCAAAGAGGTGAATTCTCCCATTTCAAAAAAAAGAAAATAAAAAAAAATTTTTTTTTTAAATCAAGACAAGATAGGTGAGTGTAAGAATAAATACAAAAGGGCTCAGCCATTCATAATGATACACCTTAGTGGTTTCTATCATGTCAGGGGGTTGAAACTATGCAAAAGTCAAACAAAAGACAAGGATTTAAGCACCCCCCCCTTTTCTGAATTTACATGTGCGCTCTGTATCCCTTCTGAAAACCAATGTATGATACACCTGACTGGTCAGCACTCACTCAAACAGTTTTAAAAAACAAAACAACAACATTAAACGGATTTCAGAAACCACTGAGAGGAAAATGATATACAAAAAAATGACAAAATTAAATATATAAACGCATTCTCTTCATCATTAGTGTTGATTAAACTAGCTTTCCAAGATCTCTATATTCAATACCAAATGAGAGATGGGTAAAAGAATAGTTCCATTGATGTATAGGGCACAGAGTTGACTCCATCTTAAGATATGGCTGCTTTCTTGATAATTGGTCACTTAGGTTTTCCCAAACATCTTCATTTCCTTACGATGTATTGTTAAAAATCTCACAGAAACATCAGAGAGACTGATAAATCCTGCTGAAAAAAAACATCAGGTGACTTTAAGAAATGGTATCTGTACTTTGCAGTATTAACCAGCTGCACCAGTGAATTTGTATATATAATATATTTTTTTAAATCTCATAGTAGTGAATTTGGTTTTTCTCTCTCATTCTGCAGTAAAACTGTTTACCAATATAAAGATGGGGACAACAAAACAGTGTAAGTCAAATAATATTAATTTCACTTTTTAAATGCCTCCTCAGATTTTAAGTTTTTCCTTTTTTTTTTGAATTTCTTTGCAAAGAAGAAAAAAGCACTAAAGACGTTTTAAACGATTTCCTTGTTAATACTTGAAGACTTTGTCAAAAGTACAATTTTCAATTTAAAATGTAAAAAAGAAAAATCTTCAAGAACTAAATGTACAGTAGGTTAAAAAAAGGGTTATCACTTAATCTGAGATGCATCCGAAATGAAATACACGAATGATTTCTGTCAGATGCAATGACGAAGCACAGCTATCACTACTGGCACGCTGCTTTTAGTAATGATGTTGCTGCTAACTGCCAGTCTGTGATTAAGGAATCCTTATTTAGAACCCCCTACTTTTTTTTACTGTCCAAACATAGCCACCACTTCTAAAGAAAACCATAAAATCCACAATGGAGTCATTACTGGTTGAGGTCTCAGTCATTCACTCTCTGGCACATGAACCCCATTTGTGTCCCCAGTAATCAGCAGCTGTTTCTTTTCACAAGATCTCATGCCTCCTGACGGACTACACAAATTCTTTGGTCACAATCAGAGCCTTACACAGGAAAAACAAAATTGTTAAAATTGTTTTTTATTTTTCTTGTAGCAAGATGAGCAGTAACAACTTATATTATTTTTCTACCACTCTCCCCACCAATTATGTGAACACTGAGGCCATCAAACAAAGACTTATCATTAACCCTGACTACACACAGGGCAAAAAAAAAAAAAAAAAGCACATTATAAACAGGCCTTCAGGTACATTCATCTAGGGAGCAGACAATCTTGTTAACAATACAAAGTGAATACTACATAGATGACACCTCTAATAAAAGTACTGCTCTGCTCAACATGGCTTTGATCTAACCCTCACTGTGTGTATGGTTATCAATTGATGTCATCAGCAGCAACATCATAAGTAGCTAAATGCAACCAATATATTCCTTGACAGCTAGGAAGCGTGTACTTAATCTTAAGGACAAAAAATTATTCACAAACAAAAAATAAAAAGGCTAAGTTTGTAACTTATTGAACAATTATGGACACTACAAATGGTAATATTAAAAAAAAACAAAAACAACACAAAAGTTAGAAGAGGGTAACAAGTGCAACAACTGGAATGAAGCAATAATGTAACTTCTTAAAATGTGGTCCAGTCTGAAGAATCCCCCCCCTTTTAGAGAAGTATAAAATACCTACTTAAAAATAAATTGTAATTATTATTCTTCATTCACCAAACTAAGTTCTGACCTGTCCAGAAATACAAGAATCTTGCAGTAGTAGAAGAAAAAAAAAAGAAGAAGAATGTAATAGATATATCTTAGCTCTGATATAGGAAATATAGAGTTAATGGCCTTGTGGAATCAGGGAAGTGAACCTGACGACACAGAACAGTCAACTTGAGGATGCTGCTGTATTGGATTTTTCAGAAATCAAAGCACAAATCTTTCCTTTCCACTAAAATCCTCAGTGATGCAGCAGAAGAACTAAGTGCTACTTCCTGTATACTGAAGCCTGTGAACATGGCAGCTGTGCTTGAACTTCTGATGGTGGTGGTAAGGATGTGATTTAAATTAGCCAACGATTTTCTTGTCACCACTATCAGCCAAACACATATATAATATTTATGTACAGGTGCATCTAAAAAAATTAGAATCTCGTGGAAGAGTTCATTTTTTTTCCATAATTTAATTCAAACAGTGAAACTTTCATATATTCTAGATTCATTACACATAAAGTGAAATATTTCAAGCCTATTTTTGTTTTAATTTTGATGATTACGGCTTACAGCTCATGAAAATCAAAAATCCACTATCTCAAAATATTAGAATATTTCATAAGATCAAAAAAAAAAAAAAAGATTTATAATATAGAAATGTCAAACTTCTGAAATGTATGTTCATTTACGCACTCAATATTTGATCGGGGCTCCTTTTGCACGAATCACTGCATCAATGCGGCGTGGCATGGAGGCGATCAGTCTGTGGCATTGCTGAAGTGTTATGGAAGCCCAGGTTCCTTTGAAAGCGGACTTCAGCTCGTCTGTATTGTTGGGTCTGGTGTCTCTCATCTCCCTCTTGACAATACCCCATAGAGAATCTATGGGGTTCAGGTCAGACGAGTTGGCTGGCCAATCAAGCACAGTAATACCATGGTCAGAAAAAACAGTTACTAGCAGTTTTGGCACTGTGGGCAGGTGCCAAGTCCTGCTGGAAAAGGAAATCAGCATCTCCATAAAACTTGTCAGCAGACGGAAGCACGAGGTGCACTAAAATCTCCTGCTAGACAGCTGCGTTGACTTTGGACTTGATAAAACACAGTGGACCAAAACCAGCAGATGACATGGCACCCCAAATCATCATAGACTGTGGAAACTTCACACTGGACTTCAAGCAACTTGGATTCTGTGCCTCTCCGCTCTTCCTCCAGACTGTGGGACCTTGATTTCCAAATGAAATGCAAAATTTACTTTCATCTGAAAAGAGGACTTTGGACCACTGAGCAACGGTCCAGTTCTTTTTCTCCTTAGCCCAGGTAAGACGCTTCTGACGTTGTCTCTGGTTCAGGAGTGGCTTGACACTAGGAATGCGACACTTGTAGCCTGTTTCCTGGACATGTCTGTGTGTGGTGGCTCTTGATGCACTGACTCCAGCCTCAGTCCACTCCTTGTGAAGCTCCCCCAAGTTCTTGAATCAGCTTTGCTTGACAATCGTCTCAAGTCTGCGGCTTTTCCTATCACACTTTTCCCTGAATATGCTTTGATACAGCACTCTGTGAACAGCCAGCCCTTTCAGTAATGACTTTCTGTGGCTTAACCTTCTTGTGGAGGAGTGTGTCAATGAGTGTCTTCTGGAGAACTGTCAAGTCAGCAGTCTTCCCAATGATTGTGGTTGTGTGTACTGAACCGGACTGAGAAATTCATAGTATTTATACTGCATAAATAGTGATTTACTCTAACTTGAAATGGAATATTCTAATATCTTGAGATACATTTTTCTATTTTTTTTAGCTGTAGGCCGTAACTATCAAAATTAAAATTAAAAAAATGCTTGAAACATTTTAGTTTACATGTAATGAGTCTAGAATATATACAATTTTCACTTTCTGAAATAATTGACAAAAAATATTGAACCCTTCCATGATATTCTAATTTTTTGAGATGCACCTGTATATATATAAAGCTGTTTATTGATCTCCCACACCTTGTCACAGACAACTACTTTTTAAAATCTTTTTACCAACTGTAATATCCAACAAGAGCTCAAATGTCTAATTCTAAGAATGCAATCTACATGTCAGTACAAAGCAATTTATTTTTTCTTAAATAAGAAAATATTTATTAAAAAATATCAGAGCTATTGCAAAATGTTGCCTCCTTTTTGTTTGTCAACATTATTTTGTGAAAGAAAAGATATTTTTCATTGTTTATATAAACAAGATAGCTTCTTGAATAATGCCACTGAGATTTATTTTCTGAAAATGTTTTCCTTCCAAGCTTGGTAAATATCTATTTTAGTTCACGAAAGAAGAAACAGAAAGTAAAAAATAACCTACATTTGTACTAAAACAAAAAAATAAAAGAAAAGGGACCACAAGCTAAATGCAAACAGAAAGCTTATTAAACGGAGGTCTCGGCACAATATTATGGTAATTAATTTGGAGCAATGTAAACTCCAAACTGGGATGCTGCTAATTATGGGTGCTGAAGAAGTAGGTAGCTTCCTTTGTTGCAGATTCAAAAAGAAAACCAAAGCACTGAGGGTGACGCATCATTTCATACAGCTTTCTGTTTGTTTTTTCATGCACACTAATCAGAAGTTTTGTGATGGTGATAATGCAGTAAGAAACACTGGCATGCAGATGCAACCTAGCAACATCCAGTCAGAAAGGTCACCTACTTATTTAGCAACAGATGCTCCAAACTTGATTGTAGAGTGAGGACTTCTATGTGAAGCCAACAACAAGGAGCTGTGCTGCTGAAGATAACAAAAATGAGGTGAAGTGGCTTAATTGTATGATTCCAACAGTAGGCAAATAGGTAATTTTCTCCAAGGTGTGACACTATAGAACAAAGAACTCAAAAGCAAGCAAAAAAAACAACAAACACGTTACAACTTTTGTAAAAAACTTATTATACACAATCCCGTCTCCACTTGTGCGCACATTTTGATGTTCTCTTCAGCTGCCTGCAATGTGCAATCAATGATTCTCTCCAGACAGACCCAAGTGCCTTAATGTTGTTTCTCTTCACCTATTTAAATAGATGCTGATCTGGAAAGCATTTTATGGAATATCAAGCACAGACGGTTTAATTAAAGTAAATTACGCCACATCCACAGACTTTGGTTGTTTGTTGCACTTGCATGCTAAATGTTTACCTGTTAAGTCAACAGATGTAACTGGATGAAAGAACAAAGCTGGCGCACAGCCACACGGTACATTAGCAAAACGGTTCATAGCCGGTACCAGCAGAAATGTTTTTATTTATTTTTTTTAAAATTATTTACCATGCCATGCAACACGTGTAAATATTACTCAAAAGATATTTCTGTTCAGAGAATCCATGGTGGTTTCTTCCCCTCCCCCCACTATTGTATTAATTGAGCACTTTTTTTAAATTTCAGAAATATAAAACAATTTTAGAAATAAGAAAAATAAAACAAACAAACAAACATAGAACTTTTTACCTGTCTGGATTCTCTTTTGGATTTTTTTTTTCATTAAAAATGTTGGGTTTTTCCTTCATACATTTCACTTCATGGTGTTATCAAAATTTTCTTTTTTTTTAATATCAAACTCTGTTTCTACGTTCTGCCAGTCAAGATATATTCTAAAAATTTTTTTAAAATTAATTAATTAAAAAAATGTCTAACTGCAAGAGTATATATCTACAGCTGGCTAAAATCAAACTAAAATTATATAGAGCACCAAAAAAAAAAACTTACTAACCGACTACCATATAACCGCCCTACGACACCGGATTAGTTGCAACATCTCTATAGGAACAGATAACAAAGCCAGCTTAGGAGATACTAAAATTGATCTAGACAAATTACCCCAACGAGACATCTACCTCTTCCTGTCCGTCAGGACCCCATCGAGGAACCGAATTATAGGAAGAGATGGGAAGGTACCCTAAATTCAGGAACACTTCCATGGGACAGAATTTGGAATAGTTCAATTAATCGTCTCGTGGACGGATATACCTCTGACATTCACTGGAAATTACTAAGGAATGTCCTCCCCACAAGGGAAAACAAACATAAATGGAAACTAATAAATTCTCCCAAATGCCTCGCTTGTCACGAGGACGACAAAACGGCAATCCATTGCTTATTCTCATGTCCGATGAATATAGAACTATGGTGCCTAGTCCTAGATTTGATTTTTAAAATTAAGAGTCCCCAGAACAAACTTACTTCGTTCTGGCGCATCTTTGGTTTCAACAACAGAACTTTCGACACTCAGCAGATAGCCTGGGGTAGCCAGAAGGCTTTAGAAGGCGGTCAAACTACCTCAACAAAACTTCTATTTCAAAACTACGTAACCAATTGGTTACAACAAAAATATACAGTCATGAAATCTAGTATAAATGACAGACTAACCTACTCATCCACTTGGCTAATTAATAATGCCCTAGGATACATCAACACAGAAAAACAATTACAACTACACTCTGACACTCCACCACTTTCAAATATTACCTTAGACCGACCACCCTGAGTCAACCCTTTCCTTTTCCCTATCCTGTTTAAATTAATCTTTTTCTTTCAGATGAAGTCAATCTAGCTTCCTGAAACAGAAGAATCTCTTCTCTTCTTCCTTTCCTTTTCTTCCTCTTCTACTCTTTTCTTCTTTCTTTTTCTTATATAAAGCATACTCTTATTGTTTAATAATCAACACTATCTAGAATTCTTTTATACTTAATAAATCCTTCTAGGATTCTAGTTAGAATACAATAACTCTTTTTCAAGAGTTCTTATTTAAATTACATGATAACTCTTATATGTAAATTCATTATTATGATAAATTTTTGCAATGTAAATATTTAACTTGTATTAAAATAACATTATTAACATCCCAATCCCCCCCTTCTTCAGTGCAAGTCTTTATTTATTTATAAAGTACTCCATCCCAAATAATTTCCCATGGACTTAACCATGATTCTTTCTTCGTTTAAATCCACACACAAGAAGTCCATATAACAGCTTAAAGAAGAAGACTCAAGATTTGAAAGTGGTATGGAATGGGGCATCG
This sequence comes from Nautilus pompilius, assembly GCA_018389105.1. Taxonomy (NCBI): domain Eukaryota; kingdom Metazoa; phylum Mollusca; class Cephalopoda; order Nautilida; family Nautilidae; genus Nautilus; species Nautilus pompilius. The sequence goes on from JACATO010000588.1 coordinate 2,924,685, forward strand.
GCCATCATGATGACAATCACCACCACGGTCGAGCTACTTCCCGGCTTGACCACCAGCTAGGGAACCTTTAAACAATGATCGAAAAGATCATTTGTTTTCTCAAAAAGATCACAGGAATCTCTGATTCCCCTACGAGGGAGGACTGAAATAAAGATCCAAAAAAAAAACGGAGGGAGAACATGTCTCCATCCATCACCCTGCAAAATAAAAATAGAACTCATCCCATCCCATACTTCCATTTGGAAATTTGAAAAATAAACAGTGGCCCAAACTTTCCCTCTCAGATCAAGGATACACAGAGAGACAACTCTGTTCTAGAGAGTTCAGCCTGGAGAAACCTACCCCTCCTGCCGTGCAATACGGAGGAGTTGGGTAGCCCGCTGCTCTCGCTAGGTTGAGGAACATTCACACAATACACAGGTCGAAATAAGGCCTCACTTGTAAACAGCTGTGGCGGCCGGTCGTGGAACCGACCCAGCTCCCAAACACACATGCAACTTCACACACACACCCCAACTTTAGCACCACACCAAAAAAAAAAAAAAAAATCAATGGGAGTTTTAATCACAACCTTTTTCAGGCACATACAGTTTTCAACCCTTAACTATTAAAACAAGGAGTAAACAAATGTCAATACTGATTTATATATTGTTATAAATCTCTAGAAATTGTTTGGGATTCAATTTCTTAAACAGTGAGTACCACAGATATTGTTCCTGAACAGAGATTAGCTTAGTGTCAACATGAGTTGCATTAGTTTGGATCTGAATGTAACACTACCAAAAAAATTGATTCATGAACCATTTTACCCAGATGAGTTTCTAAGTTAACAGAGCCAGCTCTCAAAATCAAACAACCATTATCCAGTAAATGCTTTCTTTGCTTGGCAGGCTGATCTCTCTTTCAACAACAGACCAACTACACCTGCACAGTATTGAGAATCTCTTGCAAAAGTTGTGACAGGTGTCACGATGAAAAACCCAGTATCACAGCTGTATCTGAGTTTGATGATGATAATCATAAACCTACCAGTTAATGGCCTGTTATCAATGCACATAAAGATGCACTAACAAGCCACAGTACACAGTATTAATTTATAACTACAATGTGATGATTTGCAGTGGACAACAAAGAAACAACAAACAAAGCTTTTGTCTGATTTTTTTTTTTTTAGCTTCAATAATTTTAAGCCGAGTTTTCTTCTCTTTAGTTTCTAAAAACTCATGTATCTTATGTTAACTTTCTCAGAAATCAAAGATTAGGCACAAGTTAATCCACTACTACTTCAACTTCAAATGCACTGCACATTTTGAGAGAATGACGAGTTTGAATCTTGAGCTTCTGGTCGCTTTGTCAACTACCTGCTGCTAGAGTTTCTTCTGGTTGTAGTCTTCACTAGGTTAAATGAAGATGTTGCATACTAATGACCACTTACATGACAGCTCCCCTGTGCTATTTGTCCAGATAATGTTCAGAGTCTTACTATGTGCTACCACTTGAAGAATAACCAAATATTAGGTGATAACACTTACAATAAAAATTATTTATCGAATTTTATAAATCCATAAATTAAAATTTCTTATTTATGCTTCGGAAATGAGGATTTTTTTATATCAAAACCATTAAAAAAAGAAAAGAAAAAATAGTTTTGGTATACATTTCCAAGAAAATAATACAAGCAATTTGTAATTTCAAATCCCATTATCACATAAATCAACAGAATTCTAATAAATTATTTTAAAAAGAAACAAAGAACAATGCATTTGTTTATTTAAAATTAAGTCTTGGTGCCCATCTTTTTTGGAGTTTTGTTTAAATTGTTTCCCCATTATAAATGATTTGAAACAAGAGATTAGTTGGTGTAGTGTTTCAGTTCATCTAAACTTTAAAATCATGCAATTGTCTAATTTACAAAGTGACCTTTTTTTTTAAAAAAAAAATAATTCTCTTTAAAACTCATAATTTTGAAAATGTAGAACTTAAAATCTAGTTAAAACAACATTATATTATTAGGACCTTTTCACATTTTTTACCAAATGACCCAACACAGAAAAGCTATCCTTGATACAGACAATATGCATTTCAGAACCATGTAAGCACCTTACGATAAATAACAGGAAATCAAATCCAGAGCAAATATTTGTGCTTTTGATATTAATGAAACTATAAACTGAGTAGTAGAAATTAATCATAGACTGGTTGGAGCAAGCTATATATTAACAAAATTAAACTACCTACATAGATTAATTTAGATTTCAACATCAAAAATGTGAAACGAGAGACACGGATGGTCAAAAAAAGGTGTAGCCCCAACATTGCCAACAAAATACTGCACCAAAGGATCTCTAGCAAGCCATATGTAACACAAAGAATGGTTCACACACACACGTCATACTAAGTTTGTTTTAGCAAAGGACAATATTGCACTACACTGCTTTCCATAATAAAAACAAATACACATCAGAACAATAATTGTCAGTGGTTAATTTACTTATAGTTCTCCAAAACTAAGACTCCTACACTCATATGCATAGCTGAATGATATCCACATTTAAAGATAAATAACTATCTCCTATCTGTGATGATGATAAAATATTTAAGCCCAGAGCTCTGCCTGGCACATCGAATATTCCTCCAGCATTACCATAAGAAGCTTAACATTAATAGGTGTCTTCTTCAAAGAAAAACAACATGCACTTGCACCAATAACAGTGTATAACGTCTACTCAAGGAAATCTAACTCTTCTTATCCTAATCTTCCAGTCAGAATGTTGTCAATATGCCAACATTTTTGCTTGTTTTATGTCACTGCTCTTCCAGATACTTTTCAGCTAGGCGTATAACTATAGATCTCATAGTTTTGGAGAGCTGTAAATTAACAATAAACAGTTGTCATATTTGGCTGAGATTTCTTTGTTGGTAGAAAAGGCAACCAACCCAGTGTGATGCTGTCTCTTATTAAAACAATCCTACCGTGAGCACTGCATATTTCAATAGTCAAACAACATGTGTACACATCCCACTGTACTCTCAAAAACTAAAAAAATTATATGCATGGATAAAAACTTTCTTTTCTTGAATGTGTAAAAAAAAGATCTCTTTTATAGGTTAATACTGTTAACTAGTATTGTGAGTGTCAGTAACAATGACATTTTAAGCTATATTTTCTAGCCAATTTTCCTGTTTGTCATATTCTTAATGGTATAATCCAAACTAACCCATGTAAACAGTATATTTACATTGTAATATAGTATAACCTGCCCCAATTATCCTATAATCTATTTCTACCAATCAGCTCATGGTCTTCTAAAGATACATTTAATAAGATCAGTCTAAACCAAATTTTAGCAATTAATATCCATTATTTCTACTCTATTCCAGTTTAACAAACTGAATCAAAAGCTCAGTGAATAATTTTCAACCTTCCAAATGAGTCAAATTTGGTTCATTTCAGTGATACACTTCCATTTCCATCCCCCGTCACTATTTTATTTTTCAGAAACAACTTCTATTGACAACATTTCCAAATAGAAATTTAAAATGAAAAAAAAAAAAAAAAAATGGAATTTACTTCCATATGGATTCCTTTTTCACCATATTATACTGACGTTTCTTAAGACAAAATGTCAGCTGCCTCAGTTTGATTAACTCAAGAGAAGTTCCATTTCCCTTTTCCAGTTGGTTTTTATTCACCAATTTTCCATTAGTGCATTTATCTATCTAACAGCTCAAGCAGCTTCTTTTTTTTTTTTTTTTAATGGATGAAAAACTTATTTCATGAAGTTCATGGCCTTATATATTTGATGGATACAACATCACTCTGATTCGTTTTCCAGTGGCATTAGGGGGGCAGATTGTGCCGGAACTTGGCTCTAACTACTCCACTAGATCCATTGGGACGTGTGACCTTGCCCCAAATCACTCTAATATGGCTAGGTTTTTGGATCCAGAAGTATCTGTCAATCAGTGTATGCGTGTGCATGTACTTCTTTCAGTGGCAAATGCTTCTAAACATCATACCTTTTTATTATAAATGCTGGCAAAACTTTATGTCTATAATAACTCCTGAAGAGAGATGATGACTTGGGTGAAGTCTTGGGTGGGTTTCCTCCACAGAAACATGAACACAAGCAGCGAATCTCTGAACAATGGGTTTTTTTTAGATTTTTTTCTTTCTTTTGTTTCCCCATTTCCAAAACATGAAATCAAACCTGTTGTTGAAATCTGACATTCACTCACTTTCTATTGCTTAGCCAAGGAGTTATCCGTGTGAGTTGATCTTTAGGCTGTGTAAACTAATCTTGGATTTAAATTTATGAGAGAAGAGCCCACAATCAACATGGCAATCAAGGTGAACTCAACCTGTACCAAGCATTTTTAGTTAGCCAGCCTTTGTTAATTGGTGCTGCCCTTTTTTGATTGAACCCTTATCAGCATACTTAAGAATTTGTTGTTTGCTTTATAAAATACAAAAACAAGAAACACCAACAGAATCCTATAAACTACTAAAACCTTTTTACATTACTTGCCTTTCCTACATAATCTAAACCAATGGCTAATTTTGTTTGTTGATTGTATTGCTTTATTTATATCTTTAAAATCTGATGCACTTCTTTGAACCAGGTGTTTTAACCCTGATATCAATGCATCAGCAAACGCTAAATTTAAAAAAAGAAAAGGTAAGTCCAAAATAACTTGGATTAAAAATTGATCCTAATTATTATCGTGAGTAACACTATTGTGCCTTATTATAAAAGATTCTACATGTAACAACAACGTTTCCATGCTAAAAATCTTGAGATTTTAATTAAAAGTTTATGGAAACCGTAACTTTAGGTATGTTCAAATACCATGAAATGAGATGGAAGTAAAAATCAGTACTAACAACAACAATGAAATAAGTAGATCTTTAAGCTACTTTTGACATCACATCTTGACGGTGTTAACTATAGAGGTGAATTGCTTCTCCAAGTTTATAATTATGTACTGTGATGAAACGACAAAAATAGCATTATCTGCCAAAAAGTAATGAAGTTGACCAGCCCTCTCCAATAGATACACCTTCATGTTTTCAATTTTCAAATCAAAATTCATTTAACTTCTTTATTGCTCCAGAGATGTACCAGTAATTTACAGCCTCACATGGACCAAATAAAGAAAGTAAATCACATGCCTGTTTTCTTAGCTGTTTTGTTTTTTTTAATTATTAAAGCATTAACTAATTTACTTTGCCAAAGAGAAAAAAAACAAAAGTTAAGACAGATAAATTTTATTATTTCTATTGCCTTATCTCTGTAAAGCTTAATATTAACCCATTTATAAAGAGATCTACTGTAAGTTAAAGATATTTAAAAAAAAAAAAAAAACTCCTCTTTTAAAGTGATCAGGTAGTTTTCTGAATTCACACATTTAAGTAATCAAATACAAGTCCGGAAAACTTTAAGTCATAGTATGTACAGTGGTAGCCATAATTGTGAACCAACAAATGAAAAAAATAATTTATCTTGCATATTTCAATAAAAATAAAGTTTGTTGTCACATGTATGCTTTTTTTTTTTAAACAGGTATATACTAATATACAATGGATGGCCACTTTATTATTACCTGAGTACCCTTTTCAGACTGACCCAAGATACAAAATAAGAAATTAGATTGATCGTATGTGTTAGGTGCTCCTGCAGCACTGTATATGATTTGGATAAGAACATTTGTTGTCAGTGAAAGCACAAAAAAAAGGTTGCAGCATTCAAGAGAGGCAATGATAGTGGATGCATATCTACCAGGTGCCACCCTGACCAAACCACTTCTGTTGATAGACTGCTCCAAAATTATGGTCATTTGAGTTTATCAGCAATGACAAAGAACGAAGAAAATGCCTGCTGCAGGAAGGGATCGTAGCCACAAACATGCAGTGACAAGGAGAAAATGGTTAGAAAGGACACTAAAGTCCAACATTCATCACATGATAGACCAAATTACATTCATTCATGCAGGGAAAATCCACAGCCTTCTCTAACTGTACCTTATGAAAATGTTGCAACAAAATAGACTATCGCAGTTAAGAGGCCACTACAAAAACCAATTATCACAATTACCAACATGAAAAGCTGTTTCATGTGATGTAAGAAGTGCAGACAGACGTTAGAGTATGGAGAAATGGTAAAAGGCAACATGCTCTGATGAGACAGATTTTATCCATTTTTGCACAGATGGGAAAAGACAGATTTAGAAAAAGCCACATAAATCAATTGGCTCCTCTTATGGTAGAGTCTTGGTTTGGGGCATGTCTTGCTGGCATACCCTTGGTCCCTTAGTCCTTCTATAAGGCAGAAAGTATGTCAAAGTGTACCTCAGCATCATTTCCAATCAATAGCATCATACATCAATGCTGTGCGCAGACCTTGATTGGGTCAGCTTGTTCTTAGAGATGCCAAAAAAACTCCCACCCACTGTGCCCACATTGCGCATTTATGGTTTGAGAAACATGTATATTTCAGAAGTCTTCCATGTTCAGTATAATCCCCAGATTTAAATCTAATTTAACATCTGTGGGATGAACTTTAAAGATACATTTGCTGCCACAATCCTCTGCCTAGTTTTCTCCATATACTGCATACAATGTCAATGACTGAATGATGAGATATTCCTCAGGGCACCTTCCAGCACCTTGTGGATTGTCACATTGTATCATGGCTGTTATTTTGGTCAAAGATAAAAGATAGCCAAAACACTTATAAAAATAGTCTTAATACAGTGTAGTGTCCAGCAACTGCATTAAATAATTTCATTTATGTATGAAATACTGAATATTTCATTGGTGAGTCTACATTATTAAGGCTCTCTCACACGAAGGCACAAAAAATTAGGGATTCTTGACTCTCAATGCAAAATATTCAAAATATCACAATTATGCAAATTTCTCTCCTGTGAATATTCTAAAACATATTCAGAAGCAAATCATGTGTAGTCTACTTATTCTCACATGCATAGCATATATTTATATTGCTAAAACTAGTCTAGGGTGCACTCTCCATATCTGACAGCAAGATAATGTTGCATATGGATTGTGTACAGACATAATCTGACACAATCAGATATAAAAAAGTGTTAGGCAGACTTCAACCATTCTGCATTATATTTCCATGATGCTGGGGCAAAGGCATTTAAGTTAATGTATATTTGAGATGAAAGCTATATAAACAACAGTCACAAATAACATTGGTATCTCAACCAGTAACTAGTTAGTGATCTGACAGAACCCAAACACACCTCCTCTTAGTTGGTCTACCAAGGGTAACCAATCTTTAGAATAATGCTTGCTACAAACAAAAACCCAAAGAAATTATGCATAATGGTTATAGCTTAATATTATGAAACTTGAAGGTTCAGAGCATCAACATTTCTCTTTAAACTGTGCAGAAACACTTGTTGTAAAGCAAACAATGTCTACAATGGAGATAACCTATCAACCTGGTCGGGGAATGTAGCATCATGGTTATCTGCTGGGAAGCATTGCGCCATGAGCCTGGCTGGCAAAGAAAACCAAGAAGAAACTATGCCAGAGAGATACATCAACCCAAGCCAACTCTGACTGAGAATCAAACTTAGACTAATCACTTACATGCTAAATAACTGATGCTGTAGACCATATGCTGGTTCGACCATAGCAGATAGAAAGACACAAAGAGATGATGGGCCAGGTAGGCCAATGTGATATTTGCTGATAAGCCAAGGCAGAATCTCAACTTCAAATATGGTAGAATACATGTGCGAAGCAATGGAGAGTAGTAGGCCCTACAGTTGGAAGATCATCAATGGTATAGCCCAGGGGTCGGGAACCAATGGCTCGCGAGCCAGATGTGGCTCTTTTGACGGCTGCATCTGGCTCGCAGACAAATCCTTTGCGCACGCGCGAGCCAGCGACTAGAAAGCCGGTTCACAGTAATTTCAGTGGGAAAGTGGCAAACATACATGTCGTTGTGTCTATCTATTTATCTATCTATCCATCAATCACAAAGGCAACGCAGATCGGGTAGTGACAGGCACTGTTTAAGTGAGGCTGCCGTATTTTGCTGTCGAAAATAGCGGTCGATGTGCGCATGCGCAAAGGGGCACACTACGGCTTGTCATAATATCCGGACATATCTTCCCTCGTTTTAATCCCGCTGTCAGCTAACTAATTTTTGACCCGCTTCTGAGAAGATGGCTAAAAGAAAAAAAGACGACGAGTATCGTATTTTTCAGCAGGAATGGACAGAGGAATTTGCCTTTGTGGAGAAAGCTGGTTCTGCTGTGTGTCTAATATGCAATGATAAAATTGCATCTATGAAGCGGTCAAATATAAAGCGGCACTTCGACACACGCCATGCTGCATTTGCATCGAAATATCCTGCGGGGGACAGCAGGAAGAAAGCATGTCAAGAGCTTCTATCAAGAGTGCATGCTAGTCAGCAGCAACTCCGTGTTTGGACCCAACAAGGTGACTGCAATTCGGCTAGCTTTGCTGGCGCTTTAGCGGTTGTGAGAAACGGAAAGCCATTCACAGATGGGGAGTACGCCAAAGCATTCATGCTTGATGTTGCCAATGAACTTTTTGACGACTTTTCAAATAAAGACAAGATAATGAAACGGATAAAAGACATGCCTCTGTCGGCAAGAACTGTTCATGATCGTGCCATCATGATGTCAAATCAAATTGAGGCAATGCAAGTGAAGGACATAAATGCGGCCGCATTTTTTTCTCTCGCTTTGGATGAGTCAACAAACGTAAGCAAGTTATCTCAGTTCAGCGTGATTGCAAGGTATGTTGTCGGTGACACACTACGTGAGGAAAGTCTTGCTGTTTTGCCTATGAAAGAGACAACAAGAGGGGAGGATTTATTCAAGTCGTTTACTGAGTTCGCTAAAGAAAAAAATTTACCGATTGATAAACTTGTTTCGGTGTGCACTGATGGTGCTCCATGCATGGTGGGGAAAAACAGAGGATTCGTAGCGCTTCTTCATGAGCAGGAAAAGAGACCCATCCTAAGTTTTCACTGCATCCTACATCAGGAGGCGCTTTGTGCTCAGCTGTGTGGAGAGCAGCTTGGTGACGTGATGTCGCTGGTCGTTTGGGTCGTCAACTTTATTGTTGCCAGAGCTTTAAATAATCGCCAGTTTAAAACACTGCTGGATGAAGTTGGGAGCAATTATCCTGGTCTGCTTCTGCACAGCAACGTGCGTTGGTTGTCAAGGGGGAGGGTGCTCAGCCGTTTTGCGGCTTGTCTGAGTGAAATCCGGACTTTTCTTGAAACAAAAAATGTCAAGCATCCCGAGTTAGCTGACACTGAGTGGCTCCTGAAGTTCTACTTTCTCGTGGACATGACTGAACATCTAAACCAGCTCAATGTGGAAATGCAAGGCGTTGGAAACACAATCTTATCCCTGCAACAAGCAGTGTTTGCATTTGAAAACAAACTTGAACTCTTCATCACCGACATTGAAACAGGTCGTTTACTTCACTTTGAAAAACTGAGTGAATTTAAAGATGCATGCACAGCAAGTGACCCTGCTCACCATCTTGATCTTCACCAGCTAGCAAGCTTCACATCTAATCTCCTGCAGTCATTCAAAGCGCGCTTTGGAGAATTTCGTGAGCTCACTCGTCTTTTTAAGTTCATCACCCATCCACACGAGTGTGCAGTGGACAGCACTGACCTGAGCTACATCCCCGGTGTCTCTGTCAGAGATTTTGAGCTACAAGCTGCTGACCTGAAGGCCTCAGACATGTGGGTGGATAAGTTCAAGTCACTGAATGAAGATCTGGAAAGACTTGCACGACAGCAAGCAGAATTGGCAAGCCAACACAAGTGGTCAGAAATGAAGAAACTTCAACCTGCAGACCAGCTGATTGTTAAAACTTGGAACGCGCTTCCCATCACATACCACACACTGCAGCGTGTGAGTATTGCTGTACTGACAATGTTTGGCTCTACGTATGCATGTGAGCAGTCTTTTTCACATCTAAAAAACATTAAGAGCAACTTACGATCACGTTTCACTGATGGAAGTCTCAACGCCTGCATGAAGCTTAACCTCACCACATATCAACCAGACTACAAAGCCATCAGCAAAACCATGCAGCACCAGAAGTCGCACTAATGGTAAGAAATACTCATCATTAATTAGCAACAGCATAACAATGTTATTAAAAAGAATTCAGAGACTTATTGTACTTTAAAAGTGTTGAAATTACATAAAATGCACACATTTACTTGTATTTTTAGTTTTAAACATATTGTATGGCTCTCCTGGAATTTCATTCAAAAATATGTGGTGTTCATGGCTCTCTCAGCCAAAAAGGTTCCCGACCCCTGGTATAGCCTAAAACTGTGTGGCATTTCCATTTTATTTAACATCCTTTTGTGTTCAGAATATAAAATAACAAAGTAAAATAAAATGTTTAATTTTCTGGTCTTCCAGCCTAGAAGCGTTAACTGGCTGTATATTTAGTCAACACACTCGAAATGTAAAACAGGTGGGATACAACCCTTATGACTCAATCTGTGCCGTGTAATGTAAATTTGAAAGGTAGCAGGATGCAAATGTACCCCTAGATAGTATGCAGGTTAATCCTGAAATTTCTCATCATTCGAGCCATCTTTAGGCTAGAATTCCAATCAATAACAGTAGTTATAAAATGGTATGCAGAAGGTTAATCTTGAAATTTCTCATCATTCGAGCCATCTTTAGAATTCCAATCAATTACAGTAGTTCTAATTTTTTTTTTCATCAAAAAAAATATGAACAAACTTTTTTTTTCCTGCAGTATCAAACAGGCACTCTTTTAAAAAAATCCATTACTACTTGTGAGTGGTTTTTTTTTCCTCTCTTTTGATACTTACATGAAAACCATGATACAAATGTTCTTGTTAAAAGCAAGTCTGAAGTGTAAAGTAAGAGTACTGATCAACAAACTGAGATTAAACTAGGTATGTTCAAATGCTGGATGTCATTACATTGATGCTATTTCAGCCATGTTTCATGTCTATAATAGATGGCTGGTTGTACACAAAGAAACCAAGATCCATTTCTTTCTTTTTTTTCCTAAACTGTCTCAGAATGGTTAAATACTTGAAATAGTCAATAAAACATTAACACATATTAACTTATATATATAAATAAATGAATTGTTCACAATCCTTCATAACCAGCAGCTTCTTTGTAGGAGTGTGCATGAAGAACTGTTAAAAATATTGTACAAAGCCTGTCAGGTTGGATGTTTTATTGAGCTGTGAAGATAGTCGATCTCAGCCATTCAAAACAACAAATAATAAGAAGCCATTTTTCTGAAACCATTGTCAATGGTGAACTAATGCAAATATTTGCCAAATGTCTCTTTGGGTTAGATTTAAACTAAACCAAAAAAATCCATGCTGTTGGCAACCACTGCTTGCTCAAAATAAAATAGTTCATTAATGTGTTTTTCAAGCAGTCAATATGATGATTGCAATTCCAAGTTACTTCTAGGGATATACGAAATACTGTAAAAAAAAAAACAACAACAATGCATAAGTATTCTGGATAAGCAAAAACTGTGTGTTCTGGCATAGCATCATCAAGATATAAACATGTTAATCTCCAGGTGCCATATAGGCATGATGATGATATACACTAAAAACAGATCTTGATTCAGCAGCGATTCAATTCATCCAACCACCAACCCAACCAATTTTGCAAATTTGATCTATCTCCCTTTAAAAAGAAAAATTCTTCTTCTGGACTACTGCTTATGCCAGAAAGACAGCTGTGCAGCCCTTGTAGTTATCCTACAAAAAGCAGGGGAAAAAATAAGACAAAAATTATTTGAGACTAAATGTCTTCAGAAAAAGCATTCAGCATGGTGCTTGACAGAGTTCACAGCCAAGAAACTTACCAATAATCTCTCATCCCCCCTTTCCATTTATGAACAGGTTTATTTTCATGTCATGCTGATAAATTAGAAACAAATAAATATAATATTGACAACTATTTGGGCTAAGTTTTTCCTAATTTTTTTTTAAAAAACAAAAGTTAATATTTAAAAAAAATGAAGAAAATGTCTGTTCCATGTTTAAAATAATGTCAGTTTTACATATTATACGCCAAAACATTGTCATTCGCAAATTCACATTTTGGAAAGATTTTTAATAGAAGTAGAACCTCTATTGGGCTGGAATCCAGTAAATTTATAAATAAAGGTGTAGCATAACATGTCCCTATAAAAGCAAAATGATCTTGATTGCACTGCTGTTTTGACAATAAAATGTCCATCTTTCTCATTACTTAGTGCTATGCCATTTAAAACAAGTGATAATTATGATTTCCTCTCCATCCTGCATTTTTTTTTATTCTTTGTGCTCTAATGCAACAACCATACAGAGAAAACAAAAAGACACAGAGAGAGAGAGAGAGCTAGTGTTTAATATTGTCTGCAAAAATAACTTACTCTAACATCCAGAGAGACAGGAGGTTGTTGTATCTTTCATCTTTCACATGTACATTAAAAGGGTCACATGCAAAGACATTTGGAAACAAAGTAGATGTCTGTGATCTTAGAGATAAGTATTCCATGAGACATACATGCTTACCTTAGGCAGCAAGATTAGACACTGATTAGTGGAGCCATCCATCCAGACAAAAAAAAACAAACTATTACCAATGTGTGTGTGTGTGTGTGTGTGTGTGTGTGCGTGTGCGTGTGCGCGTGCGCGATATACATTTAGGAGGTTTAGCAAATTCTGAACAGTGGAAACATTTGCAAAGATCTAATTAAGAACTACATAATCCTTAACACCAAGAAAAAATTTTTTTAAAAAACTCAAGTAGTACATAATAACTATACCACTGCACAAATTGTGTAATATACAAAGTTAACAAATCCTTAAGTCTATTGCATTCACTAAAGACTTTTATGCAAAAATAACCCATATATTATTTACCACTACATAAAGGGTCAGGAAGTTCTTTTACTATCTCAACATTTTTTGCTGCAAGCGACTTTCATGCATGCAGCCATCAATCATTTTGTAATATGAAGCCAGTCTTCTATCTAAAAATGGGTATTTTAATGTATAATTAAATATCTAATGTTGTTCTAGAGAGAGAGAGAGATTATGCAATATTAGCCTTATTTACAACATGTAGCAGTTTAAGAATGATTCATTTTGCCCCAAACAGTTGAGATCCATTCATTTTGTTTGTTAATTTAAAGCCAAGCTCCTGATGGCTTTTAACCAAATATGTCACCACAATGCGCCATGAATAAACCCTCACAGGCCGTCTGGTGGCCTTGAGCTACACTCGACTCGAACTGTTTATCACTGTAGAAATCGTGTTTTTGTTTTCTTTCTGGTGATCATGGACTGTGATAAATAAAATCACTCGAATGATAGTGCACCAAACATTTCACATCCAAAGTCTCAGATTTCAATTAAAAAAACAAACACACACACACACACAACTAAATAAAGAAATAACTGAACAAAAGCAGAAAATTTTCAAATTTAAACTAAACAAAATCTCTTGTCAATTAAAATAAACCTGACTAGAAAAAAAACACAGACAGATGGTTCAAGTCTCTAAAGTGCAAAAGTGTACAGAATTACAATAAGAGGAGAGAAAAACAAATTCAATAAATAATGGAAAATTCAGATCATTAAGATTAGGTGCTGTTTGACAAATGGTGATTCAGTAATTTTAAATTTGAACTCTGAATAGGGCTTGGCTACAATCCTGACACTATCCATATTTCACCTGTGTTTGGTCTTGGTCGTGTAATTAAGTGAAGCCAAATTTTCACAACCAAACAGATGAGATGTTATTTACTTTTCTTTTCCTACTGAACAAGAATGAGAGTTCTTACAAAAAATGAAAATAAACTGCGAGTGGTCTGTCCAAAGTCAAAGCAAGTCTTTAGGGAGATTTGCAGAAACAGTTTAGAAGCAGTTTTTATTAGCTGCTCTCCCCTCTCCCCCCAACCAAAACTGTAAACTTTGAATATCTGAAAAAAAAAGGCAAAATTGGATTTGTTGAGCCATGAAACAAAACTGTGTGTGTTGTTCTTGCTTCATTAAAAAGAAAGCATAACAGCATTTGCTCGCTTACATGTACGAGTTATATGGCAAGCTGTAAAGCAGCTTCTCTTTTGATATAATGTCTAATGTACATGATAACTCCTGTCTCTCTCTCTCTCATCCACACACACATCATTAAGCCCAAATGTTATAGTTAATCATTTTCAAGATACTAAAGGGCTTTACTCACTTGAGGAAGAATGAATAACTAACTAATAACAGTTTTCCAATTTCTATGCCCCTCAGGAAGTTCTTTTCAATTTTTTTTTAAAAAAGACCAAAAATTACACTAAATCCAATATAAAAAGTGACTTCAGTCCTTGACATGTGAGAAAAACAGAATGGCAAATAATTAAGAGTGTAAACATCAAAAAGCAATCGACAAGTTAGCTAAAAGAACACGCGCACAAGGCCAAAACCCAGCATCCATTTCAAACTTCGAATTTCTTCAATACCCCAATTTCAAATCACCTTTCAAAACTTTTGTTGAATATACTTAATGAGTTTAATATACCTTAATTGTTTGGTTTTTTTCCAAAATGTATTCCCAAAAAAAGAAGAAAAAACCGTCAATATTGTTTAATCATAAAATTCAACATCTATCACCGTTATTAGCAAGTAGGCAAACAGCATTTAATTATTCAATTACAAGTCATTAATTCTCCAAAAATAAGGAGTTCTTGAAGTATAAGCCAGATGTGAATGGGCACATCAAATGATCTGCTGTCTGATTCATTTGATGAAAACAGAAACAATTTGTATAGAAAATAAACTTGTGTTTGCATGTAAAAAAAATTAAGATATATAATTTTATTTTAGAATGAATTTTGAAAAAAATTAGCACTTCAACAGTTTGTAGCTGGTAAAAATTAAAAAAAAAACAAACAAAAAAACCATCAATAAAACCATTTTGTGGCATTAGGCAATTTACAGAGAGAATAAACTTCGAAGAGTAGCAAGTTGTTCTGTAAATATCAGAATTACTGCATCACTCGCATGGAATTACACCATACATTGTTTTATTTTCCATTTCTGTATTTATTTTGCCAAAACAAGATGATAAAACATGTATTTATTTAAGTTTATTGCTCCCAGGCTACATTTCCAGATGACTTTACTGGATTAAAGTAGCTGTGTTTGCAATCTGGGTTCTAGTTTCTGTCTCTTGATGATTTAGAAACCTTCTAACCCTGCAACACTTTGAAAAATCACATTTGCCTATGAGCAAAAGTAGCTCAAATGTCTGTCAATCTTCAAAAGCATGCACGCACACACAAGACTAATTCTTTTGCTTTCATCTTTTTATTTATTTTCCAACTGCCATAATGATTTAATAGCTAAATGTTTAGAAGCAGCTGGTGACAATCAAAACCTAGCTGAGTTTTTACAGTGTCACATTGTGGGAGAGCTGCTTCTATATTACCAACAAACAAAACCAGATTCCGAATGCACACACATTTGCTTTAAAGATGCTCAGTACCAAGACTCAGTGAGCATCAAAACTATTTAAGTTGCTTAATTAGGAAAAAAAACAATGCTTATTCTCACTTAAACACACACAATGAGCACTCAATATTTTCTTTAAGAACATAAGCCATTCAATAATTCCAGCCACCACTCTATATATACAGTAATGAAAATAATTATGGAGAAAGAAGAAACACTGAGTATAAAATACAAATAAGATGCAATAAAATCACATCTCGAGTAAATGAAACGTTTCATAGTACAATCATGTGTTGAGTTAGTACAATGTGAATGGTTGTCATGTAAGCAATCAGGAAGTGCCACACCTGCAGAAAGACTATAAAAGTACAGGCAGTCATATCATTAGTGTGGTGTATACTATGGCTCCTAAGGAAATATCACATGACAATTGTATAAAAATCTGTCTTAGCTAGTGAAGGCTACTCCATATAGCAGATGTGAAACCCAATACGGCTGACAATAGGCACAATCAAAAGAAAGCCCAAATTCTCCAAAACTGATGGAAAGTACCTCATGGTATGTTCTCTGTGTATTGGATGACAAGCCAGAAGAGATCTTTGTGAAGGACCTAGCTGCAAAGTACAGGTGTTAACATTTCTTCAAGAACAGTAAGATACACATTGGAAACCTGGGAGGTTGTGTTCTTTACAACTGAGACCAAGTTTAAACTGTTTGGCAATAATCAGTCAATGGCAGTATGTTTGAAGAGTCAGGGAGGATCAATACAAGTATAAGGCTACATATCAGTCAAAGATTTGCATAAATCAAAGGTCTAATGACTGCAAACAGGTACAGGCAGGTTTTCATCCATCATGCAATTCACTAAGAAAAACATTTCATTAAGCAGGCATTGATCTTCTAACATAAGAATGACCACAAGCATACAGCCAATGTGATGAAACACTATCTGGAATATAGAGAGGCTATGGCTACTTAGAGTCAAATGGCAGCCAAACACCTTAGATGAATTGTGGAAAGATATTTTAAACATTCCACAATCATACATAGATAACTTATATAGGAGCATGAAAACAAAGTGTCTGTCACATCCAAATACACTGTACAGCATATTCATTCTGTTTTTGTATACTTAATTTCTGTAATAATGCACTGCGTATGTATTCTGTACGTCTCTTAGTTCTAAGTACTCATTTGTGCACATCCTGCACGTGTTCCCATAATTATTTCCAATACTGTATATGCGCATGTACTGATATGCATGCAGTAACTTTTAAAAATTAGGTAAGAGGACAAATTACAAGAAAAAGGATAGATTTTAATTTAGATTGAGATAGCATGTATCTGTTCATCCATCAAGCTGGGGAGAGATATTAATGAAAGAAAAAAAAAATATTCACACTTATTTAAAAAGAAAAAAAAAACTGTCCAGCATTTGTTTATAACAATGTTTGATCCAGGTTGTTGGATTGGACTGTTTTACCAAAAATTCATAATTCGTATCATTGCCATATGGAACTGATAGCTAAAGACACATGCACTGTTAATACAGTTCTGTTGGTAGAGTAGCGGATTAAGACAAGTTTTTGAATATCAAAATGAAAATAAATTCTTAATCACTATAAAACTTACCTCCGACTTGACATCGGGTGGAATGATGATGTTCCATTCCTCACCTTTGCTAATATCCAAGGAATAGAAGTCCCCTAAAGTTACCTGTTTGTCTCCATCCTCATAGATCCCACCATACAAATATAACAAGCCATTTTTGATGGCCATCATAGCATTGATTCTGACAGATGGCATAAACACATCTGCAACTGCTGCAGCTTTGCCACTATTTTCCCCAGCAGCGATGGGTACATTCTGTGGCCCTATCATAACTTTGAAAATTCCATCATCGTAGGTGGTGGTTTCACTGAGCTCTGCAGCTGCCTCTCCATCTGTACCTGCAATGGGTACTGCAGAACCAACAATATCCATCTGATCCAGTTCTTCTTCCACAGTAACCATGTCTTCTTCACAGCTGTCGTCATCAGTTTTTCCTTTCTTCCTTCTTTGTCGCTTTTCTACATTAGTTTTCTTACTTCTGAAAAATTAATTAAACAAATAAAACAGCAAAAAAAACAAAAAACAAACAACAAACAATGCACTGGAGAAAATATTCCATTTGAGAACGATTTTTCTGCTTTTCATTACTTATTAACATTTTAAAGTTGCATGAATACAATATACAGAATATTTATTTTTAACTATTCATAAGTGTATAAAAACGTTTTTAAAAAAGAAAAAAAAAACTTGTTTTGCAATAATTTTTATTTCCCCACGATCTCTGACAATTTAATCAATATGAAATACCCACCACCTGCATGGCCATTGATATCTGAACAACAATGCCAACCAAAGCAACTTAAGGGCACTAAAGGTTTCAATGCAGTTTACTTTTGAATCTGAAATAAAGTCAAACTGTTTTTTTGTTAAGTTTCCACATATCTAAAACCTGACCTGCCATGAAGTCTGTTGGCCAAACATACATTCTGTCTACTCATACCCGCTAAAAAAAAGTACAGATCCAACCAAAATCTTTAGATGAAGTACCGTTTGATGTGATGTTCAGAAGTTTTTGCTCAAGTCAATCCTAATTTTCACAGTTCATACCCACAAAGGTACCTGAAAACAGATTTTCTTAAATGTCAGTTTGTAAGACTAGTAAATATGTGTTTGTTTTATGCCAAAGTCTTGAGTGGTATTAAAAGCATCTGATGAAGATGGATGACAAGATTCAGTGTAGAAGAGTTCTGGTGTTTAACTTAGTAACAGTAATGTTTCAATCTGTATTGTGGGATAGGCTAAGGGTTAATTTCAGAGAATATTCTTTGCTATAGCTGTTGGTCCAATTATTTCCCTATTTATCTCTCTCTCTCTCTCAGGTAGGTCATCTTTTATTCTAATTTTACTTTTGGCTACAGGGTAGTGGGGGTGGAGAATAAATAAAGCAGTAAAAATCTTTCATCCACTGCTGAAAAATATCATGATGCAAGTAATTGTGAAGTGGTGAAGAGACAAAAAAAAAAAAAAATTTTTTTTAAATCCTTCAATGTTGTTGCAGACTTATCGACTGTTAACAATTTCCTGTTGATAAATGCTCCTGTTGGCTCTGCTGTAACTGGAGATTGTTGCTTTTCAGTTTCCTCGAAGATAAAATGTGTCTGGTCAGCGACAGCGACTAATCCATCGTCGTCTCTGGTGCCATGCCAGCCACTGGTGCGTTTAGGTATCATGGCCACTGGTGGCAAACATTGAGAGAGCGTGCCAAGGGTGGATGTCAGCAAGTCTAATAATCTCTCACATAGTTACAAGTGGCCAGTCGCCACGTTTGCGAAATGATGGAGAAAAAGATCCCGTGACAGCACTGACCGGGGAAACAGAAACTCTTCACACTACACAAACAAGATAAACTTTCTGATATGAAAGTTAATCTTTCCATTTACAAGCATTTTATCTGCTTTAAACGTTTTTTTTTTGGGGGGGGAGGTGCTGCTTCTTCAAATACTAAATTTTCTTTAACAAATATATCATTTTATTCATGATTTTAAAATCAGCTCATTTTAATCTTGGAAACTAATCCACAATATCTAAATTTTACTGAAATTTAATTTCTTTAATTAATTTAAATCATTTTAGATTAACGTTTTTCTTCTTTTTCTTTATTAGGCCTTTGCCAAACAAACTGATGTAAATTGTTTTCAGGAGTAACTGCCAGGTGGTGCTGGTATCACATGGGCTCCATTTTTTTTCCACCAAAAATTTCTTACAACTAAAATGTGAACACTGACTTAATTAGCACGCTAAAAGTCAATAAATGCCACATTAAGCCCATCTGCAGATGGGCTTTAAATACCCAGAAATCCTTTACCTCACATTCTTCATAAATAAGGCCGGCCAACCACACTACATGTTTTATGATTTACTTTTAGTTATTCAGCTTTATACAGACAGAGGATGATGATGATAATGAACGTTTGGATGATTTCTGATGGTTATTCTCCACATTTCTTGCTGTTATTTCTCAGATAAATCTGACAGACAGACAGACAGACATGTAACAACCTCAAAATGTACAGTTGATAAAAACAACTGTTCAAAAAGAATCTTTTTAAAAATTAAAATTCAAAATAAAAAAACAACAAGTAATAAAAAAAATAGTTACAGCTTGTAGAACTATCAATAATCTATCATCGACAAATAAAGATGAGAATGAAATCTATTTTGAGCTAAAATGAAAATCCGTGTAATACACTAAGGAATAATGCATTTCAATACCCTGATTACACGATGAAAAATAAAGGGAGGGAACTCCTCAGATAAGTGGGATTAGGAAAAAAGAAATCATTCAAGAGCATTTTTAAATAACTTTTTTGCCTTAAACTCATTTTAATTCATTCTGAACAGGAAAAAAATATTTAAAATATTTTTTTTTTAAAAAAAATACTCAAAGTGTACACCTTTGACATTGCTGTAGTCATTGCCGTTTCAGAATACTGTGCATTAGACAAGTCTCTAGCATGATAATGCCTCTGCAGAAGAGCTGACGTCCCAGCAACAGCCAAACTTGTAATAAAATGGCACACACACACACACGCAAAAATTCCTACTGGAGCCTTTTCAGACATGGGAGAAAGTCCACGTGACTGACTGGTGAACAGCAGCACCAAGAGACTGTGCCAAACCAAGGTTGCTTCAAGCAGAAATCAAACTTGGGCTCTCCAGCTCTGGCCGCCTTGACATCACTACAGTGAAAAGGTTACATTTACATGCACTTTGAGAAGAGACTGAAAGAAAACCTGAACTTACTTATTTTCTGCATAGTCCCCTTCCTTACCAATGTACTGTTGCCAGCAAGAAACTAATGCATGAATCCCTTTGCATAATGAACCAACTTTGCACCAATGCGTTGTTGTTATTATCAGTGTAAAAAAAAATGTTCACTTAGAGACGTGGCTCAATGAGTGGGGTCCATCTGGACTATAAGCTGAATGCTAAAAACCTTAAAATCCAATGTAATGGTGGTTTCCAATGTCTTCGCAGCAATATGAAGACATGCATTAACGTAACAGCTGTACTCCTTGCTTGAATAGCCACACCACTTAGTAGGAATGACTATTTCAGACAATGGTGCAATGTCATAATATGGGTTTTAGGGACAAAGTCTGCCAAAAACAACACCAGACATCTCCAATAATATTGTCGGTATGACTATTCCCAATGAATGCTGTATCTTAAATTTGTTTTTTGCATGGTGGGGAATTAGTATGGTGCCATTCCATACCAGTGAGTTTAGTTAATTATCAGGTTTAAAATCATGAAATCAAGATTAATCACCAATCACACTTCATAAAATCTTCACCACTCTTCTGCATGATTTTCTTTTATCCAATCTCACAAACAGCTGATGAAAATTTAGTTCTGAATGAATGCTACTGTAAACCAAATCAACTTAAGTCAGAAAAATCAGTATTTTTGCACAGTTCGTTAATCATGACTTATTGATTTACTCAAATAAAAGGTTTCACTCAATATTCACCTGCGATACAACAGTATGAGCCTGGTCTGACCTTGGTAACTCGCAAATTCTGTTAGCAACCAAAACTTACACACCCATTCATACATAAACACTACTCATCAACAAACTGTCTCCATGCTTCCTTATAAAACATTAACGTTTTCTGAGCAAGAAATCTGATAACAGTTCATGTCTCTTCCCTCAAGCATATCTGAATGGGTGCAGTAGTTTGGAATTACATAATTCCACAATTCCCTGTATGATATGCTGTGGAATAGTAAGCTAATTTCCTAAGAAATGTCAGAAGCATGTACTAGCAGTGCTCAAATGAAACTCAGCTGGATATCATCAGTGATGCTGTTTAGTTGGGTTTTATTTGAATGTTGCTAGTCTAGCCCAAATTTTATTAGCTTGGATTCTTAAATGGAATTGGCAACACTTCTCCAGTTTTTTTGATAACTTCTCCATACTTATATTAGAAAAAAAAATCTAGGTAATTTTATACTTTTTTTTTTTTTTACTACAAAATAAAATCATAAGAAATTGACAAATTTTCAATTTGCACATTTTAGGAATGTAAACTTACTGGACTGCTATGGCTGAGGGCCTGAGTTCAAGACCTACTCAGGACTAGTATGTTTTGGCATACTTCTCCAGCATAGTTTCTGCTCTCTTGTCCCCACCAGCCAGCCAGCCATGTGGGTGCTATTCAAGCAACCCAGTTTTCTCACATATCCAAAAAAAAAAACAAAATGTGTGTTCTGGGGGAGGGGTTCCACAAGTACCTCTTGACTTTCTACCCCAATTCGTGAAAGACTCCTCAATCTACCCCACACTTTAGCCTTTTAGCTCACCTCTGTGAAATGTCCTCAAAATTCAATTTTAAAACTCAGAACTTCAATGCAGGTGAACTTGTGGGGTATTGTTTTTTTCTTTTCTTCTGAAGATACATATGTAAGCAAAAATTAAGAACTATGGTTTGTAATTTGTATTTAACTTATATTCAAAACAACGAAGTCAGTTCTAGTTTCATTATTTTTTTTATAGACTATTCACTGCCAAAAATGATGTTAACACTTATAATTAAAAGGAATTAACATCTTTTTCCTTTAGGCATTTTAGCAAAGTGAGCGTTGAATGCAGTATGCAAATATGTGAAGTTTGATGTCTACTGCACCAACTTCTTTTACCTTGTGTGTGTAAATTTCTCCAATTAAGCAGGATGGCATCAATGCAGAAAGTTTCAGGATCTAGTTGCCAAGAAATGCAACAAGTGATTTTAGAGTTTAACTTTTGAGTCTGTACATGGTTTTGCCCAGATATGCAAGTGAATTCTAAAAATCTCATCAACTTGGTCTTCTATGATCCAGCAATTCCATTCAAAGCACTTTGATTAAGTCACTCTCGCCAGAGTGTTTCAGTCTCTTTGACTTTAATGTAACTACTTCATTGCCAAAGTGTTAATGGGTGTGAAAACCCCTGACCTTCAAAGTGAATTCATCTATCGGTTGTATTAATCCAAACTAGACCCTAAACTTCTCAAAATGCAGAAGTCTGGAATGTACAAAGAGAAAGGCCTTTTGAGAAATTAAAACAGAATGGCACATTGCTAATCCACCATTGAAAATATGTTACAGACACTCTGAAAACTATCATGAAGTTATCAACATTCCCCTTTGCTTGTTAGACAACCTGAGTTTTCATACCTTTCAAACCTCTATAATCAAATCTCCCCAACTCTACAGCCATTCCCCTAATGCTGTGCACAAGGTTGAAAATTTTCCTTGTATTTGAGAAGCTTAAACGGTTCTGTCAATTCAGCTAACTTTGCTAAAGAAATATTGACAAAAACTAACCATGATGTGTGAATGTTGGTAGAGATTTTAATGAGATAAACAGAAAACCTTCATTTCTGAATATTCATATTTGGTGTCCTGTGTCACTGTTGTATCTGGAAGTTTGTTTCGAATTTCTTTGTTTGCCCTGATCACTCCTGGAAAGTTGCAATTTTCTGGCTGCTAAAATTTAAAACTGCAGCTGAGTTAGCTTTGTATCAGTGGCCAGATGGTGAAGTTTCGAACTATTAAGTCTTTAATTAAAGATGAAGTGATTCTAATGCATAAGAAATCTTGTTTTGAGAATCAGTGGCTGTAAGAGTCACACAGAGTTTTAATTTGCAATGAAAAATAAAGTTAAAAAACAGAAAAATAAACAAACTTGATTTAAGATGCAGATTTAAATGATTTTTACATCACACATGCATATCAAAAAATTTTGCTGTGACCATGAGATCACTCAAGAATGCACACTTAGCCAAAACAAGACTTGCCAGTTCAAACACCATTATTGAATCAGCAGTCAAAAGACAGACAACATACACTTATTTAAGAAACAGAAAGGGTCCAGAATATGATTTCTTTAATCTTAAAATAAAGGTGTGTAAGGAAGGGGCTTTTGTAAAAATGTTGCAACACCAAAAAAAGACAGACTTTCAGAGTAAGAACAGAAAGAACCAATCTTGAAAACATGCATTCCAATGAAAACTTTGGAAAAACAAAAGTATGTACGATTGAATTAAAAATTACTGACATCAGACAATGATCTGTCTGTCAGAATGTCATCTCCTTAGCATTTGGCTAAAAACTAGTAAAAAAAATATTTAAAAAAAAATCCTCTTAACTATTTCAATCGAATTTGTGCGAATGGTAATTTCCAGTTATTGCAGGAATTAAATAAATGCACAATTCAGTTTGTCAATTAGTTAGTGATTTTACATTTTTTAATTAGTTTGAGGCAAACAAATATTTTACGCAGTGTAGACTGTTTTTATTTCACACACACACACACACACACAGAGATAGAGACTCCCTAGCTTACGTAAGAGTCACGTTCCTGAGACCCTTACCCGAGTCAGATTTTACACCATAACAGTACTGTATACCTGCATAACATATGCAGATTAAAGATACTGTAACACTAACTTAACAACTGAACTTAAAAAAAAAAAAAAGGGATTAGATACAGCAATTAAGTGGACATTTATCATATTAAAAAAAATTTTTTTTTTCATTGGGGCATTGGGGCAGATCCTTTCATGTTCTTTTATTCTCCCCCTATCCTTCACAATCATGTTTATGGTATGTGCAATAGCAATTAAACAAAGTCCATCCCAATATTTGTTAATAATGTCCACTTTCACATTACTTGTACACCTGCTCATGATTTCAACGGCAAAATTACATAAAAAAACTTATGCAAAACGGATGCTTACAGATCACCAACACTCAAGTGCAGATAAACATGAGAGACTGAGACACAAAGATGATGCAGAGTGAGAGGGATGCAGGGACCGTGTAGCCCCCACCACCACTACACAACTACAAGTAGTACCCAAATTTGCTTGTATGTAAAGAATTTATGCAGCTCGGATTTTTTCGGTATTTTTACGTTATCCTCAAATTTATGTATGTAGAGTGTTATGTAACCTGAGAACTTGCTCTACTGTATAATGCAGAGTATCAGTACAACATGCTGATCACTCTCACCTAGAACACAGTTCAAGCAAAGATTCTCAGTTCCTGCATAAGAACACTGGAGAAACAAAAGAATACAATAATTGATTAGCCAGTTTGTTAAATCATTCTAAAAAGGTACCCAACCATCTCTCCCAAAACTCACCAGATATTGTCATCCACTGACCTTTGGTCATGTTGGCATACACAAGAGAGGAAATCAAACCAATTCAGCTAAGAAACCCTAGAATCTCTAAGGTGTTACTAGAGGAAACCACTACCAAAAGGGTTCCAGAATTTAATCATCCTTATACCTGATCTTACAAATAGCTCAGTCTTATATATCCTGTGCAAGATAGCTAAACTGTCACCATACACCACTGATTAGCTTTGAGGGTAAGCATGCCAAGTTAGGCCTGACTTACAATCATGCTTATGCTAAACAACCAAGAGTGACAAATGCAGTGCAGGATCACTATTCACCTAGTACACTCAAAGAACAAGTTCCTGTCTCAACAGTTACAATAGCAGCAACTCAAGATAGACATAAATGCAGCTTGGTGCACTCAGATTCTGTGCAAAATCACTTAAGACATATATCTACAAGGCATTCATTCTTTCACCAGAGAACCTTAAGGCAATAGATATGGCAGCATATGCAATTGGCTTGATAAAGGTGAAATAACACAGGGGTGAATCTGAGATAGACAACTGTCTAAGTTTGAAAAATGCACTGAGATGATTGGATATGCTAGGATGGACATATCCATTCACATTTTTTTTCAAACAAATCCCAGCATGAATCCCCTGTAGCAGAACAATGTCCTGACCCAATAGTGATCACCTCTCAATTCCTTTAGGAACAGGTAATCCCATTCATGCCATGCCTATCACTTTCTTTGGATAAGACACTAACAGATTGATTGTGGGATGAATTGGGGGCATCTAGTTTATTGCCAAAGCCCAGCCTTTCAACCCTCTTCAGCAGTTTTAGGGCACCATCCATAGCAAGCAATGAGATTTACTAACACAAGTCAATTTAAAAAAAAAACATACAGCCTCAATAAGTTGCTGCTGTGCATCTCTTGCAAAGAACTGCAGAGAAGACACTCAGTAATGATGTTTGTCAATACAGTCACTGAGCACGGTAAAATATTTTTGTTGTTGTTGTTGTTTTACAAGACATCTTGTCAATAATGCTATGCAAAAATGGACAAGGTTTAATTTGATACATAATTCAAATGATTTTGATCAGGTATTAAAATTTTTACTCATCTTACAAATTGATGGTGCATCTCACAGCTGGCTCAGTATAGCTAAATCTCAAAGATCTCCCATGTAATCTAAACACTAAAAAAAACCCAAAAACTAATGACAAATCACCAACTAACTGCATGTAATAAATGAGCATAATTTGAAAAAAATATCTTGTATTCTGAAGCTTATTTTTGAACTAAAAGTTTAAAGTGTGCGAAGCCAGAATCAATACAAATGCTGTAAGTTCACCATATTGCACAATTTTGATATGCAACAAATCACTAAGGAGTTATGAAGTCGTTTGCAGTGTTGTTAGTAGGAAAGCTATAGAATCATCCATAACAATCCCTCAAAATAAATGGTATTAAGTACAAATTAAGTCTGTTTACAGGTTGCCACCCTTTAATTAATAAAGAAAAGACCATGACATTTTGCTCTTAAGTCTCTGTGGTAATTAAAATTTTTTGTGAGATGGGAGGTTAAACAATTAAAACATTCAGAATAATTTTAAGAAAACTGCTTAGTGTAGTTCTTAGACAAGAGAGAGAAAGTCTGAAAGATGCATTTAAAATGTTCAAGGCTTGAACACGTAGATATTATTACATCCTTTTCAGGTATTATTTCCACATACAGTCAAGGTGCTTCTGATAAAGTTTTCAGCTGTGTACTACCCTTCAAGGAGTTTTAGCTCCCTCATTCACAGGGCCTTGAGTTGGATGGTGGGCATTGCGAGTAGTGACCAGTCACCCACCATCCAACTCCATGTACAAGCTTCTCAGCTAAAGCCACCCCCTTTGATGCTTCTTTGCACTGTCCAGATGAAAAACCTGTGGTTTTCATTGTTTTCTTTCTAGCCTATTTTCCCACTAGTCCTCTGGCACAGGCATCTACTTTTACTGGGTAGGGGGTGGACTACATTTTCCACCATTTCACCTCGATTTCTTGGTACAAGTTCTCATAATTTTACCTTTTCTTTTCGTTTATATTTTCTATTCAGTCTTCCCATCAAACCGTTAACTGAATTAGCAAAACCTGCAATCTCTTTGACAGATGATGATAGCGGGTCTTAGGTTTGTTATATCTGTATCTTGAGGTAATATTAATTCCCACCACCATCCCCTCACCTCTGCTGCCATTGTCCAACCATTGGTCAGTCTTCAGATACCCTGCATAGTTCCTTCCTTTTAAGCAGATTTTATAAATGGGGCTGACTTCTCAATCATAATAAAAATAAACCTGGATGTGCAGACAAGTGTTGGGAATAAATATCATTTAGGTTTATGATCACTGTCATTTAGCTCAAATAATTCCAATTTTGTTAAAAAAAAAGAAATAATAATAATATAATTCAAAATGTAAATTTTTTTTCAAAAGTGTCTCCTGTTATAAATTTTGTTTTTATGTAATCATTCAAACAAACAAAAAAAGATCTATGGTTATGAAAACTTGCACTGTTTTTTCTCGTTCATACATCTGTTCTGCATCATTGGCCACTGGAAAAAAAGCCTTTGTAGTTTCAATTTCATTAGTAATGTGTTTCTTCGTACAGTGAAAATTTAAAAAAAAACTGAATGATTATACATCAGCTAAATCAATGCAAGGTTTGACAATGGAAATATCTTTAAGTGTCTTCAGGGGAGTTAATCCCCAGCAGTTGTTGATGGTATTAACACCAAACTGTGTCGAGATAAATATTTGTCTTCCCTGAAGACACTGATAGCTAACTTACTTATCTTTATCATGGCTAAAATAAAATTAAGACTATGTCAGGACTCCAGGATCACAGCTTCACCAGAAGGCAAAAAAGAACAGATGGGCTTCTCTCATCTTGTGTCAGCAACAGACCCTGATCTAATCTTAGCCTCTGTCCTTGTGCTCAACACTAGGCTTCTGTTTTCAGTCCTGCCAGCACATTCCTCCATCACTTTTAACCAAATGGAGAGATCTGCCCAAGCAACTTCTATCAGCTGTTAACACCATTAGATTCCTGGTCAAATGGCACAAAGCAGAATTCTTCCAGAGACCAATGCTGAGAAAACATCATCTTAACACAACCTTGGGCAAAGCCACAGATTACTCACGGAAATCTTGTAAACACACAACAGAGACAGTGTGATGCCATTATAAGAGAAGAAAGCAATAAATTAATTGAAAATAATGCAATATGAAGATGCTCATACTGGTTTTCTTGTGTGTAGCTTATTGAATGCATTTTACATATAATCCAAAGAAAATATCTAAAAATATAATTAATTTTTACATACAAATAATATTTTCAAGTAACTCTGCATGTGTCAGCATTTCATTTTCTTTTTTACTTGAAAGGTACAAATCAAACCCTAAAAGAAACTTGTAACAGAATTTTTGCAAACATTTTTTTTTACAGTTTGTCAATGGAACATAAGAGCTTATCAATTAAAAATACAAGGTCTGTCCAAAAAAGAAACCAAACTTTTGAAACAGTGCTTCAACCAGCTGGCAAAGCGTGCTCACAACTGCAGTGCTGTGTATCGGTGACCTTGACCTTCAGTCTAATAATAGCCACATCAAGCTATGTCATTTAGTCATCCATCTACACGCACTAGAGTGAATGCATGTTTAGTGCACTTGGCAATTTGTCGCAAGTTGAACAATGAAGGATCTTGAAGAGCGACGTGTTTGTAAAATTCTGTTCCAAATTGGGAAAAACTTTTACAGAGACTTTTCTAATGTTGCAACAGACCTATGGGGGGGGATTGTTTGAGCCGTACACAATGTCGCGAGGGGTGCTAGCATTTCAAATGGGGAAGAACATCCACCAAAGACAATCCCGAATCTGGACGACCTTCCACGACAATGGACGACGATCACATTGAGAAAGTGCATGCTGTGATTCCTGGAAATCGTTGGCTGACTGTTCATGAAGTTTCCGAAGAAGTAGGCATCTGTAAAAGTTTGTGCCACATGATTTTAAAAGAAAAATTGAACATGCATCGTGTAGCTGCAAAATTTGTGCAGCGTCTGCAAAGAGATGAACAAAAAGAGAACCGAGTCAGTCAGTCAGTCAGTCAGGAGCTCTTTGATTGTTCGAATGCTGATGAAAGCTTTCTTGAAAGTGTCATAACAGGTGACAAAACGTGGGTGTATGGTTATGATGTCGAAACAAAAAGGCAATCATTGCAGTGGGTTGGATCGTAGTCAGCACGACCAAAAAAAGCACGTCAGAGTCGCTCAAATGTGAAGGTGATGTTGATCGTCTTTTTTGATTGGAAGGGCGTTGTTCATCATGAGTTTGTTCCACGTGGTCAGACGATCAATAAAGAGTTTACTTGGATGTCCTGAGGCGGTTGAAGGAGGCAGCCTGAGGCATGGAAAAACAAAACCTGGATGCTGCACCATGAAAACGCACCTGCTCACAAATCACTCCTTATCCGTGACTTTTTGGCAAAGCACGAGACGACTCTCCTCCCCCAGCCGCCCTACTCTCCTTATTTGGCCCCTGTGGACTTTTTTTGTTCCCAAAATTGAAATCCACCCTGAAAGGTCACCGATTTCAGATGATAGAAGAGATCGAAGAAAATTTGCTATGAGAACTGCGCACTATCCCTAAAAACACGTTCCAGGATGCGTTCTAAAACTGGAAAAAATGTTGGGAGCGGTGTATCAACAGTGGAGGGAACTTTTTTGAAGGAGACAAGTCTGATTAAATTGTAAGTAAAGCAATAAATTTTTTTTTTTTTTTTAAAGTTCGGTTTCTTTTTGGACAGACCTTGTACACACAAATACTTTGTTACTGTTGTTTCCAAGGAAACAAAATTAAGGTTAACTTTATTAAAATCAAAACTAGGAGGGAAATTAATTCTAGATAGTTGATATTTTGAAGCTCCATCTTAATATCCGACATACCTTTATTAACACAATCTTTCTTATGGTAATAATTATATAAATATTTTAAAATTACAGCAATAAAAATCTTTCATAAAGCAGTGTTTTTTCTGATACATTTCCAGATTAATATTTGCTATTTTTTCCTATTATACAGACTGAAGATACACTGATAAACTGTAAACTATTTTTTTTTTACATCAAAACACAATAAATAGGTGAAAACACTTAATTACTACAAATTAGAATTTTCTTTTTTAAAATATCCACATCTCTACGTGTCCAGATGTTAACACCTCTATCTAAGTAGATGCACCTTTAATCAATCATGCTGACTTGATTAAAGCTCTCCTCACAATGGCTTGTGCTAAAATGAGTGATAGTAATTTTAAAAGCAAAAATAATTCAAACTATATTTAACCAAACATTCAGAGTAAACAAAGTGGAAAAAAAAAAAAAAAATTCCATTTTAGCTACGAGTTGGAACAAAAATTTTTAATCAAGCTTTTCCTTAACTTGTCAGCATTTTAATGTTAAACTATAAAATTATCAAAATTCAGTGCTATGAATGGAAATAGTGTTAGGAATTAGTTGTGATCTAAAGCCCCATGACTAGTTGGTTGAGATGACAAATGCACTAGTGATTGGTCGGTTGTAATGCAAAAGCTCTGAAGACTGATCTTTCTGAGTTACAATTATGATTATGATGATGATAATGTGTTTGCTTTCAGACAAATCTGCTTAAAGCATTTTAAAAAAACAAACAATGGAAGAAGCGTTGTTTCTTACAGGCTAGTTGTCCCAAGCAAAATAGACAAACAAATAATAAAAGAAATAATACAGCTGCTCGAGGCATCTGATTTCCCACATTCTTCATGATGACAACAGATTTTTCTTTTGGTTTTAGGATGATTACATTCCAGTAAAATGAAAAAGATGGTTTTTATAATTGGATTTTTTGTCGATTTCCAAAAATCAAGTACTTGCCTACATAGCTGTTCTGAGTACCATTCTGATAAATCAGATTCCTATGAGTTCACAGTTCTGGAAAACCAAATAAGCTGTATGCAAAGTATTCTTGAAAATAAGCAAGGTGAGTGATGATTTAACTTCTCATTTTTCAGGGATGCTTCTAGTAAATGCACTTACTCTGTAAATGGAAATGCTTGATGGACATTGAAATGCACAAGTTACAATCTTTTCTGGAGTGGTTTCAACACAAGATGAGTTAAAAGGCTGTGTCAGTTATAAAGATCTCACACAAACAGAGCAGCACCACCCCTTACTCTGCATACATTACATCCTGTTTCAATTCTGCTAGTTTTTAAAAAAATACTGTAATATTAGAACATAAACTTTTATTTTTAATGGGTCCACAGAAAAGTAACCTGCATAAAAATCGAACCTTACAAGGGTGCATGTATGACTGTCCATACTGCATATCGATGCATCCACATCACTTAACATGTACAATAATAGCAGCATTCACTATTATGCTAGCTAACCCACACTTCTGTTTTAGAATTTTAATTTAACATAAAACAGAGTTTGGGTTTATTTAGAATATTAGTTCTCGAATCCATGCATGATAATGAGAATTTCTTTATCTCATAATTATATCTACATTTTTAAAATTCTCTCCCCCCATCCTCCAAGAGAGAGAGAGAGAGAGAGAGAGAGAGAGAGAGAAAGAGACAGAATGATACAATTTTCATGCCTGGAAAAAAATCTGACGTGTTTTATTTTATTTTTAATTCTGGAGTTGTCTCCCCCTTCTGGGTAATAGATAAAAATTGCATCTTTTTTTATCTGTTTATTTGACCTACCTCAGGTTGATCTTGTGCCACTTTCCTTTATCCAGTTCCAGACAATACAAGTCATTGTAGAAAATGCTCTCCATGGATTCTTCATCCTCCTCCTGCAAGAATCAACAAAAAAATGGTAATGAAACCTGAGTAGCTTCAGGGCCCTAATACCACAAAGGAGTTGGAAAGGCAAACAGAGGCTGGCATTAGCTAAAGGAAAAACAAAAATCCTCTGAGCCTCAGTACTATGTCTGATTAGTAATTAGAATTCTAAAGCTGCTGTTCTCAGGGTAAAACTAGAATGAAAAACAAAACACTTATGATTAAATCCTTGAAAGGAAAGAAGAAAAAAAGTTATTCAGTACATTTTGCTACCACTCTCCCTCTCTCTACTGAACACAAACCTTTGATCTGATGTTCTCAAAAAAAAAATTCTTGGAAAATCTTTAAAAATAATAAATAAAATTTCAATTTTTTATTCAGAAGAAAAATGGCCGTCTGTTTTAAATATAAACAAACATGGAATCAAACAAAAGTCTTGGTATAAAATGCAAATAACACGTGATGAAATCTCATGTAAAAAGTAAATGGTCCACAATAATGTCATGCAAAGTGCCACAGCTACAGGATGACTATATGACTACAGACAGTGATATCATTGCAGTGTAGTCAATACTATGTCTGCTGGAAAAGAAATTCACATGACAACTGTATAGGAATCAAAGTCTTAGCTCTACTGCAGCCCAACTTCATGTTTCAGAAGCTATATGAAAAACTCTGAGGAGGATATGTAAATACTGCTGAGGACGAAAGTCCAAAATCTCCAAAAGTGATGTTAAGTACCTTGGGGCAGGTACATCCTTTACATGACAGGTGACGAACTGAAAGGCAAGAAATCTTGTAAATGACCTAGCCTCAAGTATGGGTGTTAACATTTCTTCATGCATAGTAAGGAGCATGCTAGTGCAAAGTGGTGTCAATAAATCTGTCTCTGCCTGGAAACCTTTGCTGAGGAAAAGTGACCAAACAGTAAGACCGAAATGGGCGACAGATGAAACCGTGGGTGGATTATATGCACTAATAAGCTGACTAAATACTGGCAGGTTCACAATTATGAACATCTACCTGTTTGGACAGAGAACAAGGTAGCTTCATTCTGATTCATGTTTTTATGTTGCTGCCCATCAGAGTTAAAAGCACTTGTAGTCTAGCACATACATCCACCACCACCACCCCCCACTTTATTTTTCTTTAAAATGGTTCTCTGTTTAATAATTTTACGTCTTCTTTAAAACAGACAAAAAAAAAAAAAAAAAATGCTAGTAATTTGTCCTAGAAAAAAGATTCTGCTGGATAACATCAACAAAATGGTCACACAGTAAAAGGTGCCTGCCTGCCTGCCTGACCATCTTAACAAGGCAAATTACCTGACAAGAATAGCTATCCACTATTCTTCAACTTTATTTTGTATCGGTTCCCCCCCCACAATTATTCCTCTGTTAAAAGCTGCCCTGCTTCAATATACCTGGCTACTGTTTCTTACTAGCTTAACTAATAATAAAATTCTTTAACAAACCTAAAAAAATTCATCTGTGAGCAAGCAACATTTAAGGTGGGGGTATATTAATTACATGCTTAACTACTTTGCCAAAAAACAATTGTAAAACAACAAAACAGATCATTAAATATAACATACCTTAATGATACTATACAATATTAACTAAAATGAATTATTATTATTTCAAAATGTAATTAAAATCAAAAACCTTACACTTTATTAATGGAGCACAATCATTCAGGTTTTTCTCTGAAGTCTCAAATTCCTTTCTGTTGTAAACGCATTGCAATTTTGATGGCATCCATTTATTCTTTATAAACTTCTTCAATGACAGACCTACAGTAATCATTTCTAATCTTTGGCATAGTTAAAAAAAAATTTCCATTTCTCAATACTTCAAAAGCTGGATTAATCCAAAATTAAAAAAAAAAGAAAAGAAAAAACTGAAATGCCATATGTATCCAGAATGGAACATCAGAGAGAGAGAGAGAGATCGGTAACAACAATACACAGCTTTGTTTCCGGCTACCATCTTATCTGCCTGTTGAAAGCAGAGGCACCAGTCCCAACAGAAACATTTAGCTCACAGGTGTCACTGTTTACCTAGCATGGCTGTCTAGAGTCTGTGGCAGGCCAGTTCACACAATAACAAACAATCATGCTGGCTTTGCACAATCAGTTACAATCTCTACCACCCCTTAGCAACACCACCACCCCTTCCCCCTCAGGGCTCCTCTCCATTCTTGCAGACTTCAGAAGAGGATGATAGCAAAAAAGACCAGAGCAAGGAATATCTCCCCATCCCTTTCACCAAGTCTGTATGTAGGTATATGAGCCACCATCTGGAACCAGGGCACCAGCAGTGATCGTGTTACCAGTGCTAGAGATCTGCCTTAATATGTCGCCATCTGGAGCCTCTGTGCACACGCACACACCTTCCATGTCAAGAGAAAAGGGAAACAGTAATCCCAGCATAGCATGGAGCAGTCTCTCTACATGTTCTATAAAAGTTCCAGAAATAAACCTCTGAAAATTGAAGAGCCTCAGCAGGATCCAAAAAGCTAGGATAAATTTAAATATGAATAATACTGAATGGTCACTGTGATTACATTTAACAGACTGATAATAATAGACAAAATTCATCAAATGAGAGCATTAGTTAAAGCATTTCCCATAAACTTATTAGTAATAACTAATATATTTACGCTTTGTAGATACATTACAGTAAGTATTTAGCAGGTATTAAACCCATGACCTGCTGGTTGCTCAAATTTCTTATAGTTCCTTTCCTTTTTTTCCTTTTTTACCAGAACTGTACTTCAATACACTTCTAGGGAATCGGCAAAGGTGGTTCTCAAAAATATTGATTTTACTGTTAATCGTGCTACTACCACTAAGCTGATGGGAAATGAGCTAGTTAACCCTCTAGTACAATTTGGAAAGCACGAGACAGTAAGGGATAAAGCAAAAACTGGAGTATAGAGAAAAAGAAACTGTCTGCAAATATCACTTCACCAATTACGTTCCCTCTATCACCTTTAAAATTTTTTTTTTGGTGGGGGGAGAACAAAAATATCTATATATTACAAAAGAATTGGCATAGACTACCAATCTGTTTATTTACTTATTCTATTTTGATTGATATCTCCACACAGTATATACTAAACTGCTTTTAAAAGTGGGGTGAGAGAGATTGGAGAATTGAAATCTAAACAAATAAAAATAGGGGGGGGGTCCCTACCTTTCCCATGCCATATCAGACGTCATTTCAGGAGATTTATCCCTAACTAATCATTTGTTTGCCTTTACATTACAGTGGCAATAAAAGTGATCACCCTCTAGAGGAGGCCTGTAAACATCTGAGCAACACTGCCTAGATGTCTATTAAACCATTCATCTTAGCAAGGTAGCTTCTGTACAGCATCACCTACTGCCTAATCAAACAGACACAAATGAAACATCTTCCTATGGCACTCACTGATGCTGTACCATTGCTCAATACTTATCTTTCTTTCTAGTACCATGAAAACCCGACAAGGTTTCATCAGGAGTCTGGAGTTTCTTTTTAAACTTTCGTTTAAATATTGACCCCTAGAATACCTTATTACAATTCCTATTACATTCCCATGGTAATGTGGAGATAATAAGTAACAAATTTATTTAATGAAAAATTATAACATTTGAATTTCAAAAATAAATTTCCAAGCAAATGATGATA